>CM068374.1:467325018-468525018 GCA_034769895.1 Magicicada septendecula | reverse complement strand
TCATATAACCAATCTTAACGTCTCTAATTAGTCTTATATTAAGAGCAAACACGTCTCTGACTAGCTTATAATGTAACCTAACATCCACACACTCGCACAGGTAATATAAGTCCTATTGACCCTCAGCGTGATTGTCAATGACCATATGTGATGTTTTACAACCTCGTGAGTTGAGATTGTAACCTTATAAGCTGGATGCTTCTGACTCACTGACTTAAGTCGTTAAATTCCTAGCTGGAACATAGGGCCTCGACGAAACTTCTCAAGCGTGTTCTGTCCACTGCCAGGGCCTTCACCTCCCTCCAAGTCTTGTTTTGTTGACACCAGCCAGCTCTCTTTAGATAGTCCTCTTCCAGGTGTTCCTCGGTCTTCCATGTCTGCGTTTACCTTGCGGATTCAGTGCCTGCCTAGCAATATTTTCTGGATGTCTTCTCAGGCTGTGACCGATGCACCTCCATTTTCTTCTCTTTCTCTCTGACTTGTCGCCTCCCATATATATCTGTTTGAAATGGTCTTGGGCCACCAAATTCTCATTATGTAACTCCGACAACGGCTTATGAAAGTCTATAACCTTGTGGTAATGTCCTTTGTCACTTTTCAGGTCTCACATCCATACAGCAACACCGATTTGACATTTCAGTCAAATATTCTGAGTTTTGTCTACCTGCGTATATGGGGTGATCTCCATACTGGTCTTAACTGTGCAAATGCTCCTTTTGATTTACTGATACAATTTATCACATACAAGAGCACCTCCATTCTGTCTAACGTTTGCCCAGATAGCAAAATTCCTCAACCTTGATGCTTCTAGAAGACCATTTTGTCATGTTTAAGTTTATAAGATGTAGGTTTCTCCTTCATCTACCGCCAATCCGAGATTGATGAACTGCCATATTACGAAATCTTCAGACTTCTTGTTTGGACTGCTTTCTACTTAAAATATCTGTATTCCCCAGTGCTACCTCTCTAACCGTATGATTCAGATTATTTTTCTCTCTTCCGGAAGCAATTACTCCGTTAGTTTTTACCTCGTGCATATGGTTATCCTGCATAATTATGCGCCTAACTATAAAATTTTTTTATTGTACAAACACGTGGTTGGAATGGTTTATAAACCGGAAGTTCTTGTTCAGCAGCACGTGGTCTATTTCATGCAATTTAGAACGTGTTAACATGTAAAAATGATTTCATGTGGGTAGATCTATAACAGCGCGAGTTAACCGTAAGTTACACAGTTTTTCTCAGTGTCTCATCTAGCAGTATCTAATAAGAAGTCTCTGGTAGTCTCCGGTGAATTGCAGTATATCGTCGGGGAAGCGGCTGAATTAAACCACGAAGTCAGGCACGGCGTTCGAGATCTTCAAAAACCGATAGCTGTCAATGACGATTGAATCAGGAGTAACATGAACGGACACCACGACCACGATGAGACCCTGAGATAGACACCCCAGCTTAAGAGGACAACGGCCGGTGTGATAGCAGGAGCACCCCGCGAGATCGTCCGGACTGTTCCAACTTAACCCAGAAAATCCAGGAATGTGAATTAGAAAACATTTTATAAAATGTAAAACTAATAAAGACTACCCTTTTTCTAACTGTAAATATTTTAAAATTTTTAAATATTTTATAATCATAATTTGCAGACATAACTCTATGTATTTTTATATAAAAAATAACCAATAAATAATTTAAGTTACCTAATCAAATTTTTTTTCATGTATAGTCAGCTACAAACCTTGCAATATATAATTAAATATACATTAATTTTAAACTGTAGATAGGATATTACTGCAAATAAATATCCTATGTGTATTCTTCCAGCCGAAAAGATTGTCGTTCGCAATATCAGGCTCGCTCAGATACGGTTTTATTCATAACAAATTACTACTAGCACCATTGTAGACGAGAACATTCAAATCACCTATGAGAACCGCAATCTCCATTTCAATTTCCTGTATAGAAACATATTCCGTCATTTGTTTTCGCCTTACCAACTGTCTGTTAAACTCGACGTCACTAAACAATATTGACAGCCTCGATAAATGGAGCCTTTCTTGAAAGTCAACAGTCATAACCTCGCCGGAACCTACGAAATAACTTGTTGTACATCTAAATTTACGTGTGACAATTAAGATTCAATTAAATTAATTTTGTTATTTATACCTTAAAATGTGTTTAGAAAATAATTTCCAGTATTTAATTTAAATATAAATTTACAAAATGCTACGAAGAATTGTATATAACACAAAAAATATGCACACTTGTTCTGTTCAGCTTTTATATGAACCTGTTGTGTGCTGACGAATATTTTTCAGCTCCCGATGAGAAAAATTTGATAATTTTTTAAAATTTATTCAGCAAGGAGAGTTGTTTTGATTACCCATATCCAGTTATTTTTAGTTTACATAACTTTTATTGACCTGACTATAGCTGACATTTTATTATTATAGACTAGTAATGTTTTAGTTATCCTTTTACAATTTTTAAGCTAGGGTGGCTACCAAATTCTAGTAAAGGTAAATTTACTTTCTAAAATGTAAATATATTTAGATAAGTAAGGTTCTCCGTTCTTATAATTTAAATAAATCATGGGATTAAAAACATTATAAACATTTGAACATTACTTGCTAAATTAAATAAATACTTAATCATTAAAAAATACTTTCCAATTCTGTAACTTGTCAAAAATTCTGGAATATCAGATAAAAACCCTCTCCATACAAGTAAACACAAACTAACATACCCATATCCTCTTATATAACAAGAGATTACTTGTCACTAGAATTTCCATGTGATTTTTTTCCTGTTCATACGACTACATAAATTTCAGAATATCCCTTTCCATTTTTTATTTATCGTGGGTTTCCTCCATATATGTGGCCAGAATGCAGGATCACATAATGACTGCATTTATGCAGTTACTGGATTCTACTAAAATGTCTGCATACGACTCTTTCTCTTTTTCACAAGGAAGTTGTTCATACAATAAGAAACTGTTTAACAACCGCTGAGTATTTAAAAAAGCCGTTAAGATTAATTAAAAATGAAAATGTGGTAGCTGAAAATACCTGTTTATCTAAAGTTAATGTAGGCTACTAGTTACGTTAAATCTGTTACATTTATATATATGTTAATACATGAATTGTTTCGATATATATTATTTTAAAATTCTACCACCCATCTTTTTAAGTGAAGCCTTGTTGTTGAATATATTAACATTTAGTTTAGTGTTGCTGAGAAACATTAATGAAATGTCTGAGACTTTTAAAAACGGATTGAAGTATGCTTTCCTTAAGTATACAGCATTTGTTTTTAACAGCGTCTTACTTTAAAGCTTAACAACTTCCAAACACTGAACATTCACAAATTTTACACAAATATAAATAGAGAAAGAATTTTATTTATATGTTCTAAATGACCATGTTGTTTGAATTTCTTTTTATTAATTACCAAAAAACTTTAAAGTTGTAACAATTTGAATAATTTTTCCTAAACGTAGTTCGAAAATACCCTATATAACATAGCGTAGAAGTGTATTAAACCTTTAATGAGTGATTAGTGAGTAAGTGATTAAACCTTTAAAACGTGCTTAATAAAATGATGTTAAAATGATTTCGTAATCTATTTTCTACTGTATCTTTAATGGAATATGATCAAAATTCGAATATCCAATAGGGATTAATGTTAAACTAATTTAGGTGAAAGCAAAATTAAACAAATGACTTCACTATCACAGTTAGTTATCTTCAACAATGTATTAGACTTGTCACCACTTGTATATTCCACTACGTCTAATAAACAACCAAAAATGTGTAAGGACAACACTTGGGTAAAACCCTAGATGATCATGAAATATGTGATATGAATTTTACGTTCTGCTTACAATATCAATAATGTTGAGAACAATTTGTACACTTTCCAATTTGATAAAGTTTAGACAAAACCTTGTAACAGTACATTACGCAACCTATTTTTAGCTATTGACGAGTGAGTCACAATCACGTACACTAAAAGGAATGCGTAAACAATATCGTTATTTGGGTGCGGCGGAACAGAATTGTATCTTACGTAATTAAACTGTAAACAAGTGACGTCAGCTAGAAAGCCAACGGCAGCAATGTATGGCCGAAATCGGAAAAAACTGGTTTTTAGTTGCGCAGTGAAACGGATATACTGTTGTGTTGACGAACAACAGTCAGTCTCACGATCGCCAGCAGGCAGTACAGACGTATTTTAGTGCGTTTTCAACCACGGTAGGCCTACCGATCTCAAAAGTTACAAAACCATGTAAAATTATTGAATAATTATACAAATCATTGAACAGTAGTTTTTGGCACGTTTTACCGGACTGTTGGAACGTTTTTTGTATTTTTCATCAAAACTATAGTTATTGGGAAAGTGCGCAATATCGCCCGGATGGCGCAACTACAGTGAGGCTCACCGATAATACAGGTAAATAAAAAGACAAAAAATTTAAACAACGAGTGTGCAGAAAACATGTGGCCAATTGAATTTAATAAATCAATAAATATGAAATACAATATATACAGAATCAGAGGGAAATAGGGTGTGTGAGAGAGCGAGAGAGAAAAAATGGGGGTAATACAAAAAGTACTGATTTGCTGTGTTTTATTTTTTGTTTTGTTTTCTGTATTTGTAATCGAAATGTAATTTGTAGCCACAAATTACATTTCAATAATTCTTTTGAAATATTGAATAAAATGATAAGATTTTTTATTAAAATATGTTAAGTTAATTTATTACGCCACTTTACCTATAACCTATTCTCTGTGTCCAAAAGTTCGTCTAAACGGCTTTGGAATTTTTCTGTGAGGGACAGTTGGTATTTTAAATTGTGTTTCACGGGGAAAGTTGCTACGGTTTCCACATTTCCTCCAATAAAAATGTGGTGGTGACCCTGAGGCTTTTGGTGTTTTTGGAACCTGCTAAATGTAAGGTAGGTAAGGTTAGTATCGGGGCTTGATTCCTTCTGTTCTTTATTCCGAAAAGTCACAATCTTTTATAAAGACATTATAATTTTGTAAAAATAAAATTTTTGGGCAACAAATGTGTTTACATCAATTGTATTTTCAACAAAATTTACATGTTATTCGTAAATGCAGGAGGTATACCGATATCAACTACACAGCGCTTGATACAAACAAAAATATCTATTACTACAAAAAACACGGCCGCAGGATAACTTTTAATAAGTAAATTGATTCTCGAGTTTATTATTAACTTTTACAAAATGCAAAAATGACATCAATTTTTAAAATAAGGAAATGAGTTACTGAGAAATTCTTGACATTATTTTATTAAAAATGCAGTATATTATGGTTTAAAAACATTTTGGCATGAACACTTTTATTAATGCACGGGATATATAGTCTCTGTTGAATATTAATCGACAAAAATTAGATTTATTTTAATAAGTAAAGAAACCTTAGTTTATACCGGATAATGTTTTAATGGAAAGGTTTCGATTTAGCAAAAGCGCGTTAAAGGATAAATAATGTAATTATAAATTACAGAAAATGGTAAACTGAGAAATAAGAATTAAAAAACACGAGGGCTATCCAGTAGTTACGATTGGGTGTTAAAGGAAACTAAGAACAAATTTACAAAACATTTTTATTGCTATTTGAAGTAAAATCCTTAAACTATTTTTCTATATAGTTTTAGTTATTCTTGAAACACTTTCCATAGCGAGACACCAGGCGTTGTTTACATTTGCCGTAAAAATTTCCCGCCTGTGATTTGAACCATGTATTAACAGCTTGTTCGTAACCGAAGAAGAAGGATTTCTCATGTTTGAAAGATGATATTTGCTTGATAAGGTCTGGTCTGGGTTGTAAAGGGGATGATCAAATAGTTGCCAGCCAAACTTTGTGAGGAGATGTTGCGTTGCAGCGGCAGCGTGTGTGCACTGCCATGATTTATTGCAATGTACCGGGTAAGCATCCAACGTTGCTTACTTTGGATCAGACTAGGCATAAAAGGCGTGTCCATCTTCGTACCATAGAATCGCTCACTGCTTCTTCTCCATAAATATAAAAAATTTGATGATAATTAATGCTTGATGCCTTTACTTGGTGAAAATCCATTGTAAATTATATTAAAACAATAAAACAATAAAATAGTTTTAGTGATTTTCACTCGTCATTTATTAAAAATTATATATCCATGACAGCTGTTTCGGCAGCACAGTGCCTTCACTAAACAATAGCACTTACCTTATATCTTATATTCTGTATTATATTGTACGAAAATTAGTCAGCTTACACCATCTGATGAAGGCACTGTGCTGCCGAAACAGCTGTCATGGATATATAATTTTTAATAAATGACGAGTGAAAATCACTAAAACTATTTTATTGTTTTATTTTTTTAATATAATTTAAAAATTTGATGGTGAATTTCAATTGTTTTAATGCATTTTGCATTCAAAAACTGAATCAAATAACCTTTATGAAACCGAATAATGGTTTTTATGAAACTATTAACTTGTTTCAAATTCTTCATTACATTTAGACTTTGGTTGTTATTATAATGCATATATCAACTTTCTTACTGTAAGATGGAACATACGTATTTTAACGCATGTTTACAATCTTTTGCGTGATACGTAATTTCATGTTTTCAATAGCCATTTCTAAAATTACAATATCTGATTTCGTACAACATAAATATTCTTGTTATGTGTCTCCAAATATCGCAAAATGTTCTTGACAACACGTCTCTTCAAAACAATCATAAAGTAGAAATAGCATTTTTTTGTATCGGCGATCTAAGGACCATATGCCAATTTCAATTCTTTATTCTTTGTTCTTTTCTTTTTCTCCAATATTCTTCCATCTTTTCGCTGTGTCTCTTCTTCCTGTCTTCAGTTGACTTTGAACCTGAGTTTTTTCTCTCTCTTTCCCTAGACTCCTTCCATTATTAACACTTTTGCCCAAAAAACTTCTCTTTCGATTGCTTCGTCTGCGTTTCTATTATTTTTTTCTAAATTATTTTGGACTTCTTTAATCCAGCTTGATGTTGACTTCTTCCCCCACAGATATTTGAAGATCTACATTGGTAACCTACTAAACTGTCGTCCTTTCTATATAAATGTATACAAAATAATAGTCTTCTTTTCTTCATTGATTCTGTTATATTTACTATACTTTGATATATTTCATTATTACTTCTTAATTTCCAACCTTTTGAAGTTTTTTGTGGGCCTAATGTTTTTTAATATTTCGTCTTTCCAATATTTCTGGTTTGTCTAAATTATAATTCAATGCTAGACATTCACTTGCATGTAGGCATTCAGGCTTCAATACAGAAATATACGTTTTATTATACAAATAATTTAGGGTGTGCAATGAACCACTTGAAACTAGTAGCTTCATAAGTAAGTTCAATTTGCCCCTACGTTACGGGGTATATTGTACTTTTCATTACTATCTACCAGCAATATGCTGGTGATCATGGAGGAATGTAACGAATGTTTTCAGAGGGGAATCTCGCGTGAGAGTATTGTAGTCACATCATTTATATTAGTAACTTTAAGGTAATACTTCCGTAGCTAAAGATCAACATTTGAAGAAAGTTAAAATGTTTATTTTCATAGTAATAATAAAAGAGCACAAAGCCTTGCCTTGAAGCAATGTTGGTTTTCCTAATGTTAACACTTTGGAAAACACACGTGTTAAATTCATAAAATCGTATGATATAATCTGAGCATAAAATATTTCCATTTTTCTACTCAAATTAATTCATTTTCGAAGATTTTGCATATACTTAAATTTTAACTATAATTATTATAATTAAAACACTACGAAATTTGGTTTTTGTCAGAGAACGTAATTAACTGTTCAGATAAGGTTTTGTGCCAAAATATTGTAATAACACTATTAATATATAATTCAATGTAGTACTTACGTATGCAATTACAAATCAGATACTTATGATATATGGTTTTCATTACAGTTAACAAGCGATACAAGTTTATATTTAATGAAAGCATTAAAACATGCCGGACGCGTGCTACGAAGAAATTACAGTAATACGTGGCTCACACACGTTGGAAATGTGTGTTTCGTGACATATTCGTATAATGAACGGGCATAAACCAGTATTCTGGTTCATTTCAAATTTTTAATGAAATTTATTTATAATTTTCAGATAGGTATTGCTACGTTCGTCGAGGTGAAAGACAATTTCGCTACCGTCCATCAAGGTTTAATACTGTCGTACTCCACGTTTCTCGCCTCGCCTGGCGCATGCAGTCGGTAAAGTGCGTTCAAAGTCCCGCTATAGACCTTGTACAGATTGTTCGAGTTTCTGTAACTACCCACATTAGGGTTGCAGTTCCGCGGGAAAATGAAAGACGATTCTTGAACCTCTGCGGAGTATATTTAGCGTAAGATGCCGGTTTATATGTTAGTTCCAGTTGGCTATTTACGCAATACGGATCAACAAAATAGATCAAACTATTGGGAAGTGATTATTATGTTAATTAGTGTGGAATTGTAATATGAGGTTGAAAATCGACATGTCATGCGCATTGTGAAGTACGGACAATATCAAACATCGTGGTGTGATTCCTTGTTAAAAATTGTTTAGCGCAAATGGAAATTTAAAACAAAATTTTAAATGTGTCAGCAGATGCAGCGACTTCAAAACAAACTGTTTGTAAGTTGGCACTTGAGTTTAAATCTTGTCGTACGAACATTAAAAACGTGGTCGCCCTGGGCACCCAAAAAGTGCAACAACTCCAGATGTGGCAGCCATCTTTTCACAACAAATTCTTGAGTTAAAGTATGATGCACACGCTCGTATAACATGCCTATGATTTCAGCAACGTCATTCACTCTTCAATATGCGGTCTTCCAACACCCTATGAAGTTATTTCATTAATGCCATTTTTTATTGCACTTTTTGGACGTCTACTGCTTAGCCTTCAATACTTGTACGAACACTTTTAAATTCGAGTGTGCCCATTTACCGTTGTTTCTGAAGACGCAGCATTTTCTAACATATTTACAATTTCGTTTTGATTTTCCATTGGCACTAAAATGTTTTTAACAGAGATTTCATCACAGCACGATGTTTGATTTTGTGCATTTCAAAAAACACGCGTGACAGGAAAATTTCAAACAGCAGGTAAAAACTGAATATATTGACAGATATATCTGGAAATTAACAGGTGTTCAAGGAAAATATACGTCTTGCAGCACCCGAAAGATTTTAGTTCTTCCACTGAGCTATAGATGTCACGCCGCGAACTTTTTAACTAATCCTCGTAACATGAATTTTATTATTGCCTGTGGACAAATTTAACTTGTGTTATTGTGTGGAATTGCCTTAGTTGATTTGAAATTGTTACTTGTGGTTAATTATTGATTTCATATGGTAACTGTGGTATATTATTATTATTATTATTGACTTCATTGGTGACTGTTGTTTTGTTTTCAACAACGTAAAGTATATTAGTACGCTTATTAACAAATAAGTGAAGCATTTCTTTATGGATTTCTTCTGCAAATCCATTCTCAGTTAAAGTACGTAATATGTTATTAGTCATTTAATTATTTAAAGTGATTAGAGTAAAATTGAAACTGGTTTTCCAATATAAGATAGCCGGCTACTTACTGTCACTACACTAGATTAAACAATTTCCATAAATTTCCAGTTTTGTTAGTTTTATTAGCAGCCATTTTAACACCAACTTGTCACTACTTATTGTCACAATACTAAATACGAGGGTAAGTCAAAAAGTAAAGGCAAATTTTTAAAAAGGAACTTTTTATTGTGAAAACAAGATGACAAGTAACATCATTTCTCTACATAATCTCCCTCAACTTCTATGCACTTGGTCCATCTCTTGACAAGCTTCGTAATTCCGTCCTGGAAGAAGATTTGTGGCATCGTGCACAGCCACTCGCGCACCGCCTCCACAACCTCTTCATCCGACGAAAACGTGGATTCACGCAGGTGCTCCTTCATCGGACCAAAAAGGTGAAAATCACTTGGAGCTAGGTCAGGACTGTACGGCGGATGCTCCAGCAGCTCAAAACCAAGATCTTGAATGCACTGGATCGTTTTCCCCGCAGTATGAGGACGGGCATTGTCCTGAAGCAAAAGCACACCTTTTGAAAGTTTTCCTCGCCTCTTTGTTTTGATTTTGGGTTTCAGATCTCGCAGTAGCTCACAGTAGCTGTCACTATTCACTGTTTGTCCTTTTAGGATTGTAATGAATTAGAAGTGGACCTTTCATATCCCAAAACACTGTCACCATCAACTTTCCTGCAGAAACTTGTCTTTTGAACTTTTTTACTGTAGGCGAGGTTGGATGTTTCCACACCATACTCTGCCGCTTACTCTGTGGTTCGAAGTGATGGACCCACTCTCATCAACGGTTACTATGCGACTGAGAAACTCTTCTCCTTCCTCTTCTAAACGCCTTAAATGTGATTTCGAAATTTCCAAACGTTTCTGTTTGTTCTGGTCTGTCAGCCGATGTGGTACCCAACGAGCACACACTTTGCGATAATTTAGTGATTCGTGGATGATTGCAACTGCTGAACCGTGGCTAATGTTCAAAGCATGCGCAATATCATCAATTTTGACACGACGATCATCATGAATCATTCGCTCAACTGTCTCGATGTTCTTGTCCGTCATCGAAGTGGATGGCCTACCTGAACGCTCTTCATCGCAGATAGATACACGACCATTTTTAAAGCGATTTATCCACTCATAAATTTTGCGTTCACTAAGACAGTTCTCACCGTACTGCTGCTGCATTCTGCGAATAATCTCCGCAGGTTTAGTCCCTTCAGAGTGCAGAAAACGTACCACTCCCCTCATTTCTTCCTTGGTGCACACGGACAACGGGGCGCTCATAATAAAATGCCCTGAAATCACTACGAATGGAGCTGAGCACTGAAACAACACAGCTAAAGAACAAAAAAACTTTGAGGTTATGATATGTCATTGTTCAGTCAGTGCAGCCATCCATTGCAGCAGGGAAAATAAAATTTGCCTTTACTTTTTGACTTACCCATTGTTCTTGACGAGGTCTTTCGATGTTTCCACCATCTTGAGGTCATAAAATTTTCAGGACGTCGTTTAAAACCTGAGGATGGTGAAGACACCGAAAGGCCTCGTCAAGAACGAAGTATTTATCAGTGTAGCAATAAGTAGTGACAAAGTTGGAAAGTTGGTGCCATAAATTTTTTGATGTTGAAAACTTGAAGGCTGATTGCACTGGGTTGTCACATGCTGTTTGTAACAAACCATGACGGTCAAATGTTATGCTATGAATTATAATATTTTGAAACATTATTGTCCTAAGGTATCATACATGCATATTTTCATCCACAGTGGTGAGTGTATTGAAAATTGCCTCTCCCTACATGATTAGGGATCAACACTAGGGGCCATGACTAGGGCGTGGCGTAGTGGCTATCTAGCGTGTGGTGGTGCTACGCTGGCGGCGCGGGTTCAATTCCCGCCGGGACCATCTGATTTATATACGATCGTTCCCCTGGCAAGGCAATGGCGAACCAGCGAGAGGTATCCTGTCTAGTATAAACCTTTCCCAACAATGCCGTTTGGATCCGGCGTTTAGCTGTAGGTCCCATATACCTGTGAAAGACCCCGTAACACACGCACCACGGGTATATGCGGGGAGGGTACAAACCAGTCGAAAGACTGAAGGACCCAATACTAATAATCTAACTAGAAAATGAATAAAAATTGACGTAAAGATTTTGACCACAGGGAAAGACAGACAAGTGAAGCTAATTAAAGCGTATAATAACTTTTGCTGCGTTACTTTGTTACACTGATAACGCATGAATTTGCATTTGTTGCGTTTCATCGGTTCTGATTGGAGAATATAGATAATTTCCATAGTGTATAATAAATCAGCCAACTGATGGAGAATGAAAATTATAATTATCCTAATAGTGAAAGTGACCACTCCATTAAAAATGCTTCCTTAATTTAATTTTAATGAAGAAAGTTGTGTTAGTGCTTAAAATCACAAGCAGAAATATCACTGTTGCACACCACTATATAAAATGTATACTTTTTTAGCCGATCTGACGATGAGCTGTGAAGCTTGAAAGCGCTAATCGGAATAATTTTTATATAGTGGTATGCAACAGTGATATTTCTGCTTGTAATTTAATTTTGTTTAATTCTCAGGGTAAATTTTGTGTTTTCTGGCAACACTATGATAGTATGTTCTTTCCTTTTATTACTAAAATAAAACTAGTTTTGATATAAACTCTTAAAAACTTATAATCGATTTCCGACTTTTTTTTTAATATAAAAGAACCTTCCCCGCAGACAAGTAACAGTATCTCATATCTTCTGACAATATACAACACTAAATCTGTAGTAATAATCAAACAGTTTATTCATGTAATTAACACTTGTAAGTTTTAAGCAAAAAACTGATTTTATTTACTTTTTTTGTCAGGTAACCGGTAACCTGACGCTTCTGTGTTTATAAAGTAAAGAGATATATAGGCCTACACTCGTACACATACAGGGTACAGGATTTATATTTCTAAATTAATCTTAACCTGAAAAAGTTACTCAGACTGTTTTTTAGATATTCCTCTCATACATACAATATCGGTGTATATTAATCATGATGGGAATGCGGTTTAAGATATTTTGTTGATAATTCTTTAATGTTACTATCATTTTATGCAATGTTTTCCATTAATTTTATTTGTTCATTAACTAAAAGTAATATCTGTAAATCAGAACAGTATTTATATTTTATATTTTTAATAAATAAAATTATTATTTGTAGTCATTTTGATATCTATATGTTCTTTACTTGTTTATTATCGTGGTGTAGGCCTACATATTTTGCCAGTATTTTAAATAATTTTACTCTGTGATTTTGATGCCTGTTAAACTGTACTGTATGCAATACTTACTGCCTGTATTATCTAACTTTGGATAATTTTTAAATCCCATGTCGCGCCGCAGGAAGAAACTACAAATTAGTGACAATACAAAGCAAACATAAACATTTTATTTCAAAAGTAATAACTGCGAGTGAAATTTTCTTAAAATATTTAAAAAATTGCAAGTTTATACTTTTACATATAACTTTTTTAAAACTGTTTTCGTACAGTCTATTTATTGATGTATGTAATATATTTAATATTAATAATGACTTTACTCAAGATGTTTTTCATTATTTGGAATATGTTTGTTTGGGTTCCTATCTTCACCCTTCCTAATTTTGAATCGTGTGAAGTACTTGTGTGTTGGTTGGTTGTTGTTGTGGTTTCCTGTTGGCCTTTGGCACTTTATATTGGTATTATTGAGCGCGATTGTGGTGTATATATTACCATTTTGTGTATTTTCAATGCTAATTGCTTTTGAAATTGTGTCAAGTTTTGTATTGATTTGTATTTGCTCAGGTATTAGTTTGTTTTGTGTTTTATGTTTGTATATTTGTAAATTTAAATATACACTACAATCGCACACCATAATTCCAATTTGCAGTGCCAAAGGCCAACAAAAAACCACAACAACAACCAACCAACACACAAGTACTTCGCAAGATTCAAAATCAGGAAGGCTGAAGACGGAAACACAAACCGTCCCGAAACATGTTCCAAATAAGGAAAAACATCTTCAGATAAAGTTATTATGAATATTAAATATATTTTTTTGCATAATATCTGAAAATTTAACTTTAAATTCTCATTTTCCAGTTTTAACTGATTGCAATTTATGGTGGCCAAGGTAACTTAAACTTTTTTACACAGTTTTTATGCGTCTACTGAAATAAAAACAAAAACATACTACAGTGCCTTAAGGGTACGGTTTAAAAAAACAACGGTTATGTAATCTAAATATAAAGACTAAAACGTATTCACTGAAGGTTACTAACTCTTGACGTTTATTGTAATACAAGCAGAATGAGAATGTCACGAAATGTATGCGATATCGCGTGACATGCATTCACCATGTACTGTTTTAATTTCTACTTAACACGCGTATAAGATTATTTTACTTTGGTTTGCTTTATTATTTTAGTCAAGTGCCAAATGTTGTAAGTTTCACGTTGTAATACGAAAATCGTAGTTCCCAGTTGTCTAGCCTTTGTTTGCATGTTGGAATATGTATAACTTGAGAATAATTTGTCTTAAAAAACTAGTTTGTCTTAAGACCTGCTTTACGTTAGTCATGTAAATCTATTTTTTCATATTCAGGATATAAAAATCCGGACTTAGAGACTTCGTAAAATATTTTAGTAAACAGTAGAGTAGAAAAAGAAAATGTGTTAAGAAAACATTAAGAAAATTTAGTCCTGCACTTACTTGAAAGGAACCTCTTTCTTTTTTTATTTATTATATAGAAAGACACACACTCATACACACGTGGGAGCTAGCTTGATTTATATAGTCTCATTAATTTTGTGAATTATAATGATTGCAATGTACGGAATTACACCAAGCTACCGATTGGTCTATGGAAAACGGGCCTCGTTTCCAGATTCGGTCTTCCAGATTTTGTTTTCCTTGTGGTTAGCGTAATAATGCTTGTTCATAAAACTTCTTACCTTCTATTCTAAGTTCTTTGAGTGCCCATTAAGAATGGACACCATTTTTGGTTCCTCTCAGAACGCGCTGTAAATATGTCATTTGAAAAATTAATTACTATTGTTAAGAAATTAGTTTCTTTAGATTTAGAATTGTTATTGAATCACCTACACTAAAATTCTTTCTTATTATAAAATTTGAATATATTTTAATGTACTTTATCTTGTTTAACTAATAGTAACAGTCTCATTAACTTCAACCTTGTATTACGATTCAGGAAAATATAAACGGTTTGAGCTTTCCTGATGTCATTTTTTACTGAAACATCAGCGTAATCTGAAAGTTCTTAAGAAAGTTTGTTCCCTCAGTAATTAAAGTAATAATGAAGATACAAAGCCCAAGTTGGAGTGATAAAGCATGAACGTTCGAATTAAATAACGTCCATTGCAGCATATAGAGAGGATGAGCTATGACTCTCTATTGATAAAGGTAATCGCTTATTGGCCCCAAGGAAGAAGAGATATTGGTAGGCCTAGAAGGAAACGGAGAGACTGAAGACTCAACGTGGTTTAAGCCTAGAGCCTGCGGTGTGAAGATGAAGATCGTCGGCTCCTTTGGTAGCAATTACACTGCCGAGCTTTACATTTACTAACATTAAGTTAATTACATTAACTTAATCTGACTTAGTAGTTTTAATAGGTAAAGGTTTGTTAACCATTCGAATTTAATTCATTGAAGAACTTATAATCAAAACAACAAGATATAAAATATTATGATATGTTTCCAGACGTAAGCCTAACCATTAGGTCTACATTAAAATAAATTGACAATCAACAAAAGAAAGTTGTACCAATTTTATAACGTTACGAAACGTCCCGGTGTTTAAAACGAATGTATCAGACAATATTCGTATTAATTAGCATGTAGATGTTAAAAGCGTCACTGAATATCTCTTAAAATAGGGTTTTCTTAGTCACAATTGTCGATAAGACCATTAGCAATGATAGCGCACAAGCTACTACAAGTTACAAGAACACGATTTCGCTCTAGCGGCGACAGAGGAAAGTAGATTGTTTCTACCTCTAACAGCAGTACTCAACGAAGTCACTGCCGACATATAGTGACAAAGAAGAAAGAAATTAAAATAAAAGATGCTTATGAAAACTACGAATATCGTATGCTTATTTACGGTCGTTTATAATCGTATCTAAAGCAATATCATACTGCCTCGAGGTTTATGTGGTATGGTCCTTGAGGGGAACTTTAAGAAAAGCGTGGACAGAAAAAGTGACTGGTGAAATCATAAGATCCATTTTCAATAGTAGTGCTTGTTTATTCGATTTTTACTTAGCGAGTTTGTCAAGCTAACTAATATAACATTATGAAAATATATTGTAGCTGAAGTAAAATATTAACATTTATTTACCTGTTGTATTCAGATGTTTTCCTATTTCGTCCCATACTGTCATTTTATACTTAGGATCCATGTATTTTGGATCCGCCAGATTGTATAACACACTGTGTTGCCTCACTAATTCTATTAACTTTTCGTCATTCATGATGAAAATGAAAATTACTTTCTTCTAAACAAACTCACAAAAGGCAAGAGAAGCGTTCCCACTCTAAAAACCATGTGCTCGGCTCGTTGAAGTGATTCATACAGGACGTGGACGTGCCGTGAACGAGCCGAGCGGTCGACGAGTTTCAGAAAAATATCGTTGACAACGAGTCTCGGCCGAGCGTCGGACGAGGCTCGGGCTCGTCACGTCGGCAGTATAAATTGCCCCACTACAAAGCGTTGAAGAATTTTCTGTCCGGCTCGTTGAGTACTCGTCACGGCGTCGGCTCGTTGCCTGCATAAATCGACCCTTATTGAAAAGAGTGGATGAAAGAAAGGTACCGTTTAAAACCATTTCGAAAAGAAAGGAGACGAAGTGCGGCTGGTTACGTACTACGTCATTCGAACTTGTCCACCTCGCTGATCAAGGGAGTGATTACGGCGATACTGGGAGGGGAAAGCGCAGACACTATTTGGAGTAAATATCACTATTGCATTAACGACTCGGAACACTAGGTTTTTTATAAGTAAAAGCATAAAGTTTTACCTTACAGCCTAAACCGGTTTTCTCCTTTATAAGGCTTCTTCAGAGGCTGCCGTTGGTAGCGCTGTCCGTCTTGTTGTAGGCGACGGAATCGAGTTTCGAAAGGTCGATGCTGTGTGTGTGGGGTGAGATATGTTCGAATAATGCGTGTGATTCGAATTGTGTCTGTTCGTGTAGGATGTCGTTTTTATTTGTTTTTGTGTGTTTATATATTTCCAATTGTTCTAGAGTGTCTAGTTTTCAGCCTTTTCTTTGTACGTGTAGAATGTTCATGTTATTGTCTATGTTTTTATATGTGTGGTTTTCTTCAGTGAGATGGTTTGCAAAGGTGGATTCTGTAGTGGAGTGGAGTGCTTTTGTGTGTCCAACGTATCTCTGTTTGAAGCTACGTCCTGTCTGGCCTATGTAGAATTTATTGCAATTTGAGCAATTTAGCTTGTAAACACCTTGGTAGATCGAATTTGTTTTGTGCTTTGTGTGTCTGTTTTGATAGTGTGTGTTCTCTTTTGTTAGTAGTCTTGTAAGCGATTCTATATCCTGCTTTTTTGAATTTGTGGGCTATTTTTTCAGTTTGTTTGTTGATGTATGTTAGTGTTATGAATTTGTTGTTTTCTGTCTTTGTCTGTTGTTTGTTTTGTGTAGGAGTTTACTGACTATTGTTCTGTCATATCCGTTAGATTCTGCTAGATATTTTGTCGTGTTTAGTTCGTCTTTGTAGGCTTTTTCTTCTAAGGGGATGTTGTTAAGTCTGTGTATCATGGTTCTGAAGGCAGCTAGTTTGTGTTGTATTGGGTGATTGGAGCTGTTGTGTATTAGTGTGTCAGTTGTAGTTGGTTTTCTGTATATACTGAATTTGTGCCTGTGTTCTAGTTTTGTGATGGAGAGGTATAAGAAGTTTATGGTATTGTTGAGTTCGTATTCGGCAGTAAAGGTTATGTTTTTATGTATTTTGTTTATGTGCGTTAGTATTTGCAGTCACTATTTGGAGTATTTGGATGAAATAAAAGGAGGAAGAAACTATGAAGATATTCAGACACTGTCTTCGGAAGGGAAGAAATGGAAGTTTATCAAACTCTGCGTAGAAGAAGACAAGATATAATGCCATCCACGTATAAGATACAATACACTTACAAAATTAAGTAACAGATCACTGTATTAAGCAAGGACCTACGCTTTAAGTGGGGTCGAGCAATTTCTAAAAGAGCATTTATACGTATAAATCCATTTGCACATAGAAACGGTTTTGAAATTTAGTACTTCCCAATGCATCACCTAACTTTAGCATCTGTGTATATTTTGCGTCTTAATGCTATAATTGGTTTAATAATAATAATAATAATAATAATAATAATAATAATAATAATAATAGGCCTAGTAATGATAATTTGCAGGCAATATAAAATAAGATTGACTTGTGCCAGTAAATAATATGTACTGCTCTACAACTGTTAACCAGTGACAATAAAACGAATAATTGTGTAGCAATTTTAAGTCAGCTTTGAAATTCGAAAATAAAAAAATATATATATTTAACATGAAAACTGTACTGCCTGTTACTTCAATGCTGCGTAGAGTTGCAAGTGTGCAAACTTACAAAAACGGAATACGTCGAGGTGCACAATTTCGCCACCAGATCGCGGAATACTGCGTGCTTGGGCTCTTATTGATTTCTGTAGTTATTGCGTTCACTAGTAGATGGTGCAACGATAGCTTCGAACGATTCATATATGAAGTTGAACACTATCGTTTCATATTTGAATAACGACAAATCACCGAAAAACTACTTGAACTTAAAATCTAAAATAATTTATCAACCTTCTACACCATTTCCGCATGTTTAAGTATGCTCTTATTTAAATAAATGTATGGGAAAAATATGCCAACACACATTGGGTTAAGTCTTTGGAGTTTAGGCCTATTTAATTTTATTTTTTTTTTGCGATTTAATTACGCCTGGCGCCGCTTCTCGCATCCTAACTCCCACTGGCGCCGGTCTAAACAGTCCTGTTCTATAAGTCCTTTTGTATTCATTGCATCTTCGACGTCCATGTTCCATGAATGTTTAGGTCTTCCGTGTTTTCTTCTAGAGGGTGGATTCATTCTTGGGCATCTCTCATCCGAAATTCTTTTTAGGTGTCCGAACCAATTCAGTCTTCTTGGTTCTGTTGTTTCTATAATGTCAAGGTCGATTCCCATCGCTTGTCCTATATCTATATTTCTCACTCTATCCAGTCTTGTTAGTCTACAGCACCTCCGCCAGTAATCCATCTCCATAGCTCTAATTTCGGATTTATTTCTTTTGTTAATTTCCCACAATTCTGCTCCATATAAGCCTATATTTTCAGCTATAGTTTTATACGGTATATTCTGATTTTATTAGGCCTACTTTCTAAAATGATATACGGTATTTTAATAGGACATTGCCAGCGACATGTACAAAATATAAGGTGTGTATAAAGTTACACGGTTCAACTGAAAGCGTCAAATAATAATAACCACGACAACAACGGCAGCAATAGTAATTTATGAGTACTAAAAGTAGTAAGATAAATATTAGTAAATAAAAGTAGTATAATTAGAGATAAATTGTATTAACCTGAAAAGTTTAATTTGTATATTTACACACTGTATACTGGCTATGAATATTAACATAATAAACCCATAAGATGATGAAAAGAATGTGTGAGAAGTGTATACACTTTCATGTTAGTACAGTGCGGAACAGCTGATAAGGAACTTCGTAAAATTGTTAGATTGAAATATTTTTAAATGTATCACAGCGACGGGATCAGGTAGCTCCCGATGGCGCTAGCTAGTCATTATGTGCAGTGCGCGTTAATGAAAGTACACTACGCTTTCTAGACATATGTAAAACGATAAGAATTAACTCTTCCAGTAAAAAGTTTTTGAACTTGAAAGCAGAGATGTGAAATACTACAATTATTTTTAATTTAAGAATATTACCTTATATAATCCACTAGGCGATCTCAGTTTTTCAAATACGACATGTTTCAGGGACTAAATCCCCATCCTCAGGTACAGTAAAATGCTATTCCCCTAATACATAGGGGTCGTCGAGAAGATTAAAACGTTTATACACATAAACACCACACGCACAAAACTCACTATGAATAAATTAACATATATACATAAACATATGAAAACGTTATAAGTGACTCGGTGCACCGGTCGACCTCTGATCGTCAACTAACATGTATTCGCGTTTCACTGCTTATCTTCAACGCGGTATCATATAATTTATTGGATTTAAACATCAGCTGATCGTTGAGTAACTGTTCTTCATTTATTTTGGAGGCCCTGTATATTTCAAACTCTTCTAGGGCGTTCAGGAGATACCTTTATTACATATGTGTATCGGCTCCATGTTTTCTTTGAATCCGGTGTAACTATGGTTTTCGTTTATGAGGTGGAGTGCGTAATTTGATGAGGTGGTTTGGGGATTCTTTTTTGGTAGGTGTTCTTTGAACCTCTCGATAAATTTTCTCCCCGTCTGTCCGATATAGAACTTATCGCACTCACTGCACTGGATTCTATACACTCCTGAACATTGCTCCGATGTTATTGGTGCACGTGGCTTAAGTATATTTTTTAGATTATTCATGGTCTTGAATGAAACATTTATACATAATTTTTTAAATTCATTTCTTATTACATTGGGAGTAAGTTCGTATATAATGCTGAGACGTATTGTGTTTTATTTTTAGCCTTATTATTGTCACCATTTATTTTCCGTAATTGTTTACGTATTATTTTATCAACAATTTATTTTTAGGAGACGCACAATACGGCAGTAATTGTTTGGAGTTGAATTCTTAATTATGAGCACAAAATCGGTCGTAAAATTTTTCAGGTATGAAAACTCTTAGTTACAAACTCTGTATGAACACATTAAAGATACTAATGAGCACTTTAATGTCCAAGGATCAGTAAAAGGACTAGTATTCGAGTTTATCGTTAAAAACCGTTACAAATAATCAATATTTTTACATTCTAAAATTATAATTCAAGTGAAAAGCAGTGAAAACACAAATTATGACGTTGGATAAGTTGAATTATATTTTGTTAAAGATAAGAGATTGTTTATATTTTCTATCATCAAAACATTGTAAAAACTTTAATTGTAAAAAATTAAGTTAACCACTATATACGTACATATCTGGACGGTATACAAAAACGCTACATACAAAAATGTAATGCATTTATATATAACATTTTTTTAAATTTTACGATACGTTCACAGCTTTAAACATTAGAATTAACAAATGACTAATATTCTCGTATATCAGTAGTCATTTGACTATAAGTAGGAAAAAATGTTTATGTTCTGCTTTGATTCACAGAAACTGGTATAAGAAATTGAAAATTTTATGGCAAGAAATGTTACTCAAGAAACTTAAGACAAAATTTTACAAATATAAGCCTATATGGGATAGTACACTAACATGCATACACTGAACATAAAAACGCATGGACGGGATTGGAGAGGCAATATCTTTGACACTTTTCTTTAGCAAACCGAGGTGAAGGCTTTATTGAGGAACAATTGATGAATGGACTAGAAAGGCAGGAATTATTGGCACTGTTTGGGTGGAGGCGTTGGTATTACCCCAGAAAGTCACGCTGGAGACAATGCTAACCTATAACGGGCAGAACGGTAGATTACCGACAATTCTAACCTTCGAATAGGCGGAAAGGCGGGTTAGCAAGAATTTTAACCTCCAAACGGGCGGAAAGGAGGTTAAGCAAAAATTCTAATCTACGAACGGACGGCTTACCGAAAATTATAACCTCGACCAGACAGAAAGGTGGGCTAGCGAAAATGCTAACCTCCGAACAGACCGAAAGATAGGCTCCCCAGCCCGTCTTTCTGCTCGTCTATCTCCCCATTCGGAGGTTATATTTTATGCTAGCCCTTCAAAAGACACACACACACATCCACAAACGTGTGTAAACACAGTCACGCACACAAATATGGAAAAAATTAAATAATCTGGAGAGGACATAGGTTTTCCGACTGCCCAAGAGCCACCTAGATGGTTAATCCGGCATTGGATGTGATAAATCCCGGGGAACATCTTTATTTTACCAATTGGTTAACTTTACATTACATTATAGCATAGCTTGAATAAGTTAAACTACGCAAGAAAACTAGAATTTAAAAGCGTTCCATTGCCTTGTCAAATACTGCAAAAAGCTATGGCTCACTGATTTTTAATTTATTTCATAGATATTGGGGGGGGGTGCCACCACTAAATCCCGCTCATGTAAAAACGTGCTTGTTCAACTTGTTATTTAAACTAGCAGTCACGACCTGTAGCGGTTTAGGACTTGATAATGATGGAGACACTGGAAGACTTCGTCCGGAGCACGACAGGTAGTAGTTTGGCAAGTAAGCACGACAAAGTTTAAATATAAACGTGACTCACTTACCTCGTATAAAGTCAACGGCCATCTCCAATCCATACGTGTCCTTGTCGCAGTCGTCCAGTATGTGAGCTCCGAGCGTAAACGGTTTGCTCTCGTCCGCGTTGATGACGTCCAGCGTGAACAGCATAGTTTCCAGCGCCTGTATACCGCCCTGTGGCATCACCGGGCCACAGATCACGGTGTCTTCGCGTTCGTGCACCATCATGAGACCGCCCAGAATCAGTTCCCCCGCCACTTCCGAAGTCCGCTTTACCGGCCACAGTTCACTACGGTTGGAAAAGCGTTTCCACTCTTGACCGCCGAGCTTGTGCACAAACGCGTCCGCGCTCACCGTTGTCACTTCGCCACTCGCGTCACTGTCACCGGCAGTAATTGCTAAAGCCACTTCACTATTGCCAAAGAAATCAGTAAAGTTTTCTAACAGAATGTAACTGTCAAGTGAGTCGTTTCTGCTCGACGAAATAGTATAACTAAATTCGTCTAAGTTATCCTCGGAATCGCTTGAGAACCTGTCTATGTCACTGCTTTTTGGTGTTACGTAAAAGCTCGTATAATCATCTGTCTCTTGGTTTATTATGTTTGGGTAACCATCCGGCAACGTATAATTTGTGTGTCGTAATTGACTGCTGTTACTAAAGTCAACACTTTCTGCTCGATTATTTATGGATAGTTCGTTACTTTCATTTGCTACTAACAGATTACCATCAAAATTTACAAATTCCGTGGTGGAATACATTGAGAAATTGCTGTTACTCAGTGAATAGTTGACATTTTCAGACCTATCTTCACTATCCATTGTATCAATGTCCGTATTGTTCTCATGTAACTCTATGTCACTGGTGTCGGGTTTGTTATAGTTCAGACGGTAAAACTTGAAACTTTCACTGGTATCTATACCAATCACATTGTCATTATCATCGTAGGTACCGTTTCTCTCTTTATTAAAGTTTTCCTTTTTAGCATAGTCGAAATTCAGAGACCGATATAAGAGTGGCTCACAGTATATAATTACCAACAAATATAAGTTTATTATGAAAGTATATACGAACAGTTTCATTTCTACTTTCATTTTGAATCACGTAAAGCGAACACAAAGTACACTAACAGTTTGTCAGCTCTCATTTCAGATGTTGTTTGATTCAAAACTGTTCCAATTTTGCTTCGTAATATATCACGATTGCAGCCCTGTAACAAAAGAGAATATATTACATTTATTTCATCAACATAACATAGGATTATTTACAAAAATACTATAGGTAAATAATTATACTTAACTCTAGTTGACGCTGTATGTTCAGGTACATTTAGTAACTTGTCAAAAACCAATATTCTAATATTTACAGTATTCCATTTATGGCAGGACAAATACTGATTTCATTTCAATGTCATTGGTTTGACCTTTTGCATGTATGCGTACAAACAAAACAATTGACTATCGATCGCGGAACAGTAAATATACGTCACGTATAAGGGTGCCTTTGTTTTGAAGAGTTGTATGTGGAACGTGGTTTGAGTCCTGTTTTACTCGATCAGAGGTCAGAACCTAACACTACTGGTGAAACTAAGGACAGAAACAGGAGTCAGTTTAAATGGTATATCCTTAAATTCATAGTGAACGCCAATTAATGAATTTTTCAGTGAAGGGTTTGTGAGGATTGGTCAAAAATATAACAAAAATTTTAAATTATTTGTGTCGACGTTTCGACAATATTTATTGTCAGCATCAGGACCTGTGTATGAATACAAAAGAACAATTATTTGGGTGAACGTGTTTGTGTATGTGAGTGTGCGTGCGTGTGTGTACGTGTGCACACTCACAAACACAAACACGTTCACCAAAATAATTTTTCTGTTGTGATTGACATTTTTTTGTATGCATATACAGGTCCTGATGATGACAATAAACATTGTCGAAACGTTGACACAAATAAGTTAAAATTTGTGTTATATTTTTGACCGATCCTCACAAACCCTTCACTGAAAAATTAAATGGTATAAGTGAAAGGTTATACACGTTTATATTAGCATAAAATATCCGTGAGAAGTCATGAAGCATCTGCTACAGAAGAGTATAATTAATTGTCATATTTAAAAATTACAAACAAATTAATCCAGTTTTAAAATATTTATCTTCTTCTTCTTCTCTTCAAGGATTAGGTTATATAAACCTGTTCCGACACCTATCTCATCCTCGGACGACCCACGTCTCTTCTACCAATAGCTTTATAGTTCAGTGCCGCTTTCGGCAATCGATCCTCTGTCATCCTTTGCAGATGATCCCATAATTGTCTTTGTAAATTGTAATAATTTTATTTATATCCTTTATGCCGAGCTCTGTTCTGATATCTTCATTCCTTACTCTATCTTGCAATGTATAATTTAAAGTATTTCGAAGAAACTGCATTTCAGCACTCTGAATCTTGCCGCTTTCCTTTTTTGTCATGATCCACGCCTCACTTGCATAAACCAACGTCGGTATTGCAATTGCCTTATAAAATTTAATCCTTGTGCTGTGTGTTGTTTTATTTCTAAGATTTCTATAAATTTTATCACAAATATTCCTAAGCTTACTTATCTTCTCTTTTACATCATATTCATATTCATAGCTTACTGCACAGAGAAGATAAATGAAACGGCTCACTTGTTCTAAAGTGCTGTTGTTTATAACTAATTTTAGTCCTCACTTGATATTTACCTTCAAAGGCCATGGTTTTGGTCTTTCTTATTGAAATTGTCAGTGAGTACTCTCTTGCCACATCTTGTAATTGAAACTAATTGTTTGCCAAAAAATCCTCATTTTCTTGAATAAGAACTATGTCATGCGCATATAGCAAGGAACCCATACGAATTGATTTGTTAAGCTATAATCCCGAAGTCACTCTGGATTTCCATGCTCTTAACATGTCGTAAATGTATTAAAATATTAATAATTCTCTATATAAATAGAGTTACCAATAGTAGATAGTAACTATATTAGGCGTATACTCTGCTCACAGGGCAATAAGTAACTTACATTACTTAAATAACTTGAGCAAATTGCATATGTATTTTAAGTTAATAAGAGTAAGAGAAAAAGCTGTACGTAATGTTAACATAAACAGAAATTGCATTAACTTTTGAAATATTAATTAACGATGGGGGTAATAACATCAGAATTATCATATGCTGGGCAGCATTAGAAGCAGTGGGAGTAAAACGTGAAAACTCCTGAAACTGAGGTCTGCATATATGAGATGACGATGTTGCACAAATAATTGCTGCTACGAAACAGGCATTTTAAAACATCTAGCTTTAAATACTAAACAGATACGTTGTTAAAACAAGCTCCGCTGTGCCACTACCAGAAGATAAATAAATAAAATCAAACAAAATAAATGAAATGTATGTAAATTATATAAGTGCTGTAGAGCACTATGTCCAGGGTAAGCAGGACAGTGTTTAGAAAGTGTTGTGTCATTTAATCTAAACAGAAAGAAATAACCTGAAGATCAGTAATACCATAGAAAAGCAATGGGTTAGGTACTATAAGCGGCTGTAGACCCAGGAAGAAGTCGAGAAAAGAAAATTTTCGGACATCTATAAGTGTGTGAATGCAATAGCAACTAATAAATATTTAGCTGATCTGCAGTGATGTAAAAATAAAAAATTACCGGACTCTGATGGGTTGAATTTCAAGTTTCTATATTGTTACGAGAAGCGTACCGAACAATCCAGAACATTCTCCACTCCCCCCGTCAATTGTGGCTTGTGTTGCGTCATTCACCTAGGTGGTGGTTCTAGTGAGTTCCAGGAACACTTGGAGATACGCATTAAGCGGCTGCCGTGCAGTAAGGAGGCAAAGCTGTACTGCAAGGCCTGCTATGTCTGCGAGGCCTTTATAAACCCATAGCAGCCGGATTGTCAGTTCAGTTACGTGAGCGATTTTTGCTAGTGCGGATTGAGTGTTTGCCGAAGTGAAGTAGTATTGTGTTAATAATTGTGTGAAACTCTATTAATAGACATTGTTATTGCGTGTGGACAAATCTGACTGGAAATATTGTACGAGTCAATTATAAACCGTTTAACTGTGATAATTAAAGCTGGTGATTAGTGACGTAATTGGTGTCTTGTATTCTGTTTTCCACTGTACCAAGGAGCCCGTCGTAACAATATTATGCGCCTGCCGCTTATTGATAAGTTAGTGTAACATTTGCTGCATTCTAAAGTCTACTAAACTTTATCAATCTGTGTTAGTCCACTGGTCATAATTCCTAAGACTGGCCGATGGCGAAGGTAGTCCTAACTTTTTAGAGAAGAGACGGTAATAACTGTGTTAATTATAGAGAGGTCAACTGCATAATACCTATTACATATTATGTGCACGTCCGAGAATACATATTACACATTACGCGCGGCGCAAACCGAATAATATGAGTATACTCAATATATTGATCAAAGTGGGTAAAATAACTTGAACATTTAATCGAACGGATAACTGACGCATCTCAAAACGACGTGAGATGAATTGCATGCCGAAGGGACACAGATCTGTGGGACGTACACCTTTGTTGGTTTAAGCCTTTTAGAAGATGATGTGATGATAATTTTGCAAGGAGAACTGATGAAAATAAATCTAAAGAAACGAGATATAGTGTGGTATATAAAGATTTGGGGTTATCTGTATTTTATCATGGCCATACAGTTGAAATTCTGTGTGCACTATTTTTACCAGTTAATCTGTTCTTTAATTTACTTTAACAAAAAACAAAAACCATGGATTTGCATGAGAAAGGACAGTCAAGTAGTGAAGTATGCACTTAAGAAAAGTTTGCATACTTTTTTTTATACACACTTGATTTGTTGCTGAATGTTTAAAACAGTTATTTATAATAAAAATCTATATTCAGCCAATGACCATATTTGTAAGTTTAATTATAATGCTAGGCGTATAAATAACAAAATTGAAAATACCTTAAGTTATAATTTTACAATCATTAAATACATTTTGTATTCTAAAGGATTTACCTTCCTAGGTCTGCCAGTATTTCTTTGCCCAATAGGCTTGTAACGGTGAACTTTCGTAAGAAACTGCCGTCTTGCATCGTACTCAGACGAGCGATCCATCTTGCTTGGTTTTCTGCAATACGATCTTGGACATAAAAACAATTCTACCCATTGCGGATGTTTCACTGGAGAACCTATCTCTTCATGAGGAGCCTTTAACATATCACAAAACTCTCATCATCGATGTCTGTATCATTCTCAGATGTTTCTTTATCGGAACACAAACTTTGAAAACATACAACAACACTATCACAGCCATTACCTTACGAAGTGTTAGTTGAGTCTACTTTCTTGTTTACTCAGTAACGGTCACATTTATTGACTGAAACTTGCGATAAACATCAAAATTTCCATCACAAGCGATGACAAAACCAAGAGTGCAGAAATCTGACGACTCCTCTGTAGTTCTATTGTCGAATGCAATCTTAGCTCTCAAGGGGTATTTTCCCATAATTGCCATAATTTCTGTCTTATGCACAGAAATTTTCATTTTGTAATTCTAACAGAGTTGTAGTAAGTGGAACATCGATCTCCGGAGCTTGTATTTATTGTTTGGGATGAATACTTGATCATCTGCAAACATCATTGTATTCATGAGTGTTTAAAAATTTTTTTTTATTTCTCAATTCACTCGCAATGTCCGTTAAATAACATTGCCATCAATCCACATATTACACAATGTTGAAGAAATGCTACAGCCTTTAGCAGACTAACTAATTAATGTAAATCAACTCTGTCAAATCATCTCCTATAAAAATTTTCTATACTTGTACTAAAGCATAAGAACTAAATAAGGTTTTCAAGATGTTTAGGAAAAAAACCTCTATTACACATAACGTCCTAAAGAATGGATGTGTTAACTTTATCAAACGCTGCCTGCTTGTAGTTATTGAAGGCAAGGCGTCTCCAAATTAATTTTCCTGCTCTTCACAACAATATTACCAAAGAGAATACGTCGCCAGTTCAGAACTGGCCAATACGAAATCCTGCATGTCATCAAGCAGTGAAATATCCGAGATGGAACAAAGATTTTCATTAATAATTTCCCCACATAAATTGTGAGTTAAATTTTTGAAATTATATAAACTGATGGTGCAGTTCTACCCCCTTTCTTAAAAACATAATTAACCTAGGTTATTCATCCGGGACTCTGCATCCCCTTCATCACATTTTCAGGTAATGTATTTGTCTAAACTTAAATAATGTACTAGAGTATTTAAGCACTTCTGAGTATATTCCATCCAATCGGATGCTTTCCGATTCTTCGTGGATGAAAGTGCTCCTTCTAGTTCCTCAAATGCTCTTGGTCCTACATCTGTTCCCCCCATGTCTCCTGGAAGTTTCCTAGCAAAGTTAAGATCATACCAGAGTTCCTTGTAATGTTCAATCCATTTGTCCTCTGATTTGTCATATGCACTGACTCTTTGTCTTCTTGACTGAGATGCTTCATTTGTTTTATAAATAATATTTCAAACCTGAACTCCGATTACTTTTTTTTTTGTATGCGTACTCTAAAGTAATCAATATTCTTTTACAGAAATAAACTACTTCTGTAACTACAGTAATCTACAGTTTCCTCCACTTTTAACTAAGTAATCGTATTTTACATATTTTCCTGCACCGATTGCGACAAAATTATTTATAGGAATTATTTAAATTTTAAAGGAAAATGTACTATCTTCAAGAATATTTTCTAAGACAATAAAAAAATGTATTTCTAAATGTTAACGCTACCACATTGTACAAAATAAAGTTAATAAATGTCTAAACAGTTACAAGCAAACCGTTAAATTAACCAACCACGGACAACAGGAATATGTTCTTTTACTTAGGCTACGAAAACATAAACATTTTATGTGCAATGACGTGTTTTTAACAATGTTTTGTTAGCAAATTTTTAATTACAATTATCTAACGACTTAAAAACATAAGACTCTTATGTTATAATTTATCGTGCAATAAGTGTGATGCGGTTATATTTGTTTCCGCTTTTTCTAGATGTTGACTTGTAGGCAGTATTAATATTATAGAAAATGAAACAGTTATCTGAGATGAAAATAATGGCTTTAGCCTACGTAATGTCAAATTTCTTTAGCAGCTGTGCTATGATTTATAGAATGAGATTTTTGTCAAGGCGACACTTTCCTTACGTTACATTTTTCTGAATTGCTTTCCTCAAAACCTTGGAAAAGTCGTATGTCACTTTTTCATCTATCCCTATCGACCCTTGACTTAGCCCTTTGTCATCATCTTCTATCTGTTTTATCTCTCTAATTGTTAAGTTACTAAACTTTCATGGTTAATTGTAAGTGGCGCACGGCTTTCCATTTTATGTATACAAATGTAATGTAGAATATGGCTTAATAAAATATGATGTCTTTTAAATTTAATCGTATTTAAAACTAAATAAATAGAATTTAAATTTTTCATTCAAATGTAATAATCTAAATGTTTAGGGAATATAATTGTTTTCTATTAGATTAGTAATGATATGTTGACCATGTAAAATCTAAAATTGTACATATTGCTCCAATATTGATTCAGATGTCTGGATTCTAGATCTGTTTATCCATACGTATGTATGATTTGTAATTTTAACATGATGTGTTCGTCACATTAAGCTCTTGTGTACGTACTGTTATTTCTAGATATCATAAAACAAATATTACGAAAATACGTCGTTAACAATTTATTAAAATGAATGTTCGCTTGTAATGTACGTGTGACATGTTTGTAAGAACACAGAAAATCGACAATTTGTATAACGTAATAGCTTGTATTCTGTTGTATAATATACAGACATCATGTTAACACATACTCAAAAACACATGCGCGCTTTAATATTTTATGGTAAACGAGAAACAATAATTAAGTAGGTAAGAGTGTTATAAATTAAAAACATGACATTTTAATGCGTTCTTCTGTCCTCTTACATAAATAATATTCTCTAAAGTTTTTATAAAAATTTTACAAAGCTTGCTTATTTAATGGCGGACACAAATATGTAGGCATAAATTGCTGTAAATATACGACATTTGCTCTAAACCAAACTTTGTCATCACATCTCATTTTTAACGCAAATTATATGAAAAAATAATTCCCATTCAAAACATTTAGTAATATTTTGTCTTGCAATTAATGTATTGTGATTGTTATGAAAGCTATGTTTAAAATTAATTTGGGTAAACTGACTTTTAAAATTCAATACAGCAGTGCAATATTTTACATAGCCTATATGCTGAGAGCAGTAAAAGTAACTTTTTAATCAGTGTTGTGATTGTGCAATACCCCTACAACCGTAATGGGAATGTTACCTGCTACAGCTAATAAAAATTGCTTTTGATAATTCATATTGACAGAACTATTAAAAGTAAAATGTCCTACAATAAATTGTGTTGCATTGGCGACTTGTTACGAGGGTCAGTTGAAACGTTCGCGGACCGACAACTGTAGCTTAGCGGTAAAACTAAAAGTTTTCGTGTGCTGCAAGATTTGTATTTTATGTAAACTCCTGTTAATTTCAAAATGTTAATCAATTTATTTATTGTTTAGAAGCTGTTAAAAATTAACGTGTCATGCGTGTTTTGAAACACGAACAAAATCAAACATCGTGGTGTGATTCTTCGTTAACAATTGTTTAGCGCCAACGGAAATTCAAAACGAAATTGTAAATGTGCCAGGAGGTGATGGCACTCCAAAACCAACGGTTTGTAAGTAGGTACATGAGTTTAAACGTGGTCACACGAGGACTGAAAACGTCCAAACTCCCACTGGACGCCCAAAAAATGCAACAACTCCAGATCCGGCAGCCATCTTGCACAACGCTTTTTCACACCAAGTTCTTGAGTTAAAGTATGATGCACGCGCTCATATGAGACGCCTGTGATTTCAGCAACGTTATCCACTCCTCAATCTGTGGTCTTCCAACACCCTATGACATTTTTTCAATAGTCAAACTTTTTGTTGCACTTTTTGGACGTCAACTGCTGGGATGGTCTTTAGTGCTTGTACGACTACGTTTAAACTCAAGTATGCCCACTTACCGTTGTTCCTGAAGGCGCAGCATCTGCTAACACATTTACATTTTCGCTTTGATTTTCAATTGGTGCTAAAACTTTTTTAACAGAGAATTCATGCAAACACGAGTTTGATTTTCTGCATTTTAAAAACACGCGTGACAGGAAAATTTCAAACAGCTGGTAAACAGTGAATAAATTGACAGATATATCTGGATATTATCAGGTGTTCACGCGAAACATACAGTACGTCTCGCAGCACACGAAAGATTTTATTCTACCACTGAGCTACAGATGTCGCTCCGCGAACTTTTCAACTGACCCCCGTAGACAAAATCCCAAGACAATTTAATTGACTATGAGAATCTCTGAGTTGAAGTTCTTTCAATATTTTCTAACTTGGATTCCACTACTTGTTTTACATTGCATCTTATACACCGTGCTTTTTGCAGGTTATACTGTGTGTTTACTTCAACATTTTGCCTAGTTAATTGAATAAAAGAATATTTGTTATCCCTGTAATGCTTCACATGCTTCATATAACAAAGAAGTCATCCTTGTAGTTTAAATCAGTTGTCAACTTAAACAACATGGATTCAGCATTGATTGATAGTGGGTGAACAATCAACAGTGGATTAACTATACAAACAATCGCAATGCACATTGCCGACAACACTGACACAGTGGTGACTAATGTGTACATAGTTAAAGAAACAGTAATTTCTAAACATAGTATGTTCATCTAGAGCTCGTGAATTGATATCAATACTTATTAACTAATTACTATCTGAAGGCGAGCCCAGTCGCATCCAAGCTGCTGAAATGAGATTTCTCAGGCACGTGGCAGGGTATACTCGCCATGATCATAGAAGAAACACAGATATACAGCAGGAACTGAATATTACGAGTATACTCGACAGGATCGCCCAGTATCGGCTGAATTAGTGGAAACATCTTTGCAGAATGGATGAGTGCCGCATCCCCAAACAAGTATGGAACTAAAAGCCGAAGGGACAGAGACGTGTGGGGCGTCCGAGGAAGCGCTGTAGGGACCGTCCCTAATCGTTGCTATTTGAGACCGGAACAAACCATCTTTGGTTTAATCCTTGAAGATAATGATGATTAATTTTTAACTAATTATCACAGTATGATTTATATAACTTGTCACACACTTTTTTGTTATTTAGTAGTCTGTAATAGTTAGTTATCTGTATCATGTACAGAAAGTTTTTCGGTAAAGGGAAAACTTTCTTAGTGTTAAATATTTGATTGCATGAAGGAATAAATTCTTAAAGTTTAACATTTGAAGCAATGTACTATTTTCATAAGTGACCAATACCTGGACAAGGGGGAAAAATGGAAGACTGAAGGCAGAAGCAATGAAATGTGATTGTATAGAAAAATCAAATTTTTGGAGTAAGTGTAACAAACAAACTGGCTCTGGAGAGAGAGAGAGAGAGAGAGAGAGAGAGTGCGGAAACGTTTGTATCGAACAAGAAGACGATAGGCGTTGTGTTGAGCACTAGTTCAGACACCTAGAAAAAGTAACTTTGACGATGGAGAATGCATTCGATGAAAGTTAGAGTACCTGAGACACACTGTTGATGATGTAATGTTATTATTGGTAGACGACAAATTGACTCTTGATAGGAAGGACTAGAGGACCGCATCAAATAGGTGAGAATACTGACAATAGAGAGAGAGAGAGAGAGAGGGAGAGAGAGAGATGTAGATAGATGTATAAATAGACAGAGACGCGAGAGGGTGTGAGAGAGAGAGAGAGAGAGAGAAAAAGTGGGAGGAAGCCTACTCATTTATTTTTGAAGACTTGGGATTGAAAAAATATTGGGATAATTTCTTGCCGGGCTGTAAGCCCGTGGTCCAAAGTTGTTGATCTCAGACGTTTCGGCCGTAGCTTCGACGGGCATCTTCAGTGCAGAAAGGCTGCAACACACTGACCGGGGTTATGTAGTCAGTGACCAGTGGGCGAAACATCTGCGATCAACAACTTTGGATTACGGGCTTACAGCCAGGCAAGGAGTAATTTTAATAACATCGATTCAGGCCGCGAAAGCCTCAAACAATAATTAGAATAATTTGTTTTGAAATAATAACAATTATATCAGACGAAATAGGTTTACTTTGAAGCAAGTTTATAAAACAAAACGAAACAGATGATCTATTTAATTTGACTGCAACAAATTCATCGCTAACCTAAACATAATTTCTTAACAACAATTGCACATAAAAATTAATAAAACATTTTGACTTCTAAATTTACTACACCAAGGAGAAAACTAATCCAAAAGTTTTTAAAAATTTGTAAATAAAAGAACGGTGACATATAATTATAACTGTCTGAAAAAATAATTATAATTAATCAAAACTTGTAACAGTAAACTCAATATAAACAAGTCTTGTGTTCTTTTAAGTTAAAGCTGTACACACTGATTCGTGAAGATTACATTTTTATTAGATGATACATGCCTCTAGTTAAAATTATCAATTGGATCTCTTTAGCCAAGTTATAACTCTAATTCCGTGCCGGTAGTTTTTCTTATAATAGATTTATTTATCGCCAGATTAAACATCGAGTCTTACTATCATTCCTTGTGAATTGAAATTTCCGTGAGGCATGTTGATATATATCATGTAAAATAAAAACAGTGGCGTGCACTCTAGTACAACACATGCGTTTCTGGAAGTACGCTGATTTCTCTTGGGTATTCTAAGAAAAAAATTGGTAGTTTTGAGGTATAGAGATCAAGGGAAATAAAGAAAAACAATTACAAAAAAGAGAGAATACTGGATGAAATCAGAAAGTTTAATGAAGTTCTCACCTTACGGAAGACTAATTTTGTAACTGGTAAGGGTAGTGTTACCCTTAGTGATTAGATTAGACTATGTAAAAACATTAACTTAGTTCTAGAAGTGAGAAAATAACAGCGCACCATTATTTAGTTTTCAGTAAAATAGTTCAATTTGCTTCAATTAGTATTAACTAAGAAATATTTCTTTTTACGCAGTACGTAAACGTAGGCCTAAATCTGAAGGTTTCGATGACTTACGAGCTCACAGAACTAAATTTTAATTTTCAACTAACCAAAATTTTGCCATTTTGTTTCGCAACCAAATATAATGCTACAGGAGTTTCATTTTTCTTTTCATTTTTTAGTTTTTAAACGCATAGGATTGAGGATAGAAAAATGTTAACCTGTAATATCGGCCTTAGAAATGAGAGACACAAGTTGTTATTATGACACTACTACACTTTTAACCCGGCTTTCCACTTTTCTCAGTCTGAAAGTTTCAAAGTTAATAAAACACTTGTCACCAGTTAGGCTGAGAATAGCCTCAAGTCCCTCGGGAGCAACTAAAATGTAGTGTAATGAAGTACATCATTTATTAATTATATAATAATTGTACTTACAACTTGTTGGTTATAGATAAATTAAAAAGTTAACTTGAACTCTTGTAAACTTTATTTATAAAGTCCTTTATAAAGGCACCATCAGAAAACAGAAATAATGTTTGAAGTGTTGTTGGATTAGAAATAACTGTTTATAGACAACAAAAAGAATACCTTTAGCAGAAACAGCAAATAAAAAAACATTTATTTTAATGCAAAAGATTAGGATAACTACTTAATTTTTAACAGCTTAAATTGAAATGATCATCACCGGATGCTGATAACCCAGAACGATTGTACACTTTATAAGCTATAAACTTGAGCTGAAAAACCAATCACATAATTTAAATGCGTAAACTGTGTCTGCGTATTCAAAAATGACCCCTCCTAACTACAAAATGATGTTAAGTTTGCTTGTATTTGTCTTGAAATAATTGAAAATATTCTAAAGCCTAAGATAAGAATATACAGCAAACTTCCTAAAGCTGCAGTTCGATTACGGCTACCAGTGAGTTAGTTAGCTGTCGGTTTATCATTTTTTCTTCCATGTTCCGTAAGGAAATGGAAGTATGGTGATGGCGAAAAAAATCGTGTTCGAGATAAGGGCTGATTCTGATTGTACTACCCTCAAAACATGAAGAAAAGTCATTTACCGAAAAGTGTCTGTGTGTTTATGTGTAGAACGATAACTGCCACAAATTCAAACAGGATCAAATAATTTTTTGCAAGTGTCCTTGAGTTGTACAGGACTTAAGGCCTATTGATTTTGGTGAAGATCCATTAAGGGGAAGGCGTGGTTTACCAGCAACGTTTTATGTTTTAACAAGGGTAATTTTTTCTATGACGAACGATAACCCCCGCACATTCAAAAAGAATCAATTAATTTTTTGCAAACGTCTCTAAATTGTATAGGACTAAAGGTTTATTGATTTTTGTAAAGGTCGGTTAAGGTGAAGGGATAGTTTACCTGCAACATTTTATTCTTCGTATTGTTTAAATTAGCAGTCATCCTTACTATTTCTTTTATGAATTTGCTAACTGCTATAATTTTTTTTTATTGTTCGACTAAGCTTTTCGTCATTACTGACATCTTCAGGTCTTAAACAACCAATTGCAACATTTTATGTTTTCACAAGAGTAATTTGTTTATGACGAACGATAACTGCCGTAAATTCAAACAGAATCAAATAAATTTTTGCATATATGCCTGAGTTGTAGAGAACTCAAGGCCTATTGATTTTGGTGAAGATCGGTTACGGGAAAGGATAGTTTTCCAGCAACGTTTTATGTTTTAACAAGAGTAAAGTACTTAATTTTGATAAATAAAGTATCATGAAAAGAAGATCGTAATAATCCACTGTAGAAAGGTAGATGAAACATCTATAAATGAAAAGGGTAGTTGAAGGGCGAGGGGGTAATTTTCTATAAATGAAAATGATAGTTGAAGTGGGAGGGGATAATGTTTAAATATGTAAGACTTACTACGTTATCGGCAACAAAGAAGTAGTTTGCTGTTAAAATTCCTTCCCGGGCTGTTCGGCAGTAGTCCAATGTTTTCTGCAAAACAAGACGTTTCGGCAGTGCTATCGACTGCCATCATTAGTGAAAGTCGACTGCGCTAACGTGAGGTGGTATACGTTAGTGACCACAGTACTGTGGTTAAGGCTGAAGAAAGAAGTAGCTTTTTCTGTATTGGTGGATTGAAAATGATTTGAACTTGAAATACTTAAACTGTCATAAATAGTTTCAGTCTACTTACTCAGCAATTGACACACTAACTTATATTGCCTGTACATTTTACTTCTACAATTAAAGTCTAATGTATTAAAGTTTAACGCAATAATTGCTTGTGTCTGTGTACGTATGGAATTGATTTACTGAAAGGTTGAAAGAGTATTTGTTTTCAAGAAATAACACTTACAAATGCAATAAGTGCAGAGGCGCTGAAATACATGTAGCTTTTGTGTCAGGAACGGAAGCTAAAATTCTTTACTTAAAAGTATGGAAAATTTGCCCTACGCTAAATTCTCTGTCTAACGTTGATGAAAATATTTTTGCCAGTCCGTATTATTTATTCTACGACAAACTTTTTTCATAACCCTAGATCTGAAAATCAATTTAACCAACCGAAATCTTTTTATTAGTTCTGCAAAGGAATACTTTATATTCAATTTACTTATAGTATAATATACTTAAAGAATACTTGTTTACCGAAATGAGTGGTAACACAGAAAATATTAAAAGTAAATTTAATAATATATATAAAACTTTCACTAATGAACTTACTGTTGTCACTTCCCAAACGTTTCGAGATGTTGTTTCTCTTCTTCAGTGGGTGTAATACTGACTGTCGATTACAGAATAACCGTTACGGAAAAATGGTGTGTGTGGTGGGGGTTGATGGTGGGAAGGGATTGGCGCTGAGGTTCGAATTGTGTGTGTGGATCAGTGTATCGAATAGTGTATGTGATTTGTAATGTATTTGTTCATTTAATATGTTGTTTGGTTGTAGTGTGTGATATCTGTATATTTCAAATTGTTCAGCTGTGTTTAGTTTTCTACTTTTAGGTAAGTACCTAACATATTTCCATGTTGTGTTCTATGTTTGTGTAACTGTGGTTTTCGTTATGTAAATGTGTGGCAAATGTGGAATGTATGTAGCTTGTGGTGAGGGCTTTTTAATGTTCAGAAAATCTGGAAGAAAAAGATCTTCCCGTCTGGCCGATGTAGAATTGTTGGCAATCATTACAATTTAATTTATAAACCCCTGTTTTGCTGTATGTGTCAATGTCTTTGTTAGTATTATTTATGTGTTTTCTAATGGTGTTGTTGGTTCTGTAGGCTACTTTATAATTGTGTTTCCTAAATGTGTTTGCTATTTTATGTGTATTGAAATTGTAGTATGTAAGTGTTATGTATTTGCTGGGTTGTGTGCTGTTGGTCAGATGTGTTTTACTTTTTGTGTTGAGGATTACTTACTTACTTACTTATCCAACGCCCGTCTTTGGTGCTTCCACCATTCGACGTCGAGCCTCCCAGTAGCGATTGATTGTGTCATCGTTCGGGTAAATCAGCGATTGGCACGTCTGCAGGTGTTCGCCGTCCATCCTGCCAAGACCACAGAGAGGGCATGTTTCATCAGCAGCAAGACCGATACGGTAGAGATGCGCTTGGAGGTAGTCATGTCCAGTAGCAAGACGAAATCGTGCTACTGCCTCAGCTCTCTCAAGATGCTTTGGAATCGCTCCCGCTGTGGCAAGGCTCTCGCACTTTTTGCCAATGCTAAGGTCCTTCAGAGTTTTAATTCAATGGGAACCCATTGAAGAGCTACAACCCAGCCATTCTTGATGAGTTCGGCCAGTTTCTCGCGGCACTGGATGGTACGGAGGCAGTCAGTTGAAGCGTTGCTACTCAGAGCTGATATTGCGGCCTGTGAGTCAATGAGGAAGACTGCTTTGGAAGGAGTTAGGTTTTGTGTGCTTAATTGGTTGGAGGCTTCAAGCACCGCGCAGACCTCCCCGTCGTAGTTGCTAGCATTTTTCCCCACAGCCATTGAGTCTTCAAACATGCTGCAGAACCATCCTGCGCCGGCCCCTTTTATGTCAGAAAGATATGAGCCATCGGTATAGATTTGAATCCACTCGGTCGACGGATACTTTAAGTTAATGGTTTCGAGAGCGCAAGCTTTGAGTTCGAGAAGGGTGGCTTCGGCTTTGTTTGTAGTTAGGCTTATGAGATCAAGCCGCTTGGAAGGTAGTGCAGGCACTATAGAGGTGAAGTGTCTTAGAGGAGCTGGGTTGTCCATTGCCAGATTATATTTGGTAATTAGGGACTCAGCATACGTCAAGGGTGAAGTTTGAGTTTTGAGTCGTTGGGAAGCATGGTTGTACCCACTCCAGTAATTTTTATCCACTCTCTTGGCCCTTTCCCAGAATTTCAATGTAGATTTTTCTCTCCGACTGTAGAGGGGATTTTTCTCGATGCCAGTTTGCAGGAGCATAGCTGGGATTGGAGTCGATTTGGCTCCTCCGGTAATCAGGCTAAGGGCATTGTTTTGCACGACGTCGTATTTAGCTAGGCTTGCTTTGCTTGCTAGGGAGGTTACCTCGCCTCCATACTCCAAGACGGGACGGACATATGTTTTGTATGCTGTGGATAACACGTCCTGCGTAGCTCCCCACTTGGTTGCAGATAGTCTCTTCAAGAGGTCGATGCGCTTTTGACTTTTCTCGGCTACCTCCGTAATGTGGGCACCCCAGGATAGTTTGGTGTCAAGGTTGATTCCGAGGTATTTGGATAAGGATACTTGCTTTAGGGGTAGATTTTTGTACACTAGGTTGACTGGGTGGGTCCTGGTAGACATTGTGAATAGCTGTGCAACTGTCTTATCAGCGTTTACATCCATTTTGTTCAGATCCGCCCATTCTTCCAATTTAGCAAGTGCCTTGTTCAAAGCTTCTTCGAGGGCGAGGATGTTACTTCCGGTGGCCCATATTAGGACATCGTCAGCAAAGAATAAGCAAGATACTCCTGGGATCTTTTGGATAGCTAACATCAGGTCGTCAATCATGATGTTGAAGAGCAAACAGCTTAGGACGGCTCCTTGAGGGAGACCTTGGCGCAGCATCATGTAAGGGGAAGTAGAGTTTTGAAATTTGCACAGGATATAGCGTTATGTATGTGTTGAGGATTCGTTTGTGTAGTTTATTTATTAAATCGGGGTTGTATCCATTTTTGACTGCTGTGTATTTAATTGTGTTTAATTCATCTTGGTAGTCATGTGTGTTTAGGGGTATTGAAGTGAGCCTGTGGAGCATGTAGTTGAAAGCTGCATGTTTGTGTTGAGTTGGGTGGTTGGATGTGTTGTGTATGACCATGTCTGATGTGGTGGGTTTTCTGTATATTTTGTATGTGTGTGTGTTGTTTGTTCTGGTGATTGTAAGGTCTAAGACGTTTATGCTGTTATTTAATTCTATTTCAAGTGTGAATTTTAATTTATGATGTATAGTGTTAATGTATTTGTGGAAATTTTCTATTTGTCTTTTGTTGCCGTTGTAAAGGAGTAAAATGTCGTCAACATACCTGTGCCAATATATTATTTTATCGGTGTATTTGTTGTTGTTCAGTATGTGTTTCTGTTCTATGGTGTGTATAAATATTTCGGCTAGTATACCTGATATAGGGGAGCCCATGGGTAGTCCATCTGTTTGTGTGTAATACATGCTATTGTGTGCGAAATAATTTTGATCTGTGATAATTTTAGTTAGATGGATGATCTCTTTTATGTGTGTTTCAGGTGTGTTATTTATTTTTAGTAATTGTTCTAATGTAATTATGTTTTCTTTTATGGGAACATTGGTGTATAGGTTTGTTATGTCGAATGAAGCAAGTGTGGAATTGTGGGGAATGTGTACATGTTGAGTTTTATTCACTAGATCTAAATTATTTTTGACAGTGGTGTTGTTTGTTAAATTTATGCTATTTCTGATCAATTTATCTAAATGTCTAGCTATTTTGTGTGCAGGTGCTTGTGTGTTGTTTATAAGTGGTCTGATGGGAATATTGGGTTTGTGTAATTTCGGTAGTGCATTTAGTGTGGGGGCGTTTGGTTTAATTTGTTTTAGATATTTGATGTTGTCAGGTGATACTATGTGTTTTGTGTTACTTAGGGTTTTGTTTATTTGTTTGTGATATTTATACATAAAAGTAAATGATTAAAAATATTAAAAAAAGGAAAAAACATATTTGGTTCTTTTTATGTAAAGATTTGTATCTCATAACATTAAAGAGAACAACAAATATTTAATTTTGAATGTAGAAGCGTGACCAAAAATTCAAAATAAGTAATGTTACCAACGGAAGGAGGCATTCTTACGTGCAGCGGAAGGAATCTACTTTAGGTTAGCAAATTCTAGTTATAGCACCTATTAGTGACAAAACTAAAGTAGCCAACATTTTGAAATTCGAGTTCACATAATAACCATAATTTTTTATTTATAAAGACCTTTAGTGTAAATATGCGTACAAATTTCATTAAGATATCTCAACCTGTTCTTGAGACACAAATTTTTCTTTAAAAAACATAAAATTGCGGCCAGATGGAAAACGAGACGTTTTCAGTTGTATGGTTACAAGACCTTTTTTCTTATATTGATGCATAGAATTCGAATATATATATTGCAACAAAAGACAGGATGATGATCTATGAATAAGAATATCAGAGCATGGATGACGGACATTAACATGTTTTAAATTGATTTATGTAAAATTTTGTCAAATAGCTATAAGTTTTGTATTTAGTGATGGATAAGGACTTGTGTTATACCAATTTCTTTGTAAATGTTTGTTCTATAATGTCATGTACTTTGTTTGTGAATATGTGAGCGCGTTCGCGTGTGATGAACCTTCGTTGTTATATCTTCCGCGTGAGTTAACCGATCGGTATGAGTCTTGGACAGTGAATTATTTATGGAAATAGCTACATTTTCTATATAGGCCTACCCTGTTGTTCTCAGCTATTTTTTAAATGTGGTTTTTTTAGTAACTGAAAACTCAACTTTTCACGCTTATCAAATGAAGAGTAATACAATTTCTAGATAAAATCTATGCAGGCTCTCGGAGACTTATACAAAGATTCGCCTGCAACGCGTCTATCTTCTGTCCAATCTACCACGCAAACAGTAGATTGACCAATTAGAAGCCCCTAATTTCAGTCAGATTCGTCCGTTGTCATGTGCACCTCGAGGCAGTTCATCGGAAGCCGTTGCTTAGTGAACGTGTGTTCTTCGTTAAGAGTTTTTCTTGTTCGAACTGGTTAATCTATAGTAACTCTAATTCTTGGGACTCTTTTCGAGATGTTCGACTAGAACCAAGCGAACGAACTATCTATTATATTATATTAAGTGCTATTACGTGTTAGTAGAAGATTTCCGCTTAGGGAGATTTATGTACTGTGGTAAATCCTTATTAACGCTGGACACATTAAGAATAGCCGGAAGGTGTAAGCATTATACACCGCTTTTAAAATCATCACTCGTTATCACCCTAAGAATTAATAATTAATAATACCCAATTCCGAGCGATAAAACTAATGATTCGGAAAGTGACAATTTGTGTGTAAAGGCCTAGTGTAAAGGAATTCTACATCCAAGTAAAATTCATCAAAACTGAACTGTATAACTTTTCTGTAATAAATAAAATACTGTACATGACATTTTGTGTAATTTATATATATCGTATAAACAGTTATTTAATTGTGGTATAAATAAATAATTTTTCTACTCCTCCAATATAGACTTGTGCATAATTTGAACACACAAAATTATCCTATGCGAAAATATTTATTTGTATCGTCGCAATATATTGAGATTAGGCTATATAGATAAACTAGCGGAATACCCGTGCTTCGCTACGGAGTTTCACGTTGTACGTAATGAAAATGTTAGTTTAATTAATAAAGTTCAATTAAAGTAGGTTTCTTAAAAATAAATAGCTGTTGCCCCCGACTTCGTTCATGTGGTCTTCAATTTAATGCGATAATATATTTAGAACAGAATCTATTCTATTGGGTTGCCATGGTAACCAGATCTAATAGTTTTTAAGACCCCAAAGGACCCCCCCAGAGGATCATATCGAAAAAAACACCTGTCCTATGTTGGTTCTCCCGTTACGTAAAATATTTGTGCCAAGTTTGGTTGAAATCGGTCCAGTGGTTTAGGAGGAGATGCGGAAGACCCCAAAGGACCCCCCAAAGGACCCCGTCGAAGAAAACACCTATCCTATGTTGGTTCTCCCGTTGCGTAAAATATTTGTGCCAAGTTTGGTTGAAATCGGTCCAGTGGTTTAGGAGGAGATGTGGAAGACCCCAAAGAACCCCCCAAAGGACCCCATCGAAAAAAATTCAGAAACCTTCGCGGGCGTGCGCACAACAACTCACCGAAGTTTCATCGCAATCGGATGAATGGTATACGAACGCATACGGGACAAACAAAGAAACATTCATTTTTATATATAAGATGAGAATATTCGGTCACTTTGACCTCTCCAAAACCCCCCTAAAATTTTGTCAAACCCCGTATTATTGCACATCTACAGTATCTAGTGAATATCTATGTAAAGTTTCATCTTTCTAGACCTTGTCATTGTTGAGATACAGTGATTGGTGAGGTACAGTTGACTCATCGTCAGTGAGTGGGCTTTGGCAAATATATTATAGATATACATAAATATTTAAACACTAAGCACTTTACAAGTAGCTCTAAGACTTTTATCACTCAAATAATAAAAATCTGGCTATGAGCAGTTGAAATTAAGTACGGAGTACCAGAGGCTACATAGGCTATTGAAAAATGTATTCTTGCGTAAAAAAGTGGGTAGGACAAGAATGTGGTAGTCAGTAAAATAAAAGAAAGTAAAAGAAAATGACAAAAAGATGATTAAGAAATAGAGAAGGTAAATTTTCAGTGGAAAGGGAAAATTAATACTACAATACGGAAAGAGTGAAAAATAATAATATTAGATATAATAATAATAATAATAATAATAAACTTGAAATATCTTACAACACAAAAAACATTGATTTTAATAAAATAAAATATAGAAATAATTTCAACATTGATTATAAAAATAAAGTTTACAAAATAGAATTACCCACAAACAAGGTTTTTTTGCCAAAAAAAAAGAGAAAAAAACTTAACTACGGAAATATTAGAGCTAGAGCAGTGAAATGTTTACTGAAAACCCGTGTTTTCATGCCTAATATGAACATCTCATAAAATAGACAGAAAGTTTGTAAGTTTAGGGGCAAGAGAGAAATCATCGATTTTGCTGGTGTCCATAAACTTTTTTGGAACACTGTAGATATGGATTTAGACAGCGCGGAGGTGGTGTTTGGGACCTACCATACACCACAGTAGCGTATAACGAAGCCCAAGGGGGCCATTCTCATATGGTCTGTCTGTGCCTCACGATATGTAGTAGGTCAGTGCACAGGTGAGGTCACTGTCACACAATACAAGGATAAGACTCTGTGGTTTCTCAGGGGATACCCTGGCTACACACTAGCGTTGTCGTTGTTAACTGTAGATATAATAAAGTACGGTTTGCAGATTCAGTGTCCCTCTCGCATTGATTTGCCACATATATTAAACGCATTAATTGACTGCTCGAGTGTCCTACTCATTTCTTTTGAGGGTATTAAAACTTTAACTAAAAATTTCAGAATTTATGTTGAGTCATATTTCTTTTATATACTCTCAGATCATTGCCAGTGAATGGCCGACTAACACAAAATAACTGACTAAGTAAAATAGTAAAACTATCTGATTTCTTATTAAAGTAGAACAGAACAGTCTTCCAGTTACCTTAAATGGTGTTGTAGTACCATATGCAAACACTGCAAAATATATGGGGATGACCCTAGATACAAAGCTACGATGGAAGGAGCACATCAGAAAAAAAGGACGGAGCTTGGTCTCAAATATAGACAACTGTATTGGCTCTTGGGACGAAATTCTCAGTTGTCAATACACAAAAAAATTCTGATATATAACCAAATTCTGAAACCAATTTGGCTTTATGGAATTCAACTGTGGGGTTGTGCGAAAGAAACGAACATTAGATGTATTCAAACCTTCCAGAATAGAGTGCTACGGAACATGGTAAGTGCTCCATGGTACATCAGAAATAGTGATCTACATCGAGACCTTAGGATCCCTGATGTCGCCAGTGAAATTAAAAGGTTTGCTGCAAAGCACGAATCTAGACTACACCAGCATATCAATGTAGAAGCTGCTTGACAACACCAATACAGTGAGAAGGCTGAAGAGAACTAAAACTTTTGAATTAGTGTAGTGTAGTGTGTGCAGAAATCTAGAAAGTAATATATAGTACACCAGTGGGCGACTGTATAAGTAACTTAAAATTATAACAAACATTAGATGTAAATTAATGGTTGGTCATTTAGACCAGTTTCAATAAAAAGAAAAAAAAGAAAAAAAAATATTTCTTTTATACTCGTATACTCTCAGATCATTGGCAGTGAATGGCCGACTAACACAAAACAACTGACTAAGTAAAATAGTAAAACTATCTGATTTCTTATTAAAGTAAAAATAAATTATATATTTATTAACTAAATTAATACAATAATTGTGTATTAAAGTTTAGAATAGTGTCAACCATTTTCATGAAGTTAATTGATGTTTAATAAACAGCCGACACATTATTTATTATTTAAAGTAAACGTTTCATGTAGATACAATGTTATGTTACCTTTTACATAAGAAATAAGAAATGGCTAATTATGTGTTATATGTTAAAATGCTCATGGGTGACGACAGTCCATAATCTTAGTTACGAGATACCCTTATGCTAGATCAAGGGGTTAATAGAACGCAGAACTAAGTAGGGATCTGTAGATCTGATAGTGCTAACTCGCGTTAGTCAAGATTTCCGCTTAGGGACAGTTGTATTCATCAGAATACACCTGTATGAACGCGTGGACACATTAAGATTGCCGGAAGGTGTATGTAAAACACACCACATTAAAAAATAACTAATTAACCAACTTCATTGATCCCATGACTTATAAATAAAAGCCATATTGAGCAGAGAAACGGCGTGGGTGAGTGAATCGCGAGTGTCAGCGCGTCAGCGAAGCAAGCGGTCAACGATAACGTAGCAGCTTACAACCGTACGACAAAAAGTAATTCTTCAACCAAGCAAAATAGGCGGTTGTTCAAATAAACATTCATTAATAACTAAAGACAATATATTTTAATAAACAATTTGTGTGAAGAATTTACAGACAAGGATTAAATTAGATTTAGTTTAATAAATGCCTACCTCCAGATAAGAGACCCTGTTTTATATTATTAGTTCTAATACACGTCTATGGATCCTCAATTTGGTTCGTTGCAATACATATATGAGTATCATGTTGAAGATAACTTGTATCATTATGACCCTTGTAGTCAGTCTTTCACTATTAATAAATAAATTGTGTTATAATGGTAAAAACGTTATTTAATATTTTCTTCTTGATACGCTGAGTAATTTAATTACACAATCTTGGACGTAAATATAAAATAATATAAGAATAAAATAAAGCGGTGTGTTGTAAAAGTGATTAAAAACTACATACCAGTGAATAAATTTAATTAGAAATTATGAATTGAAATAATGCTCGTCGTTCTAGAAGATGTTTCGTTTCGTAACAGAAATTTTTATTTGTTTTAAAAAGGTAAATTTTTTGTAGCTCTTTATCCTTTACATTTTTAACTTCTATTCAATTTCAAGATGTCTTCTAGTGTCAAACATTTGCAACAAATAGGCCTATAAAGGCGTCAGTATGTAAATGTAAAAGTGTTCTTATTGGACTCACTTTCATATATTTAATGAAGAAATTTGTGTTAGTGGTTGAAATCACAATCAGAATGATCACTGTTGCACACCACTATATAATGATCGGAATAATTTTTATATAGTGGTGTGCAACAGTGATCATTCTGATTGTCACTTTCATATAATCATCACATGTCGGTCGTTCAACTCTCAAAAATATGTTGTAGCAATTGCACAGTTTCTTCTCTGATTTAGACCACATCATATTATTCGTACTTTTGCCTATGAATTTTACTATTCTGAGATACTGAAGCTTGTGCAAACTGTGATGTTAAATATTAGTAATTTGGCACAATCTTTGTCGTTTCAGCCGAAGAGTTTGTAAAAGAAGAAAGGCGATACTAAGTCTATGAATTACAGAAAAGACCTAAATACTCCTAAATAGCAGAGCAGATTCAGAACGTAATAAGTGTTTCTCAAGAATAAAAATACTTAGATCTATTAATACCAAAAAGAGAAATATAAGTATAATATTCGACAAAAAAGGTGTAACAGTGCAGTATTTGCATAGCCTTACAAATAATGAAATTGAATAACTATTAAAATGTTTAAGTAAAACGAGTGTGTAGATTTTAAAAGTAAGCTATTCTGTGGTAAGAAAATTGTCGTGAGAGGTAAAAACGTAATAAAGAATAAATTCGGAATCACAAAACAGAAATAAGGAGTAAACGACACACAAATATAAAGTACGGAAACGACGGTAAACATTATTAGGAAAGAAAGCACATATTTCTAAATACAAACTATCAAAGAATAGGACTTTGGAAAAGTTCGCTAATTTGTAATTATCAACAGAGAGGTCGATGTTACCATCAAGAACAAGCCAAAAAATATATTGTTACCTAATGCGGGAAAAGTGTACACAATTACAAAATATTCTACGTGTTTCTCGGACGTTCCAGTGGAATCCGAGATTTATATTGTGTTCTATATTAGTTGACATTTATTATTGCGTGTGAACAAGTTTTATTTGATTTGTTGCGCGAGACTATCTTCTTTATTGGAAACTGTTTAATTGTAATAATTAAAGCTGGTGATTAGTAACTTGATTGGTGTCTTGTATTTTGTTTTCCGCTGTATCACAGGACGATGAGCAGACCGTCGTAACAATATATAGCGACATGCGCAGTGATCTTAGTCCTCGTTGCGACTAAACGAAGAAAATTCTTGTATATTGCACATATGCAGAACTATCTAGTTCGGTGTTTCATAGTAGAAAAAAGCAGTGCGTTAAACCGAAACAGTGTTGTCATTAACACGAGCAGTGATAATCTTAGCATGATCTATACAAAAATCCTCTCTCTCTCTCTCTCTCTCTCTCTCTCTCTCTTTCTCTCTCTCTCTCTCTCTCTCTCTCTCTCTCTCTCTCTCTCTCTCTCTCTCTCTCCCTCTCTCTATTTATGCACCTAAGCATTCAAAGAATTTCGACGAAACCGAAACATCGAAGCATGATAATGTTTTTAGGCTTTTTTAGGGAATCGAAAGTGTGGAAGCGTTACGTTTTTCGATGACTTTACACATTTTGCATCACCCACACATTTTGTGGAATGACCCCCAGCCTAAAAACATTATCATGTTAACACCGGTTAAAGCCAAAATGGAACTTTGTCATTTCCGAATATTTGACATTTGCTCACTGGCATGTAGTGACAACGGATAAAATTGTGGCTACTCTCTTGAAATAGTTTCAGATACAAAATATCTTGAACAATGTAAAATACTTATATCTATATTCCCAAAGAGTATAATAGATTGCTAGATATAATAGATAAAGTTTAATTGTAAATTGATTTCTAAAGGAACATCAGAAGCGTACAAATTTTGTTGGGAAGGGACTGTACTTTACGTGATATAGAGTAGGTGTCAGTGAAAGAGCTTATTCATTCTTGTTATAGTAAGTATGGGAACAAACATACCACAGTATTGAAAATAGGATAGTCAGCAAAATTATGCATTTCGAGACCCATTTTACGTATATTATAAGCAACATGTTTCTGAAAACCGTGTCATGTTCATTCAAAACTCGACCTGGACTCCGACAAGTCTGTCATGCTTGTTAGTTAATCTAGCACTAGAAAAAGCGATAAGAGACTCCCTAAATAAACACAAGAGGTACGATCCTAAACAAAAGTATACAGCTCTTAGCATACGCAGACGATATTGATCTGATTAGCAGGAAAAACGAGATCTCATTAATGCCTTTACAGCATTAGAGGAAGCCTCAAGTAAAATTGGACTGCAGATAAACTTCGAAAAAACAAAATATATGTATGCTGGCAACAAACTACCATTAAACCCAACCCTTCAAAACCTTGAAGGCACAAAAAATATAGAAACAGTAAAAAGTTCATATATCTTGGCTCCCAGATAAACAACACTAACGACAGCAACACTAAAATAAGAAGAAAAATATATCTCGCAAATAAAACATACTATGGTTTAAAAAGGAACCTGACACCTAGCTTCATCTCAAGAAGCACGAAATGCAAAATCCGCAAAACACTTATCAGGCCAGTGCTGACATGTGATTCAGAAACCTGGACAATGACAAAAAACAGCGAGAGACTTCTAGGTTGCTGTGAAAGACGGATTCTAAAAACAATATTTAGAGAAGTACAAGAAAATGGAATGTAGCGGAGGCGTTATATTTATGAACTATACCATCTTTACAAAGAGTCGAACATTGTCAGAATATTCAAAATACACAGGCTAAGGTGGGTTGGGCACATATAGAAAATGGAGGTAGGTTCTACCAGATACCAATGGGTAGTAGAGAAAGGGGAAGACGCGGAAGTAGATTCAAAGACCAGATAGAGGAGGATTTCGAAAAGCTGAACATAAGAATCTGGAAAGCCAGGGCATGCAATAGGGATGAATGGAATCAACTCTTGGAGCAGGCCAAGAGCCACCAGCGGTTGTAGAGCTACGGGTGATGATAAGCAACATGTTTTATCATTTTCTGTTAATTATAGGTTACTTTAATTTATGAGTAAATGGAGTTAATTTACGAGTTAATAGACTTTTAGTACGAGTGTGCTCGGACATACTACTGCTGGTAATACTGTCCAAAATGAGTGTGCACAGATTATATATATCGTCAATTAGGTTTGCATGCCGCAGGTGCCAGTGCAATAACTGGTATACGCTACGTTTCTTTAAGTTATAAGTATAGCTAAAGTTTGCAACTTTGTAGTGTAATATATTTTGGCTAAGGAATTTGTTTTCTGTTTTTACCATTATGGTAGCCCAGGGAGTACAAACTACTGCACGATAATTGGTGTACTTAAGTGAGCGTAAATTCCCTCTGTTGACGTTCATGTATGATTTTAACCATATGTGTACCCATTCATTTGTTGAAAAGTGAATACACAAGAACACAAGTTAACGGTTAGGTAAAAGGATGTGATGTCTGCAACACTTTCCTTATATATAATTTTATATATTTCTTTGTATATCGAAGAACTTTAATCTGGTGTTCTACACATAAAAGAATTAATCAGAGCTCATCAAAAAGTAATCTTACAATTAACGAGAAATCTGTGTCTAATCTTCTTTTGAGAAATTAATTATAAAGCTTAAATAACACGCAGCTCACTTTCCTAGTCGTTCCTAGTCGTATACATACACTAAATGAACTTTAATTTATATCTACTTTATTAAATTTAATCATTTTAATGTTAAGAAACGATTTTTCAACCATGGTGGTGAAAGATTTAAAATTAATTTTGGCTATTTTATCTAAGTATAGAAAAAGGTATGGACATAGTGGAATGTTAAGTTGCCGCGTACTAAATGGTATTCAGATAATCACAATGCAATAGAATCATCAAGTGCTATCTAACCGGTAAAAAGGTTGGATAATATTTATGGAAATAACGGCTAAGGTAGGATAATATTTATGGAAGTAACGGCTAAGGTAGGATAATATTTATGGAAATAACGGCTAAGGTAGGATAATAGGATAATATTTATGGAAATAACGGCTAAGGTAGGATAATATTTATGGAAATAACGGCTAAGGTAGGATAATATTTATGGAAATAACGGCTAAGGAAGGATAATATTTATGGAAATAACGGCTAAGGAAGGATAATATTATGGAAATAACGGCTAAGGTAGGATAATATTTATGGAAATAACGGCTAAGGTAGGATAATATTTATGGAAATAACGGATAAAGTAAGATAATATTTATGGAAATAACAGCTAAGGTAGGATAATATTTATGTAAATAACGGCTAAGGTAGGATAATATTTATGGAAATAACGGCTAAGGTAGGATAACAGGATAATATTTATGGAAATAACGGCTAAGGTAGGATAATATTTATGGAAATAACGGCTAAGGTAGGATAATATTTATGGAAATAACGGCTAAGGAAGGATAATATTTATGGAAATAACGGCTAAGGAAGGATAATATTATGGAAATAACGGCTAAGGTAGGGTAATATTTATGGAAATAACGGCTAAGGTAGGATAATAGGATAATATTTATGGAAATAACGGATAAAGTAAGATAATATTTATGGAAATAACGGCTAAGGTAGGATAATATTTATGGAAATAACGGCTAAGGTAGGATAATATTTATGGAAATAACGGCTAAGGAAGGATAATATTTATGGAAATAACGTCTGGAATTATGAAGTTAGAAGAGTGGCGGGTTTTGAATGAATTGAAAGTAAACAGAGAAAACGAAGGTGGGAGATGCTGACTGACCCCACGCTGAAGATTATTTCCTATAGGCTTTATAAGTCCATGACCTTATGAGCATCAGTAAATGTCAATTACTTTCCCATGAGTTCGATGCGCTTTGATGGAGTACGCAAAAGCTATGCTTATCGCTTCATTGTCACTTCACTGTGTCTTTAGTATCTTTTTGGATGCATAATGCTATTCCGAGTCTACTAAGCAAATTCTTCGTCAGTTGTATTTATATTCGAATTACGAAATTGATTCTGGTCGGTTACAAAGTTACAATGTTGGTTCTAGTCTCTTAGTTTATGGAGAAAAATTATATATATTTATCTGGATAGTCTACAATTTTGCCTGAAAGAGACTTCCTATAATCTACTTAGTCTAGAATGATATAGTGACCGCAAATAACCACATATTTTACCGTTCTAACGGTGTTAGTTTTGTGGGGAGTATACAATTTTAAGCTGAAGTTTTTAGCAACACGTAAAATTAAACTGAAGTATATTTTACTTGTAATAAACCGTCACTCAGAAAATAAAAACCGTGTGCGATTCCATTTGCAATTCAAATAACGCAAAACACTGAGGCAATCAAAATCTCTCGATGGTCATATTGAGTCTATGAATATATAATAGAGACAAATATTCCAGTATTTGGCAAGTTCCAACACAATGAGACTCGATCAGCATAGAGCGAAAATTTTTTATATTTTTCATTAATATACAAACACAAACACTAGGCTTCTAAAGTTGGTCACTGTAAAAAAAACTCTAAATTGTTCAGTGTGCAGAATACAGTATACATACGGAAACATGAAAATTTTAATTTACATTTATATACCAGTAGGCGCCCGTGTGTGTGGCCGCGTGCGTGCGTGCTTAAGTTTGCACACGAGCTTTGCATATTTAAGTCATTGTAAAAGTAATGTAACATTTGCTGTTTTGTTACTGTAACTATTTTATAAGGTTACTAACTAAATTTAATTTTAATGCAATACTTATGTTGAAAAGTATTGTAGATATAGTGTGAAGTAGAAAAGACTCTTCTCATCCTACGATTTCAATTATTTCAAAAAAGTTTAATACTTTGCTTTTAACACGGTTGAGAGTGGCAATTTGTTTTCAAGTAATCAAACAGAAGAAAGCTTTTTAAAAAGTTTATGATTAACATTGTTTATATTAATGTTTCAGGACTGATAAATATGAATTTGTAATGTCATCCAGGTTGTCTTCTTTCTTCATTGAACAAGAAAATCTATATAATAAGTCACAAATGTTTCAGATAAAAAAGTAATCAATTTTATTGTGTTAAGTAGTAAAAAATTAGATATTTTAATTTTAAAACAAAAGTCGTATAAAAGTAAAATGCACGATTCCATTTCCTTGCAAGAACACCACATCCGTGTATAAATATTCTCCAAAATTAGAAACAAACTAATTTTGTTTGTTGTATCAAGGACTGTCAATCCGCTTTTTAAAATTAAGTTATTACATATTCTGTTGCATAACACATGCAACAAATAAAACGTTTTGTTTTAGTTTGTATTGAAAACTGAAAGTAATAGTTTCTTTTACAAAGAGTTTACTGTTTAATCTCATTCTTTTAGTCAGTGATTTTTACTTCGTCTAGATCACAAGTGTGCTTCAATTGTTATACGGTACTATTAAATTAACTGAATATAATTATTTCACTACGACTCGAAACACAAAACTTTTTTGGGTAAAAACGTAAAAGCTTTACCTTACAACCTGAACCGGTTTTCACTTTTAAAAAGCTCCTTCAGAGGTTGCGCGTGTAGTATACTCTCCGTCTTGTTGTTGGCGACGAAATCGACTTTCGAAAGATCGATTTTGTGTGTGTGAGGTGTGATATGTTCGAATAATGCGTGTGATTTGAATTGCGTTTGTTCGTTTATTCAAACGAATTAAAAAAAAGCAGGATACAAAATCACTTACAAAACTACTAACAAAACAGAACACACACTATCAAAACACACACACACAAAGCACAAAACAAATTCGATCTCCCTGGTGTTTACAAACTAAATTGCTCAGATTGCAACAAATTCTTCATAGGCCAGACAGGACGTAGCTTCAAACAAAGATACATTGAACACACAAAGGCATTCCACTCCACTACAGAATCCACCTTTGCAAACCACCTCGTTGAACCAAACCACACATACAAAAACATCGACAATAACATGAACATTCTATACGTAGACACAAAAGGCCAAAAACTAGACACTCTAGAACAATTGGAAATATACAAAGACACAAAAACAAATAAAAACGTCATCCTAAACGAACAGACGCAATTCAAATCACAGGCAGTATTCGAACATATCACACCACACACACACACACAACATCGATCTTTCGAAAATCCATTTCGTCGCCAACAACAAGACGGACAGTACTACCATCGGCAACCTTTGAAGAGGCTTTTTAGAAGTGAAAACTGGTTCAGGTTGTAAGGTAAAGCTTTTACGTTTTTACCCATAAAAAGTTTTGTGTTCCGAGTCGTAGTGAAATAATTATATTTAGTTAAGGAACGGACACATCATTGACAACGAAATCCAAGTATTAAATTAAAATCTTGTTATTCACAAACGTATTTTAAAAGGATTTAAATAAATTTCTAAAGCTATTTCTTTTTACCATCATTTTTTTAGAGAACGAAATCATTTTAATTTGTCCTTGTTTGCTTTTTGATTTAACAAATTTTGCAAATGCTTCAGCCAGTCTGGCTATTCCTAAAGAATTTCGTGGATAACTGAAATGTTGAGAAATAAAGTGTTGCTGGAAGGTGATAGAAATAAAATTGAATAACAACTAAATGACTGCATTCGGCAAATGATATAATGTCAAGGATTTCTGCCTATCAACCTAATATTATTAATTATTGCTGTTTTAACCTTAAAATTTCTTATATCTTTTCTCGTCACCTGTAATACGTAATAACTTCAAATTTGTTTTATCTAAATAGTAATTGTTTGTGATATAATGTTAGGTAAAACTACTATTTAATGTGTTTATGGAAATTCTTGCTTTTGTTTAGACGTGGAGTATATCAGCGCTCGGCGGCATTGCCCGACTTAAATTGCATGACATTCCGAAAATATATTTGATAGTTCCCACTTTAAACGAAATATTTGATTTTCATTTATAGTTAACCTATATTATAAGTAGATAAATATTATTTTTTTAAGTTAGATACCTTACGTTATATAAAATGTTTTTTTTTTATTTTCACAATCCTCCTCTTCGTTAAAAATATTTTTTCCGTGGATAGCCAATTTTACTCATAGCAATAGGAAAAAATATTTACAGTTGAACAACGAATCAGTGCGTGTAATGTTTCATTTACGTCTTGTAAATAAAATGTCTGTGAATCCACCTTAAACAAATTATTTAAAAAAAAATATCTATAGGCTATTAAATGTGATTTATTGGCCAGCATTAGATTTGCATAAGTGATTACACTAAAAGGGATTAATCAGATGAGGGTCAGTTTTTACTCTGCTGTGCACTTCTCAGCACTATGTCCTTTACAACTTTTTAATCACTTGTTGGGCCCTTAATAGAGTGTCTGATACTTTCATCTACATATCACTCTTGTGATCATTTTTAAATTGTTAAAGTTAAATACAGATATTTCACTGCGTTGAGATGATGTTACTGTACTGTGCTATTAGATGTGAATGGACACTACAAGGTGATTCATCCACAGGTAGTAAACTCTGCTCTTCCTTGTTATAAATAAAATATCGGTATGGAGAACCATACATGACTTCCATGTTCTAAGATTTATATTTTAAATCATATTCGAAATGAAATATTTCCATAGAAACTACGTCTTTCTACTTATTGCATCAGCATTAACCACAGTACTGTGGTCACTAACGTATACCACCTCACGTTTTCGCACTCGATTTTCACCGATGATGTCAGTCAATGGCACTGCCGACAAGTCTGGTTTTACAGAAAACATTGGACTACGGCTAAAGAGCCCGGGAAGCAATTTTAACAAAAAACTACTTCTTTGTTGCCGATAACGTAGTATACATATAAAAAATTCTCCCCTCCACCTTCAACTATAATTTTTAATAATAGAAAATTACCCCCACCCCGTTCACCTAACCTCTTCATTTATATATATTTCATCTACGTTTCTACAGTGGATTACTATGAGATTCTTATCAGGATACTTTTTTTATAAAAATTAAGTACTTTACTCTTGTTAAATCATTAAATGTTTCAGGTAAACTACGCCTTTCTCTTAACCGATCTTCTCCAAAATCAATATTCCTTCCGTCCTCTACAATTCAGGGATGCATGCAAAAAAATATTTGATTCAGTTTGAATGTGCGGCAGTTATCGTTCGTCATGGAAACATTTCTCTTGTTACAACATAAAATGTTGCTGGTAAACTACCCCTTTCCCTTAACCGATCTTCACCAACACCAATAGGTATTGAGAACTCTACAATACAGGGCTGTATGCAAAACATCATTTGATTCTGTTTGAATTTGCGGCTATCGTTTACCATAGAAAAAAATTACCCTTGATAAAACACCGTTGCAGGTAAACTACCTCTTTCCCTTAACCGATCTTCACCAAAAACGACAGAGCTTGCGTACTCTACAATTCAGGCCTGTATGCAAACAATTATTTGATTCTGTTTGAATTTGCGGCTCTTATTGTTTGCCATAGAAAACACCCTTGATAAAACATAAAACGTTGCTGGTAAACTACCCTATTCCATTAACCGATCTTCACCAAAAAAAATAGGTCTTGAGAACTCTATAATTCAGGGCAATATGCAAAACATTATTTGAATCTCTTTGAATTTACGGCAGTTATCATTCGTCATAGAAAAGATACCCCTGTTAAAACATAAAATGTTGCAGGTAAACTACCCCTTTCCCTTAACCGATCTTCAACAAAATTAACAGACTTTGAGTTCTGTATAATTCAAAAAGGTTTGCAGAAGAGTAGTTGATTCTGTTTTAATGTACGGCAGTTATCGTTCGTCATAAAAAAATTACCCTTGATAAAACATAAAATGTTGCAGGTAAACTACCCTATTCCCTTAACCGATCTTCACCAAAACCGACAGGTCTTGAGAACTCTACATTCCAGGGCTGTATGCAAAATATTATATGATTCTGTTTGAATTTGCGGCTGTTATCGTTTGCCATATAAAATACCCTTGATAAAACAAAAAACTTGTCAGGTAAACTACCCCTCTTCCTTAACCGATCTTCACTAAAAACAACAGGTCTTGAGAACTCTATAATTCAGGGTTATATGCAAAGTATTATATGATTTTGTTTGAATTTGCGGCTGTTATCGTTCGCCATACAAAATACCCTTGATAAAACAAAAAATGTGGCAGGTAAACTACCCCTTTCCGTTAAACGATCTTCACCAAAAACAATAGGTCTTTAGTACTCACGAAATCAGGGCTGTATGCAAAAACGTATTTGATTCTGTTTGAATTTGCAGCTCTTATCGTTTGCCATAGAAAATACCCTTTTAAAACATAAAACGTTGCTGGTAAACTACCCCTTTCCCTTAACCGATCTTCACCAAAAACAGACGGTCTTGAGAACTCTACAATTCAGGGCAGTATGCAAAATATTATTTGATTATGTTTGAATTTGCGGCTGTTATCGTTTGCCATAGAAAATACCCTTGTTAAAACATAAAACGTTGCAGGTAAACTACCCCTTTCCCTTAACCGATCTTTACCAAAGTCAACAGATCTTGAGAACTCTAAAATATAGGGCTGTATGCGAAAGATTATTTGATTCTGTTTGAATTTGCGGCTGTTATCGTTTGCCAAACAAACAAAATTTCCCTTGATAAAAGAAAACCGTTGCAGGTAAACTACCCCTTTCCCTCAACCGATCTTCACCAAAAACAATAGATCGCGAGTACTCCACAAATTAGGGCTGTATGCAAAAAATTATTTGATTCTGTTTGAATTTGCGGCTGTTATCGTTTGCCATAGAAAAAATCTACAGATAGACAGACAGACAGACACACAGACACACAGATAGACACACAGACACTTTTCGAAAAACGACTTTTTTTCATGTTTTGAGTGTAGTACAATCAGAATCTGCAATAATCTCGAACACGATTTTTTTTGCCATCACCATACTTCCATTTCCTTAGAACATGGAAGTAAAACAGAATGCTCACGATGCAGTGTGAATGAGCATAAACTATCTTTTGTAATATTGACAACAAATTAATACGACATTTGAACCGGAAGAATTAACAAATTAAATTGTCGGCGAGTGCAGACCTAGAGAAGTCTGAGATAAAGTATACTGGAAACATAATTTGTTTACGGTTAGGCTAAAGGTAGAAATAGGGTCTTAAAACAGTATTCTAAATGTTAAACATTTTTATATTGAACGTTTTATTTCCATATTCCTTAAGGAATGGAAGTATGGTGATGGCAAAAAAAATCGTGTTCGAGATTATTGCAGATTCTGATTCTACTACGCTCAAAACATGAAAAAAAGTCGTTTTCCGAAAAGTGTCTGTGTGTGTGTCTGTCTGTGTGTGTGTGTCTGTGTGTCTATAGATTTGTTTTTTATGGCAAACGATAACTGCCGCAAATTCAAACAGAATCAAATAATTTTTTGCATACAGCCCTGATTTGTAGAGTACTCACGACCTATTATTTTTGGTGAAGATCGGTTAAGGGAAAGGGGTAGTTTACCTGCAACGGTTTTTTTTTATCAAGGGAAAATTTTTTTTTTTGGCAAGCGATAACAGCCGCAAATTCAAACAGAATCAAATAATGTTTCGCATACAGCCCTGAATTGTAGAGTCCTCAAGACCTATTGTTTTTGGTGAAGATCGGTTAAGGGAAAGGGGTAGTTTACCTGTAACGTTTTATGTTTTAACAAGGGTATTTCCTATGGCAAACGATAACAGCCGCAAATTCAAACAGAAGCAAAAGATTATTTGCATCCAGCCCTAAATTGTAGAGTTCGCAAGACCTATTGTTTGTGGTGAAGATCGGTTAAGGGAAAGGGGTAGTTTACCTACAACGTTTTTTTAACAAGGGTATTTCCTATGGCAAACGATAACAGCCGCAAATTCAAGCAGAATCAAATAATTTTCTGCATACAGCCCTGATTTGTAGAGTACTCAAGACCTATTGTTTTTGGTGAAGATCGGTTGAGGGAAAGGGGTAGTTTACCTGCAACGTTTTTTATCAAGCGTATTTTCTATGGCAAACGATAACAGCCGCAAATTCAAACAGAATCAAATAATTTTTTGCATACTTAGTGAATTGTAGAGGACTCAAAGCCTTTAGATTTTGGTGAAGATCGGTTAAGGGGAAGGGGTAGTTTACCTGCAACCTTTTACGTTTTAACAAGAGTAAAGTACTTGAAAATTTATTTAAACTTTTTGAAACAATGGTAATTGTTGAAAATAAAATAATTTTGTTGCCAGGTAACAAAAATAAAGTCATTTTAATTATAAAATATAAATATTTACAACAAGAAAAGAATTTTCAGTTTTCAAAATTTAAATATATTTTTATAAAACAATGGGTTCTTCATTGAGGTGGGGACCATGTCACTCACTCCATCTCAAGCCTCTCCCATTTTGCAGAAAAAGAGGACCCTGTCAAGGCTGATACTTTGACGACAGTGACAAGGCTTTCCACCAAATTCAGCAGAGTGACAGGTAGGCCTAACTCTGATTGGCTCCTCAGATTTCCCCAGCGTTAGTAGGTTCTATGAAAATATTTTATTTCAAAAATGATTTTAAATATAAATCTTAGATATGTTTTATAAATCTCATGTTTTATGTTTTAACATGGGTAATTTTTTATATGACGAACCATAACTGTCGTAAATTCAAACAGAATCAAATAATTTTTTACATATGTGCCTGAGCTATAGAGAACTCAATGTCTGTTGATTTTGGTGAAGATCGGTTACGGGGAAAGGTCAGTTTACCTGAAACATTTTTTGTTGTAACATGAGTAAAGTACTTAATTTTGATAAAGTATCCTGATAAGATCTTAATAATCCACTGTAGAAACGTAGATGAAATGTCTATAAATGAAGAGGCTAGTTGAACGGGCTGGGGGTAATTTTCTATAAATCAAAATTATAGTTGAAGGGGGAGGGGATAATTTTTGGCAACAAAGAAGTATTTTTTTGTTAAAATTCCTTCCCTGGCTGTTTGGCTGAAAATGATTTTAAATATAAATCTTAGAATATGGAAGTCATGTATGGTTCTCCATACCGATATTTTAACATTGAAAATGTTTATAAGGACGTGTCGCACATTTGCGGCCGATCGCTGGTGCGTGATAGAAAATGGGAACTGGTGAGTTTCCATAGAAACTACTTCTTTGTTGTCAATAACGTAATACACATATAAAACTTCGCTTATGAATGTGACAACATTTTACTTATAATCTGTACATTGGTAAATGAAGAATGAATTCATTGATTGGTGAATGAAGAATGAATTCATTGATTGGTGAATGAAGAATGAATTCATGGATTGGTGAATGAACATAAATATATTGTGCTGTAATTTATTTATAAGTATTGTAATTATAATATTTAATTACAGGTATTATTTTTTTTATCTGCACATGAAAAGAAAGCTCTATCTCAGGGTTAACAATTATTAAGTTGATTTATAATATTTAATACTATGTATGATTTATTCTTTTCTTTAATCCGTACCAAATAACGTTAGGGTATAAATTTTTTAAGAAATAACAAGGTAAGAATATCTACCATATAAATGTAAGTAGCTTGAATCTGAATTCTTCCCAACTGCAACGGGTTCAATTCTAGTTGATGTTTATCATCTTAAAGGTAATGTTAGGCTTCGTGGTCTGTTCCTTCTCTGGGATTTCTTATCAGATTAAATGTTGAATTATATTTTCTTCTATGATTACTAAATTGATACTTCTTCGGCATATCGAATTTTATTGTATTGACACTCAAACTATCTTCCAGTACTGGCTTCTTCTTTTAGTTCAGCGTTCTCTAAATGATATACTCAGACTTCTTGAAATATTGTTGTTTATTAAGTTGTATACAAATTATGATTCTTTCAATGTTATAGATTTATACTCTCGAATGTTTATTAAATTCAATATCAATGTTAACTCCCTTTCTTTAAAAGTTTCCTTTGTTAAATACAAAATTAAACTCTTTTATAAAAATTAAACTCTTTTAATGTGTATCTTATTACATACAAAATTAGACTTTTTGATGTGGCTCTTCTTAAATATAAAATTATACTTTTTGATGTGTATATTCTGAAATATAAAATTAGACTAAACAAATTTTCTTTCATTTGAATACAATTCACATCTAACAATTTACAATTTGCTATTTAGATACCTAACTACATTCGTCACATCTTTCCATCATATGACTCTTAAAACATATATAATTTTATTAATTATTATTAATTACATTTATTTGCTTTTTTACATTATCCATATAATTAGTATAGTTTAGATTACTATTCTATTAATCTTTCATTTTATTTGAATGTTTATTTCCAATTTAATATAATAATGTCAACACATATTTCTTAATGCTGTTCTATACAATATTGGAGTCTACCTCTATGTTGGTCGTGACTCACAAATCAGTTTTTCTGTCTACACTTCTAACACATGTTCATAATACTATTAATTTGATAACTTTTCTCTTTTAAAATTATTATTTGATTCTTATGTAGTATGGTGTACTTTAACAGCAGTACAATATATATTTGTCAGATTTATTTAAGCATTTTCAATGCCCTTCTCTGTGCGTTGCATTTTTTTTTTTAGAATATTGTTACGATGGTCGCATAGTACAGTGGGAAAACACCAAAAAGCCACTAATAACCAGCTTTAATTAAGCACAAGTAACAATTCATAATCAACTAGTCCAATAATTCAACTTAAATATGATTCCACGCAATAATAATGTTAACTGTAAAGAATCTGTGCTAAACGAAACAACCACTTGACATCACTTGTCAAATCGCTCAACTGACTACTAAGCGGCAGCTTTCGCATATATATAGCCTAAAGGTGTTGCAAAAGAATGTTCCATAATATGCGTCAACAAGCACTCTCGAAAACTCTAGAGCGTGCTCGAGTGCGGTGTTGACAGAAGCATGCATCTGCTGGGCTAGCCGAGGTCACATGACGAGTAATTAAAATTCTGTGTCTTAAAAGATGCCGACATAACACGAAATACCTAATTTATGACATTTATTTTTAAATCTTTACTTTTAAAACTTTTAAACAGTCCATAAAATTTAAATATACAAATGTAATATTGAAAATGACTTTCCGGAATCATTTGGTGATTCAATTCCATCTTGTAAGACTTGATCAATTTATTAAAATGCATTATATTTCATTGAAGTTTCCAGTACTTTTCGGAAATTACCATAATTGGCGTCGCCTTAGTTTTGAATAATCAACAGTTTCATTGCCGTCTGAGTTGTTGACTAGTCATTAGCCACCAAGCGACAAATTTTAGGTACTATTTGTAAATCGGTCATTTTGCACAATCGACTACAGTATGATAGACAAATAATTTTACTGTGCTTTGTACATATAGTTCTTAGGAATTCAAAAAAATCATTTCAACTGCTCACTATTGTATTTTATTATATGTTTAGTCTTTTACTGATCCCATATTTCAATTGTACTAAATGTTAATCTATCTATCTAATGCCTCTCTCTCGCTCTCACTCTCTCTCTCTCTCTCTCTCTCTCTCTCTCTCTCTCTCTCTCTCTCTCTCTCTCTCTCTGTCTCTCTCTCCCTCTCTCCCTCTTGCTGCTCCTGTCACACACAGCAATCACGTATAGGTACAATGGAATACAATACCTACGTTTCAATAGCCATTAATTACAGCCACCCCTTTGTCAAACCCTGCCCATGTGTGTTTTAGTAAACCTCCTAATACTCACCTCCAACAACAATTAGGAGGTTTAGGTAGACATGCCTGTTTTATGTAACTCTGTATATACGTCGCTGTATACACACGGCGTATATTATATAGGATACTAGTAAAGTCCATAAATCAACAAATTTGATACAGGGGGTTGCTTAATAAAAGACGTGAGTTAATCCACTTAGTGTTTCATTTTCACTCTTACAGTTTTCTTTTAATCGTTCTTTCATTAGTGCTTCTCTTTCCTGTCTGCGTTTCTCATCCTGTCGTTTTTCTGCTCCTTCCACTTCCTGTCGGCGTCGTTCCTCGATCTGCACTAACATTGCTTGGAATGCTTTTATCATCTGACTGGTATCCATTTTACATTTATCAACTACCACTAACACCAGTAGTTTCCTCTGTTTCCACTGTTACGACGGTCTCAGTGGTCGTCGTCTGGTCTGGTACAGTGAATAGCAAAATACAGACACCATTGAAGTCACTAATAAAAGCTTTAATTAATCACAAATAAGAATCCATAATCAACTCGTACAATAATGTAACTTAAATTTGTCCACACGCAATAATAATGTCAACTAAAATGAATTCCGCACTAAACACAACAACCGGTTGATATCACTTGACAATACTCCCAACGTAAACTGACTTCTAAGCGGCAGCTGTCGCCTAATATATATATATATATATATATATATATATATATAGATATATATAGCTTACAGGTGTTCCAATAGATATACCAATTTCAAATTTTTTACGTTCTGTTATAAGTCGATACATGTATTGCAGTGTTGTAGTTAAAACCTTTTTCTTCCTGAATTACCTGCTACAAGCGGGTAGGGAAGTAAGAACAATTCCCTATCATCTAGTTTGTGTATAGAAAGAGCAATTAATTTCTTTATCGTACAATCATACTTGCAGTAACTCATTAAATAGTTTCTTTAAAAGTTGTGTCAGCATACAGTGTAATAAATTAATCTCGGTTCAAGCTTTTGGTAGTGAGTTATAACGGTCGAGAAACAAGTACGAAAAATTAAATAAAAACCAAAACGGTCATTTGGAATTGACTGCCACTAACAGTACTCTTCTACGAAGTGTTCTCTGTTTCAACTGTTAATAGTTATGTCCCACTTCTGACCTACTGTTACGACCGTCTCACTGATCGTATGGTACAGTAAAAAACAAAGTACAGGCAACAATTAACTTACTAATAACAAGCTTTAATCAATGACAAATAACAATTCGTAATCATCTCGTACAAAAATTCGACTGAAATTTGTCCACACGCAATAATAATGTCAACTGTACAGAATTCCGCACTAAACACAACAACCAGTTGATATCACTTGACAAATCGCCCAACATAAACTGACTTCTAAGCGGCAGCTGTCGCCTATCTCGGAGGTTTTGCAAAAGAATATTCCATTGTAAAATGAGAGCATAACAGGTAAGGATAGGGTCACGTTCACTCAGTATTTTATGACTCTGTGATTAGTGTTTTCATTGCGCTGTAAACTAATATGCGCCATAAAATAACAATAAAGTATTTATAGTAAAAGATAAAACAATAAAATAGTTTTAGTGATTGTCACTCGTCATTTATTAAAATTATATATTATATTATATATAAATATATAAATGACGAGTGAAAATCACTAAAACTATTTTATTGTTTCATCTTTTACTATAATTTACAAAATGGATTTTCAACAAGTAAAGGCATCAAGCATTAATTATTAATAAAGTATTTTATAAATTGCATCCTTAAAGACACCTGTAACAAATTGAGAGCAGATAGATCACAACGATAAAGACAGTATTTTGTAACTCAGTGACATGTCTCTAAATCCCTATCTAGCAAATAATATTATTTTATTCATTTTTACAGTAAGACATATTGAAAATTAAAAATTAAATATTAAAACTTCAAGTATTTGGGTGTAACAATGACATCGGATGGTGACAGCAAGCAAGAAGTGAAAGCAAGAATAGGACAAGCTGAGACAGCAACAAAACAATTGAACAGTCTCCTTTGGAGTCCACGCATATCAAAAAAACAATAAAATCGGAATATAAAAAACTATAGTCGAAAGTATAGGCCTATACGGAGCAGAACTGTGGGATATTAATAAAGAAATAAAGCCATAATAAGAGCTATGGAGATGGATTACTGGCGGAGGTGCTGTAGACTAAGAAGACTAGATAGAAGGAGAAATGTAGAGATAAGACAAATGACGGGACTCTACCTTGACATTATAGAAACAATAGAAGCAAGAAGACTGAATTGGTTTGGACACCTAAAAAGAATGTCGAATGAGAGATGGCCAAGGAAGGTATGGGGATAGACTCCACTCTCTAGAAGAAAAAAAGGAAGACCTAAACATTCATGGAAAATGGACGTCGAAGATGCAATGAATGCAAGAGGACTAACAGCACAGGACTGTTTAGACCGGCGCCAGTGGAAGCTAGGATGAGATAGGCGGCGCCAGCCGTAATTTAATCGACTAAACAAAAAAAGATGTATTATATATCACCACAAGTATAAAAAGAACTGTATCACACATCATGATAATCAAGTAACGCCGTTGTACCAAACATTCTGAATAACGATTTCATGCGCAACTGTCATATCAGAAACCGTTTTAAAAAATGTAAACTGTTTGGTGCAATAGACTATCTATAAGATTAGTATTAATATAATTGTGTAGGAATACGTAGGACAGTAGTCTACTCGAAAAACATAGAGATGATTGCAAATACAAAGCGAACAGCCACAAAGACATTCGGTGGCTATGAACGAAACCTGAAAACGAATAGCATCGCCAAGGAGATGGAAACAAACAAGAAGAAGAGAACAGGCTGTAACTGGAATATCACACGTAAGAACACTGAAAGAGTTTTAAAGTATACGCATGATTCTGATTATATCGCCGTAAAATAAATAAAATTTTGTGATAAACGCTTAAATATAATAATTAAGGTAGGAAATGGGATTCATTACTAAGTAAATTTTGTAATGGATGTTACATTACCGAACAATGTAAGACATTTGTATTCGTCTCGTCCGTAATTAAATGTCAGTTTCAGTCGGTTTTCTGTGTGCTACGTGGCAGTGCGAGCTATTTCAGAGAAACGACAAGCTGGAACAGATAAACCAAACATTACGTAACGTGCCACAGTTACAGGTGTAGGCCACAGGAAGCCTTAACAAAATTAAACCTGTTTGCTGTTTATTGCAGTTTCCGACTGGTTTCAAGCGACGTGAAGGTTTGTACCTGTCCTTCGTTAAACATACGTTATACACTTTGTCGCAGAAGTAATTTATATATATTATAAAATGCATATTGTAATTAGTACACTTCTGGCACTTATTTGGAGAAAAAGCAAGATGTAATCTAATTGAATACATAATTTTTGATACAAAACTTTCAAAACTGGAATAAGAGTGTCAATAAAATATTACAAGTTCTCATCTTCAAAAGAGACTCTTGAATAACAAAATTATAAATTGATATTCTGGTGGTTGGTAGTGAGGACATTTGTAGTTTTTACGATTTGTTTGCAGCACATGTACGATTATTCTAAGAAATTTATCTCATTCAAATTTATTTATTATAAACAATAGAAAATGAATGCATGAAAAATTCATAAAGCCAACATAAAACCCAAATAACCGAGTAAGTTAATGAACAACAATTTTGAATAATTTTAAACATAATAAAATTATTTCATGACGAATTCATAAAGCCAACATAAAACCCAAATAACCGAGTAAGGTAATGAACAACAATTTAATTTACTTTATCATGCTATTGTAAATTTTACAAAGTAAAACTTTTATGTTACGTTAAGTTAGCTATTTGAAAAAACCAACAATTTTGAATAATTTTAAACGTAATAAAATGATTTCATGAAGAATTCATAAAGCGAACATAAAACCCAAATAAACGAGTAAGGTGATGAACAACAATTTAATTTACTTTATCACGCTATTGTAAATTTTACAAAGTAAATCTTTTATGTTTCGTTAAGTTAATTATTTGAGAAAACAACAATTTTGAATAATTTTAAACATAATAAAATGATTTCATGACGAATTCATAAAGCCAACATAAAACCCAAATAACCGAGTAAGGTAATGAACAACAATTTAATTTACTTTATCATGCTATTGTAAATTTTACAAAGTAAACGTTTATGTTACGTTAAGTTAGTACTTTTGATAAAACAGCTGTTTGAATGTCTTGGGCTCTCACGGTAGGCGTCAACTCTGATAATGTCGTTGTTCCTGGACGGGCTAATGGGCCAAGGTCTAATGCTGTTGATAACAAAGACGTTTCGGCCCATCATTGGAGGCAATCGTTATTGTTGCACGATTGAAAATTTAAATGACAATATGTGCACCAGTTTCCGCAGTACTGTGGTAATGATTGAATAAATGTTTTGATTGAAACGATAATGTCGTAAAACGATGCGTTTATAAATTCTTAGGGGTAGTCAACTAAAATCCTTTTTTGGGCAGAAATTCAACATTGTGATTAGTTGAACTAAAAGGGACTGTGTAAAAACGCCAGAATATTGAAAGAGATTATGTTCATGTCGAACGGCAATATGTGTTATTTACCGAGAAAACACATAAAGTACATTTTACATAAATATTTTACCTGTAGTTATACTTTACATGGTACATTGTAACAGATTTGACTGCAACAGGTTCGCTTCCCAGTTTTAAGCCCCAAAACGTGTATTTCCGACATGTGCGACAGTGTCAGGCAATGCTCACTTCACTACATAAAAACAAAATCAGGTTGGTAGTGCTAAATCTACTTTTTTCAATTCCCTACCCACGAGCAATCTAAATGTATATCATACCACTTCTGCTGTTTTCGAAAGAGGAAAGCCATCACTGAGAGATCCAATACTATAAAAATACGATACGGGTTGTAATGCGCTGATTTGAAATGACAGTAGCTTTCTCAGATAAGTGTGAATTCCTATTTAAGGGGTTTTCATATTTGTCGTTTGGCAGTTGGTAGTTAATCATGAAGAGAAATTTAATAGCATTGAAATCTAGAAAGAATTATGTCATTTAGTGTGACTGACTGTGTCTACTGAATGTGTCGACAAACGTTTCGGAAATTCAGGGTCCGTCCCGTATTGTAAATGCTTGTCCCATTGTCTCAAGTATTAACCACAGGTGCGCTGACTCGTTCCGGATATTAAGTATTGTACAGTACTTTTTTGACAATGAAGCAAAAAAAAATATATATATATATATTCAATCACTTTCTGCTACAGTCCGTTTCTTGATGTATATAATACATTTAATATTTATAACTAAATTTACCTCAACATCTTGAGGTAAATTTAGTTATAAATATTAAATGTAATATATATATATATATATATATATATATAGAGAGAGAGAGAGAGAGAGAGGGAGAGATAGAGATGGAAGAAAGAAAAAATAGTCACGATAGTGAGTATATTCCTTTTTCAAATATTACTGTCAGGTGACACTTTCTGTAGTAGCTCTGCGGCAGGCCCTTTTAAAGCAAGAATGAGTGAAACTGCCTTGTCTTTCTCTGTCCAATAATTTGCGCATGTAGCAGCTTCAAATTGGGAAGGTTCGTTGTCGAGTGACTACTTCCGTCAAACGTTGGAGCCTCGACATGAACTGGCCCAATCGCAGCCAAGGTGACTTTCTCTAATGTCTTTTCTCTCTTTATCATTTGTACAGTGTGTTCAGAAATTTGTTTGGGTTGTATCTTTATGAACTGCTCAACTTCACTTTTAATTTGTTCTCTTATGTTTGACATTGAGTTTTCTACTGCAGATATTTTGTTTGACACGGATTTTTCTATTGTAACATAAATTTCAATGATTACGAAATGTAGCTAAAGATAATATACTAGAGAGACAGGGAAGTAAGAATAGAATCAGGGAAACACTGATAGAGAGAGAGAGAGAGAGAGAGAGAGAGAGAGAGAGAGAGAGAGAGAGAGAGAGAGAGAGAGAGAGAGCGACACATCAAAAGGGGAGAACATCCGAGAAGATGGATAAATTGTTGCTATTAACCTTTCAATTATCGAATTAGTCACTTACTAAAATGTATACTTATGTCTGTAATTAATCTATTTATAACATATAGTTCGAGATAATCGTAGAAAAGCATATTACATATAATAACTAGAAAAGAAAAAATACACATTCATCTAATGCGGTATTGATTTGAAAATTATCTTTAACAGTCATATGCAAAATAACCTGCAACAAATGAATTGCAAATCCTGCAACAGCACGTTCTTAAAGCAGTACTTAAAGTGAACTTTTTAAATTAACGAATGTTTAAATATGTAATGGCCTCTCTGTGTTTGGGTTTCAAAGCATTTTAGTTGTCACCACAGAGTAATCAATATACAAACTAATGGAATTCCTTAGTCTGCCGTTAGTAAAGTTAATTAGCCATCAGAACCAGTGGTTTACTGCCAAGTCCAAAAGGGTTCCACCGTGTACCTAGTAGTAATTAGATTACAAAAGGCTATTAACTTACTGGACAGCGACTACTAAAGTAATTTTAAAGCCCTGTGATCATACCTACTACTGAGCCAAGTGCCAATTACAACGCTTTAACTTTTAAAGCATATTATTTAATATTCTCTACTAATTTCTACTAACTTCCTTTTCTGCTTATCAACACAGACTACAGTCTACTGTATTTGTATTTTCTACGTTTTAGGTTGTACACGATTTACACCAGATTCCTGACACAATGGATCAAGTAATGAAGAATGAATTCAATATGAAAATAAATGAACACAAGACCAAAGCCATAGCATGTAGTCGGAAGGAAGAAGATCCAGTCAGAGTAACTCTTGGAAATAATGTTCACTAGGCAGTTAAAGAATATAACTATCTAGGAAGTATAATCACAAGTGATAGACGTAGCAGTAAGAAAATTATAATCAGAATTAAGCAGGCTAAAATTGCTTTCAACAAACAGAAAAAACTCTTCACTTCAAAAACTATCAGCCTAAAAATAAGGAAGAATCTGGTAAGGACATACGGGAGTTTAGTGGAGTCTTGCCCTATACGGGAGTGAATCTTGGACAATTGGAGAAAGTGACAAGAAAAGACTCCAAGCATTTGAGACCTGGTGCTACAGAAGAATATTCAAGATAAGCTGGAGGGAGAAGATATCGAATGAGAAAATCTTTAGAAGAGCTCAGGGGGAGAAGAGATTTCTACGAAATTTAAAAGGCAGAAGAGCTTAGTTTATAGGGCATATACTACGACACAGTGGGTTAGTTAAGAGAATAATAGAAGGAAAAATTGAAGGGAAGAATCACAGAGGACCACCCCGTTTAGACTACATGAAACAACTAATGGTCGATATGAACTGCACATCATATTGTGAGTTGAAAAGAAGCGGGAAGAATAGCGAGCTGCTGCCAACCAGCCTATGGGCTGCTAACCTAGAAGTGAGAGGTTGTATACCTGTATGTCAGGTAATTTTGTCGCTTACAAATGGTCCTTAATAATAAATAGAACTCTCACTGAAGCTTTAGTCTTTTAAGTACTAATTTTTTCAACTGTCTGAATTAAGTAATATTAGTGTAATCAATAAAAATGGAAAAATAAAATTAGCTGTAGTCAGTGGCCATACTTTAGTCAGGAATCAGTAATGTCTCATGTTTTCTAATTAATTTTATGACATTTTGTGGCTTTAACGGACATTCAAATACCAGACTAAATCGTAGAACGTTCTTAATATTTAGACTATATTTTATTGTGGTCTTTAAGTCTTATTGTTTAATAGATATAACAAGGTTCAATCATAGCAGTCGCCGGGGCAAGTGGTAACCTAACTATGACTATCGTAAACACCGCAACTCCCCCCCCCACCCTCAAAAAGAATCAAACAAAAAATTGTTTCAGCCCACTCTAAAATTGTAACGCTGTCTTATGGTTCTTAAAGTAAATATAATTAGTTAAGGTGACGTGTCTTAATTACTTAACGTTATTTTTAGCAAGATACTATGAAGGAGAGATTTAAAAACTAAAAGTTTTACTACTCCACTACTTTTTTTTTTTGATTTTAATTAATGCTAAATTCACACTCGTATTTAGAAAACTTGCCTCAATGCATTGCTAATACACACGCGAACTGTAACCACCCAAACTGTTCACATGCACAACGCAGAATTTATAAACGTTGTACTTGTTAACAGACACAGAAATATAACGACATGATATCAATGAAGAGTGACAAGGCAACTGCTGCCGGAAATTTGAGTTAAACGATACGCCGAACAAAGTAGACGTGAAGTCCTTAAGTCCTTAAGTAGTAGTAGTAGTAGTTACAGTAATTAAAGGTACGGCTACTGACAGATCTATTATGGATAGTTGTATATATTTTGCTATAATATCTAATCTGTTCTCCGAAATAAACTCGTTGCATTGTACAAAGCAAATTACATTGAATAATTATGTTAATAGGACTAATAGATATTGTAATAACGGGTACTGTTAATACTAGGTATGCATAATAATGGGTATTGTTACGTAAGGTGGAAAAAGTGTAAGGTGATGTATTTGTAAGATTATGTGAAGGTTCTACGTGTTTCTCGGCTATTCCAGTAAGAACCGGCTGTAAAGTTCTGTGCGTACGTGATTCTGAACATGCGTTAGCGAGATTGTTCCAGACTCACCGGTCCGTGCGCGCTGTGTGCAAGGCCGCAATCAATTACGTTCTGGTGTTTTCTAGTAGCGCTGTCGCGTAGTATAAGGATTATTCTGGAATTTTCAAGTGTTTGTTAAGGACGCATATTATGGAACCCTGCAGACTATAAATACCTCGTACCTGCCGCTTAGTTTTGAGGCTTACGTCGGCGATTACTCAGTTGAGTTGAAGTGGCGAGTTATTGTGCGCTTCCAAGTATTGTGGCGAAGTGTTATGTATTTTATAATTATGCGGGACAATTGTAATACGATTGTGTTTTATATTAGTTGACATTATTGTTGCCTTCGAACAAATTTTATTTGATTTGTTGTAAGAGACTATCTTGTTGATTACAAACTGTTTAATTGTGATAATTAAAGCTGGTGATTAGTGACTTAATTGGCGTCTTGTGTTTTGTTTGCCACTGTACCATACGACGATCAGTCAGAATCAGTTAGACCGTGATAACAGTATTTTATAGCATGCTGAACAAAATTTTTAAAAAACTTAATGAGTGTTAGTTTTGTACGCTTAAATTTAAGAAATTTTACTTGTCACTGTGCAATACGCAGTCTATAGGGGAACACGTGTAAATTAATTATTTCATGAATTTATTTGCACCGGAAGTGAATGTTAAGTAAACCACTGTAACCAGCTTTAACGGCTCTACACAATTTGAAATAGTTTTGGTTAGCAGTTAGTTTCCACACGCCTACTACTAGAGGTTCTAAGCTGTCAGTTAATACTGTCGCCCCTCTTGGTTGTTTCACCCCTTACTAGACAACTAATTTAAGTTACTAAGCTTTGCTAAATTTGTTTTGCTTTATTTTAAAGCCTTACATTGGTTTTTACAGTCATGCGATTATTTATTTCATGATTCTGTTTCATGTTTTGAATAATTAAGTGTATTGCATGATTCTTTTAAATTTATATAGTTGCCACAAATAATGGGTGCTTAAATATTAAATGTAATGAATTATTTGGATGCAGTTTTTTCTATTGTTTGGTTAATATAATCGTACCAAATTTAAAAAAATGAATTTTGTCATTACTTTTTTTGTTTTTAGAGGAAGCTGGCAAACATATTGACTTGGAAAAATAATTATAATAGTAATAGTCATACTTATTAAGGTAGGAAAATATTCTTTTAAAAATGAAATAGTACCTGCAGTGATGGTAAAGGTACATATGCATGCACTAACAGTGCAGACTAGAATAGTATTTTAAAGTTGAGTTAGAAGAGTTGTGTACTTGTCTCAAATTGTCATACCTACCTGTCGACCCTAATTCGTAGCTCACAGTTGTTCATGTAAAAGGGATCATAATAAAGACATCCAGCCCTAATACGTAGCTCAAAATTTTTCATGTAAAAGGGATCATAACAAAGACGTCCAACCCTAATACGTAGCTCACAATTGTTCATGTAAAAGGGATCATAACAAAGACGTCCAATCCTAATACGTAGCTCACAATTGTTCACGTAAAAGGGATCATAACAAAGACGTGCAGATAGAAAAATTACATAAAGAAAGCTACAGAAATAACCTCCTACAAAACTGCCATTACTCCAGCTATGTGGGCTACATATTGTGTTCCATCTTCCTCACACAAGTCTTAAGTCATGCCTCCTAGCCTCTAGCCTAGCCATTTAGTATCTTCACTTCCTCCTCCAATTTCAGTAGTGACTACCAACCTATACTTCCTTCTTGCACCCTTTTCCATATCGTTTATCGTTCACCCGAGTATCACCTTCTGCGGAACAGCTCATACAGAAGATGAAGTCAACATACGACGTCGTTTTCTATGGATAGCTTGGACTACCGCTGACGCTTGGACTAAACTGACTAGTTTCTAATGTTTCCTTACTTCAGTAATATTCATTTTTTATCTCTGACTACTAAGCAATATAAGCATTAAAAGAAGTCATTTCTACAATGTCTGTTAACAGTTTAGATAAATATGTATGTGTAGACCAACTGGGTAAACTTACGTAGGTCTATTTATTCCAAAGCATAAATAATTTGTAAAAATTGTTAACTATACACTTATTTAATAAAATTTGTCAACTACATTGGCAAAAGTTTATTGTAATTAGTTTAGGTTTCTAGTTTCTAGACACTTTTTGGAGAATGACGTTTCTTCGTGTTTTAAGGGTAGTACAATCAGAAACAGCCCTTATTTCAAACACGATTTTTTTTTGCAATCACCATGCAAAATCACCTTACGGAACATGGCAGTGAAAATTGAAGTGCGTTCAAACATTTGGAAGTGAATTTCACTGAATAAACTAATGGTAGTGTTTTTTCTCTTTTCTTTCCTCTTATTAGTTTATCTGTGTTATGTTTAAAACAAGATGATAAAAAGGTTTTATTTTGGACAGTCTTGCCACGCTCCTCACACAATAATTCATGTTAACATTTACTAGTTTCACTGTACATTATTTATTTTATCTATATACTACTTTTATTTTCTTTATTTAATCGCAGCAGTTTCCTCGTTTATCAAATAAACCTTATATTTTTTATACGTACTTCTTATACCCAGCTTTACGTTGATGCAATACGTAGCATGATTGAAAAGAAATTATTCGTAAGCCCGCGGAGATGCAGAAGTCGGTCACTGTTTTAAACGAGATAGACAAATTATATTATTAGACCATATTAATAGAATATTTATATTATTAGGTAAATTTAAGTGTATGAAATTGTCCAATTATAAAAAAAAAATTACTAAAATCCAGATTACACTAATATTATTTAAAATAAAATGACAAATGTAGAGAAGACAATCACACAATGAACATAGAAATTCCGTTAAAATTATACTTAGTCTGACACCCGGATAAAGTTTTTACAATGTTTAAATATTTTTGACGTCTTTCGTCATTTCCAGGGATCCTAATGTTTTGAAGTTACTAAAAGTATACATTATATTCAGATTCTGGTTAACTTTAATTAACCATGTGAACTCTGCGGCTTATTCACTATTTTCATTCCACAGTTTTTCCCCCATATTTTTAGGAATATGAATCGCAAAACCAATGTAGTATTCTGTAGGATAAAAATATGTTCATGCATGCCTAGTTTTTACGAAAATTGGTTACTGCTTTCAAAAGTTGTTCTGTGACATATACCAAATAGGTAGACAGATAGAGTGACAGACAAGTGCCAAACTGTTGGCTGAAAACTGAGATCGCGCTTCGCTCCTTCAGTAAATATTATTGCCCTATTACCAATGACCGACTTAGGTAAAAGGTGAAAATAAAAATGAACATTGATTGAGATAAAGGAATGCTTCTTCTCACTCATTTTTAAGCATCTCATAATTCACTTTTTTATATTGTTAACACCATTACACAACATTCTACATGTTTCGCGGCTATCCCAGCAGAGCCCAGCTGTAATGTGTGTGTGTGTGTGTGTGTGTGTGTGTGTGTGTGTGCGTACATATTGCTGCTACTTTGAGATGAAAGACAATTGCGTGACACTTATCACGCGTCAGCCATCGAGGCTGGCCTAGACTTCACCGGTCCGCGTGCACTGTGTTCAATGCCGCAAGCAATGACGCTCTAGTTTTTTTTCTAGTACAGCTAAACTGAATCGAAATTGCCCGTGAGCTGCGCAGATGGGAGTGAGTGAGACGGTAGTAGTATGTGAGTGAGGCGGACGAAGATTACGAACTACGTCATCTACGTACACTCGTTTCGTGTTGACAATGTACAAAATTTACTGTGTTCAGAGTTTATTTATCCCGTGCTGAACCTAATGTCTTTATAGTGTAAGAGCTTGTAAAGTTTTAGGAAATTATACAGCGAAATACAATTTCTAATTTAGGAAGTGAAACACAAGTAATTTTACTCAACATGAGGAAAATAAAAATGTTCTTACCTCCAGCTGAAGTGTATTGTTTTTCTTTCGCCATATCAAACAATTAAAAATTTTAAACACTATAAACCTTTCATATGCCCACATTACTAAATAAAAAAAAGAAGTATTTCAATTCACTCTTTCATTAATAATAATATTAATAATTAATAATCAATTAATACACCAATTTTAAGTATTAAAATGAACTCCCGAAATATCACTGTCAGTATCTGAATTCTCTTCTTCCGATTCTTCTTCACTGTCTTCACCTAGATTTATTTATAATATCGTCCACTACAGTATCGAAGAGTTGTTCTTTTCCCAGTATTCCTCTTTCTATTTTAATTACGTGCCTGCACCTAGATAACAATCGTCTTTTGAAAAACTTTCGAAAAAATCATTACAGTAATTATTAACATCATTAAAATTGATGAAAGTAACATTTCTCTTTGCAACATATTCTTTTAAAGAAGCCCCATACGAGTTTCAATGGGGTTTAGATCTGGATGGTAAGGAGGCAAACGTAGAACAGAATGTCCCATGATTGTGTAATAACTCGTCGATTTCGTACGTTTTATATTTGGTTTATATAATTTGATTAATGTGTACAAATCGGGTTTCAACATTGAATTTTCAAATTGTATGTTTTTATTTGTAAGCCAGTCTTTCATGTCGTCTTTCCTGGAATTAGAAGTCGGACATTTTTCAGTTTGGTTGTTGTGGTAGGGAGCGTTTATCCATGACAAGAATCACTGTTTGGTGGCAGTCCATTAGTAGCTTTTGTTCTACCCACTTCCTGAAATTAGAGTAATTCATCTCATCATGATAATCTCCTGTTGATAATGTCGACTTCCAAGTTAAATTAGCACCAATAACAAAACCATTTTCTCCGCCAGCATGGATTATTATTAGTTTCTGGCCTTTTGTAACTTTCTTCTTTAGTCCCTTCATTTGAACCGTCGGTCCAGCTCTTTACTTGTGTATACGTAGAATGTAAATATGTCTCGTCCATATAAATAATGTTTCTGTTTTCCTCTCTGTACCTCAGTATTGTGCGTAAATAGTTCAGTCTCATCTGTCTTATGTCATGTCGTTCCATGAGAAGTTTCCGGTCTGATTTTGTTTTCACCCACTTAAATCCCATAGTGTGTAATTCTTTTCGTAATGTGTCTACACAACCTCTATATTCCGTATCACTGCAAACTTTTTTGTGGATTGCCTTCATCGTTGGCACCCTCTTTTCATTTATATGAAAATTTAAAACTAGTCTACGTAAAACACATCGATCGAAGTCATCCAGCACAATTTTTATATTTCTATTTTTCAATTTCTTTTTAGGTGTTGAAAAATATGTCGATCCACCGCACTCAATTTTCGCGACTCACCGACAATCGTTTTCACAGTCCGTAAACTTACACCAGTAGCTGCTGCAACGCGTTCCTGCAGTTTAGCCAACATAAACTCCAATACACAACTAATAATTTCCCGGCTTTGTCCACTCAACGTTTTGTGTTTCACTTTACTTCTGAATTCCACGTTAGCGTCCATTTTATACGTTATCTATGGAGTAAATAACAATATACTTCAGATATACAGTATCTCAAGCATATACAGTATCTAAACACGTACGAGTAAGTGTAAGTAAGTAAGTAAATATATATAACACAATAAGGAAGAAAACTATGCAAATTATATTTCTAACGCCCACTTAAATTTTGATACGACTTTACATCCACTGAAACACACACACACCACGGCAACACAACTCAAGTGCGGTTCATGTTTCCCCCACTCTAGCTCTAACAAAAATTTGCCACCGCGCACACAAGGCCGAGTGCAGTTTCGTCTCTGTTAGCTGTAGTGTTGACGCGTATTATGGATTATTCTGGAACACTTGTGCTGTCTACTAAAACAACGACAGCTGCCGCTTAGTTTCAGGTTGAGTGGCGATTTATTCAAGTGAGGTTCGAAGTATTGTGGCGAATGTGTTGTTGTGTTATAATTGTGGGGGACTGTCATAGTTGATATTATTATTGCGTGTGGACAAATTTTGCTCCCATTATTGTACAAACTGTATTATAAACTGTATTTGTGATTAATGAAAGCTGGTGATTAGTGACTTAATTGGTGTCTTGTATTCTGTTTTCCGCTGTACCATACGACGATCAGGAGACCGGCGCAACAGTATCCTTACAGGTTAACCCACACAGGTTACTTTCCTGCATTCTCAAAGAAAATATGAAGTAAGAGTCGGTATGGACGTTTGTAGTCTTCTAATCTTCTTTACGTGAGATACATCACAAACACACACACGCACACACTATGCTATGGTAATATACAATCAAGTTGTTTTTTTAAAGCGAAGCTTTTTATGTCAGGGGTCCGCACGGAGAGGAGTGAGCAAAAAAAAATCGTTACGAGAGAAGCGTCACGAGAGAATCGTCACGCGCGTTCGGGGATTCTCGCTCTCGTGGCCGCATCATCGTATATACAGTACCACTCTCTCTCTCTGATCCCCTCTCCGAGGGCCCGATCTCAACGGTTCTGTAAATCCCTACTACATTTCTCTCTCTCTCTCTCTCTCTCTCTCTCTCTCTCTCTCTCTCTCTCTCTCTCTCTCTCTCTCTCTCTCTCTCTCTCTCTCTCTCTCTCTCTCTCTCTCTCTCTCTCTCTCTCTCTCTCTCTCTCTCTCTCTCTCTCTCTCTCCTCTCTCTCTCTCTCTTCTCTCTCTCTCTCTCTCTCTAGCTACTCTCACTCTCATCCTCACGTTCCACGTTGTATTAAATACACCGTGCTTAGTTTATAAGTAGTGTTAACAATGGATAATTCAAGTAGTGACAGTGATGAACCGAAGCAAGTAATAACTGTTGTAGCGGATATTCATCAAATTCAAAATGTTGAAACAGAGAGTCATGAAATAACGAGATAAATAACGTGCTACGTTGTATTAAATACAACGTGCTTAGTTTATAAGTAGTGTTAACAATTGATAATTCAAGTAGTGATAGTGATGAACCAAAACAAGTAATAACTGTTGTAGCGGATATTGTAGCGTGACAGAAAATCCACTACTTATTAATTCAATTAAGATAATAAACAATAATTACATTACATATACTAATATAATATCGAATGAAATTTAATGAATTCAAAGGAAAAAAACCACAATAAATTAAAGACCATCATTACATTATATAAAAACCACTATAAAAATTAAAGAAATAATTAAGAGTAACTCATATTATAAAATCAGGAATTTACCCAGGAAGTTAGGAGCAGTAAACAAACTAGATACCACAAAATCAAGAAGAAAGAATCAGTTTAGGAGTGGTGAAACAACAAAATACCCCAAACACAAGAAGAAAGAAGAGTAGAGTTTATTATCAGGAAGTAAACAATACCCTGAAACCTTTAGCGAAGAGCAAAGTCAGTATCAGAAAATAAATTAAATACTCCAAACCAAACATCAGTCAAGATGACACGAAGTACCTTGGTTTACCCAAGAGTCAAGACAAGAAGAAAGACAAGAATGAAGACAAGAAGAAAGACAAGAATGAAGACAAGAAGAAGGACAAGAGTGAAGAGAAGAAAGAAGACAAGAAGAAAGGAAGAAATAGTATGGAAGAAACACCATTATAAAACCTATTATTAACTGCCATAAACCCCAAACCTATAGAGACAATTAAAGAAAGTATAACATCCCAAAACCCTATAAAATTATAATTATAAATAAACCAAAAGTGTTGTATAGCATGATAAGAGGTGCACCAACTGAAGTTATTGTGTGATAAAAAAAAATAAACAAGTCTTAACAGTCCATGATGACTAAAGGTCTGGTCTGAGATAATAAGACTCAAAATATCAGAACCACCAGTGAAAGTGAACTAGTGCAAGTGTTTTTGGAAATACAATAAACTTAAAGTTGTAGTGATACTATGACTTACTATATGCTAGATAACAACTTTTATATTTAATAATTCACAAATCATAAAATAATAAAATGGAAGATTTCCAATATTTTATTATTTTAATGTCACTTTGATATTACAAGACATTTGTAGAAATGATAATAACTAAAGTATGGGTGGAATTGTTTACTCAATAAGGGGATAATCAATAATAATGGTTTTGACCAGAAAGGACTGGAATTAATTTAAATGTTCATAGGTTTAAAATGTTTAAAATGGCTATAAGTTCACAGCCATAAACTCCATATGTTTTAAAGAGTTCTTAGTCAATAAGATATATATGTGTTTAGAATAAATTATGTTTGTTAAATAACAGCATACATACCATTTAAAATGTTTCAGTAGGTATGCTGTGTTAATTAAAAAAAGAGTTAAATGTATGTTTTCAAACAATGTCAGCAATATGTTCAAATTTTTTGAATGCTGAGTAATGTTCATTATTATTTTTATGTATCAGTAGTATGAATTAGATGCTACACATCACAATAAGTTTATGAACCATTTTATTTTTATGTCATAATAACTGTTCAAAGTCAGAGGAGGAGTAGGATTAAATTATTAGAAAAAAAACCAGACATGTAAAATTCTAAACTCTAGGCCAAATAATGAATTCACAGAAACTCACTATAAACCAGTTAATTCACTTATAAATCCTGTAAACTGGCAAGATTTAGGAAAGGTAAATCAGTTAACAACTACTGTGAAGGAACCTATGAGTTAAAATGATAATATGGAAATATACCTTAAATTATTATAAATTTTTGAAATGTATAAATGAATTATTTTAAAAGAGGAGTGTTAAATTCAGACATTATCACTAAAAACCAGTTCAAATGTTCAATTTATATGTAAGGAAAGGAAGGGAATTATGACTATTTGAAATTTAATATAATGGTATTAATAGCACTTAAAATGGCAGAAAAAATATATGAAGGCGGAAACCAGTTTTTGAGCCTAGATTTCCAAAAGGAAAGAAATTTGGTAATTTCCACAAAAATGTCAACAGATATGGACTATAATATATCAATTTAAATAGAATGAGATAATTAAACCAATGATAAGGTTAATAATTCATGAAAGTGAATAATAAACTAAATTAATTCCATATATAATGTATTTTTGTATCATGTATATGGGAAGTCGAAATTATTTTAACAATACTTTTCAAATATTAACTGGGCCAGATTTTGACTAACGTGAAGGAAGTTAGTTAGTTCTTTGTTAATGATCAAGCTGAGCAGTTTATGTGAGATTACGTTCCTTGAAACCGAGAAAAATGGAGTACTAAGGTTACCTAATAAATTCAGTGAAACGAGAGTTACGTAAATTAAACACTTTTCCAATTAAAACCACAGAAAACTTTAACCACAACAGTGAAAACAACACCAACACTACATAATACCAGTGCATAAAAACAGTAAAACGACATATTTGTGATAATTCAATCTACAACAGTATAACCGTTTTTTGCGTAGCGAACAAACAGAAGTGAGCACCAAAAACATATAACATAATTGACACCAGTGAACACTAAACATTCTTCCAGAATACACCAAACAACATATTAGACAGATTGCACATTTAAAACATATATGAAGGTAATTTTGCTGTGAAATTTTCTCGCTAAGAGTATTGCAGATAACCTCGTCATCTTTTTGAGCGGCCATATTGGAAATGGCAACCAGTGCCAACAACATCGCCTGACTACAGAGCTTGCAGAATTGGTTTGACAACTCAACTATATTACATATTTTATAAAATTTATTCACATTTTGTTAGATAATAGTTATTGAAAACACTTTATTTGTAAATGTTATACTTTCTCGTTTACCCTTCTCTGACTATTAATAATGTAATCGCTCCAAGAACCTTTTCTAATACTTGTAATAATTTTTAACCTGTATGAACAAATCGATTATTTCCTGAGACGGAGTCGACAATTGCTCAATATCGATTAAACATCGATTATTCTTTAATTTTGTTAATAAATCAATTTACTTCAATTGTTTGGATCTATAACTTATTTCACATGCTAGTTTAAGGTTTTATTATTGCAACGAGACTTCCTGAAGAAGAAAATATTTATAGGAAGTGAGATATTGGACCAGCACGAAAAATCATAAATCGATTGCTGACCGGAGTTAATCTGATTAACTCCGGACTTTGTTAAGATCTTCAAGAAGTGCTAAATAATTAATAATTACCTTATTAAATTTTAGAATTTCCATCAAAACAATAAAACTGAATTTATTCTCAGTCATAGACATTATAAACACACATACAATTTTTTTTTGAAATTTTTTTTTAATAAAATTTTTTCTGTCTTATCTCAATTTGTAACGACTGCATACAGGGTCTAGTTACAAATTGACGCTCGCAACAGTGGGGCTTAAAAGAGTCAACAGCGGCTTGTTACCAAGCGACATTACCCACAGCGGAGCGAAACCTTACTAGCGTGGAGGTTTATTTAAACGAACATCTTATTTTATTTGTAAGAACGGTTACAATATTCATCAAATTCAAAATGTTGAAACAGAGAGTCATGAAATAATGAGGTAAAGTAATAATTATATACATATATAAGTATATAATAATCGTTTATATACATTAATTTATTGTACATAAACATGAATAAATAAATATATGCATATTTATATTGTGTTTGAGTGTGCGTGAATAAATAAATTAATATAATTAAATTAATATATGCATTTATATACATATATTTGTGTACACACACACACACACACACACACACACACACACACACACACACATATACATACATGGAGTATTTATATACCTATGTACAATATGTATATATACATATAATATGTGTTGTTTGTATAAGAATATCTCTGACATAATTTTTACACACACATACGCATAGTTTTATTTGAATATAAATATCTGTACATTATTATATTATTACGCAATATACATATCAAGTGAATAAGTATAGTAACATGTTATGAGTGTAAACACACTCACACACACACACATAGCTCTAATGCCATTGTAATACTGACGTTTCTAAACACATTAATTACAAACAGCTCATCTCATGTGTAGCGCTGGCCGTGTTTATCCATATCAATTCCAAGACTGACCATGTTGGAAATTTTAGGAATTTTCCTAGAATGTGTATACAGTACTAATTATATCAGTGTAAACGTAATATGTACAAATAGGAAAAAAACAGAAATTTAGTAAACAAAGCGAGCTAAATGTAGGTTTTGCAAGTGCAGGTAAATCATTATCAGGTTATCCCACTATCAAGTGCATCCCGTTCACTTAGTTTATCCCAAACAGGATATGCTAAGAAAAATAATTGATTTTCTCTCAGTGTTCTACAAAACACTTTTTCAGTTTTTTCGTTACATTTACTTTAATTTCTTCAACAAAAAATTACTAGTTGACGTAATTTCTGTGATACGACCGATTAAACATCTCTATAACAATTAACAACAGTAATAAGTTATATTATGTTTAACCTGGTTTGAAATAGTCTGTATGATATGCAACATCCGAAACGGATAGGAACTATCAAAAGAAGAAGATACATTATGTGCTAACTACGTGTATAATAATTTGTTATTTATTTTTGAAATTCCCGTTCCCGTTTAGCAAGACAAATATATATATTCTTTACAAGAACGTAAATTTATAAAATATAATTTTATAAATTTATAAAATCAATATAAACAAATTTATTAATTAAATAAAGTGTCCGTAAACACTTTTGCAGTGTCAAAATGGACCGTAGCTACCTTGGGAAAGAGTCTTTGTTATTACCTGTTGCGAGCAGGAGGAGATTTTTGGCGTTCAGTTCAGTAGCAAAGCGACCAATGCTGTTATCCTGCCAAGTCTGTAGGACAACAATTTGAACGCGGATTATGATATTGTTTCATTCAAAGCAACAAATATTCAAGGGTGATTATCCTTTCTGTAAGGTCAAAGTTCTGTACGATAATTTTAAGGCGACGGCAAAGAAAATGTATGGAAAATGTGCGTTGTTCTGCTTCAAAAATAAAAGAATCTTCTTCTGTAAATAGGTCTTTTTTCAACTTATAGGAACCACTTGTGTGTCTTACTTTTACAATAACTCGACCCAAATTTTAACAGTAAGGCAGTTTCCGATTTTATGCATTCTAGTTGATACAATTAACAGTAACATATATCTCATAACGAAATTATGAGAAATGTGCTTGAAAATTATACCATAATACGAATGGGTTATAAAATGTAATTAAAGAAGTTTCTTTTAATTAGACGAGACAGCAGCTTGTTTGAAATTGAATTTAAAACATGTACTATATGTAACAAAGTTTGCTGGAGTGTAAATTTGGAGTAAAACAACAATTATTCACATACCCGAGGTTCACATGGTACAGGTTTTAATCGCTCGAATGTGTGTCGAGGTACAGCGTAACTGTGATTTGTCACCACAGGGGTAGCACTGAATTTTGTTTACAACAGGTTCGGTTGAGTTATTCCCTGTTTACAAAACGTGACCGTTCAACCTGTGGCAATTCGAGACGCAACATGTTGTACAAACACATGTAACATAACAGTCTCTGTAAATAACGATACTGAATCAAAATGATATACAGAGATGTTGTTATAGGAGATAAAGTTACAAAATATTTTGAATATCTAACGAACAGATATTGAAAACGTTTTCCTAACCTTTTTAGTAGAGACAGTAAGTTTAGTAGAGACCAAGCATTTGATACTAATTATAAATTTTCATACGTCAACGAGGTCGTTTAGATTATGCTTAAAACCCTGATAATATTTGACATTAATAAGTAAAACTTCAAGAGTTCAGAATAAAAATAAAATATACATATTTATAATTTATAGCGTAAAGAGATTGTTATTTTAAGTTATCAACATGTTTAAATTTACAATATCTAAAGCAATAATATTATTTATTACTACATATATTATTACATGTAAATTAATTTTAGAGTTAAACTGTCACGAGTTACATAATTACTTGCACTTTAAAAGTGATCAAGCGTGAACTAAAGATAGGGCTTTGAAGTATACAAAATTTATGTAAGGAGAATCAGATAGTTTTTTTTTTTTATAATTCGGATTGTCGAGCAATTTCTGATACTGCAAAATACAATTAATTTCCTCTTTCATATCTATTCCACTAGTGATATAAGTTAAATTATTGGGTCTAATGCAAAAAGAAACCATAATAGATATTCTGTAAGGCTTTTTCTTTTTTCTAAACTGTGTTGTTTTCAATTTATCACTCAAAAAGTCGTTCATTTCATTTTTTGTTATGAATAAAGCGAATCTAAAAACCAACTAATTATGGTATTTATCATCTAAAAACCAAATGGAATTTGTATATAACATTTGTTTTGGTATTTTTTAAACTGTATTTAATGCCCTATATTTTAAAAATATGTACTTCTTTGATAACAATATACATTTTTGGAATACTGTCTTGTGGAATCCGTGTATTGGCTTGAAAAACGGTTAAGGTAAATAGAGGAGAAAACAATAAATACAGTATTCAATGTAATGATGATATATTACATGACAGATAAGAGTGTAGCCGCTGTTGAAATATTCATAACGCGGAAAACCCAACTGACAGTAGTTACAAGACGACGCATATTGAGATTTGTTGCAGCATAAGAGACGTAAAACAAACACGCTTAGGGCCTATGTAACAGTGAAATAACGGAATTCAGAAAACCTGCAACAATTTATTTATTAGACTCGGTTTATGTCCCCAAAACGCACTCAGCACATTCCAGTGGTTTGCACAAACAATTATCCACATTCTCGCAAATAATTTTATGATAGCAGCATCTGAAAATGCTTCATATAGAAATAGAAGTCAACCTCTAAGTGCAGCAACAACACATCCTACTTTTAAAATCGCTTAAGTAGTAATATAATGCAAACATTTTTGTAGCCTAGCAGAAAACCTTTTAAAGATATTTATAATATTTTTCGCCTTGTCGGTTTTCAAAGTGTTATGCGTTAATACATTTACAGATGTAACTACTATTTTACATTTAAATAAAATAAATATTTTTCATAAATTTTATCGTTTCAACCTTATTACACAGAAACTTTCTTACTGTATAAAACTGTACTCATCACTTTTAACGCAATGTTAAATGTGATATTTTTGAGTTCAAGCAGTATTCTGGGTTTTAGTTTATATGTAATAATTTATGTACATTATTAGACGTTTTTAAATTATAGCAGCCTTATGTATGTTAATCACTGCCAAACTGCACTTGGAAACTGCCAAAAGAGTATACAGATATTAGTGAATATTATTTCAAGTTTTCCTAAATCAAAATTCAGAAACCTGATTATTAAATTTTGGTAAAGTGCCATTCTTAGGCGCAATATTGATGAGACTCATGTTAACAATGCCAACCTATGTGCTGTCTTACCTATCCTTTAAAATACAAACAAACAATGGTTAGTTTATCATTTTATATATATATATATATATATATATATATATATCATAGAACGCTAAAAACAAGAATGATGTTAAGCGATTTACGATAAATAGTGTATAGATAAAACAGGTAACACAAATAGGTTACTGCGATGAAATACGGAAAGAAAAGACGTAAAATTATTAACGGTTTTTAGGTTCATGTCGTTTTTGGTTGGAATAGATGTTCTGATTGGGAATAAACTGTAACCAAGTTTTGTTTTAGGCAGACATATATTTCCAAACATAGCTGTCTAGTATTGTATACATAATAAACAATATATGTTCAAAAAGTGTTAATTACTCTGAATGCAACTATTAAAAGTGAAATAATTCAAGCAGGTAGGTATGTGTGCATAGTTATGTAGTCCTAATATCTATGTTTGTGAGGATGTGTGTATATGTGTGTGTGTGTGTGTGTGTGTGTACGCGCGCGACGGGTGTTTGTAAAAGCGACATTCTGTTTGAGATGTTATATTAGTTACTCCACCATCAATGTGCCAGTTTCAAACACTTCTAGGCACTGAATAAATTAACTCAGAAGATTGCATATTACATTTTACAAGAGAATAACAAAATAACTTCAATAATTCAACTTCAGAAATATTTACTTGCTCTGTAAAACTTTACTGCTCTGTTCTAATCGTTTTTTTGATTTCGGGTTTTCTAAGGCCTTCCCGTATTATTAGTGCCCCTAGGTATTTAAATTCATCGACCTTTTCAATTGACGTAACGTCTTCAATCAATACTTCAAATCTGGCATCGGGATTAACAACTAGATATTCTGTCTTATTTACATTAACAGTCAATCTCCTCACGATTCATATGCCTTGTGTAGTCGCGTGAGCATAAATTCCAGGTCATAAGAATCTTGTGCTATTACTGGTTGGTCATCAAGACACTGGATATTAAATAAGCATTCTTCTACGATTGTGATACCTATTCTACCACAGCTTCTTCTCCATTGTTGTAGCGCGACTTATAAGTATATATTGAATAATAATGGCGACAAACTACAGCCCTGTCTTAAGCCCTTGGCGGGATAGATCACCTCTGATAGTTTATTACCTACTCACACATAAGCCTCGTCTGCCGCAGCTTGACTCGGGGCACGCAGTCATAAACTTTCTCCAAATCAACAAATGCTATGTGTGTTTCTTTGTCTCGACTATTCCTTTTTTCCGTAAGTTGTTGAATAATGAACAAATTATCCAGACATGCTCTTCCTACTGTAAACTCAATCTGGTCCTCACTTATTCTCTCTTCTAATTCCAATTCTAATTTGTTCTTGAGGTTTACAGGGATAACCTACTAAGCGTACCGTTAACACTAAGTGTCCTATAGTTGGCTGGATCGTTCTTTTTTCCTTCTTTATAAATTGCTGAGATATATGAAATTTTCCACTCATTTAGCACTTGGTATTGTCTTATGCATGCATTCATTAGCCCTGTGAGGTGTTGTATAAGTAATTTTCCGTCATAGATCCAATCGCTTCTATAACCTTGTCCTCTGTAATTTCAATGTATATGTTCTGTCCATGTCCTGCGTTGTTATGTTATATTCATTGCAGTTTTCTGTAAATAATTCCTAGTAGTGTTCTCTCCATTCTTCCATCGGTATTCGGGTAACGTTTCGTTCAGTTCTGTTAGTTTTCATTGACTTCAAACATCGCCATACGTCCGTCGACTGTGAACCACCCAATCTGCTTTCCATTTCTATGCATTTTCTATTGCTCATTGTTTAGCGATGAAAGATAGCTGTAAATGTACAGAACATTTAAGTGTGGTCTAATATGAAGAAGTATTTTTCAGAATGTTGTCAATTGACAAAATGTGTAAATAAAGTATACTAATCTGGCAATTTACGGATTTTAAGTGATTCATGATTTTGCTATCTACTTTAAAAGTTACGGCGTCGAGACGACGAGTTTTCCTACAAGCCATTGCAAAACGATGCATTGCAAGGATATTTTATAGCAATGGCGAAACCGGGGGGGGGGGGGGGAATCGGAGAATCAAGCTTGCCCCTCAGAGCTACTAAAAATTTCAATAAAGTTCCATGTTCATTTAACGTAGGTTTGTTTCTAATCCAATTAAGCTTGTTAAAGTAATGCCTATAAGCAATTGTATACATAATGACATGGGAAGGACCTCGAATATCCGCACACGTTAAGAAGGCTTAAAAGATTGAAGCCCCAAGATTTGGTGACACACTAGTGCATTTAAATCTGTAAAACTCTAAAAGAGAGAAAGGCAATAATCTCAATCTGGGGAACAGCCAGTGGGCTTCTACCCCATAAACCGTGACTGTAATATTAAAGAAAAGCAACTTGTTGGGCCCGCTCAGTTGTTGCAATGGGAGGTGTTTTTAGTGGGTTAGAGTCCCACACTACCTGGAGCTACGGGGCTCCAGTGTGTCTATAGAGATTTTCACCTGCCCTGCCGGAAAAAAAAAATCGCAATTACTGTTTTATGCGTGTGAATTTAGTTAAACATTTTGTAAATATTCGTCACCGAAAATTTTCTTCTAATTAGTTATTCCAGTAAACACTTGCAAAACGGTGCTATTAAGTAACAGTAGGTTCTTCTTCTTCTGATAGTTCCTACCCGTTCCAGATGTTGCATATCATACAGACTATTTTAACTTTCTGTACTGCTGCACGGAATAAGTCAGTTGTATTCATGCCAAACTAGGTCCTTAAATTTCTCAGCCGTGATATTCTCGGTCGCCCGACTCCTCTCTTTCCAAGTATTTTTTCCTGTAGTATGGACTGCAATAAGTAAAATCTCTGTTCATTTCTTATGAGATGTCCCAGATGCTGAAGCTTTCTTATCTCCACTGTATTAATAACTTCCCTTTATCTTTATAAGAACTCCAGCAATAGGTTAATAAAAATTATTTTCGTTAAAAATCCTATTTTGCAGAATGATGGTTACATAGCCTATATTAGCAAATGATGTTTTTGAAGTGGGATTTCTCAGGTTGCTCTCTTTATACAATGGCTTAATAAACAGTTAATTCATGTTTTTAAAATTTTCAACTAACAAATAGTAACAATATTAAAAAAACCATACTCGGCTATGTGTATTGATGTGTTACTCCAAACGTACACTGCACACTGCAGCAAATTTTGTTACACATAGTCCATGTTTTAAATTAAATTTCAAACAACCTGCTGTCTCGTCTAATTAAAAGAAACTTGTCTAATTATATTTTATAACCCATCTCTACTATCGTATAATTTTCAAGCATATTTCTCATAATTTCGTTGTGAGATATATGTTATGGTTATTTGGATCTACTAGATTGCATAAAAGTCGAAAACTGCCTTACTGTTAAAATTTGGGTCAAGTTAGTCTAAATAAAAATGATATTCCAAAATAGCAAGCGTTACGTTCGGAATAAGTAAACATTATTTCATCTTAGGTTACACTTTGTACTGCAATTTGATATGTGTTATTCTACTGGCACTGGAGTCGGTAGAATTTAATTTTAATATAAAGGTCATACAAATGAAGGTTTATGATAGCTTTTTTAAATATATTGTCGTTAAAGCAAACGTTACTCTAGGTAACTTTATTAGTTTTGCTTTTTTATATTTTTAAAATATACTGGGAGCTGACCTTTGTTTTCTCTTACCGTTAGTAGAAATTCACCGAGTTCTGCTTCTCGTTAGATAAACATATTTTTGTAAAAAACGCAGCCAATTGTCTTCTGAATGTTTATTTTTCTATATAACGACAAACAGAACAGTCATGACTATAACTTTTAACTTGCTCAAATTAAACTAGGGAAGGTGTCTCACATATCTAATACCTCTTTCAAGTGACTAAAAGCATCGAAGGTACTCTTGTTAAATGTGTTGTACAAAATGTTATACTATCTAAAATATTACGTACATTTATAACGAATGGTGTGGAAACCATATTTTGTAAAGTAATCCTAATAAACGGTATGTGTTCTTGATAAAATTCAAGAAGAAAAGTTAATCGATAATTAAAGTTATTTGAAAAGCGTAATCGCTTATCAAACATTCTAATTTGTATATAAAAATAAGGAAATGGCGGTCATCAACATCAATATACACTACTGATACGGTCTGCAGGGAAAACTGCTGCTGCTGCTCCGGGTCTACCCCCACCTGTTCCGGGAGACAACCGGCTGTAGTACAACGACACGGCCGTACAAATATGGGCGCCAATATTATTATTTTTTTAATTGCATATTTCAATCAATTTGAATATACAACATAACATTTGTCATTGCCTATAAATTTATAGCAGTATATAACACACTATAAACAGTCGTAAATACCTTGATTAATTTAAAATAACAAGACAAAACCTTTAAATGATATACTTCCACAATGCAGGCTGAAAACTGTTTACATATTAAGGAACAAAACAATTTTGTCAAGTGTTCCCTCATTACAGCTAACCTTGATTTGTTTAATACAGTATTATAGTTTCTTTTTGCATATGCAAGAGGAACTGTATTATAATACACAATAATAATGAGCCGTTATCAATATAACTTAAAGTTTAAAATGTGATTTTTAAACAAGCTTCCTTTAAAATGTCTACAGGCTAAAATAATATTTTCATTAGTACTGAATCAAAGTAATTCAATTTTTGACAGAATAAGACTATATAAAAATGTTATTAATTTGTGAACAGCTTGTAATGCCCTTTAAAGTCCGTAAGGAAAAGTAGTATTTGTAAATTCTACATATGAATAAGTAAGTACAGGAATCTTATTACGTGATTGTTGTCTACACTATGTACATTTCAAAGTCTTATTGATTTTATAACTATGACTGCACTAACCTAAAATAAAACGTTCTGTTTACAGTAAGAGAAGTCAAATTTTTTTTAAGTTTCATACGTTAAATTCTCTTACAATTCAATTTTATCATTATCATTTTTGTCTTCTGTGGGAGAGGGTGGCTTGTTAAAATACAGTTTTGATGGGAGTGTTAAATTTTGAACCGTTTGCAACGTTTGGTGTTTGAATACTATTTTTAAACATTAACTGCCTGAGAGCATTACGAAACCTGTTAACATTAGGGATTTATTATTCTGATATATGCCCATTTGATCTGATGCATGAAAACAATAGTTCAATATGATCCTGTAAAAATTTATATGTTAAGTACACTTAAATTGAAGCTTCTTTAACAATCATTTACTTAAATGTTCATGGAATTTACGTTGGTCAGAAAGCCTGATGCAAAGGATGTCCTGTAATATTCTAAAACACCTGTACCTCCAATATTCATTTTCATTAAGTATTCATAGCTAGTTGACAAAAACATGTTTACTATAATCAGTGTTACTTTTTTTAATTAATTCTTTAAAATAGTTTTTCAAAGGATTTCTAGAATTGAGATAATAAAATAATCTATCAACAGTTATGATGAAATCAATCGATCCGGTTTTATTCAAAAATTCTAGATCACTCAGCATTTGTGCTGCTATTTTTTTATTTATATTTTTTTATATAAGAACCTGTGTTTCAGAAAGCTCATTAGTTAGTTTTAAACGTTACCGTTTTGTAAAGAAAGCAAATTTCTAATAAATCTGATTCTATTTTCTTACCTTTTAATGACCAAATTATATTATTTTTGACCAAAGTACTTATATGTGGCATGTGTCTATCATGACACATCCCGTATTCTAAAAAGAAAAACTTCTCAGGAACTTACAACTAAGCATCTACACTGGAGCAATATTGGCTGATGTCCCATCAAACGTTACGTTATGTATTTTAACACCAATTATATGCAACTTCATAATCAATGTTTTAATTAACTGAGACAATAAATTGAAGCATAATAAATTTATTAATAAATATGATACTGCACATTATAAACTACGTTATACAGAAATAATTTGAAATACTAGGGATTGATTTAGTGGCTAATTTTAATTGACCCCTTAATTTCATTCGACAGCTGAAATCTATATGCCTCTACATTATCGCCCTTTTTAGGGCCATATGTTAATTGACTTCTAGTGCTCATTGTACCAAATGTAAGGTTTAAATGCTTCATGGTTTTGGTTGTGTATATTATTTTTTAATGTATCCTAAACCCTAGGAAACAGCTGAATTTGCCATTTCCGTATGTTTATTGGCGTTTTAAAGGGACAAAATATCATGTGGATAGTTTAACTATGTCCTTAACTAACTACTTTTGAGGAAGGAAGACAACCTGACCTCTACTTTGAGCAAGTTCGTATAAAAGTAGATAATACTTTTTGCTTCTGAGATGTTGCTATAATAATTTTGGTGGGATTTTCTTACCATGTTCCTGAAAATTTATCATTATAATAGCATACCCTTCTTAATTATGAAGTCAAACTCGAAAGTCAATATAGGTTGCATAAACAAAATTTAATAATTTTGAAAACACAGTTGTTCTTCCAAAAACAATTTTATTTCTTAAATATAAACTATCTTCTGTCGCAATACCTTTTAGAAAAATAAATTCAATAATAAGAACATTTAGGAAGGCAATGAGAAAATTTAAGACAAATGTTTTAATTTTTAAGCGTTTACCGTTGGAAAGATTTTGCGAGTATCGGCAAATTAATACAACACAACTTTTGCACTAATTGTGTCGAGGTTTCGATAATATTTTTTGTCATCATCAGGACTCGTGTATGGATACTAGAGAAATAATCAGACACATAACCACATAAATTAATTGAGTGAATCTGTTTGTGGGTGGGATGAGAGAGTGTTTTAGATCAGCAAAATAATTACTGTCAACCAATATATTAATCAACTGACGCTATGAGTTTAAGAATTTAATTTTTAAAAGTATATTGAAAAATTGACTACCACTTTTTTTATATTTAATGGAAACAATATCGTACACTAAGTTATGAATTTCAGAAACATACACAAAAATTCGTGTATTAGACATTATGGTATTAAAGTAATTCATCCGTAAATAGATTTGCCAGTAAACTTAGAGGAACCACTGTTATTAAAAAACTAAAGACAATGCTACCTAATAGTAACGATAGTATTGTCACATATTTTCTTTAGGAAATTTAATTGTTTTCGCTAAAACAAACGAATTGTAGAATCCATTATTCAGGACGTAACCAGAAGTGGTTTAACAAATTATCCTACTCTATATTCAATAATATTTGAAATTAATTAAAACTTATAAGGAGATATTACTTATTAACATCTCATTAGCTCTTTAGTTATGAAGAGCTTGTGTGTGTAATGCTTTAAAATTGAGTATAATATTTATATTAAAATTACATTTGTGTTAAATAATAATTTCTAATCTGCCCAATTGTTTATAACTAAATATGGCAGAACTATAACTGTTTATAAATATAAATGATCGAATTCGCGTTTTCCTTGTAAATTTCTTTCAAAAGCATGAGTGATAGTAATTGCCACTGTGTTTTATGCGCATTTGCAAATGTTGAAATAACAGATATAGAAAAATTATATTTACTTATGATTATTAAATAAACCTATTCTCTGCTAGGGTCCTACTTCTACAGTTTCCAGACCATAATCCAAGGCTGCTTTAGATATTACAACTATTTCAAAGTTTTACATGAACAGGTTACTGGCCTGTTGCACAACCCCCTCCCAGGAGGACCAGAGACCTTAGCCGACAGGCCCCTGTTTTGGGGCACACGAGATTCGCCCTCACTCTTCTCTTTCTGAGATAGGATTTGGTGGCTTTGTATCAGTTAGTCTGATAGTGAAAGTTTCTTAGTATTTCCAGTGCTCACCTAAGAAACTATAACATCTCGGGTGTGAAGTAACCTATGAATCGGAATATGATAAAAGAGAGAAGGTAAACAAATTTAGGAATATTTGTGGTACGATTCATATAAATCTTAGAAACAAAACAAGACACAGAACAAGGATTAAATTTTATAAATAATTGCAATACCCGCGTTGATTTTTCTAAGTGGGTCATGAAAAAAAAAGGAAAACGGCACGCAAGATTCAGAGTGCTGAAATGCAGTTTCATTGAAATACTTTAAATTATACATTATAAGATAGAATAAGAAATGAAGATGTAAAAGAAAACTCGAAGTAAAGGACATAAATGAAATTATTTTAATTTACAGAAGACAGCGGTGGGATCATCTGCAAAGGATGACAGAGGATCAATTGCCAAAAACGGCAGTGAACTATAAAGCCATTGGTGGACGAGACGTGGGTCGTCCTAGGAAGAAATGGGTGCCGGGACAGGTTTTTATAACCTAATCCTTGAAGAGGAGAAGAAGAACAAGAAAAAAGATTATTAAATATTAACTTTAGTAGGAATTATTTATACTTTTCCGTACATAAGAATCATTGTATTTGATTATTTGTAGAACCATTTTTTCATTAAAGTTATTATACTAAGATACAGCTAAATGTTTATTATTTAGTAAAAAAAAAACCTTGTACTGTTTTCGTAGACATTTATGGCAATAAAGGTTTTACATTTATAACACTAAAAAGCATTTTTTTTTAACTTGAAGCAGTCAATATACACATATAAACTATAAAGTTTAAAAAATGTTTATAATGTAACATAAAAAATACGTAACATTTGCAGAAGGGAATGTTTATGATTTAAAAATAAACATGACAGTAAGAGACACGTTTGTTTACGAGAGATATTAAGTCAAGGATTACGATAGCAGTAATAATTAGTAATGTGTGTTAAATGGACTACGCAAATCGGTAGAGAAATGTGTAAAGAATTGAACGCCACTTCTATTTGAATAGTCTCTATTACACATGTAGCGCAAATATCTTTTACATTAGGTAATGCCCATTATTGTTCTGTCTGTCAAGAACAGATGGTGACTTTCAGAAGCAAATAAGAAATCGTACTAGTAAATTGTAGTCGTTAGCGTCTCTCTGTCGATGAAGACAGAAGGCGTTTACGCTTCTTCCGTTTCAACCTTGGAGACCTACTTATTCTCTGAAATTTATTGTTTGCAGGTAAACAATAAATTCCGTCGTTTATTATATTTGCATTTAAGAAATATTACAAGCACGCTGTAATTATACAGTTACTTTATTTTCGTTGTTTCTAATTGAATTACTATTGAAGAAACATTTAAATAACGTTATTGTTCTATTGGAGTGTTAGTGGTCTCAAATATTTCTACTAGTAATTTTGTACAAACCACTATGTTGTCTTTGGTATTGACTAGCCCTTTCGGCAGTCAAGCCATCTTGAAGTCAAGGTTTGTACAAAATTACTAGTATAAATAACATTAGGAAGTGCATAAAAATACGATAATATAAAGTACGACTATAAGTATTGAAACTGACGGCAAGTGAAGTGTATACTTTATACAGATTTTTAATACTTTCTGTCGGATGTATATAAGTGATATGCAAAGTTGAGTAGCTTAATTTTTGTAGAAAGAAACAGTGGCATAAAAAAGCATGTCCTTTTAATGTATATAATAGATATTTATCAAAAACTTTTACCGTTTCCGTAATGTTTTTTGTTTCGATGACTTGTTGTATGGCTGGCAATAATTTTTAAGTTATGTACTGGGCTAAACAGAATTTCCGGAACACTAAAACTTCGAACTTTAAAAATAAATGTTGGTTTTCCGCCTTTTTTATTAGCTCTTTCTGTGTATATGTACAAGTTCTACTCTAAAAGTCTTGTAATTTATCATTTATTTTAAGTCTCCAGTCTGTTAGCAAGAACTTTGGTTTTCATTGTTCAAATGTTATATTTAAAATGTAGTCCTATATGGCGAAATTATGCACGCCTTGTACTGAACCTGTTCAGTAAATGATTGATGTTACAGGAACTGAAAAAGGCGATTGTTTTGATAAAATTTAAAAATTATTTATATTCATTTGCCTAGTGTATGGTTTTGGTTTCTAGCGTATTATCATAATATATCAGTAATATATCATGGGAGTGACGTATACTATTATATTTTGTGATGTTTTCAATTTGTTTCTTCTGCAAGTAGATAATATTGTATTTTTTTTTTTTTTTTTTACTTGCAGAAGAAACAAATTGAAAACATCACAAATTATATAATTACTGCAAGAAACATCGAGTTACTTATATAGAAAATATTATATTTGTAACATTTCATGGGATTGAAAGGTTAAAAATAGAAGTGCTAGACAAGATGACGTTAAAATTATTAACATATATGCTTGTGTGCGTCTTACAGACATCCGCGGGAACTATAATACGCTGTATTATTGGAAGTGGCCTGCTACTGGCCTTGGGTGTTCAATTAGAATCTAATTAAGCATAAGTGTTTGCCTTGGACGGGTCCAAGAGTCACCGTCACAGTTGGGTTGCGATCGAGGGCGCTATTTAGGTGTTTGTCCTCAACGCGGGCACAGCGGTGGTCCCAACGCAGTCCTCGGTCCAGGAGAGACTGAAGCTTACGCTTGTGGGTTTTGGACAAATAGCCCCATACAGGGACCGCGTACGTAACTATCGGCGCCACATAAGTGGTGACGATAAGTTTCCCTAGGCGGCGGCAAAGTAGGGGTCGGAGTTTGTAAAGACGATTTGCAGTTTTGTGGGCTACTTGCTCAGAATGTGTCCGACAGGTGAGACAACCATCCAGGTGAAGTCCGAGGTACTTAACACCGAGAGCCCTGGGTAGGGGAGTATCGCCTACGTAGAGTCGGTCGGGGAGCGTTCTATGTCTGGAGAAGACTACAACTGTGCTCTTGGCCACGTTAATAGCAACCCTCCATATCTTTTCCCACTCAAAGTAGGTGTCAAGCTGTTCCTGGAGCCATAAAACGGCTGTTTCAGCTCGCCGATCGACGGCATTGACCGTCGTACCGTCGGCGAAGATGGCCAACCTGCTTCCAGGCAACTTGGGCATGGCATAGCTTTGTACTGGTAAAGGCACAAAGCTATGCCAATTAGATAGAGTTACGAAATCAAGTTTCCCTGTAGATTAGATTTCTTGACTGAACTGTATTCAAATCACGTAGATTTTAGCCTCCTGTGCCTTCACAACTTGATGAAATTACTCTTTTGCTAGTCAATTTATTTTTGAATAGATCCGCAAGTATGTTGTGTATTATTAATTTTTTTTTGTATTGGCCCTGTAAGGACTACATGCTAATTTCAACTCTTTATTCTTTTATTTTTTCCAATATTCTTTTATCTTTTCACTGTGTCTCTTCTTCCTGTCTTCAGTTCACTTTGAACCTACGTTTTTGTCTCTCCTACCCTGGATTCCTTCCATTTTTAAGACTTTTCCCGAAATATTTCTCTTTCAATTGCTTCTTCTGCTCTTATATTATTTTTTTCTAAATCCTTTTGGACTTCTTCAATCCAAATTAATGTTGACTACTTCCCCCACAAATACTTAAAGATCTGCTTTGTTAACCTATTGTCGCATATTCTATAGAAATGTCCCAAAAATAATAGTATTCTCTTTCTCATTATTAATGTTATATTTTCTATACTGTATTATCAATTTATTTTAGAATGATTCAATAGAAAGTGACTAGCAGCCTCCTCATATTGATTGTATAGTCGTTGTGCTCTGTGCCAATACAGTCAGGTCCGTTGGTATTATTTAGCACGCTCCCTGTCCTAGAACAAAACAATTGTTGTATTCTGATCACGTTTCACACAAGGAATACCCTATCGGACAGATGCTGACGTGTTGTATAAATAATAAAAACACAACTCAACCACATGCATGAAGCAAAACACTACAATTCAAGAGAACAATAATATAAAAAAGCGTATTAAAAAAGTGTGTGTGTGTGTGTGTGTGTGTGTGTGTGTGTGTGTGTGTGTGTGTGTGTGTGTGTGTGTGTGTGTGTGTGTGTGTGTGTGAAATTTTACATTATGATAACTTGCATATGAAAATGTTTTGCGTATCCGATATGAAAGACACACTCTAAACTCTTTCAAACAACTCTAGAGAATTTTAGTGTAAACGGGGATATTATATTCTTATTAACATAAGTTACATACACACAGTTTCTTATTACACGTTTACAACGGTAGAGCAATCTCAAAAATAAAATATGTTTAAAAAAATATATCACAGATGACATTACTAAAACTTATTCCCTTACACAAATTACGAATGTTTAATTTCCTAAGGTCATATCATTGATTAACTTAGTTATCATACATATTGTAGTGTGTCACATATACGCTATAACACTGGGAACCCGTATTAATTGACTCTGGCCAATTATACAGGCTGCCTTCGTTGTAGCAAGCTGAAAATTAATCAAATCACCAAAACAAATAATATAAAAGGAAACTGGGGAGGGGAGACTGCTGATTTATGCACTCAATTTAGTATGTACTAAAGATGACATCTCTTTATTACAGAATAACATTAGTTGCTCTACTTAAAGTTCTCAACATATATGGTTCAACAGTTTACAGTTTACAAGATGTTTATATATATATATATATATATATATATATATATATATATAATTCTTTCAGAAGGGCCCTCAAAATAAAGATGTACATCTGTTTAATTTTTCCACGGATCCGGGATTGAATATAGTATGTTAATAATGGTCACCTCCCCATATACTATCTTGAAATTGTGCCATTTGAAGAATGGACTTTATTTACCTTTTAAAACAATAATGCTTTACAGTTTAAACTTTTACTCTTTTACTACAAATAGTTTTATCAGATTACAGACTACATCTTACATATAATGTCTGTTTTTAAAAGTCTTAAAGTGTTAGTTAAATTGTCTTTTGTTGGTTATAATTTTAGTATCTCATAACCATGGACGACAAGCCTCCATTTCACCTGTGGTTTCCTGTAGTTGATGCAGATTTGGCTCTTCGGTCCTCGGTGTGTTTCCTGAAGGTCTGTCGTTACCTTAGTATCCGGTGACGGTGAAGTTCCTGACGTGTGTCAGATCATTCTGGGTCTGGTACTCTCCTCTTAGATGACTGGTAGTAATATTTCGTTGTTAGAATAATTAATGCAAAAGTTTGTTTCACTGGTATTCACTTTACATGATTATTTATTAGTTGAATTTCACCTTATGGTCCTAGTACTGTATTAATTACATAATTTTCTTATTTAAGATTTGGGAGAGATGTCATCGGCGAACAATTTAGTTATTTAGATATTCTTTTACGAACTTTCAACATATTTATCTCTGCGTCGCGATCCAACGCTGTGCGCAGCTTACGGCGTGAGCGCTCCATTGCAAGTGGGGTTTGTTTATTGGGGCAGGTAAAGTAACTTCGCGTCGTTTACGCTTCACCATAAAAGTAGTTCCACATTCCGATTAATATCTACCGGTTTAATCTTTGACATATTTAATTATACTACGGTATCCTTTACTTTTTATTTTATTATTGTACATCGTTATGATTTTTATCAAGTTGCAATTTAATATTATTATTAGTCTTATTCACGGGTAATTATGCGTGTTGATGCCGGTTTCGACAGGTTAAAGCCGGGTTAATTATTAAGGGGTGTTATCTCAATTTTATTCTCGAATTCTTTTTGGTTTTAAACTATTTATTTTGGGTATTATTGCGGTGTTACATTATCATTTTCTTTAGGGGTTTATGTTTTGTTTTAATGTGAGATTTTAAATTATTTTACATTTCTTTTATTTCCTTTTTTTATTTTTTAAAATCGTCACAATATCATTCTATCACTTTTTTGCTCAGTCAGTGGAACACAAATATAATTTTATAGGTGGACTAACAGAGTTTGCTTTAGTGGGGAGAAGAAAGCACGCGTGTGTGTGTGTGGTGTGTGTGTCTGTGAAGAAATTATTCTCTTGATGTGTGCTTAATTTTATACATGATGACACTATTTATAATGTCAAATTTTAGATAACGTTAAGTCCTACGCATAAATTTTCAGTATTGTTAAGCCATGAGTCGTATTTTTGAAGTCTTGTTTTGAATACATGTTTATGTATGTAAGCTGAAGACGATAGTGAAGAAAACTGGTAAACATATAAAACGTATTTCCAAATTAACAGAAATAAATTATCCATGAAATTATACATAAATAAATAAATAACAATTTGAAGCTTTCAATACTAATTATTTACAAGTTGACATTATATGCAATTCCTAATCTTGGAAACGATACTTAATATTTAAAAGTAACCTACACAACATGAATATCTGAGGCTGACACGTAGCAACTTTTATATAAGAAGTTTTAAACTATAAATTATTTTGTTTCATACGTTAGTGGTAAAAATAATTGGCATCTTAAGGGGAGTCGCTACTGAAAATGGCAAAAATGTTTATTTTGTAACTTTTTAATTTATTCAGATTTTTATTATTTATTGTTGCACTAAATAAAGGGTAAAATTTGTAACTGGAAAAAAAATTATTTTAGTACCAACAATTGAATTTTTTAACGTTTCTTAGCAACGTTTTGGGAATATTTTTCAAATTGATATTCCAGAAAAAATAGAAGTCTTATGACCTTTTAGAAGGTGTCATTTTGAAGGGGATAAAATTATCTAAAAAAACGTGTATTTTTATTAGGATGTAATTAAAGACAATTTTTGTGTGAGGAAAAGAGTAAAAATATTTTTTTTTAATTTTTACATTTATAAATAAAAATTTATTACCAAGGAAATATAAGCCCAAATTAAATAAATATACGTGCTTTATAGGTAATTATATTCCAAAGACCTGTGCAAAATTTCAGAGCAGTAAGAAAGATAGTTTTTTAGATATGTCAAAAAGTATGTACAAAAACATGAAAAATTGAATTTTTGGGAAACGCAGATTTTCTAAAAATATTCCTTTCTGTTAGAAAATTAAATATTTATGGAGTACAAAGGCTTTGTATGTTTTTTGTTTTTTTTTATTACTGTATAGGTATTAAAATAATAATATCTACAATTAACAATTAATACAATAAACAATAACATATTTAATTTTACATTTTTAATGATTATAGAAATATATCAATATTCTTATTGGTCATGTTTCTGTAGTCCACATTTCACTTTTTTACATTGTTGATCAATTATTGATTTCTTTTACTAATGTTCGGTAAACTTTTCTCCTTCCTTCCCATATTTATTATTCGAAAATAATAACAATTCAAACACAAAACTGTTCCAAATCACATCGATAAAGCTCAACACAGGACACAAAACATTGCAAGTTATCAACAATACGTCAATCAGCTGTTTTACAAATCTGATTTTTTCTTTGTAAATAAAATAGCTGATGTTTTATACTTACAACATTTATTTCTAAATCAGTACTAATATAATGTATATGTGTAAAATTATATTATACAGTATAAATAATTGTGTTTTGTTATACTGTAATACCTAAACGAAACGTAAATCGCTTAGGTGCTAGGTTTTCCCAAACAATTTGTTTTTGCCTACAAAATATTTCGGAAAAAATGTTTTAGTATGTTTTTTTATATAAAGAACTAACCATAGAACAATTTGGGACAACAAAAATGTTTGCATTTTTTATCAATTTTTGGCCACTTTCAGTAGGGACTCCCCTTAACAATTCCAGTAATTACGTTATATCCATAGTTTTTTCCACGATGTCTGAATTTCATTGTTTAAAAGTCGTCTTTTTATAACAATTCACTTTACTTTCGTTAATTTACATTGTTTGTAACAAGCGTGTTTGAACATTTCTGTTTAAACTTGAAGTTCGCTTAGGCCTACTTACATTTATAGTCTGCTATACACAGTTCATACAAAATTTAAAAGCATTCCATCGATAAGTAAATGCAATATAATCTATTTTCCTTGTTTATTGCTTTTCATATTATGTAGTAACAATCATAATGTGTTGAATTTTACAATAAACAACTATCACACATATTATATAAGGTATATAATAATTATTACAATTATTCAGCAAGTATACTATATAGACACTTTTAAACTGTAATTTTAGGCTTAGAGGCAGGGTTACAATAAAATGTCATTACAATATGAACAAAGAATTTCAGCTCAGAATGTGACACTTCAACACTCAACTTCAATTGTTCGTCTCTTTAATATTTAAGCTGAAATCGTTGGAGATTTTTAGCTACAGCTTCTAATTCTGGGCATAACACTATCATTTCAATATGTTTATTTTGTGCCATATATCATGTACATGAAAGCTTTATTTTACTCAAAACTTGCGTAGTACGTTACAAAAAGTTACTTTAAAAGAGCATATGTCTATATGTTTTTTTTAGAACTGCGCGGAAAATAATGGTAACAATTTTAAATTCTTCTTGTTAATTAGTTCGTCAGAAAATTTTATCGTTTTACTTGTTGTCATACAAGAGAAAATGGGGTTGTAATTCCAACTTCAAAATTATAATTTTTATGTTAACAGTACACTTTGTGTTTATATTGGCAATGTTCTACCCTATTGTTCGTGGAAGTAAATAGTATATAACGGAAATGAGAAATGAGTTCGAAGTAATAGATACGATATGCCCAAAAGGAAAATTCGTAAGTTTCTCTATTGGGACTTTTTGTTTTGTAAAATTCGATTTTTGAATATCGTTATTATTTTAAATTTTAAAATCACATAAATATATGTTTAATATAGTAAATATAACCCAGGGTAGAAATCAGAAAAGTCAACAGTGTTTATAAAACTCGCATGATTATTGTTTTTTGTTATCAAGAAACCCACAAAGCATTTGAGATGTGGGTTTGGCGAGCAATGGAAAAAGTAAGGTGGATTGATAACGTAAGGAATGATGAAGTTTGAACAAAAATAGGGGAAGAGAGAAGAATTCTGAAGGTAATAGAAAATAGCAAAAAGGAATTGGTTAGGTCATTGTTTAAGAAGAGACTGCTTGCTTACAACTGCCATGGAGGGTGTCATAAAAGGAAACAAAAGAAGAAGGCGTAGAAGAATGACGTTAATAGATAGGATTAAAATCAGAGGGTGTTACGAAGAAACGAAAAGACTGGCATGCGATAGAACAGCTTGGGGAGCTTTTACCATTTGAAGACCTGCCTTAGGGTAGAACACCAAAAAATAAGGTATCAAGAAGATGTGTACAGTTTGCTACAATTTATGGGAGGATTTATCATAGTGAAAACTGAGCATTAAAAAGAAGTAAAAGGGTAACATATTCGAATATTCAGACGAGAGCAGTGCTTTCCATGTAAGATATTTAAGTTAGCACTTTTTCGTTGTGTGTGTGGGGGGGGCTGCCTTAATATTGGTGAATGCGAAAGCAGTCCGTATGTTTCTGAGATGAAAATAATGGCTATAGTCTGAATGACACGAGCAGCTGCACCACATTTTACACACTGCAATATCTCTCAAACCGAACTTTCCTTACGTTACTTTCTTCATGTATCGTTTACTTATGGGATTCACACAAAACATCTCTACTTACTTCTATTTCTTACTGTCTCTGTCCCCACTGCTATTTCATATTTCTTTTCTATTCATAAACTTTAATGCCTCCATTATCTTAGAGTAGAACTCTATTATTTCATCATCACTGTGGTCTGTTGTTGGTGCGTATACTTGTAATATATTAATGCTACATATTAGTGTATACTTGAAACAAGTATCAGCCACACATGTAGGTTTCAGAGACGCAGTAGGTACACGAGAGGTTCTATTCAGTATTCAGGTGATATTCCAACCCATGTAGAGATATAAACCGTGATGTTTTTGCATGTTTCATCGATTACCAGAAGGCCTTTGACCAAGTCCAACATTAGAAAATTATGGTTACCCTAAAAAATATTGGGTTAGATGAAAAAGACCTAAGAATAATAGCTACACTGTATTGGAACCAGTGTAGCTCCTCAAGAAATAAAGAGCAACATTGAAAAGGCGTAAGCAGTGTACACTATAATGAGCACTTTATTCAAAAGTCACGATTTAACAATAAACACAAACATGAGACTTCTACGCTGCTACGTATTCTCTGTCCTCTTCTACGGTGTAGAATCATGGAATTTGACTGTAGCCATAACGAAGAAATTGGACTCTTTCGAAATGTGGCTCTACCGTAGAATACTGAGCATTTCATGGACAGCGCATATAACTAATGTTGAAGTTCTTAGAGAAATGAAGAGAGATAGGGAAGTTACTAACACAGTGAAGATAAGAAAGCTTCACGATCTGGGACATTTCATGAGAAATTAACAGAGATTTTACTTATTGCAGTCCATACTACAGGGAAAAGTACTTGGATAGAGAGAAGTTGGGCGACCGAGAATATCATGGCTGAGAACTTTAAGGACCTGGTTTGGCATGAATACAACTGACTTATTCCGGGCATGTGTGTAATCGTTTTCAAATATTTGTATTTTAATGTATAACGACCTCGTAAGAGTGGATTTTTATTTTATTTTCTGATGACGGGACATATGTCTCGAAACGCGTAAAGTAAAAACGCAAAACGAAGTCACACGACGGAATAAGGTAAATATTATACAGATTTTGACTTATTCCGTACAGCAATGCGGAAAGTTAAAATAGCCTGTATGATATCCAACATCCGAAACGGATAGAAACTATCAGAATATACTAGTTCCGATAGAAACGGAAGAAACTATATTCATATACTTGGAAATATAATGTGTGCATTCGAAGACACTGTGGGTTGCTCTGCGTTACCTAAAATGGCGCCTTATTAAAACTGATTTATGAACGTAGGTCAATATATATTGAAAAAGACTATATAGAAAACTACGTAGATTATGTAGGCCTAAAACAAATGTATTGGAAAACGTGTTGATTTTTTCGTAACATAACCTGAAGACTCCGTAATACCAATACAGTTTGTAACAATTACTATGATGACGAATATCCCAAAATTTCTAGTGCTCTTTAAAATAAACGTATAAATGATTGTAACCTTAAGCTTGCTGTAAGTGACCTCAACTGAGAACTTTCTCTATCAAAGATGATATAGGGCTCCAATAAATTAGCAAGTTTAAAGCCCTTTATGATAAATTCAAATTTTACGAGTTTTTTTTTGTTCTAAATGACATTAAATGTTGTTTTACAATTTGACTGCTATCACTTCTATCGGATCGAGCACAATATATATTGTAATTATGGCCAATAGTAATTGCTTAATTAAGATTTGTTATGTATCTACTTCTTCTTTTAAACTTTCAAGGGATCGGTTTATCTGGTCTGTTCTGGTACCCACAGTTTCATCCACCTTCCGAAATCTCTGGTTTCTATAATCTCTTGCATACTAATCTATCTCGTGGCATTCATTGCAGTTGGCTATGTGAAGGAATTGAAGTTAATGTTTTTTCAGAACATAAGAAAGAACAGTATGATACTAAATATAATTATTTCACTACCGACTCGGAACACAAAACTTTTTGTGGGCAAAACGTAAAAGTTTTACCTTATAACTTGAACCGGTCTTCGCTTTTAAAAAGCTTCTTCAGAGGTTTCCGCTGGTAGCACTGTCCGTCTTGTTGTTGGCGACGGAATCGATTTTCGAAAGACCGATGTTGTGTGTGTGGGGTGTGATATATTCGAATAATGCGTGTGATTCGAATTGTGTCTGTTCGTTTAGGATGTCATTTTTATTTGTTTTCGTGTGTTTGTATATTTTTAATTGTTCTAGAATGTCTAGTTTTTGGCCTTTTGTGTGTACGTGTAGAATGTTCATGTTATTGTCGATGTATGGTACTAAACCTACTAACAACCCTTATTATAAAACTGAAAATCTAGTGACTCATATTCATAGAATCACAATCTTGAACTTTCACGGACTATTTAAGCTTAATCAACAGATAATTTCATTTTGAACGTAAACAAGATTAGCGTTCTATTCATTTCTGAAACACACTTTATTGATCCAACAGTATTCCGTATAACCAGTTTTTTTTTTGTCTACAGTACTCATCCTGACGGCATTGATATTATAATTCTATTGACGATATTTCCATTTTTTCAGATCCATATACTATTAAATACATTGCAATAAAGACTTATTTTCTTTCACCCATATATATATATGTCCTTTATACCATGTATAAATTGTTACGCTACAAAATCTCCACCAGAATAACAAATGAAACAACGTTAAGAATTAACAACAACTATGCAGTTAGTAACGCAGAAGATGAGAAAAATACAGTCATTTTAAATAATAATAAAATATAGTGATGACCAATGACCAAGACGATGACAAAGACAAGACTCCTCCCCAAGTGATTGGCATGCATAATGACAAGTCAATATCAAATAACTATAGATAAAAATGAGAACATATTTGATCATAACAAACATTGAAAGTACAATACCTACCTTGATTAAATATGTAATAAAATAATGTATGTATAACTTCAATATAATACTATTAAATGACAAAGAAATAATAAGTGTTAATTATAAAAATAATTCACATAAATCAAATCAATGAAACCAAGTGGTAAGTAGGTACACAGTGAGTGACCAAAAACATTGTGATAAGTGATATACAATAGTGAGTGGTTATAAATATCTATTTGAGAATACTTAATCACAGCGTATACTAAAAGGACAAAAAGTATTGAACACTAAAGTGAAAGTTAACTCAAATTCATGAAATAAACCAAGTGTAACCCATAATCACATGTGAAAACAAAACAAACGTTACATCCCATAAGGGATGAATGATGTTTTATTTATATTTTGTAAACGATAAATAACCAGGAGACTCTTAGAGTGAATTAAAAATCATTATAAAATATTCACAACAACTTTGTGTTATATATAAAATATAATGTTTGTCTGACTTTGTAAACGTTGGATAAGTAGAAGGCTCATGGAGTGGCAATAATCAGTATAAAACAATCACAATTATTTGGTATTGTATATGATAACTGATGTTATATTTGAAAGTTGTAGTTGATGAAGGAAGAGGAGACTCATGGAGTGAATTGACATACATTGTAAAAGCATTTTCAACAAATGTGTGGTAAACTTTAAGACTATAGATAAAGATGACATGATCATCAAAAGACTTGATACAAACAGTATCATAATATTATTATATGTATAAATATGTTTCAAAAGTTGTGTTAAGAAAAAATATGTAATTTTATTAATTTCAAGAAGTTCCAAGTTAAAAGATAGTCATTATCAAAGTGATTATGTTAACATGTATGTTCATTTTAGTAAAGTTCAGTATCTAAGTTATATTATTTTATACTATGTGGTAAAGAATGTTAACAGTTAAGTGAATTTTGTTCAAATGTTAACTAAGTTTAATTAATAAGAGTCAGTAGATTATATAATGAGTGGGCAGGAATATAAAGTGTTGTAGACAAAAGGTAGCAAAACTAGGTATCAAAATGAAGAAATTGTTAAAAAATAAGAATAGGCCTAAAGTAAAATGTTGAAATTCTCATTAAGTATACAATAATAGAGGAATAGTATATAAAATTGAACTACTCAAAGGTGACTAAATTCTATAAATTACTAATAATTGTAAACCTAGGTAAGCCTAGATCAAGGATAAGATTATTGCAAATTGTAACCAGTAAATAGATTTAAGTGAAACGAAAGGCATGTAAAAAAAATATAAATAGATATGGGAATAGTAAAATCACAAATAATACTAACAAAACTCATTAATAAAAGAAATAAGTATAAAAGGTACACAAGGCCTATACAGTAAAATGTTAATTCAGTAATTATAGATCACACACTAAGCATGTTCGGTCTCAAAATAATTTATAGAAAGAAAGGAATCCAAAGATAATCAAAACAAGTTTATTAAATGTACCATAAACTCAATATTTAAATTAGAAACATTTTCGACAGTTTTATAGAAAATTAAGATGAATGTAACAATGTAATAAGAAAACTAACAACCAATGACAGGACAGATTTATCGCTTAGTAACGAAAAATACGTTACAAACAACCAGTTTTTTTTTTACATGATTGAACTCTGAAGAGAACGGATGAGAAATTAATTGCTCCCGAATAATAATCAGTATAAAACATAAAATAAATGAAAAAACATAATATAAAGTATTGAAAGTAAACATATGTCTACCAAAAGAAGTATGCGACAAAATTAAAATCTAAAATTAAAATAAAGTATAAACGAAAATTCCAAATTTCCGAAAAGTACAAAATCACGATCCAGAAGGAAGGAAATATAACCAAGGACATCCAATATATCAAAATCAACCATACTGAGGAACAGATGAAAAAGAATTTTTGTAAATTATAACTAAAAATATATTTTTACTACAAGACAACTTACGTTTGAATTTTACGACACTTTCAAAGACACCTCACTTGGTTTCAACCACAATATTTTCGAACAATATTAATAATTGATTAACTATTATATTTCACTTAAGAATTTTAACAACACAACACTTTATTTAAATAAAATTATTATTATTTAGTAACAAAAAATTATAACCTATTTGTAGGACGTTGAATCTAACCAATTTTAAAAGATTCACAACTGAATTTTGTAAAATTAAAACTTCAGCAATTAGAAAAGAGTATATTGTAAAGGCTTGTGTACATTCAAAACATCTTGTTATATTTCTCTGTAATCACAAGAACCCGGTAATCCAACATTTCTATAAAAATCAACTAGCAGCAGCCTAAAGAGAATTGGGTTACAACGATCCTGCCAACCGCTGAGTCAGTAAAACTTTATCGCCGAGGCAAATTATTATATTATCATTGATGTTTATATAATCTGAATCCGAATGATTAACAAAACTGCTATTAAAATTACCTGCAGTAAAATAAAACCTTGTGTATTCATTTCAGAGAATTTTATGCATGCTAATCTTTTTATATACAGTAGTTAAGTGTATAGCGCTGCCACAAGAACTATGAAGTTTGCAATCCTGACGCTGAGGAGTGGGATTCAAATTTGAACGTCAGGTGACGGCAAATACGATTGTAGCGAAATTATTGAAAAAATTGAGAGAATCAATTATTAATTCTTTTAATTGTTTTGTATATAAAAACAATTTGACCCCTAAAGATCGGGATTTTTCTGAATACACACAGCAGGTAAGATAGCAGAAAACCTTGAAACAGACGATAAACCGATCATACATCCAGGATAGGGGTTATTGTTCATAAAATTCATAAACTTATTAATCAACATACTTGGAGTTTTAAAGGACACATACTTGTCATGTAATAGATGGGCGCCGCAACGGCTGCCTAGAAGGAGACAGCTATTAAACTTGTAACAAAATGTATACGTTTTTCATAATAAAGGACAAATAATTTTCACTTCTCCGCTTTGTGCTATTACAATGAGATCCAACAAAATCGGAAATCGAACAGTTAATGAACTTTTATTTTGAAACGATGTATTCAAACAAATAGCAGAACAGGCAACGGAAAGCGGTCGAGCTGTTTCCAAGGTTAAATTAATCGTGCAGGCTAAACTTTTATCACGTTCTGCACAGTGCAGTTTGTGCCAAGGAGGAACGCCTCTGCGCAACGTTTCTCTTATATTGCTTTCTCTAAAAAGTTCTAAAGTAATTTGTCGCCTCAAGTTCTCCATCCTCGGTAGCTCCAAACTCTATTTCTGTACATATCTAACTTCAAAAAAAAAAAAAAAATTCAACAAAACTAAACACAGTCACATAGTAAGTAAAATATTGATACGCGGAATGTTTATTAAGAACGTCACAATCTTCTTGAGTAATAATTTATCAAACTTATTTTACGTAGAGGTTTGTCACAAAATCTTATCATTCTTCCTTTAAACCTTAAACTTCTGTAATCAGTAGTTTACCTGATGATCAGAAAGTACACACTAAACATTACTCCAGCCCTGACAGTATTTTCTCTGCAAACGCCAGGCTAGATTCTAGGTTAACTTTGAGGCAATTAACCTCGACATTAGCACGTAGATGCAAGTAAGTACTTGACAATTTATTTTGCCAGCAACAATCCACAATTTCGTTATTTATCAATATTACGTACATACTATGGAGCGCAGACAATGTTCTGTAGATTTTTATTCAGTCTATTTGGAATCTTTTAATACGGTTACTTTGGAACAAACCCAATTTTATGCCCTAAACCCAGGTAAGTTTCAACATTCGGCTGCATGTTTAAACTTTAATTTATATTTAGTCTGTAAGATTACTCTCCAAAACCAAAACAATTTGTATAAAATTGAGTACAAGCTCAGGTGTCTTCCGTTATCATGCGCTTTACACTTTAGTTTTGCGCGGAGTGTCATATTTGACTTCTTTTGTGTAGCAATCTGAAGTGCTGTTGAAGTTGATTTTTGTTTTATTGTTCCTGTCTAACGTGTACTGAAAGTGTTTTACTTTGTCATAAACATATACAAAATAATTCAAAATACATAATAGATATTTACGATACAAGTGGGATAACAGCATTATTAATATACGCGTGTGAAAGTTTGGACGACGAGTGCGTAGCACGAGTCGTCTAATCACACAAGTATATTAATAATGCGTTATCACTCGTGGATCGTACAATATTTTATCTACACCCGTTGAAAAATAAAAAAATGAGTAGTTGTTTTAAAATGAGTGAATCTGAAAGTCTGCCTTCAGATATTGAAGAGGAAGCTTTAAAAACCAGATCCAACTTCCCAGAGAATAAGAAGAAAATAAGAAGAAAATAGCTTCACACATTTTAGGCATTGCTAATATCGACAATAAGGGCAAGAAGCTTGCAACTACTTCCGACGATCAAACATTTAGCTTGGTGACGAAAAAGTTCCAATCTTCTTCTACAGCAGGAAATTACTTAAATAACTCTAAAGACTGTTATTAATATCTACAATAAGTAGATAACGTGTTTAGATTGTAATATTATGTTGTATTTTGTGTTATGTTTCAATAAATTTTAAAATATAAACGAGTGGGATAACAAACCCAGTGCGATAATGAACTTATTATCCCACTCAAAATGAGTGGGATAACACGTTATTACGTTACGGGTGTAGATAAAGGTAATTATCTGCTTTTTTAATAAGTTACTGTTTTTATTTTACAAGTACAGTAATTAAAGTATTTTGTTTTCAAAATAATCATACAATCTTGTATACAAGTCTCAAAACCATATTTGTAATTAAATTTGTAACCAAGCAATAATTTATAATTGTATAGTCATAAGTATCAAGGTGCGCGTAATTTAAATAAGGTATAAAGGGAAACATTATTTAAGTATTGTTCTTTGAGGTCCGAAAATCTTATTTCGCTGTAATACAAATTAAAGCTCTGAAAATTCTGGACACCTTTAGATATTTAAGAAGTTGCTTGCACAAAAGTATTATTTAAGGCATGGCTCAATATATATTTTACTTAAAGTAAAACTCAATTAACCAAGTACCTGAAATTATATTGTGAATAGTTATTTCATCAAATGCTTGGAAGTACTCTATAAAACTTTGCTGCTAACTATGTAGTACTCAATTTTGAAAGATAACTTGAGTTCAAACTTTCTTAATGTAAAGAAACTTGTTGTCACTCTGAGAGCAGTTAAAACTGTTTCACCACGTAGAGTGCAGATTTGATTGCACAGGTGGGTCGTGCAGAAACTCTAATTTCATTTTGTATTTAAAAGCAAACTTCACCTTATTTCCTGCTACGTATTTATCTTTAAGTAGACAATAAGTAAATAAAGATAAAACAATAAAAGCGTATATAAAACAATTTGTTAAAATAGTAAATTTAATTAAAATTTTAATATAGCAAGTCCTTATTTTAAAAAAAATGCAATTATTATTGCTTAAAAAAGAGAAATGCCTTAACTATAAACTAATCATCTTTTGCTTAACGGTTTTAGGTTTCAGCGGTATGTTCCTATTCTACAGTCCACGTTTTCTTAGGTCTACCAAATTGTCTTCTGCTTCTAGAGTTGTAATCTTCCTCCATCTTTGGTATTCTAATTTCTTCCCTTCTGCTGATGCTTAATTATAAATAATATGGTTTATATTTTTAGTTATTTGTTACATACCAGAAACAATCTGGCGACTTTGTAAAACAGAGAGAAATGTCAAAAGAATGTACTTTTGTTAATAAACTTTGAAAGAACACTAAAAGCTTGCATGGTTGTAAAATTTGTACAGCAAATGTTACGTGTAAGTTAATGAGGAACTTAATTTTAAAATATTTTTGTCTATTTTAAAGATCGTGAATGAATCATAATGGCTGGTTTTCATTTACAACTGTGAATTTACAGAGATATGCTCTACTGCTGTACAGTAAACTAAAGAAAATACTGTTTTAAAATTGTATGTACAAATAAATATAAATCTAATCGCAATAATGTAGACCTACTCAGTGATAACAGATATGATATCGCTGTAAAAAACTGCCGCAATTAAAATTAGACTTTCTTAATTGGAAGTGACCGTATGTGTTTTTTTTCTCTGGTTCCCCATTCTTTAATGCTTATGGAGAAAAGTACAACATTTTTTCGGTTAACAGTTCCATTATATTAAACGTCATCAATTTAGCTTAAGCAATAAATGATCATCAATGTAGAGAGGGTCTTCCCTACTTTCCTTTGGGGCTCGTCAATTACCAACTTTGTTAGTAGCCGTTTCTGCATTCTACATTCTGCCATTCATGTAGTATAACCGGCATTATTTTAGTAACATTATGTTAATCCATGCATTATAGTTGGATGGCTTTTTTCTTAACATGCATGGTGAACCTGATTCGCCGGAGCGATTCCATATTTTAAAATTATTCTTACTTAAATTCGGAAACAATTATATTTTAACTCCATATGCTATTGTTTATTCTTTTTTAATTCATTACTTTTTCTTTTCTTTATTCGTTGCCTAACTATTATACTGTCTAACTTTATTTTTATGTTTTCGTTCGCTAACTCTGTTTATGTTACATCAATCGATACTGCAACTTTGTTGCCAGTTTGCAGGTTCCTTTGTTTCCGTAAATTAATTTTTTTGAAAGACCTTTCGTGTTATTGTAATTCATTAAATTATTTACTAAAGATATATTTTTAACTTACATTAGTCGAAAATGAACGCGATTTATATTGTATGCAAAAAATATATAGACCTACTCTATAACCTATATATTATCCTCATAAATACATCCAATTAATGGATTGGTAATTAAAAAATATTTCAAATATACATTACTGAGTAGAAAAGCACCGATAACCACCCATCCACCTACCCACACACACCCACACCTACGACGCAAACACACACATACACTCACCGTCACGCACACATATACACAGAGACATGGTAGTATTTAAGCTTGATATGTTTAAATTAATATTTTAGTATTTTACCTTATTATCCGTCTTGTGACCTCCCTTTTTCTAAACAACACTATGCGTTTCAGAACGTAGTTCCAACATCAGGTGTAATTACTCTTGCGAGGTCGTCGAAACATTAAAAAATATCATAAACACATAAAACACTAAACATAAGTACGTATTCAGTACCTAACGCGCGCGATACGTTTTCGGTGCGCACCTTGACGAGACTCAAATTCGGAGTCTCGTCAAGGTGCGCACCGAAAACGTATCGCGCGCGTTAGGTACTGAATACGTAAGTTACTTATGTTTAGTGTTTTATGTGTTTATGATATTTCTTAATGTTTCGACGACCTCGCAAGAGTAATTACACCTGATGATGGAACATACGTTCTGAAACGCGTAGTGTTGTTTAGAAAAAGGGAAGTCACAAGACGGATAATAAGGTAAAATATTAAAATATTACTTTATTCAAAGTGTGACTTGGATACGAGTATCATGGATTTTAAATTGATATCTTTATATATCCAAACGTGATATGCTTTCATTGGTATTCCTCGGGTCGTAATAGCCTACAACTTGATCTACTCATTTAAGAACATAAATGTCTATAATAGTTACAAAATAGAGCACATTGAGCAAGGTTTCTCGGAAATCGTAATTTTGTTTTCTGTATATTCTTTATTTTTAAAAAAAGATATTATATTTTCATAAGTATCACAAAAGTCGTATATTAGTTAGATTAGTAATTGAGAATTGCATTGAAGCACTGGAGTATGGAAGAATGTGCTCAACATTTTCTATACCATAATATGGTAGTAAAGTCAAAGAATTTTTAAGATGGAAAAGACACCGAGGGAATGAACCCTCTGTACACAAAAGCAAGACCGTATTTTCCAGCTAACGTTGCAAGCGCATCCTCCATCAATTTGCTGTTGCTAGGTGGTCCATTGAACGGATTATCTTTTCCTGCTGTACAATGAATCTTTCTCATGGGGTTTTTCAACATGATTCTGTTTTACCTAGCAGATTCCAATTGTAGCACTCATTACATAGTTTAATAATAGGAAACAATAAATGAGACACAAAAGTAAATACAGAATAACTTTAAAAAGTCACATAAATGGTTTTTCTTTTATATTGACAATAGCTTTCCCCACAGTTTCTGTCGGTCTGATAATTGGATTTTCACGAAATCCCAGGTGGGTTGTTTTCAGGCAGCCGGACTGGGACTTTTTGGGCAGGAGACTCAAATGCTGCAAACATAGTGACATGCGCGAAATACGATAGTGATCCTTTGCCTACACTGGACGTGCGTCTATGTTCAGTAATTTTGGCTACAGAGCAAGCCATAAATAAAAGGTTGAAAAAAATAATTCAATAAACTAATTATAATCCGGAATAGTGGCGTGTCTACATAAAAGTGCAAAATGTAATTTCGTGGAGTGATTTTTTGCTGTATCATTAACCTAATACGCGTATATTTTCAAAGAAAATTTACATTTGGAGCCTAGAGTTTCAATCATTCAGAACCTTTTACATCTAAAATCGAATTTTTTAAAAAATAAATACCACAGTCATAACTTACAATTTTTTAATATTTATTTCAATATAATAACAAAGTGTTTCACAAAAAAAGTAATAGACATAATGAGTTAGGAGAATAAGACCAAAAATACTTTGCTTATTGACTTATATTCTACCTGTACTACTAAATTTATTTGGAATTCCTGTACTTGTTTTATTGACATACAGTAGAGAAATCTTGTCTGTATTTTTATCGCTTTTATGTATTATTTTATTTTATTACGATTTTCTGTAGAAAAGGTATAATGGGCCTACTTTCAAATTGTCGAATTCACAGCAACTTACAATAAACGCGTCTGTAATAAGATCATGTAATAGGCATTAGGACAGATTGATTCTAGAAGCAATAGAAATTAATAAACACGAGGATAACTTCAACAGAGAAACCGCCAGGCTTAGTACGTCTTGGTACCCTTTACTTTCTGGTTTGACTGCACGAGGGTTGATTGACCGCACAAACAATGCACACAGCGTAACGCCCACAGGGCAGGGTCCACTGACCGGACCATCCACCGCTACTACTACACGACATAACTGAGTTCGCTTGCCGCCGTTTTTGTCACTTAGACCTGAGGATACTCACTGTGATATGAGTGCAACGTTGTCATCAAGACATTTTTGACGCGGTCCATAACGGAAGAAGACTTTAAAAACATAACAGTTACATGATACATTAAAAATCATAAAACTAATTACTAATTCAAACAATTTTTGCTACATCTATTTCCTGATGCATATATAAATATTAAATAAAAAATAATTATATATCAATATATTTGTTTGTGTATATATGTTACGTAGTTTTCAAACATATTGCTCCATGATAGAGCGTCATTCTTAGAATGTACAATTGTAAAATCCGAGTATGACATTCACATTATTATTGTCTTTGTATACAGCCTCTTATACAAAACTACTAAGGGTTTAAAAAACTTAATAGACATCTCTTTAAAAAAAACTGCCATATGTAGGATTTATATGACACAATACATTGGCAGACTTGTAGAGAACTTAGCTGTTACTGTCCTCAGTAATCGATACACGCCTCGTTCTGAATCGGGCCAAATGTAATTACTTCGTCTTTCATCGTTGGGTTTAATTCGACACAAGCATCACGTTTATTGCTTTTCTGCACAAACATTTACTATAACAACAATGTACTTTTGTTGGCGCCAAAAATTTGACGCTGCGTGACTAATAGGAAACAACTTGGTTTACAAGGGAACACATTTAATTGATGGTGTCTTTAGATTCACTGCTATTGTGTATAACGGGTACTCATTAACAGTTTTGTATTTGCACGAGTATAGATAATACTCGCTCACAGTAACTTTCTTTGCTTTGAAGTTAAGTAATTTTAAAGATTAAGTAACGATTGACTTAAGTAATCCATATTTTCTTTGTTTTATTCTTTAGTGTACAACACACTCAAAGCTGTTTAGTGTATAGGTATGACAATTAACAAATTGTTTCTCGCCCCCGAATAGATTATTAAATTTTAATAAACTATTAAAGCAACGAGTGTCACTTAAAACGATGTACAACTATTAGAAATTGATTGAAGGTATAAGTTTCGGTATTTAATACAGTCTCCCATTTCACGACCAGGGAGTAGACTATGACTAAATATGTTACAGTACCCAACGCTTCCTAGTCTGACTTCCGGTTTGTCAGTTCGTCTTCCTCTATATCCTGTGGGGTTGGCTCCAGCTGGCTATAACACTTCCTTTACTTGCACTATTCAAGAATGTTAAAATGCGCGGAATTTGTTATCACCGAGTATCAACAGCAACATCGTTGTTTTTAAAGCATCTTCGTATAACTATTAAAACTAAGTGAGTACCCAAATAGTATATAAGAGTAGTACACGTAAAAGAGAAAAGTAGCCACAGTAGTATTTAACCATAAGTTAAATAATTAGATCTATAATAAATTTTATTGAATCATAAACAAAATTTGTGTATTCTCAGCATTGAAGAAGTAATGGTACCCAATCAGATATTAAAACCTGTCAGGACGTTATTAAACCTGATACATATTAACTTCAGATAATAAAACCTGTCAAAGCTATTAAGCTTTGAGGATGTACCAAAGAGTGTCATTTAGGAAAGACAATCTTTCCATAAGAAAATATTAGACACCACAGTATTTTGGCTCCAAACGTTTCTCTTAATAGTAACATTCATAGAACCCTCGTTTCTCTTAATAGTAACATTCATAGAACCCTCGTTTCTCTTAATAGTAACATTCATAGAACCCTCGTTTCTCTTAATAGTAACATTCATAGAACCCTCGTTTCTCTTAATAGTAACATTCATAGAACCCTCGTTTCTCTTAATAGTAACATTCATAGAACCCTCGTTTCTCTTAATAGTAACATTCATAGAACCCTCGATAGTAACATTCATAGAACCCTCGTTTCTCTTAATAGTAACATTCATAGAACCCTCGTTTCTCTTAATAGTAACATTCATAGAACCCTAGCACCGACGACATTGCGACAGTCAAGAAAACGATGACTGTTGAAAACATACTAAAACGTCATCAACACGCCAACTTTAAGACACTCCAGCTACTTACAACCCTTAATACAAGACTAAAGAGGACTCCAAACGTCGCAGTTGGCGTAGTTACAGTGTACTAAAGAGTGCTAAGAATTATGCTAATACTGTCATTAAGAAAACAACTGGACTCTTTAGGACGTCACTATCTGAAGTTGAAATCTTACGATTTTCGGTATTAAGATTAGAAATAAATTATTTGTTAGTTTTTAGACGAGTTTTAAAAAAGATTATCAAGGGTGAAATTTAAATATTGTTTTCTTTTATATCCGCATACCATATCTTAGTCTAGCTACTTCAAAAGACTTTATATCTGATGACTGTATGAATTCTCCTCCTTTTGATTTTTACTACATACACAAATAATGTATGCGAGGTGGTGTAAACTTCTGATGTAAAATAATATTGTAAGTTTCATTAGCATTGGCAGTAACTGCAGTAATGTTTCGTACGCACCGCACAGACAGCACACCCACTGTCACATGTCTCATTACGTTTCACTCGAAAAAACTTGTGTCTGAATAATTAAGCCGGACAGCAAAATTTAGCTTCGTCTGCTTTTCCTGAATGTACATTTAGCTAATTGCAATTTACACGTATTAAATGCTGCGGTTTCTATTAAACCTAATTTGGCAAGGAAAGTGATAACACAAATAGAATCGTACTGCAGATTGTTTATGACATTCACGAGGCCAAAATATTCAGCAGTTGTATGGGATTAATATAATAAAAACTGGAGTATTTCTATTATTTAACTACCAACATAAAGCATTTAGAAGTAATCAGAATGAACTAAGAATACATATTATGATTAAACGCGTAAACGTTTACGTAAAATTTATGTTTGTAAGAAAGGTTACCAATTAAAGTACACGTATAAAAACGCTCTCTCTCTCTCTCTCTCTCTCTCTCTCTCTGTTCCTCTTTCTCACATACGCTCTCTCCCACTCTCTTTCTCTTTCTCTCGTTACACACACTAGCGCACACACAGACGCGCCCACACAATTCTTCACTTTGCTTAATTTTCTTTGTTATTCAATAATAAATAAAACTTACAAAATTGTTCATTCCACTTCTTCAACATGTTTTATTTTAGGTTTCCATTATTCAAGTTCCATTACACTAACATTTTTTTTCACAGAATCTTCTCATTTCATTTAGATTGAATGAAATGTTCTGTCTTACGACAAATGTTCTGTCTTTCACGTTAGCCTAAATTATTTCAATAGGGTTGAGGTTGAGATGACAGGTTTGGAGGTAACACTTCATGAGTTTCACTTTCCAAAATGTCATTTAAAACATATTTTTTGAACTGCCGCTTATACGTACAATTTAATGAGTTCGTAAAGCTGCGGTTTTAGCATGGTTTCTGAATAAGGAATCCCTAATCAAGGGGATATATGTTTCTTGCTATTTGCTGTTGGTGCTTCTACTTGAATGTTATGATAAGGGGCGTTATCAAGCACAAGCACTGATTCAGATTCTAGTTTTGGAAGCAACGTTTCACGTATCCACTTCATGTAGTTTTCATATTTTTCTGACAGTCTTCTAAATAAAACGACGCTTTCCAAATGGTTAGTGCACTAGGAATGAAACTTTTTCCCCTCCAGCATGTATAATAATCATACGATCTCCTTTAGAAATCGGAGAATGAATGCCTTGGCTAGACTCGTCTGACCATACTATTAGCCTTAGATGAAAAGAATGAATGTGTGTTCGTCCATATAAATGATAGGACGGCTTCCGTCTCTATATTTCTTGACAGCTTGGAGACAACTAATTCTCTGTTCTTCGATATCAGATTGTTCAATATATAATTTTCTATTATTTCTAATTTTTTTTTCAACGAAACCCCAGTTCTTTTAGGATTACACGCACACTTTTTCACTTTCGGTAAACTCTTTTCTTTTTTTTCTGTATTATTGTATAAAATGCATGCACTAAAATTCCACAACATCCTGATCAAACTCACCTAGCCCATTTAGAGATTTTTCTTTCGTTCGCTACATGTTCACAGTAACAAATAAAGTAGGCTTATCATCCTCATTGCAATTTTCAATTTGTCGTAGTTCCTTGTTTATTTTGGTCACCACACGATCAGAAAATCCAGTAGCAACAGCTGTTCGCTCCCTAGCTCTAACAAACTGGAATCGTCACCACTTTGCTATCAGACTCTTTCTTCATAAACTTAAGCGAATTGCTATGACAGTTTAGAATTTTCCCACCTAAACTACTGCTCACACCATCCATTATGAACAATTTTAATAGTTTCACTTTATGAGTTTCACTAACGTACACACGGAGCACTAGCACAAACTCGACTGAGATTTGCAAGGCAATACTGACTCAAGACTATTACAAAAGAGATAAATCACGAAAGTCAACCAATCGGGACGAGCGAAACACCCAGAGGCATTACAGAGCCAAAGGCTATTCGCAATATTGTTAGTCACTTGTCCGGTGGTTGACAGACAATGTTTACAGAACGGTTAATGATTTACCCCACGCGCCTCACCCTACAAAATACCCTGCTCCCGGACCAAAGAGCTCAGCTACGCTCCGGTAGCTGTATATATCTGGTATTGTACGTGTCTGTTTATATCTACGCGTATCGGTAATGTTTATGTTTGCAATATCGTGTTTAGATTAACATACGTTAATTTGTGAGATACATGTTGACTTTATATCCTAGGCCTACTATACGCAATTTTAGCATTACGTTTGCTTTATGATTAGAGTATTTTATGATTTATTGTAGGTTACATCTATATTCTCCCGAGTAAATTGTTTGTTGTAAATTGCTCTTATATTATAAGGATACTATCCATAAATACCCATCGTTGGAATTTTATAAGTTAACATTTTAAGGTATTTACCTTTAAGGCTTCCAAATTTTACAAAAATTGTTACGGTGAAAAATACTAAAACATGCAAAGTGCTTTTAGGAGAAAAGCTCGTTTGTGTGATGAATATTTCATCCAACGCATATAACCCTTCATCATCCGACGGTGTATCCCTGCATCCGTTCGTCTCTGCAAACGCACTTAAAGTCAGAAAATTTACAAGCGATTCTCTGCCTACAACAGTGCCTTAGCGCAGTTATAACTTAGGCACTTCTTGTAGAACGTAAAATGTAAAAACGGGCAGAAATGTGATGGCAATTTCTTCACTTATTCAGTGTTCATATCCTTAACTACATATTGTACTTAAATCGCTAGGTACTTGTAATTACTCGACTCTTCATTGATTCATTGACTTGTGCTGGTTCACACAAAAATAAGTGTCCCAGACTATACTAACTAGCAGTGGATACGATATTAAGAATTCATTTCGGGAATTTAATATTATTTGTATTAGGCTTGTGATTAATGTTAAAATTAATTCAAAGTTACTCACATGAAAGTATTCCTAAATTAAGAATGCATGGCTAAATACCAAAGTAATTAAGTTATTTGAGGAACGCTTTCAAAGTATTTTACGTCAACCTGGAAAAGTATAGAAATTTGTTAAACTGGTCTATGTGAAGGAATGTAACGATACTGAGGCCTGTTATCACACAGCAGTAGGAATTGTAAATGTGGTTCTGTGCTCTAAGAATGAAATAAATGAATAATCAGAGGTCAGTTAACTGCATATTATATTGTGTTAGGTTATTGGTTAGGAGTAAAATCGAAATAAATATGCTACACAAAGCTGAAAAATTACAAAAGTGCTTACGTGTCTTTTGGAACCCGACAGCGCAAGTCGTTTCCAGCGACGGCTGGTGGTTGAAACATTTGGGGGTTGCAGTTGGGTTGGATGGTATTAAAATGTTTTATTCTCTTTAAAAAAAATGTCTAAATTTCCTCCCCTCCAAACAATACACAAGAACAGCAAAACAATTCAATTTTAGTGTCACACTCACATAACCACAAATATTTATTCTATAAATCTTTTTTAAATTTATGAGTAAATATTGTCGTACCTGATTTTACACTTTGGTTAAAATTTAAAAGGTCTAGTGCAGTTCTACCTACTCTCTTAATTTCAATTTTTTCCTCAATAGGACGTAAACTGAACAGCGTTTACGAAAAAATTCATATAGTCCTACCAGTTAAATATAATAAATATCTTACACTATGACACCTTAATTCTTTGTATGTACTTTTATTTACATTTAATGATGGATTGGACAGACACATTTGTTTCCAATGTACTATACGACAATCTGTAAGTCTCGTAAAAATATTGATATTTTCGAAGAAATATCAAAACAGTTACCTTATTATCAAACACACATAGAGACAGACAGATAGACACATACACACACACACACACACACACGCACACACATAGCATAACTGAAATCAACAAGACTAACCACATCCTAGTATTTACAGAGATGAATGTATAGCAAGATATGTGACAAACAAGAAAACAACTACAAAACTACGAAACACTACAAATATGCTACTGGTTCATACATATAAGCTAATTTGTCTGTCTTCAATCCCTGACTCGTGGGTGACCATATACTGATCCCATCAGATTGATTGCTTCCCTTCTTCTTGAAACATATGTAGGCCTATACCCTGTCGACCCCCCCCCCCAACCGTTTTATCAAGGCAATTTACCTTAGTAAAATTAACAATTTTCAATTAATTTGCATTGGCAATTTATAATAATCTTTTTCCTATAGTGTAGTAAAAAATATGCTATTTTCTCCTGTAGCTCTTTTCCCCAGTTAGATGCCCCAATTCGGGGTAGCCAATTAGGGACGCCTACTGCCAATGATTTCCTAAAATTTCTATTTCATTTAGCAATTTAATTTTTTTACTTGTCCTCACACCATTTCTCTACTAGATCCCTTGCATTCCTTTCTCCTCCAGCACCACATTTGAAAGGCCACCTTTCGTTCCCATTGGTTGGAATTGTTTCCTTCATTATTCATGTTAAAGATTCCTACTGTACCTCATCAACACAAAAAATAGAAGAGTTTTTTTTATCAGTATACCTAATTTAACAACCTCTTATTGTATTACAGAAAAGTTACTTTTGCCAAAACTGTTGCCGATTTTTTGTTAACACTAAATCTTTCATACCCTGAAAGTGTGCTACCCAGGCAGTTGAGAGATTTGACCTGACCAAACTTAATCGTTGATCAACGTTACTAACCAATCCCTGCTCGTAACTAATTTGTCACATATTAATTAAGAGAAAATTAATTATAGGACAAGTGTGATTAGAGACAGGCTACTATCAATAAAGCAAATAGCTCTATTTACAGTTTATTGGGTGCACGTTGAGTTTACCAATTAACCCATTCTGTCTAGTTTGTTAATATACTTTGGGTATAATCTCCTAACTTTACACCCTTTTCATTATCGTTATTTCCTAAATGACATGATTGCAGTTTTGCTGGCAAGCAAACATGTTATACTGGCTATAGTGATAGAAACACTGACTTTTGTTTATACCACTAAACAAAACTATCGTATTGTTAAATTATGTTGTTGCGTAACGCGGGAAATGTGTTATACCATCACAGAACATTCCACATGTTTCTCGGCTGTTCCAGTGGAATCCGGCTGTAATGTTGTGTGAGTACGTGATCTCAACATGCGTTCGAGAGACTTCTCTAGACGTCGCGTGCACTGTGTCAAGGCCGCAGTCAATTACGTTCTAGTGTAGCGCTTATGCGTAGTATAGACGATTCTGGAATTCTAGCGGGGTATAAATATAGGCATTCAGCGGCGCTTAGTCCAGTTATTGTCGGGCGATTTACACATTGCGGTTCGAAGTATTGTGGCGAAGTGTAAATTTGCGGGACAATTGTAATACAACTTTGTTTTATATTACTTGACATTTTTATTGCGTGTGAACAATTTTTGTTTGATTTGTTGTAAGAGACTATTTTGTTGATTACAAACTGTTTAATTGTGAAAATTAAATCTTGTGCTTTGTGACTTAATTGGTGTCTTGTATTTTGTTTTCCACTGTACCATAAGACGATCAGTAGACCGTCGTAACATTATTTTTGAATGCGTTTTCCTTGACCGCCCTGCTTGTGAAATAGACACAAAATAGTGTCAAACATTACTAACTTTTGAGCAGTAAAGTCACTACACAGTGACATTCATGGCGATAGTCTAGGAAAATTAATTCACGGAAAAGATATAAACTATTTTGCTATCTACTTCAAGAAAATAATTTAAAAATAATATATAACAGAATAGTTACAAAAATATCTACAAATAGCAGTGATCTGAACACTGTCAAAACTAACTTCGCTACGGCTAAGAAATTCTATTTTGGCAACAATAATTTATGACCAAATATTTTGAGCACTTCTCTGAAGTTTGACCTATGTCCTGTACACAGTTTCTACAACGAGTTATGGTATGCAGTATATCATCTTAAAATATAAAATTAACGTTACCTCACTTCCGAAAATTTATGTATTTACCCAGTAATTGTTAAACTTGTTAGATGAGATAATTCTCTAAAAGCGTCTTTACCCTAATCTGTAGCGCCTTTTAAATTTTATCAGTTTTAACAGTACTACATAGATATTTTCAAATAAAGTTCTACTTACATAAAATGTTATTGGCTTTGTGGTGCATGAAACAGCAAATCTGTGTGTCCTGTAAGCAAATACATTTTATTAAAACATGGAGTAAGTAAATTTGTTGTGGGTTCATGATGTCTTAATAAATTAATGTCATTGTACATAAAGACATGCTATGGGAAATATAAAAAGTATTTACAAATTTTAAATACTTTAATATCTAAGTTAAAATATATTAGAATATTCTATTTTTTCTTAATAACTTTTATATATCTTTCTATTGTTTAAATTAGCAGCCATCCTTACTATTTGTTTTATGAATTTGCTAACTGCTATAATTTTTTATTGTTCGACTAAGCTTTTCGTCATTACTGACATCTTCAGGTCTTAAACAACGTCTATCAACTGTACGTTGAAGGCTTTTATACTTTAGGCCCCTCCCCTTATGTCATCGCCCCTCCTATTGGTTCTAGCTGCTACCGCTCTTCACGGGAACTTTGTCTACTTTTTTCCGTTAGGCATTTTTCTAACGTCCGTCAAATTGTTTTAAGAATATAGATAGAAGAACTAGAAATACTTAAAGTTAAAAAAGAAGATAAAAATAAATTAATGAATATAAAAGTGGATTTTACAAATGAAGAAATATTTTATTATATATTAAACAATAAACAAAAATAAATTAAAATAATAAGAATAACACACTAAAAAATGACGAAATGTAAAAGGTTACAAAAAAAATTATAAGTCAAGAATGAAGAAATTAACGGGAGATTCTTAAAACAATTTGACGGACGTTAGAAAAATGCCTAACGGAAAAAGGTAGACAAAGTTCCCGTGAAGAGCGGTAGCAGCTAGAACCAATAGGAGGGGCGATGACATAAGGGGAGGGGCCTAAAGTATAAAAGCCTACAACGTACAGTTTTATATATCTGTTTACAATAAAAAATCGTGGTTAGTCATAGATAAAATTATATCCATAATGTGTATGTAATTTAATTTTATAAATTAATATACTACATTATGATCAATATTTATCTTTTCTAGTCATTAAGACTCTCGTGAAAGAAGTTTAATTTAAAATAATAACGATGATGCATACCGGATGGAAGTACATACTCATACGGTACTCATACGTTTGCCCTTAAATATGCGAGTAAAAAGTATTGTTACGACATTACACAACATTCTCGGCTATTCTAGTGGAACCAGCTGTAATGTTGTGTGCGTACGAGATTCTTAACAGGCGTTAACGAGACTGCTCCAGACTCACCGGACTGCGCGAGCTGTGTTCAAGGGCGCAAGCAATTACGCTCTAGTGTAGTGTTGACGCGTATTATGGATTATTCTGGAATATCAGCGGGATATAAATATAGGCATATTCAGCTACGGTCAAGTCAGCTTAAGCGGGGATTTATTCCAGTGCTGTTCGAAGTATCGTGGCGAAGTGTTATGTGTTTTATAATTGTGCGGGAGTCTATTAGTTGACATTTTTATTGCGTGCGAACAACTTCTTATTTGATTTGTTGTAAGAGACTATCTTGTTGATTACAAACTGTTTAATTCGATAATTAATGTTAGTAATTAGTGACTTAAGTGGTGTCTTGAATTTTGTTGTCCAATGTACCATACGACGATCAGTTAGACCGTCGTAACAGTATTATTAAGTAATATAGTTATTTACCCTTATGATATATTATATTATATATATATATTACTATAATACTTATAACTATTTTACCTCAAGATATATTTTTTCCTAAGGAACATGTTTCGGGAGATCCTGTTCTCCCATCTTCAGCCTTCGCCATCTTGCTTCTGGTGCAGTATTTGTGTGTTGGCTTCTGGATGTTATTAAGGTGGTTTGTTGGTCTTTGGTCCTTCAATGTTGCATTATTGTGTGTGGTTGTGGTATCTGTTTTTGTATTTTGTGTATTTTCGATGTTGAGTGCTTTGAATATTGTGTCATGTTTTGTATTGATTTGTATTTGTTCTGGTATTAATTTGTTTTGTGTTTTATGTTTGTAGATCTGTAAATTTTCCCAAATGTTCATTATGGTGCCTTTGTGTGGTATTTGTTTTATTAGTGTTACATTGGTTATGTCTGGGAATTCATGTCCTGTGTTTATTGCATGTGTGGCTAAATTGGATTTATATATATTTCGTTTTTTGTATGCATTTAGGTGTTCAAAATAACGTTTTTTCAGCTGTTTTTTTGTTTGTCCTATATAACATTTATTGCAATCTTGGCATTCAATTTTGTATATACCGTTGGTTGTTGTATTATCTTTGTTGTGTGAGCTATTTAGATTTTGTAATTTATTTTTATTAGTTTTGTATGCTATTTTTATATCTGTGTTTTTAAATAGTTTTGTTAGTTTTGACATTTTATTATTTATATATGTGAATGTGGCCCATTTTTTGTTGTTGTTATTATTTATGTGTTGTTCAGTTTGATTAATTCTTAATTGTTCAGTTTTTATTTTGTATTTGATTTTATTTTCTATTTTGATCATAGTATTTTTATTGTATCCATTTGCATAACCTATTTGGTATATTATACTTCTTTCTTTGTCAGTTTCTTGTTTGTTTAGGGGTATTTTGTACATTCTGTTAAATAACGAATGAAATGCTGCCATTTTATGTTGTGGTGGGTGGTCAGAATGGTTAGGTATAATATACCATAATAATATAACCATAATAATATAACCATACAAGAAACAAATATATATATATATGTAAATATATATATGTATATATATATATATTGCGACGATACAAATAAATATTTTTGCATAGGATAATTATGTGTGTATAAATTATGCACAAGTCTATATTAGAGGTGTAGAAAAATTATTTATTTGTCACACAAGTAAATAATTGTTTATATGATACATTTAAATTGAACAAAATGTCATTTATAGTATTTTATTTATTATGAATGAGTTTGAACTTAGTTCAGTTTTGGTAAATTTTACTTGAACGTAGGATTCCTTTACACTAGGCGTGACGTCACTCGCTCCGCCGCGCTACGCTCCTCTCTCTGCAATGACCGCCGCTCTCCGCTCTCACACTCACTCTCTCCGCGCTCGGGTTCGCCGAACAGCTGGTAACACTGATACTGGTTTCACACACAAATTGTCACTATCCGAATCGTTAGTTGTATCGCTTGCAGTTGGTTATTATTAATTATTGATTGTTTATTGATTGAATAATTATTAATTATTTATTATTAATTATTTGTACTTTGGGTGATAATGAATGATATTCTTAAAAAGCGGTGTACATTACTTACACCTTCCGGCTATTCTTGAAGTGTTCCGCGTTAATAAGGATTTATCAAGGTAGATAAATCTCTCTAAGCGGAAAATCTTCCATTAACACGAAATAGCACTTAATATATTATAATAGGTAATTCACCCGCTTGGTTCTAATCGACAAACTCGAAAAGAGTCCCAAGACTCTTACTCTAGACTCTTCCTCTTACTATTACTCTAGATTAAACCAGTTCGAACAAGAAAAACTCTTGACGAAGAACACCCGTTCACTATGCAACGGCTTCCGATGAACTGTCCCGAAGTATACCTGACAATCGACGGAGCTGACTGAAATTAGGGGTTTCTGATTGGTCAATCAACTGTCTACGTGGTAGATTGGACAAAAGATAGACGCGTTTCAGCCGAATCTTTGTATAATTCTGCATGTGCTTGCTCAGATTTTATGTAGAATTTTTATTACTCTTCAATAGATAAGAGTGGAAAGTTGAGTTTTCAATTACTAAAAAAACCACATTTAAAAAATAGCTAAGAACAACAGAGTATACAGAAAATGTAGCTATTTTCATAAATAATTCACTGTCTAAGTCTCATACCGATAGGATAACTAACGCGGAAGATATAACAACGAAGGTTCACCACACGCGAACGTGCGCACATATTCACAAACAAAGTACATGACATTATACAGTAAAAATTTACAAAGAATTTGGTATAACACAAGTCCTTATCTATCACTAAATACGAAACTTATAGCTAATTGACAAAAATTGTATAAATCAATCTAAAACATGCTAATGTCCGCCATCCATGCTCTGATATTCTTATTCATAGATCATCATCCTGTCTTTTGTTGCAGTGTATATAACCATGCTTACATATTCATTTGGTAATACAGATTAAAATAAACGTATATGCACAACAAATTAAGTAATATGAAATAAAAGAAGAAAAACCTTGCGCCTAGTTATGTTTCGTAAAGTTACTATTTTTAATGAAACTCGTGATTTTGTTTTGTGTTACCGCACAACCTTGTTAAAGAACAAACAGACAATCTTTACTCGTTACAGTTTATTAAAAATTTATAAAGAAAATCTTACTTTAAAATACCGAAATTTGCTAGTCGTTTCAAAGAAACAAATAAAAAAGTAAAAAATGGTACTTCCTACTATTTTGTTATAAGTACTTTGTTAGTAAAGTACAAGTAACATATAGTTACTTGTCGTTTATCTAGTACAAGCAAAAAATAAAAATCACAGCCCCTCCCCCAACAATCTCATGTACAACAAGGTTTTACATTGACCTTTAAAAATAGAAATCTGAAATGAAAACAAAAATAAAAAAATATTTTTGAAACTTACGACCCCAGATTAAGTTTCAAGGAAATAGTGTACGTCTTAATTGAATAAAATTTGATCAGTATTATGAAATTATGTAAAAAAATCAATTATTTATTAATTTAAGCTATACAAATCGTGAAACTTTCCTTTGAAGCATAGTTTTTGGATTGGATATAAAAAATAGCCTAATCATTGCTAAATAAAAGATATTTTTATTGAAATGTAAAGGGCACACAATCCGACGACATCATTCTAATTCTCAGAGCTCTGATTAGCACAGCGATATAAACAATTGACACTGCACAAATGTACAACGTTGAACACTGTATTAATGGTACAACTCGTTACTATGACGTGAACAAAGAGTGAGTTTATGTTGAGTTCGACTCTCAGAATGACGAATGCAACTAGGCAAATATAGTAAGTTTTTAATAATAAAATTTGCCCCTAAGTTCCGGAGCGCCAATTTAATAATAAAATTTGATTTTCTACTGTTATCTTTTTAATGTCCCGCGTGTGGGAGCCAATTTATAACAATAATATTTTAGATGCTCTTTATCTCAGGGTAAAATATAAATAAATGCTCAAGTTTTCTTATAAATTGTCCTTCGATTTATTACAATTAGCTATGATTGATTATCATACTTTATCATTGACACATGAACTATATAAATTCTAATCAATATATAAACATATTCATTTTCATAAATCTTATTTCATTAGGCCTACTCATATTCATAGCTCTAATAATTTAAATATTGTAATTCTTATTCAAAGACAAAACTTTTAATAATAATTTTCTTAAATTTAATATATTACGACATTGTTAATTATTGATCTGGATTCATTTAAAATCGGTGCTTATAGATGAACTTAATTTCCATAATTTCCTAATATGATTTAATTTTGTTCTAAATAAAATTTTATCTTAATCCTTTAATTAAATCTTATGAGTTCTTTAAGTGAACAGACAGTGGACCTAATACTAATTATGGCATGAAAATTTTACTTGTGGTATGTATCCAAATCTGGTAGCGGTTCATACTGTGTGGTTGCATGTTGATCGTCTGGCGTAACTGCGATATTTCCATCTGGATTAGCAGATTGTAACGTGGTCTCCTTTGAGTCACAAGACACTGCACAACACCAAACTTCACTCTCTCAAAATTAGTTCGCGTTAATTGTTATTATAGTTATCCGCTTCTACAGTCATTATTAATTATTATTTATTAACTGCGTTATGGTTTGAATTACTGTTGTTACGGGTTTAGCTCGTTTCGAAATGTTACTCGATGATGAAGTTATTGTTGCATATTTGCACAACTAAATCACAGCGTTATTTGATTATCATTTGTGTTGTATTAATTCACTTGTACGTCACTAGTAAAATTACAGTTTTTCTCTTTACCGAAATCTGTTCTAGTACGAGCTTACTTTTCTAACCATCGTACCGAATTTCTCTAAGTCCAATAACTATGGGAATCTCGGTCGCGGACTTACACTCCCGTTTCCGTCAAAATTTTTAGTTAAACTCCACGAGCGCGGCTTTCTCGCGTTCCTATATCCAATTCCCTATTTCTCCCACTTACTTCTGATTTTTCTTACGCTGTTTTCTAATTGGTTCTACTTTACGACTCTTCAGATTTAGAGACCACCTATTTTTCCGAAAGAACTTCTCTGATAGGCCTTTGGATTCCCACCAGATTCCTTCCCTAGGTCACTACACTGAGGTCGTTGTCGCTGCTAGATACTGTAGCAATAATTCTTGCCTGTCACTTTTTTGGAGTAAACAAAACAACCCTTAACTTTCTCGTCAAGTATTGTTTTCGTGCATTTGGTTGTTCTAATGGCATCAACTATTGTTACTTACAGGCCTTACCAAACTTCCTTTCAACATTTCTTGCTTGTGTTCGGACATTACTCCGAGCTTTCTCTCTTCTCAGTAAGGTCGAAGTCCTGTCGCTGACCGTTTGAGTCTTTCAATAACATATACCTTTTTTTGTTTCGCTATATGCAGCTGGCGTGTATATGTATTCTGGTCTATTGTTAATACCTACAGCTGCTCTTCAAATGAGTTCGTTTACTTCTGTGCCCTTTTTTCTACGGATTTGAGGTAGTTGTCAAAGTTTAACGTTTCTTAGTATGGAGAGCGATGAACTCAGCCTATTTGCCGTGAGCGTGTTGGGGCTGATATATGATTTTATTGCCTGTCAGTCACCTCTGCGTTTCACACAACAATTCCCTGTTACGGCGCTTAAAGATACATCTCTACTCAAAATAAGAAATTTTCAAAATTTCTGATTTTGGCGTTATATCGTCCCCGAAATTTGTCGCTTTGGATGGATTTCATACATCGAAAAGGGATTCAAATTTCTGCGCCTTGTCATCGAGGTTTAACATGACGAAATGCATACATTTTATATTCCTAGTATTGGCTCATCATCCGTTGGACGTAGTTTAATGGATTTGCTACCTGTAGTGACCCACTGCGGGCTGTTTATTATGTAATGTAAACAGTACCCCAGGACCCTTTTTCAAAACACTTTCGCTTCCCGTTTTTAAATGAATCCGTTACATATATCTTTTAACTTTCTTTTCTTACAACCCTTACTTAACATATAATTATACTTACAAACTAATCTTTAGACATTAAATTTAAACTCGTCATTCTGCATCAATTTAAAGCAACTCCTTACATCTCCCTTACAGGACCTATAATATTTACAAAATTATTTTAGCAAGTTTTATTCAATGCTAGCATCATTTATCATATCAATAAATTTTATATTTCTGTAAAATAATTTTTTTAGAATTCTCTTTTTTTCATTGTACAATTTTACACATGTTAATCATTATATTAACCTTTAATTTAACTATTCATTATTATATTCTCATTAATTTACTCTATACTACCTTGCAGTATTTTTAAAATATTAATTACTATCAAAATTTCTACTAATTCACCAATTACATCTTGCTATTCTAATAATATTATAGATTTCAATGACATAAATTAATCAAGTTTTCTACAATAATTCGCTATTAATGACCTTTGATAGTCCATCTTTTACTTATTGTAACTTTTCAATCATTTCATTATTTAATTGAATTTTAAGAGTCTTGCATCACATATATATGTATATATCACTATTCTAATTTTATTGATTGTTCTCATTCAATTGTTATATTAAACACATATATTAAACAATCTTATTCTAACCATATTAATTGTCCTTACACTTGCATTCGTTTAACATATCTATATATATATATATATATATATATATATTGTCTATGTACTTATGTTAACATAATTATCGCTAACATTTTCAGTTAACATTTCGTTATCTTGAAGATTATAAGTACTACTACACTTGTTAGTATTTTACTTCATCGTTTATACAATTATACAATTATCATTTTAGTTTAATTAATGTTAAAATTATTACAATTTATTTAATACTCTATTCCGTCTTACAATTGCTTTATAATTCATAACTTTTCACTGGCGTCAACTAAGAATCTGAATGATACCTTTTTTCGCGATCATATCAGGATAGTAAACGTCAGGACTCGGTTTTCTTTTCCTTCCTTTACATTCTTCTCTAGGCCGTTTCATTTTACTGGCATTGGTTTTCATTTACCATTTACTTTATTTTATTCTTATTATATTCATATCTATTTATCTTCTTCGGTTAATGTATTCTTACACAACCAATTTTACCTAAGGTATTTCACCCAATATTATTTAACTTAATTATTAAGTTTTCGGACATTCTGAAGATTGTTTTCTTTCATCCGTTAAATTTAATTACTTTTAATTTTCTATTTGGTGGAGACATAGTTGTACATTTTAAGTCAGTGCCGTTACAACACATTTTGTTGGTAAATAGTAACACTTACCCTGCAGTCGGCCGTTGACACCTAAAGAATTTATGACCTCTCTCTCTCTCTCTCTCTCTCTCTCTCTCTCTCTCTCTCTCTCTCTTTTACAGTGTGTTGAAAGTGGATCTTCCCATCCCGTTCGACAACTTTCCCCGGTCATATTACCATTATTTATGTACGCGCTGAGTTTTTTTTGGCGTTTTTTCTTTTCAACCCTCTTACAAATACGTTTTTTGACAGCTTGTGGCGTTTTAATTATTTTCGTTTTCCTGTCCGCGTACTCACATAATAAGGTTTTATTTTCAAGACTTCTAAGAAATCTCATCTTCATCGCTTGAAATCTTCCTTTCGTTCTCGTACCAATCTTCAAAATATTCTTGAATGGTCCAGCAAATTTCATCCTTTTCTTCTTTCGTGCTAATGCAGTTCGCCTTTGATAATCATCAGAACTGTTTTTCATCTTCTTACTCTCATTTGGTTTGGTTCCAAAATTTGTACGCACCTCCCCAGTTCTACTTCTAATTTTTCTATCAGTACTGGTAATATTAACTGTAGTATTCAATTTGTTCTTTTTAATTCTCTGCTTTTCTTCAGCTTCCGTGTTAGCTAACTCAATTCTCAGGTGGTAACCCTCATACACATTACCATTTGCTTCCAAAGCACGATATGCACTATTTTCATCAGTAAAACGTACATATGCATGGATATTTGTTCTGTCTTTATGAAACTCTTTCTTAATGATAGTACGTCTTTTGGGAAACCGTGGATCAGATATTGCAGCATATCGCAATATCGTATTTACAATCGTACCAAACTTTCTGAAATATTTGATAATTTTCTTTTTTGTAATTGTGTTTGGTAAGTTGCCAACAAACACAGTACAAGTGTCTTTATCACCTTCATATCTACCACTAATAATTGTAGATCTTTCTTTTGATCTTGAGATATGATGTTCAGACAATGCTTTAGTTGTTAAAGATTGATACTCGGTGTCAATTTGATCCATAGTATTTCCATCTAATTTGTTTTCTTCCATTTTTTCTGATTGTTTTTGTAAATCAGTACCCACCTGGTGGTTTTGTCCTCGTAAATCTCTTCTCAATAACTCTATTTCTTTGTCTAATTTCTCGACGAGTTGTTTACCTTTCTCTTCATTCTGTTTTTTCGTTTCTTCAATCTTCCTTATTGTCTCTTCATGTTGCATTTTCGATTCTTCAAACTTTTGTTTCATGAATGTCATTAACATTTGGAAATTGATTTCAGATGACTGTGGTACCCGGGCGCCATTCTCTTCACTCGTTGTAGAGCTCTCTTCATTCACCACATTTCTGTCCTCAGATTGCTCCATCCCCATCTGATTGTTAATTTCGAATACCTCGGAATTTTCTTTCCCTGTCGCCATTTTTGCCTTTCGTCGGGTTATCATTCAGATACTTATCGACAACTAACAATAATAACGTTCTTATTCTACAGTATTAACATTTACTTATTTAACTTAGTGTATCTCTAACCACTGTCTGTCACTGCCCTAGCCTAATTTCTTTAATTAAGCCGTGCGGTGCGGCGCCAATTTAATAACAAAATTTGCCCCTAAGTTCCGGAGCGCCAATTTAATAATAAAATTTGATTTTCTACTGTTATCTTTTTAATGTCCCGCGTGTGGGAGCCAATTTATAACAATAATATTTTAGATGCTCTTTATCTCAGGGTAAAATATAAATAAATGCTCAAGTTTTCTTATAAATTGTCCTTCGATTTATTACAATTAGCTATGATTGATTATCATACTTTATCATTGACACATGAACTATATAAATTCTAATCAATATATAAACATATTCATTTTCATAAATCTTATTTCATTACTCATATTCATAGCTCTAATAATTTAAATATTGTAATTCTTATTCAAAGACAAAACTTTTAATAATAATTTTCTTAAATTTAATATATTACGACATTGTTAATTATTGATCTGGATTCATTTAAAATCGGTGCTTATAGATGAACTTAATTTCCATAATTTCCTAATATGATTTAATTTTGTTCTAAATAAAATTTTATCTTAATCCTTTAATTAAATCTTATGAGTTCTTTAAGTGAACAGACAGTGGACCTAATACTAATTATGGCATGAAAATTTTACTTGTGGTATGTATCCAAATCTGGTAGCGGTTCATACTGTGTGGTTGCATGTTGATCGTCTGGTGTAACTGCGATATTTCCATCTGGATTAGCAGATTGTAACGTGGTCTCCTTTGAGTCACAAGACACTGCACAACACCAAACTTCACTCTCTCAAAATTAGTTCGCGTTAATTGTTATTATAGTTATCCGCTTCTACAGCCATTATTAATTATTATTTATTAACTGCGTTATGGTTTGAATTACTGTTGTTACGGGTTTAGCTCGTTTCGAAATGTTACTCGATGATGAAGTTATTGTTGCGTATTTGCACAACTAAATCACAGCGTTATTTGATTATCATTTGTGTTGTATTAATTCACTTGTACGTCACTAGTAAAATTACAGTTTTTCTCTTTACCGAAATCTGTTCTAGTACGAGCTTACTTTTCTAACCATCGTACCGAATTTCTCTAAGTCCAATAACTATGGGAATCTCGGTCGCGGACTTACACTCCCGTTTCCGTCAAAATTTTTAGTTAAACTCCACGAGCGCGGCTTTCTCGCGTTCCTATATCCAATTCCATATTTCTCCCACTTACTTCTGATTTTTCTTACGCTGTTTTCTAATTGGTTCTACTTTACGACTCTTCAGATTTAGAGACCACCTATTTTTCCGAAAGAACTTCTCTGATAGGCCTTTGGATTCCCACCAGATTCCTTCCCTAGGTCACTACACTGAGGTCGTTGTCGCTGCTAGATACTGTAGCAATAATTCTTGCCTGTCACTTTTTTGGAGTAAACAAAACAACCCTTAACTTTCTCGTCAAGTATTGTTTTCGTGCATTTGGTTGTTCTAATGGCATCAACTATTGTTACTTACAGGCCTTACCAAACTTCCTTTCAACATTTCTTGCTTGTGTTCGGACATTACTCCGAGCTTTCTCTCTTCTCAGTAAGGTCGAAGTCCTGTCGCTGACCATTTGAGTCTTTCAATAACATATACCTTTTTTTGTTTCGCTATATGCAGCTGGCGTGTATATGTATTCTGGTCTATTGTTAATACCTACAGCTGCTCTTCAAATGAGTTCGTTTACTTCTGTGCCCTTTTTTCTACGGATTTGAGGTAGTTGTCAAAGTTTAACGTTTCTTAGTATGGAGAGCGATGAACTCAGCCTATTTGCCGTGAGCGTGTTGGGGCTGATATATGATTTTATTGCCTGTCAGTCACCTCTGCGTTTCACACAACAATTCCCTGTTACGGCGCTTAAAGATACATCTCTACTCAAAATAAGAAATTTTCAAAATTTCTGATTTTGGCGTTATAAGTTTTTTTTAATTATGTGTCATCATAATAAGTTATTTCAATGAGATAACATACTACAAGAAACACGTAAGCTTACGTTTATTGATTCCGAACGTATGTCACATTTAAATACTAGATTTACATGAGCAAGAAATCAAATGTAAAGTTATTATATTTAGAGGCAGCTAAAAATTAACAACGTAGTAATAACATTAAGGTAAATATAAAACTTGTATATTTTCAGAAATCAAAACTTGGAACTTTTTGACTTTTACTTTCAACTCCTTGTTTGGAGTTGTATTTCTATATCTAGTTGTAGGTCAAACCATTTTACAACAGTGTAAAAGGCAATACTAAAGCCTTTAACAGCCAAGTGTACTTTACACATATAGGGGTTATTAAATTCACAGCGGCCACCTACTTTTGTGGATATTAAATCTTGTCACGTAGCTTATGCCATTTACTTTTAGTACTCTTTCGCTTTTGAGCATGTGCGGTACATGAAATTTGTTTTCATGATACTGACATTAAACCGTCACTTTATTTGTACTAAACTACAAATGAATTTCGACTTTACTACGTCATTTTGGACTCTAAACTGTATTATAGCGTCACTTGTGTTTTTAATCACACTCTAACCTAAAATTCAAATGAGCGACACACATTTCATCAGAGCATTTTCTGAATTTAAATACGTTTCGTAGTAATGTCTAGATAAAATTATTTTTACAATTTTTTAACTTACATAGTTTTGTAAATAATTTTTGAAAATTTTGAGTAGTGAATAAATTCAAATATTTTACGATTGTAGATATAACCTTGTACAATATGTTTGTTATTATTTTATTAGCAATATAAAAATATCGGTGTGGAGAACCATACATGACTTCCATGTTCTAAGATTTACAATTAAAATCATTTTCGAAATGAAATATTTCCATAGAAACTACTTCTTTCTACTTATCGCTTCAGCCTTAACCACAGTACTATGGTCACTAACGTATACCACCTCACGTTATCGCACTCAATTTTCACTGATGATGGCAGTCGATGGCACTCCCGAAACGTCTGGTTTTGCAGAAAACATTGGACTACGGCCAAACACCCCGGGAAGGAATTTTAACAAAAAACTACTTTCTTGTTGCCGATAACGTAGTACACACATACAAAGATTATCCCCTCCCCCTTCAACTATAATTTTCATTTATAGAAAATTACCCCCACCCGTTCAACAAGCCTCTTCATTTATAGATATTTCATCTACGTTTCTACAGTGGATTATTATGATCTTCTTGTCAGGATACTTTATTTATCAAGTACATTCTGTACATTACTCTTGTTAAAACATAAAACGTTGCCGGTAAACTACCCTTTCCCCGTAACGGATCTTCACCACAATCAACAGACCTGGAGTACTCTGCAAATCAGGTACATATGCAAAAAATCATTTGATTCTGTTTGAATTACTACCGTTATCGTTCGTCATAAAAAATTACTCTTGTTAAAACATAAAATGTAGCCGGTAAACTACCCCTTTCCCTTAACCGATCTCTACAAAAAACAATAAGCCTTGAGTACTCTAAATCTCAGGCCCATATGCAAAAAATAATTTGATTCTGCTTGAATGTGCGGCAGTAACCGTTCGTCAAAGAAACTTACCCTTATTAAAACATAAAACGTTGCTGGTAAACTACCCCTTTCCCTTAAACCGATTTTCACCAAAAACAACATGCCTTGAGTCCTCTACAATTCAGGGATGTATGCAAAAAATTATTTGATTCTGTTTGAATTTGCGGCTGTTATCATTTGCCATAGAAACATTCTACACACAGAGACAGACAGACCGACCGAGAGACAGACAGACACAGACACACACTTTTCGAAAAATGACTTTTCTTCATGTTTTGAGGGTAGTACAATCAGAATCAGCTCTTACCTCGAAGACGATTTTTTACGCCATGACCATACTTCCATTTCCTTGTGAAACATGGATGTAATATTGGTTATATTTATACTTTCTTTCTTTTTACTTTCCTAGTAGTCATATTTTGTAGTTACAGTACATTAGAGCATCGATTATCCGAACATCGATTAATCGAATGATCTATTACCTGAACTCAATAAAATGTAAAATTATGTACTGTACTGTACAGTAATGTATTGGACATGTGTAGGAGTACTGGATATTTACTGAACAAAAAAAAATTGTATACTATAAATTATTACAGTATGTACAATAATAAATAAAGGCTGTAGCTGTACAGCCTTACAGCCTATGAAGACGGCGAGCATGCTACTAATACTTTTAATGTACACAACGTTATATTCACTAGGCTCTAAAGTAACACTAATTACTGTATATTTAGTTAATTCTTCTTCATATAACCTGTCTTTCATTATAATTAGTTATTTCAAGAAAATATTACACTCTAAAAACCATAGACCAGAAGAATAATAGTAGTTCTTCTTCTCTTCAAGCACTAGGTTATATAAACCTGTTCCGGCACCCATCTCATCCTCGCCGGACCCACGTCTCTTCTATCAATGGCCGCTTTCAGCAAATCGTTTGTCTGTCATCCTTTCCAGATGTTTCCACCATTGCTTTCTGTAGTTTGAAATAATTTCACTTATGCACTTAACTTGCGAGTTCTGCTGTTATATCCTCATTCTTTATTCTATCTTGCAATGTATAATTTAAAGTATTTCTAACTGCATTTCAGCACGCTGAATCTTTTTGCATTCCTTTTTGTCATGACCCACGCCTCATTCGCATATGTCAATGTGGGTATTGCAATTGCCTTATAAAATTCAATCATTGTGATGTGTCTTGTTTAATTTTTAAAATTTCTATAAATCGTATCACAAATATTACTAAATTTACTTGTCTTCTCTTTTTATATCATATTCAGTTTCATAGCTTACTGCACAACCGAGATATCTGAAACGGCTCGCTTGTTCTAAAGTGCTGTTGTTTATAACTATTTTAGTCCTCACTGGATATTTACCTTTGAATTCCATGGTTCTGACCTTTCTTACTGAAATTATCAGTAAGTACCTCCTGCCACTTTTTTTAATTGAAACATAGTTTTTTGTAAGTCATCCTCATTTTCTTGAATAAGAACTATGTCATCCGCATACAGCAGGGAACCCATACAAATTGATTTGTTAAGCTGTATTCCCGAAGTCACTCTGGATTTCCATGCTCTCAACATGTCGTCAATACATATATTAAACAACGTTGGAAAACACAGAATTCCTGCCTAACTCTCTTATTAATTGTAATGTCACCTGAGAGCCTCCCGTTCAGATCGACGACTACAAATGTATTTTTGTAAGGAATCTTAACTGAATTTATTAAATGCTGCGGATAACCTCTTCTATTTATAATATTCCATAACATTTCACGGTTTAAACTAACTACCCTTTCTAAAACCCATTTGCTCTTTAAGAAGTAATGCATCTGTAATGACTCTTAATTTATGAATGAGAATTCTTGTATAAATTTAGTACGTTGAGTCTAGCAACCTTATTCCTCTGTAAAAAGCAATAGTAACGTAAATGTATTCCAACGTGGTGTGTCCTCTAAGAAGTATATTACGCGTGTTGCTATTAGTATAGGAAAGTATACATTCACTTTCCAATATGAAATATTATACTTAATAACACAACGTAGCAATTAATAATTACCATTACTATAATCATATTTATATTGTAACGTGACAGTTTGCACCTTCCATAAACAAACTATGATTTAAGTCCAATTGATCACCAAAAAACCTTTCCTATTAATCCTAACTGTTAACAAACCATTTCAAATAGACTGAATATAATAAAATTAAATGATAAACCTTAATTAGTAACCTATAAAAATTTTCCAACATGACTATAGGAAAGTACCAAATCAACAAGAAAGTACAAAATAAACAGAGCCTAGACCAGATAGGTTAGGTACAATGTCAATAAAATAAGTTAGGTTCATTAATTATTATATAGTTAGAAGTTTCGTATTATTGTATTAAGAATGTTTATATTAATAACATATCAGAGATGTGTAACAATAAGTAATCTGCCCAAATAACTAATGAAGGACTAAGAAATCAAAAGAAAGTGAAATTGACACTCTAATGTTCAAAAATAATTCTGTGTGTAAAAGTGACCTACTAGATATAGTTAGTGAGAAGTGACTCGGAATACAAATAAAGTGCTGTATATTAGTCTAAAGAGAATCAATAAACTCTAAGCTAGATATAATAAGTGAACAACTGACATAAATATAAGATTTACTAGGGACATGGTTACTTATTGCTATGAAACATAGAATTTTTACTTTTGTTCTGAACCACCCATATAATTGTTTAAATTAGTAAGAAATTTTGTTAGAATGTTTTACTATTGTGTGACCAGTAACCAGTAAATCATTTTGTAATTAGTTGTGATGTAGATGATTTTTGTTTTTTGTATTGAAATGTGAACATTTTATATTAATATCTAGCACAAATTTTGAATATGTGTTAGACACCATTAATTTCTCTCACCATTAAAGCATTTTGTAATGTACACTTCTCCTATATAATATATACTATATAATGTTTGTGTATATAAAAACATAATTATTGCAATCTGGTATTTTCGTAACATTAATATTTGCAGTCTAAAGAATCCACTAATATTAATCAAATTAAAATGAAAGTAATATATTATTTTTAATCCTTGAGACGAGTCTTGCCAACTTACACATAATTCAACTAGTATAGCCAATTGTATTTGTAAGTGCAATGTTATAGTTACAAACTAAGGTAACTACTAAGAAAATAAAATATTTCAATTTTTCTATTTTGAAGAGAGTGGTTTGGTTTATATATTTTTAATCAAATTTAAAATTTCAAAAAAAAACTACTTACTCAAAATTCTTATTTTTGTTTATTCAGATCCAATCATATTAAGTAAATTATTTCAACGTTGACACCCCGAAATCAAGACCAGCCCAGATTAATTAAAATACAAATAAAATAAATTAAAATAAAATAAAAGAAAATAATCACGTTATAATATTATAAAAAACGTGACCAACATATTTATGACTTTTAGTTTTCAACAATTTCTTTGACGTTATAAAAAATATATTTTTTACTGAGTAGTAAAAATATAACTCAAACGAATTGACAACACTTTAAACACGTGTAATGAAACTTTTGACACCCTACTGCAGGCCTACACATATATATTGCGATTACATGCACAGCAGGCACCTAATTTTGGGGGATATTAAATCTTGTCACGTAGCTCATGTAATTTACTTTTAGTACTCTGTCCCTTTTTAGAACGTTCGGTAAATGAATTTTTTGCTATAAAAGCGACATTAAACTGTCACGTTATTGTCGGTACTAGAAACTAAATTACAGCGTCATTTGTATTTAACTTACTTGCAGCAACCCAACACGTAAAGCATATATTGCATCAGATCATCTTCATAAAATTAAGTTTTCTTATAATATAATAATTAGTTAATCATACTTAAAATTATTTCCAAAAATTTGTGTGATCTATCAAGTTTAACAAATAGTTTTGAAAAATGTTGTATAATGAATAAAATCTTGAATTTTATGATTTGATTTGGTCTTAATTGTTACATCTTTGCATAATATATTGCTTAAATAATATAATCATACCCGTCCTAACCTTTTAGTTTTCTTTATTTTTATCTTCACTTATTCCTTTCTTACTTGAAGTGTTAAAAAATTACGAATTATATCTATTGTATTGTACCAGAAATTTTACTGTATTTATAGCCAATTTTAGTTCTCCTTTACCTTAGTTTCATATAATTTATATTTAATTTTGTTTTATATTATTATTATTAATACTGACACAACTGTTTACAAGAATATATTATTTTTATTATTTTTTGAATTGTTTGCCTTATTTACAATGTTTCAGTAGTACTTAACTGCAATCACCTAATATCTGATAATGGTAGTTAAATACTAATGAAACAGAGAGCAAAAGATTCACAAAATAATAAAACATATCCTTCTAAAAAGTTTTGTTATTATTAAAAATAATACAAAATATGTGTACAAGAAAAATATGAGCATTTATGAATATAATTTTGTTTTAATAATATAATTGTTTGTAGTAATTTTCTAATTTAATTCGTGTTATGTTTTTATAGCATGCATTCTTGTAATGTGCTGCATCATAAGAAAATGCATGACCAACGCATTAAGTTTGATTTTTTCCATAATATATCGCAAAAACTAAAAATAATTTTTTCCCATAGAAATCTGTTTTGATTTATGAACCTTGAAAATTTCTGCATACAGATTTTTATAGAATTTTGCACAAGATTTTTTTATAGAATACGCGTTTACTTAATAATGCAATCTGAAATTTTAAGTTAAAATTACTCACGTATTCAGTATGTAAAATACGATCTAAATCACTGATGGCGCTTGAAGATGTTTATAGTGTTACTTTCTTATTTTAAGTAATTACAAGTTTGCAAATCCAAGTTACAAATTTGTGTAGTGTATAAAAAAACAGCAAATCTCTCTCTCACCCCCTCTCCCCCTCACGCTTTTTATGCACCTAAGCATTCAAAGAATTTCGACGAAACCGAAACATCGAAGCATGGTAATGTTTTTAGGCTTTTGAAACGTATAATGTGGATTACGTAAATCATTTCCAAACCACAGACGATCACAAACAGAGCATGTAAAACCAAATTTATTCTTACTAAAACGTTTGCTAAACTCAATGTCAGAAGCGATTATTTCTGTCTTGATGCGTTTACATATCAAATTTCTAGACTGTGGGGAATCGAAAGTGTGGAAGCGTCATGTTTTTCGATGACGTTACATTTTTTGTGGAATGACTCCCCCCCCAGCCTAAAAACTTGATCATGTTAAAAAACTACCTGTATCACAAAAATAACATCTAGATGCAGCTTTATTATAATTTTACGTTGTTATTCATCATTGCATGCAGTCTTTATTAATGTGGTTAGCCGCCTATGTCTGCATTGTTTCTTGGCTTGAAAGGTACACTACACACCTTGCGGTAAGCACATCAACTCTGGTGCTCGCTACTCGGGCTAAAAGTTACTCTCAGTTGTAAATGTTGTTGGCTATCTGACCATGCTCGAATTCAGACATCATTCGCAAAGCCACGGCTTATATGCACATCTCAAATTGCTTTATAAGAGAAAACTAATGCTTCATGTACTGTAGAATCCTCTTCCGTGTATAATTTGGTTATTTTCTTCTGATAGTTCCTACCCGTTTCGGATGCTGGATATCATACGGGTTATTTCAACTTTCTGCACTCCTGCACGGAATAAGTCAGTTGTATTCCACCCAAACCAGGTCCTTAAATTCCTCAGCCATGATATTCTCGGTCCTCCAACTCCTCTCTTAGCAAGTACTTTTCCCTGTAGTAATGTCCCAGATACTAAAGCTTGTTAAAGTGTCCCAGATCTTCACTGTGTTAATAACTTCTCTATCTTTCTAAGAATTTTAACATTAGTTATATGTGCTGTCCATGAAATGCTCAGTATTCTACGGTAAAGCCACATTTCGAAAGATTCCAGTTTCTTAGTTGAGGCTTCAGGTAAAGTCCAAGATTCTAGATCGTAGAAGAGGACCGAGAATACGTAGCAGCGTAGAAGTCTTATCTTTGAGTTTATTGTTATATCATGAATTTTGAATAAACTGCTCTTTCTAGTGTACACTGCTCTTGCCTTTTCATTTCTTGAGAGTGGTCCAATTGTTCATTGACTATAGTACCAAATGTATGTAAATTGGTTTACACATTCAAGTGGCCTTTGGTTTATATTAAGGGTGCAGTTTGTAAACTTGTTTTGAGATACAATCGTTAGCTTCGTTTTATTAACATTGATGTCTAGACCATATCGACGGCTGCTTTCTGCCACTCAATTCATTAGTTGTTGCAGCCCCTCTAAGCTATCTGCGAATATGTCGGTATCATCTGCATAACGTATGTTATTTATTCTTTCACCGTTCAGAAATTTCGATTATACTAAGAAGTTATTAGGTTGATTTTTACTATAGAGCTAACATAGAAGGTTAGCATCTGGAATGCAGGGTTTTTAACATGTAGGTACCCCAGCACGACACTTTCTGCAAAATATATTGAGGGCAACGTGTTGGAAAGAAATTGCTAAGCAGCCTGGTTTGTCGTATTTGTATAATTTTATACGTGGCATTAGATATGCCTTTTCGTAGAAATGAAAAATGGTTTGTGGAGAAAGCAAAGCGTCAAGGCTTTGCCTTTAAGGGTACGTAAGACAGTAGGTACTCAACTATTACATGGCCTGAATGTACGTAAACATTATTCTTTTACCCTTAAATTCGTAGTGACCGTCAATCAATGATTTTGTCGGATGATGGGTTGTGAGGATCGGTAAAAGTATAACACAGATTTTAACTTATTTGTGTCGACGTTTCGACAATGTTTATTATCATCATCAGGACAATGTTGCTGATGCCAAACAGCACAGTTGTGGTTTTGGCGACAGCAACAATTTTCCTGATGATAACAATAAACATTGTCGAAACGTCGACATAAATAAGATAAAATTTGTGTTATGCTTTTGACTGATCCTCACAAACTGTTCACCCGAAAAAAACAATTATTCATATTTTATGTAAAAGTGTAAGTTCCCCGCTTATCACAGGCTCTTAATTATGGGTCGTAGTCCAACATGGACACTAACGAACACTAATGAGTAAAGTACATTCACCAGTTAGTTTTTACATACGAGTAAATAAAGTTATAGCTTATTCTGTAGGATTAATAATGTCAAATAATTAATAAAATATTTCGTAAGATTTTTCAAATTAATTTTCAAATTAAAATTTGATATTTAAAGGTAAGTAAAGCACTTACTTTTACTCAATCCAATCAGTGAGCTTTTTTCTAGTCAATCCCCTATTTTATGATTCAGAAATCAGATGATAGTAATGTTTAATCTAACACTTTGTAAGAAAATACCACTGTTCCGTCTTAAATAATGTTGCGTCCTGTTCACAAAAATTTATTTTCTCTAATATTATCGGCACTAGAAATGCAAATCATCTGTTCCAAATATTTAAAAAGTTTTATAATTTTTGTATTTATATTTGTATTTATATTTATATATTGTATTATATTTGTGTACTTGTTTTTGTTCCGTCTTACTTTGGATGTTTTATATCTGAAGGTTTCTGTAAATCTTCATGTCCCTATTATCTGGCAATGTATTTGCATGTGGTGAATACAAGACACACAAATCTAAGCATTCACACACGCGCGCGCGCGCGCACACACACACACACACACACACAGATATTGTTACATCATAGAAAAAGTCTACGTGTTTAACGAATGTTCCAGAGGGATCCGGAATATAATGCGTGTGGCGTACGTGATTCTCGACGCATTAGCTAGACTGTACAGAAGCCGCGCGGACTGTGTCAAGGCCACAATTAATTACTTCGCAAGTAGAGATAACGCGTAGTTTGGAATGTTCTGGTCTGTGAGCAGGGGTATAAATACAAGACGGCAGCGGCCTTAGTATTAGTTTTAGTTGCGATATATTACGTGTGGTTCGAGTTTATTGTCGGTTGATTACAAGATATTAGTGTGTGCGTTCAAGGTTATTAGTGAAGTGTTGTGTTCTATAATCGAGCGGTATAATTGTAATACAATTGTCTTTTATATTAGTTGACATTTTATTGCGTGTGAACAATTTTTATTCCATTTGATATAAGAGACTCTCTTGTTAATTACGAACTGTTTAACTCTGATAATTAAAGCTGGAGATTAGTGACTTAATTTGTTTTAGATCCATGTTTTTCGGTATCCAAGCCACTTATAGTATATAATTAGGAAAATAGTTTACCTTTTTCTTGTCCGTCTGGTGGCCTTTTTTCTATATTTAATTCAACGCGTTTCGGGACATATGCCCCATCATCAGAATTATCCCTTGTTGAAGTTCGTCGATCGTTAAAATATTAAAAACACTGTATATACAATTTTACACATAACAATAAATATAATATAAACATAAAAAAACACACATAAAATACCTAAACTTGAGACACACGCGATATCGGTGGTGCGCACCACGACAGTGGTGGTTTGGCAGTCGACTATAGCATGTCGTGGTGCGCACCACCGATATCGCGTGTGTCTCAAGTTTGGGTATTTTATGTGTTTTTTTATGTTTATATTATATTTATTGTTATGTGTAAAATTGTATATACAGTGTTTTAATATTTTAACGATCGACGAACTTCAACAAGGGATAATCCTGATGATGGGGCATATGTCCCGAAACGCGTTGAATTAAATATAGAAAAAAGGCCACCAGACGGACAAGAAAAAGGTAAACTATTTTACTAATTATATACTTAATTTGTGTCTTGTATTTAGTTTTCCACTATACCATACGACGATCAGTAGACCGTTGTAACAATATTTTGGAAACAGATAACACGAAGACACACAAGTGTCACTATTAGTATCAACCAGGTAATATAATTAGTGTGCAATATGACAAGCTTGTAGAATAACGGAATGATACCTGTCTCATTACATCAATATCTATTTACACGAAATGTAGCAAGAATTAATTCACATGTTTTAATTTGAAAATGGTTTTGAAGAAATCTGACGAAACGCTTTATTAATTATATAAACATTATTTATACTACAGAATGAGCAGTAAATTTTATTTACTCCTATTTAATATAATGTAGTAAAACACCAAGTATTTATGGTTTGGGAGGTACTGAAACCAACTTGCAATTGGAAAATAATGAAGAAACTGAAAATTGCCAGGCATATAAGTATTTAGGAGTACAGATAAAGCAGGATGGCAGAGATACAGATGAAATAAAAGAAAGAGTAGGCATGGGACGGAGGGCTATGAAAAGGCTAAATATTATATGGTGGCATGACCAGATAACTAGAGGAAGGAAAGTACAGATATACAATACTATCGTACAGAGTATTCTGTTGTATGGTGCTGAGAGTTGGAGAATGACAGAAGCGGACAAAAGGAAAATACTAGCTGTAGATATGGGTGCACTAAGGAGATCATGCAGAGTATCCAGGCGAGAGAAAATAAGAAATGAACAGATTAGAGAAATGCTAAATGTGAAACATGCAGTAGTAGACGAAATAGAAAGAAGACAGTTAATTACGTTTTGACATATTAAACGGATGGAAGGAGAAAGGTTGCCAAAAAGGATAATGGAATGGTTACCCCCGGAGAAGAGGAAGAGGGTAAGACCCAGACGATCATGGGGAGAGAGTATCCAGAAAGCTCTACGTTCGAAGAATCTGACAGAAGAACATTGTCAGGACAAAAAATATTGGAGAGAAAGTTTGGAAATCGGACAGGGAAGACAGACGCTATAAGCCGATGTTTTATATATAAATATATATATAAAACATAATGTAGTTAAAATTTTTGTTATTTATAAGTTTAAAAATTTTAATTCTACTTCTATTCTTAGCAAACATTGCACTAACGTTTCTTGTCAATCTTACTATTCGTCCTTACACAGATAACAGTAATGACAATTGTCCATTTACACAAGACTTAGATTGTTTTAATGCTTTAGTACTTTGTCTTTCAGAGCTCGGCTTACAATATCTTAACCTGACAAGTCTCATTAGAGTTACTAATTTGGATTCACTCTCTACTAGGGCCGTAATCAACGATAGGGAGGTTACGCTATTATTGTAACTAATCGAATAAACATTTAATCAAGGAATCTATCCGAAGCTAAATTGATATGACAGGCGGCTTTTCGTATTACACTCAGGCCGACGTTTAAACGAAGTATAACGTAAATTTATTCACGTCCTGTATACATTGATATCGACAATTTCGTGATAAGGCGATCAATATCGTCTTAACGCTATCCTCCTTCTTAGACGTGTATAGACGCATGTACGCACAAAAACCTACAGAAAAATACAGCCTGTTCTGGACAAACAGAAAATTACACATAACAAGCGTAACGCCTGTCGACTTTAGATAAGTCAGCATTCTTCAAAGTCGTCAATTTATACGTACGGTGACACCTTAGCACATCATCAGCGTTTTAACCTCTATTCAAGGACACACTGTGTTAATCATCATCATCAACATCATCTATCTGTCCAGGATTAGGCAGGTTGACTGTTCACCATCTCCGTCTCGGTCTGCAAACATTTCTTCTTCCGGTTGGCTTATAATTCAGGACTATTCTTGGGATTCTTTCTGGAGACATGCGCATAATGTGCTCTTTCCATCTTTTGTTACAGTTTTTCGCTAGTTCCGTTACTGGTTGTACTTTTAATTCCTGTCTTATATCTTCGGTCTTTAAGTGATCCAATCTTATACAACCTTTCACAGATCTAAGATATTTCATTTCAGACGCTTCCATCAGTCTATAATCTTTCCTTCTTGGTGCCCATGATTCGGACCCGTATAATAGCATGGGGACGGCCGTCACCTTATAGAATTTTAGTTGTGTTCCTTTAGTGGTCTTTCCTTTGAGTGTTCTCCGTAATGTCCCACATATTCTTTGGAAGTTGTTTGTTTTATTAAGAATATCTTTGTCTTCTTCATATGTAATATCACATCCTAAGCAATTGAAATGTGATATTTGTTCTAAAATTTTATTTTCAATTACAATTTTTGTCCGAATCAAATCTTTTCCTAGGAACGCCATGGTCTTAGATTTTTCTATTGAAATGTTCAAATTATAACCTTTTGATAACAGATTTTGTTTGTGGATAGCTAGTTGTAATTTATCCTCACTATCTTGGATTACAAATTATTCATCGGCAAACAGCATAGTGTTTAGGAAATTGTGTCGGCTAATCTGTACACTTAGAGGAGCACTTCGTTTCCATTCTCGCACGAGGTCATCTATATATTACAACGTTAAGAACTTGTGAAGCCCCAAACTTCTTGTGAGCCATTTATTTTGCACATTACTTGCGCTATAAAATTATGACAGGTGTAATTGTAATAATAATAACACAACGTAATATGGTTTAGAATCATTTAAAAATGTATTAATCAATAATTGTATATTTTGTTGCGATTTAAAAATATCATTATTATTCGCATGTGTGTACCCATAGCACACATCTAGTTATTAACATATAAGTAATAATCTCGTATTACACATAGACATAATATACACTCTTATACTACAATAAAGATTTGTAATTATATAATATTGCTCTCGACTTGCTCATTACTGTGATAATTATAAGTTTATCTAATCTCTTTTTAATAATCTATTTTCTTTTGATTATATTGCATACGCATTGCTTTGTTTTCTAATAAAAATGTACTATTTACTTTATATTAATTTAAATATCATTGACTAAGTTATTTATTTCAAATTATAGTTTCATACTTTTAAACATTACTCTAACTACTACACAAATAAATATTTACATTTCCAAAAATTATTAATTCATCTTTGAATTATATTGTCTTTCTTTTTACATAATTATATTGTCTTTACGGGAGTCTTTGTTTTACATATACATGGTTTTGTTTCACCTTATTTGTCGTGGTAATATTCAGAGTATCCTCTTCGGTCCTAGGTCCTCGTCCCTGGGTGCTCCTCTGTAGTCGTGTAGTCCTGGAGTCCTTGATCCTCGTCCTTCCGATCCTCTCCGTAGTCGGTTGCCTCGTTCCGTACGCTGGACTCTATTCCATGTACTTGGCTGCTCACTCGTATCCCGTCATGGCCTCAGGTTTCAGGTCCTTTCACGAAAGTGGTGAGTAGTCGTGAAGAACCTCCTGCTGCTGCTATGGTTGATAGACAAAGAGTTGTTGTCTCGTTGGGCAGAGCCTACGGCTGACACGGTAGTTGTACGAGAAAGTGAATTAAGTTAGCGCGTCTCGAGTATTTATACCCTAGGGCGCAAAAATCATGTTTCGACAATATTCTGCAGGTCTCAGTCTGTCGTTGCCGTCCCTGTCTAAACACAATTATTTTCACATTTATTTCGCTTGTCTTCGCCATATGCGAAGACTTTTAGACATTACCCGATATTCATCTTGTCGGTAATTGTTATGTGTTCACTGTGTGTAAACCATTTTTCCCTATCTTAATTAACATAAGTTTTATTTCTATTTATTTTCACTATGATCGCACTTTTTATTATTTTCGCACTATTTTTTATACACAAAAAAATTGTCTTTAATTTATACACACTGTGCCGTATTTATTTTTCTGATATTATGCACACAATCTTTACAATTAAAATAATTCATATAATTAATAGTGTTCATTAAGGGGTGACGCTTTGCAGGTGTCAACAGGCCTCACAGACACATACGTAAAATACATGTGTACACACTGACACAGCGGCGTGGCGTGACAAACCTGTCTCAGCATAAGTTTGGTCGTTCCATTTACAGTTCAGATTGAAAGATAAATTATTATTACTAACAATATGAATTATTTATTTAACTTAATTAATTATCTTGATTAAATTGTGCAATGCACAGTACCCTATACATTTGTACTGTTGCAATATATATACCTAACCATTCTGACCACCCACCACAACATAAAATGGCAGCATTTTATTCGTTATTTAACAGAATGTACAAAATACCCCTAAACAAACAAGAAACTGACAAAGAAAGAAATATAATATACCAAATTGGTTATGAAAATGGATACAATAAAAATACTATGATCAAAATAGAAAACAAAATCAAATACAAAATAAAAACTGAACAATTAAGAATTAATCAAAATGAACAACACATAAATAATAACAACAACAAAAAATGGGCCACATTCACATACATAAATAATAAAATGACAAAACTAACAAAACTATTTAAAAACACAGATATAAAAATAGCATACAAAACTAATAAAAATAAATTACAAATTCTAAATAGCTCACACAACAAAGGTAATACAACAACTAATGGTATATACAAAATTGAATGCCAAGATTGCAATAAATGTTACATAGGACAAACAAAAAAACAGCTGAAAAAACGTTATTTTAAACACCTAAACGCATACAAAAAACCAGAAATATATAAATCCAATTTAGCCACACATGCAATAAACACAGGACACGAAATCCCAAACATAACCAATGTATCCCTAATAAAACATATACCACACAAAGGCACCATAATCAACATTTGGGAAAATTTACAGATATACAAACATAAAACACAAAACAAACTAATACCAGAACAAATACAAATCAATACAAAACATGACACAATATTCAAAGCATCAACATCGAAAATACACAAAATACAAAAAAATATACCACAACACATACAATAATACAACTTTAAAAGACCAAAGACCAACAAACAACCTTAATAACATCCAGCAGCCAACACACAAATACTTCACCAGAAACAAGATGGCGAAGGCTGAAGATGAGAGAACAGGAACTCTCGAAACATGTTCCAAATAGAAAAAACATCTTGAGGTAAATTTAGTATAAATATTAAAGTAATATATATATATATACATATATATATATATATATATATATTGAACAGTGTAGGCTATAAATTGCATTCCCGTCTGACATCTTACTGTGTTAATACGAATTTAATTCCAACTGAATTAGTACCCCCAAATCTAGGTCTACCAGCAAGGTATATAGGAAGGCAGACAGCGTCCAAGCGTCCATATCAGGCAAACTATGGGAGCTAAAACCATTAATATTGCTGACGTTGATATAAACGTAACAGCACAACTATGCGGAGCCAGTCACACAAGACTCCTAAAAATTCCACAGTGGATGTCATATAGTCAAAAGGGTAAGGCTTAGAAGCAGCAGAAATCAGGGAATAAGGAGGACATGAGCAAATAAACCTTATCACAAGGACACACACTCAAAGTATTAGCTCAAAATTTTATTTCAAGTAATTACTTTATTGCATACATCTGACTTACGTACGTTTCGCAGAAGTAATCTGCATCTTCAGAGTTTTAAAATATGAAATGACTAATAAGCAATTTGCGTTTTAGATTAAGCACTTTGCTCGTTGTATTGTTTTTTTTTTACAAACAGCTAATGTAGTATTTATATTAAAAGTCTTGATTGTTTAATTATGTAAATTTTAATATGTCGTCTTGTATGGGTACTATCTAAATATGTACTTTAATTTTAAATGATTGTTTTTTCGTTTACGTAATTTTGAAATTGATCATACTTTTGTTGAAATTTGTAACATTTTTGTATATATTTGATTAGATAATGTTCTCAAAATAACTGTCCTGTGTTTATTGCATGTGTGGCCAAATTAGATTTATATATTTATGGTTTTTTGTAGGCGTTTAGATGCTCTTTTCTAAAATTTTTGAGTTAAAGAATTTGTAAATATTAAATATATTATTTATTTTAATAATCCAACAGCAATAACAGTAAGTTGGGTGACTGAATAAACACGATATTCCTTAATAATTTGTTACTTTATGCATTTGCTAGATTTTAATGACATTTACTAAAATGCGGTTCTTCAGGATTTGTTTATCAATAACGTCTCTACCCGGTTCCGGTTATAAATATTATTCTTGCAAAGCGTACACTATAAACGTTATATTCATTTGTGCTGTGCTACAGTATACATACTTGCACACAAAAATTCAAAAATTAATAAACAAACTGCCATATATAAAATTACTTGTAACATGTTTTACAAAATCTTGGAGTGAAAAGTGTTTAGACAACATTTTAAAATATTTTTAAGTTACGTATTTAATTTTCTTATATCTGAAGTTTAATTAAGAAAGTTATGTTAGTGGTTATAATCACAAACAGATTTATCACTGTTGCACACCACTATGAAAAATTCCGATCTGACGATGAGCTGAAAAGCTTGAAAGCGTTAATCGGAATAATTTTCCTATAGCGATGCAACAGTGATAATTCTGTTTCCTTATATCTGTTTATATTTAACAAACGTCTAATACAGTTTTCCCTTAGTGTAACAATGACAAAGTAACAATGTGTTAACAAAGGATAACTAACAATATACCGTAAATAAAAGAAAACTGCATTAAAATATGTTTTATTACATTTATTTTTAATATTGACGATAATAAATTTTGCTATAAATTTTATGCATATAACGTGGAAAAAATTGCATAACTTGAGAAAATAAATTTTTTCTAAGCACCAGAAATATGTACAATTTGTTACGTTTCTACGTGAAATAGTTTAATTTAGTAAAGTGTGGTATAGTGTGTAATGAAAGAATAGTAAATGATATTAATGCTGTTTCGTTTAGTTGGCGCCTAGACGGGTAAAACCAGAATCGTTAAAGATAAGGGTCGTTACTGAAATTTTAGTAAGTGTGTGTTACTTTTAGGATCAAAAGAAGAAATAAATTACAAATATATAGAAAACATAAGTTAGTAAGAAGAAGGAAGATTAAAAGGGAGACAAGTTAGATGAAACCGGAAAAGGAAGCACCAGGAAAGCATATATTTGCTTCCTTACTTCTGCGATAACAGGAAACTACTTACATTTCTGGATTTATCGAGAGTAATGTATACTTTTGACTCATTTGAAACTTCCTGCTTTTGGGAATTGTATAATGGAACTGAGCTGAGTCATTTTTGTGTCGACATCTTGTACAACAATACACTTTTCCATTTGAGGCAGAGTTCTCGTTCTGAATGTTTGATATTGTCTTATGATTTTGGTCCACCTTACGTTTTTATATCTGACGAGCAGTGCCAATCTGGTATCAATATCTCTTTCGTCAGTTAAATATCGTCAGTTTACAATTAACGTGTAAGTTATACAAATAATGCAAGCTTTAATTAATGGCGTTTCTATCTGATCGTGTAATTAGTCACAACGTCCCGTACGCCAGTATTTATTTTACTGCAAACCATTAGAAGTTTCCTAATCCTCTAAATAAAGAAAACCTCAAGTCGACTAGGCTGCGAAAGGTATGCTATTTTTAACAAAGAAATAGCCCCAAATATTATTAAAAACCGACTCAACTTATTTTGAAGTTACATTAAAGTTCCTATGCTTGAAAGACTTTTGTTGAACAATGTCACTCGTGGTAATCAAAGTAAACTTGAGTCTTCAAACGAGCGAAAAGATAGTTTATCGTACATTTTGAGTTTATGAGAATAATTAATAAATTACGTTACAGGCATTTATCTGCTGATAAAGATTAGATGTTACATAAATGATGACAAATGTTGAACATGTTAGTTCATTTAATGTAATAATGTTTACACTCGTTTCTTACCTGGCCACTCACACACAAGAGACACACCTGCATCAATTTCAGAATTTTAGAGTAGTAAATAACTGCTCTTAAATTTAATGCGTTTCAGTTTAATGTAAATTTAAACGATCTATGATGTAGGCTTTAATGGTACTAATGGATACACAAATTACTACAGTTACAAAATAATTAATACCGGTTTTAACAATGAAATATTATTTAAGTATAACAGTACTTACCGTTTAGTAAATTGTTAACGTTTACGTAGTTATAGGCTAATAAAAAATGTCCGTAAACCTTTTTGAATTTTTTACGTTATGCCAGATGTTTCTAACGAGATAAGTAACAATTTAATTACGTAACAATAAGTACGTAAACAAAGGATCGAGGGGTAGTCAATAAATCAGTTGCACTAGCAAAAGAAAAGAACGTAAATATTTATGGAATATTTTTTTTTATCTAATGTTACTATTAAAGACTTACGTTTTTGCAAAAACTACAAGTTATTTGAACTCTCGTAGTGTCGTGCCACAAGTTTCTTGATACCACGACCGAAACGTTTTGTCTAATATCCGACAGCCATTCCTGCAGTGGATTTTAGACTTTTCCATCAATGTGATATCACCATATCGCAAGGGCTTCTTTTAGAGAACCAAACACATAGAAATCACACGGCGCCAGATTAAAGTTGGAGACAGAACTTTTCCATACTTTCCATTTAATTTTTAACATTGAAAATGTTTATAAGGACGTGTCGCACATTTGCGGCCGATCGCTGGTGCATGACCGAAAATGGGAACCGGTGAGTTTCCATAGAAACTACTTCTTTGTTGTCAATAACGTAGTACACATATAAAACTTCGCTTATGAATGCGACTACATTTAACTTATAATCTGTAAATTGGTAAATGAAGAATGAATTCATTGATTGGTGAATGAAGAATGAATTCATTGATTGGTGAATGAACATAAATATATATATTTTTTAGATTTATTGAAGCATTTTCAATGCCCTTCTCTGTGCATTGCATTTGTGCAATGCCTGAAAATTTTTTAAATAGTTCCTTTGTGACGCTTGTTTTCCTGTCAATAAACGAGACATATATTGATCGTTAATTTTCCGTGATTGCAGACGCTGACATTTAATGAAGTGCACAGTTGGATGCGAAATACACAAAGCAACCGCAATTTTGTCTACTGTGCTTCGACTAATTTGCAAACAACTGTTTGTGTACGCTTTCAACGCCGTCATCATTTGTCCAATTTGGTGGTCTTCCCTGCCTTTAATTATTCTCGATACCTGTGCGGATATTTTCTAACAACTCGCACAATGGGCTGTGTTAATGGGCTACTTTGGAAACGCTATGTAACCATACACTTTTCTCAACTGCCGTTGAATTTCTGTGGGTTAAACATTCTTGCCCGCAGAATTGAGTCACTGTGAGGATTCTAATTCGGACGCTACTTGCAAGTGATCTGACATGTTCAGTAGCTAACAGCGGACTAACCCTTTCTACTATGTGGGAATTGTAACTACAGCTGACGGAAACGGACTTTTTTTGGTGTTGCCAACACCTTTCATCAAAGTATCTTTTCTAGAAACTACCAAGGGCAACTAACCTTTCACCGTCCAACATAGGACCACTTTCTGGTTGCTGTGATGTATTATTTTGCTGAGTCTTGGCATCAAGGAGTACAGTAATAATATATAACATATTCACTCGTATTATAAAAATTCTTCAAAATTTTATAAAATAAATCTTTTTAGTTCTGATGTTGAAGAGTAATTAATCCTTGGATTTCGTTGTCCATGACGTGTCCGTTACTTAACTAAATATAATTAATTCTTTAACGACTCGGAACACAAATTCTTTTACGGGTACTACAAATTTAAACACAGGCACAAATTCAATATATACAGAAAACCGACTAAAACTGACACACTACTACACAACTCCTCCAATCACCCAATACAACACAAACTAGCTGCCTTCAGAACTATGATACATAGACTTACCAACGTCCCACTACATGAAAAAGACTACAAAGACGAACTAAACACGATAAAATATCTAGCAGAATCCAACGGATACAACAGAACAATAGTCAATATACTCCTACACATAACACAGAACATACAATAGACAAAGACAAAAAACAACAAATTCATAACACTAACTGAACTTCATACCATCAACAACAAAACTGAAAAAATAGCCCACAAATTCAAAAAAAGCAGGATATAGAATCGCATAGAAAACTATTAACAAAACAGAACACACACTATCAAAACACACACACAAAACATATTCGATCAACCTGGTGTTTACAAACTAAATTAGTCAGATTGTAACAAATTCTACGTAGGCCAGACAGGACGTAGCTTCAAACAAAAATACAGTGAACACACAAAGGCACTACACTCCACTACAGGCTCGACCTTTGCAAACCACTTCATTGAAGCAAACCACACATACAAAAACATAGAATATACATGGATATTTTCACGTACATACAAAAGGAAAAAAACTAAACTAAACACTCTAGAACAATTGCAAATATACAAGCACACGTAAACACATAGAAGCCACATCCTAAACGAACAGACGAACATGTCACAGCCCACACACACATCGATCTTTCAAAAGTCGATACCGTCACCAAGATCAAGACGGACAGTGCTCCCAACGCCAGCCTCTGAAGGAGCTTTTTAAAAGCGAAAACCGGTTCAGGCTATAAGGTAAAACTTCTAAGGTTTTAGTCGTAAAAAACTTTGTGTTCCGAGTCGGTAGTGAATTAGTTATATTTATAAATTAATCATAAAACTAAAGTGTTGCTTATTTCTGTTTCGGAAGAACATTGCTGTTTGAAAGAGACAGTGTAAATACCACACTTCAAAGTAAAGTTATAAACTTAATAGGGTTTGCATAACTTTGAAGTAAGTTTATCTTGGCCAAGTAAATTTAATTTAAACCACACCTGTTTGTATTTGTGAAGCACATGGAACTAGATTAATGACTTTCCTAAAGATAAAACCTCACACGTAACAGGAAGGCAAGTTTCCTTTCAAGGTAGTCAAAGTTATATTCCCAGAGATGTGCATTAACTCTAATTATGTCATCAAAGTTAGTTTACCAAATTCGACTTTGGGTTGTGAAATGTTTCATATGTAAGCTTCGTGTGCATTCTCCGAGAAGAATTTTTGTATAATACCGTCCTAATTATTCTTATCGCACAGTGAATGAAGTAAAATTTCACTCGCATGCCAGCATACATAAACTATTATAAGTTCAAGTTACTTTTAAATTAAGTACGACGTAAAAATTTCTTGTAAAGAAAAGTAGTAATTTTCTTAAAATTTCATGTGAGACATGTGTGTTTTAAAAAGATCTTTGCATGTAATAAAATTACATAACATTAAATTACATAAAATTACATAAACGAAAGCGATTATTTATTAAAATCATCTCATACTTAAAATAGGATACAAAATATCATATGGCTATCCACATTTGTCTAACGTATTGTAATATATTCTAATTTACCCCTGAGTATATACACCCCCTCATATAATATTGACTATCGTACAGAACTATGTAAAAGCATCACTAAGCTAGTTTGAATGTTATTCTAGAGCACTTTAAATTGCAATAAATTGAATTGATCAACGTTTGAGAAATTTTCTTAAATATTTATCAAATCAAAAGGTAATTTTTATCCTTTAGTTTTAATCGATTATGAAATTCTGTTATAGTATTAAGTACATAGCGATGGATGTCACGTGTCCCACGCAAACATGTACAACTTTTACATGAACTTACAAACGCATGCTAACGTTAATTAGACTTAAATTTTACATCATACCTATGTTACGTTTATTTTTTAATTGCTAATATAATCGCATATAATGAAAAGAGAGAGTAACAATAAATACGTCTGTGAACTTAACCTCATTGTTTATAGACTCCTACCATTGTATACTGTTTCCGTTCTTAGCTTATTCCTGATGTAAACAAACAGGCGTGGCACATCTAAACGCTATTTTTGCTTCAGTTAGAGGCGTGTCACTCTGATCGAAGGAGTACAGACAGGGTACATATAATATTGATACTGTATAAACACTCGTAAATTGTAATACTTTTTACATTCCGGACCAAAGTAATATTTGTGTGACTGTCAAAGCGACAATGATATATTTTATAACACACAAAGTTAATGGATTTTTTTATTTAATGTTTGAATATTGCAAAAAAAAAAAAATAAAGTAGGCCTATATGTAAAGCGAAAATAGAAGCTGTGATAATTACTTGCCAGTGTACTGTGTATTATCAGTTGTTGTCGGAGAGTAATTCAATGCCTTCCCTTCTGTGCCGGAACTTCAATCAACACTTGAGTAAGGAGTGTTAATGATAAGATTGTCCACGACGGCGTCGGTAATTTGGTCGAATTCCCAGAGCTTATCATTTTCCTTGAATACATGCTCGAATTGTCCATCATTATTTCTTTTACCGCCTGCTCTATCAGTTGTTTTACATCATGCAGCTTATATGTTGTGTTGTAACGGGAAACATATCCTTTCAACTGGCTCCATATTAAATCAGTGGAATTCAGAATACAGTAATAAGGAGGAAGTCTTAAAACGGCGTGCCCCGATTTTTCGGCAATATCGTTTACTAAAAACTTTTTAAATTTATGTTTATTTTGCTAGCGGCAATAACGTTCATAAAGATGATTAAACGTAATCACAAACCACTTGTCGCAGTAAAGACAACTATCACATGACTGTACAGACGTTCTGCACACGCGCGTAACACATTACTGTGTGAACAGTGTCAACGCCCCTGACCAACAGCGTTTCAGATGAGCCACGTGGGTTTGTTGACATCACGATTAAACTAAAAATGGAAATAGTATATACCGTTAATGTTAGTACTTTCTTTGTTGTTTCTTTGTTCCTAGTTACAGACAATAGTACAGTAGTAACAGATTATTTAAATCGTCATTCTGGTGTGTCCTTTTTAACATAGACTGCACGGTTTGATACATTTGGATATTTTATTGACGCATAACACACCATTCATCTAAGCGTTAATGGGATTAATCGTAAGTTAACACTCCAAAATAAGGAAACTTATTTAGCACAATATTTTTACTTTAAAGTGTTTTTGTTTGTGGGTGACATCTAACAAAATACGTTGTGTAAAGACCAAAAGTGTATTCCACGTATTTAGAATTTAATTTTTTACCTTGTTGTTGTTAAGTTGTTACCTTGGGTATACAATTGTTAAATGGAATCTGCAAAGTCTCTGGGATGCAGATACTGTAGCCAAAATTAAAACCAAGGGGATGGTTTTTTGTGGAACTGATCCCGTACGGGCAAAAATTGTTATAGACAGTACTGTCCTGGAACAAGTTAGCAGTTTTGAATAACTGTGCTACAGTGTGTCTTATAATGCAAGCAACGACGTTGTGAATAAGTTCCATAAGTTCAACCTTATGTGCGGGACCATCAGGCGAACCCTTAAGTCAGCAAGTAAAGAAACACACCTAAAATTCTACAAGGTGATGGCTCTTCCCACACTTCTTTATGGGTCTGAAAATTAGACTTTAACGAAAGGCCAGGCCAGTCGCATCCAAAAATGAGATTTCTCAGGCACGTAGCAGGGTATACTCTCCATGATCATAGAAGAAACACAGATATACGGCAGGATAATGAATATTATGAGTATACTCGACAGGATCGCCCAGTATCGGCTGAATTGGTGGGAAAATCTTTGTCGAATGGACGACTGCCGCATTCCCAAACAACTATGGAACTATAAGCCGAAGGGACGGAGAGGTGTGAGACGTCCGAGGAAGCGCTGGAGTGACCAGCTGTAATATTTGCCTATTTGAGAACGGAACAAACCATTCTTGGTTTAAGCCTTGAGGATGATGATGATGATGGTGGTGATTGTCTTTGAGTTTAGCTGTCTTAACGTACACATTCTCAAACACAACCGATTGGATAGCTAGGTATTTCTATTCAGGGCTAAACCCAATTCTGCATTCAGGAGGTTTAATAGCAATTAATGCTTTGTTTGAATTTGACGCCTTGCATACGAAATGGCAGTATTGTTTATCCCCGTATACAGCACGGTCGGTTTCAGTTGTTAAAGTAGATACCATGTACAAGTCAAGTTACCTCAACTTAATCTTAAATCTCGTAGTCGTTTATTTCTCTGTTGAAATAATAATTGCTGATAATAATTGGTGAAATTAATATTTTTTATGTTCTTTAATTAAGAAAGTTGTGTTAGTGGTTATAATCACAAACAGAATTTTAATGAAGAAAGTTGTGTTAGTGGTTATAATCACAAACAAATTATCGCTCTTGCACACCACTACAGAAAGTTTATTCCGATTAGCGCTTTCAAGCTTCACAGCTTATCGTCAGATCTTCCAAGCTCATTATTTCCGATCTGACGATAAGCTGTGAAGCTTGAAAGCGCTAACCGGAATAATTTTTCTATAGTGTTGTGCAACAGTGATAATTCTATTTCTTTTATGAATTTGCTAACTGCTATAATTTTTATTGTTCGACTAAGTATTTTCGTCATCACTGACATCATCAGGTCTTAAACAACCTGTCGATGTTTAGTCGAACAATAAAAATTATAGCAGTTAGCAAATGCATAAAAGAAGTAGTAAGGATGGCTGCTAATTTAAACAATACGAAGAATAAAATGTTGTTTAAGACCTGATGATGTCAGTGATGACGAAAAGCTTAGTCGAACAATACAAATTATAGCAGTTAGCAAATTCATAAAGGAAATAATAAGGATGGCTGCTAATTTAAACAATACGAAGAATAAAATGTTGTTTAAGACCTGATGATGTCAGTGATGACGAAAAGCTTAGTCGAACAATAAAAATTATAGCAGTTAGCAAATTCATAAAAGAAATAGTAAGGATGGCTGCTAATTTAAACAATACGAAAAAAAAGTGATAATTCTGTTTTATGTTCTTGTCACGATTTTTGTTTCAATTTGTCCAAAGATATAAACTTTCTTCATTTTATGTCCTTTGTAAATACGTACTATAATTTTCTGAGGTTCAAAATTTAATTCAGAGAGTTTTTTTTTAAAAGTCAATAACGTTTTAAATTTTAATTTGTTAATAAACGTCAATTTGTTACATTTTAATTACAAAAAATTAATTTTTAGATTGTAATAGTGCTAACCATAGGAATAACCTACGAAACAAACATTCTGTAAGACCTTAGTTCACATTCGTCTGCATTGCTAACTTTCAACTAATATGATGTAAATTATAAACAATCAAATCTGTCTGTAACTGAAAATAACACATTAAAATTAGTACTTTGTTAAAGAATATGTGTATATTCGTATTCTGCATAATTTTCTTTTATAATTATTTTAGGAAAATATTTGTTTATGTATATAACACAGAAAATGTATGATAATTGTTAAATAAATTTTATCTCCATGTTGTCCATTTCTGTTGGAATTGTATAGCTTGTTTACTTTTGAGCAATCCGTGTGATCTGATTTACGATTAATCTTAGACCGGATATGCTATAACATGAATTTATGTGTTACAGAAACACGACCGCAAGTTGAAATAGCTGAAACGTGTTCAGCATGTGAGAGATGTTTTGGTTTCGACAGACACAAATTTATATAAAATACAACTACCACAACGCCCGACCAACTTACAGATCAGAAATTAAATGAGAGAAACGTGGCGTTTTAGGTTATACTTATTCCAGACACAAAAGTACTACCCGTAACGTACTCACTAAGAGATAATCTAACGAACAGTGTAGCATGCTAAACAAAATTGAATAACTTTGTCGTACGGCACAGCTGATTAAAGTAAGTAAACATTTTGTCACTTGTAAAGAAATTATTTGTTTCACTGTTTCAAATTAATTGTTACATTCCTGGATTTTGTTGTCCATGACGTGTCCGTTGATTAGCTAATTATAAATACCTATACTCACTCGGAACACTAATTTGTTGTTGGTAAATATGTAAAATTTTTACCTTGCAGCCTGAATCAATTTTCGCTTATTACAACCCTCTGACCGCAGTTTTTGCTTGGAGCCTCTCACGAAGCTTGCAATAAGGGAAAACTGCTATAAGGTAAAAATTTTACATTTTCACAAATAAAAAAATTAGTGTTCCGAGTCACTAGTATTATATTTATAATTAGTTAATTGTTACATTATTTGTTTTACTTGTTTGGGGTATTACTGTACGTATATACACAAAATACTTTTAAATTCGTAAAAATACAGTTGTATATGTCAATTTAATATAAACTTTTAATTTAAAATATTCAGTTCTGAGTCATTATCAGAGTCAGTAAGCAAAAACGTGAGATCCTAAAACAACTCTAGAGTTTATTTACTACGTTCATCTTTCAATCTGTTCAATCACTTCACAAAAGTAGAAACATTTAACGTTTTATAGTTAGCAAACATAGTTAAATAATAACTTATACAATTAAAATAAAAATCAAATTTTAAATATACAGTAAATTTCAGGGTCACACTTTCTGGTTACTATTTCATCTACTACTCCAATTCGCTTGACCGTGTTGGTTAAAATTTTCTGAAATAATCTTATAAAGTTTAATATACGTATATGGTATACATGATAAAATGTAATATATATTCTTATAGTGCAGCATTCATAAGATGTACGATTTCGTCGAATGCACAGGACGTTTATAGATTTATGTCGTCTAAGAAAGTTTGAAAATATGAAATTTTAGTAGAGTTGAAGTTTTAATTTAATTTAATAAGTTTAAATTGTTAGTATATTAAAACTTTGCCTTTTAATAAAGCATCAGTAGTTAATTAACATAGTTCGTTAACAAATAATTAACATAAATAATGTAACGTCATTTCGCCGCGTTACAAATCCAGGGAACCCCTCGTAATTAAACTCCGTTAATTAGATGGGCTGCCTACGTTGTAACAGAATTGATCACAAATAATTAATGTAACAAATTACTTGCTAACTGTGTAAGGAAACAATGGCAAGGTATACAATTGATTTAAGCACTCATCATATGTGTGTAACAAAAGACTTCTCTTTATTTAACATTAAAAAACATATACTGACAGATCCCATGACTTTACTAATTCAATTATTAAGTTATATGAAAGGTTTCTTTAAACTTTGAGATCAAACTGGATTTTATATAGTTCTACCTCGGATCCGGGTCAACTTTCTGTATTTCTGTAATTAAAACTTTTAATTATACTTATTTCATGATATTAGCTTGCAAGACTTTCTTTTATTCAACCATTGGAAGAATGGTATCATTGCTTGAATTATATTACTCTACATTAGCATATAAACTGTTACAACGTATGAAGTTCGAATAGTTACATGAAATTCTTAGATTTAATTTATAAGTCTTTACAAAGTTAATAGTTTCTGAAAAGTCTCTTTCAAGAAGTGTTGTGTGACAAATATTAGTAACCCTCGATAGACAGGCTATCGAGTCACCTTTTAATTGGTATGCAGAAGACTCGTCCTGGGGCATCCGTCTTGGGAAACAGGAACAGCGACGACGTCATCTCGGTCTGGCCTTCCTCTGTAAAGGGCTCCAAAAGTTCGCAGGTTGAACAATATGTAGTGTAGATATCTACGATGATCTTGTAGATTCTCGGATGTCCTGATCTGCATATTCTGTCACGTGCAGTAGAGTTTGTGGCTTCTGATAGTTCACATCTCCGGGTATGACTTTGGAATTGTAGTTATTTGTTGAAGCACGAAGTCATCTTGTGTTACACTCCTTTTTACGTTTCGATTTTTTTTACTTTAAATTTCTTGTCTATTTATATGACTATATTAATTAACACATCCAGATGCTTTAAACAGCGACATCTGGTACACCTTCTTAAGGTGAGACAAAATATCGTTAACATATTTTAAACGCACAGCTCCTACGTCTATACTGTACGGAGTCACCATTGCAAAAGAGAGAAATTCCGCTCCCTTCGCCTGGTACTGGGCAAAAGTTAGTGGGACAATTTCCGCGCGAGAATATAGCTCCTAACTATATTTAAGTTAACATTTTTTATTTATACAAACTATCCCTAAACAAATATACACACTTTAAATCAGTTGTTTTAGCGACTATTTATGCCTTCAGATTTTTTATTATTAACATTAGTTTTTTTTATCTTATTCTAACTCACACAGGACTCGGAAAGCATGTCGAGTCTGGAATCAACAGGACAGCGCCTGCTTACAAGCAAAGGGTTAAATACGATATTAATAACTCTTTACAATTTATCTTTTTATTAGACCATCTTCTAAATAACTAATTAATTACTGCTTCCTCTCATACTGAGTACATACAGGTATTTTATATTAATACAGTGAGATTTAAATGGCTTAAGAGCTCGCAACCTTAATTTTTAAAAATTTTTATTTTCTTGATTATTGGTACAATTTAAATCGTCACAGACTCCACCGCTTAAATTGCACGCTACGGTTAAGCTTTTTTGAGTCTGACTCACTATTGGGCACTGGGATATTGAATGGGGTTAGTGTGTGTAAGTTCTTTCACATAGTTATTACCTATAGTTACAACACAGTACACTTTATATTCTTATGAACTACCTTTTTTTTTTTTTTTACATACTATTTACACTAAATATTTACACAATTAAAACACAAAACTCTTTCTTATCTCTATCACTTAATTTTACTACCGGTTTTTTTGTTTGTCTTACTCTCTCTTCTATAGAGTAACTTTCTAAATCTTTACTATTTAGAATTCTATCTTCTCTTCTGTGAGTCCTATATAACTCATGTAGTTAATGAGTGTTAGTACCCATCTAGTTAATGATTATTCATTAATGCATGCTTCGCAGAACTGGAACTCAGGTTGATCAGGCCTCGTTTCCAAACTCTACGTTTTACATTTTTTTACGTGGATTCAGAAATATAATTTTCTTTACTGCCTAGTATTCCCTTTTCTTTTTGGGTTATACTATACCGTCACTTCTTCTTATACAACTTTAGTTGCGAAATATGCGTTCTCCGCACATATTTCTGAGTTGCAGGTTCGCACAGGGCTACTGTAACTGGAGTTAGGTACTTTTGGATTTGGTAAGGGCCACACCATCTGAATGATAGTTTCGAGGTGGTCTTATCAATCGCACTACTAATGGGGTGAGTCTTGTACATTACTAAGTCACCTACTTGGTACCTGACTGAGTTGCTATGATTACCTTTCTCGTGGTATCTTCTGGATTTTTCCAAGCTTGCTCTCAAGTTAGAGCGGGCTTTGTTCCATATTCGCTTTATCTGCTTATCCGTTATTTGCGGAGGCAGCAGATCGTGTATATTCCGTCTTGTGGACAAAGGGTGGTTTGGTCGATACTTGTATAGTAACTCGAACGGGGTCGACTTGTGACCTTCGTGGTAAGCTGAATTAAAAGCGTATTGAATCCAGGATAGATTTTGGTCCCACGACGTGTGATCGTTCGCATGATAGGCTATTAGCGCAGATTTGAGGTTTCGTAGATACCTTTCAGCAATATTGCCTTGCGGTCGATACTCTGTAGTGGTTATATGGTCTATCCCTAACTTGAAACACATATTCTTAAATTCTTTTGCTTTAAACTGCGGACCGTTATCAGATACTATACGTACTGGAGTACCGTAATCTTTAAATAATCTTTCCTGTAGTATTTTAACTGTTGTCGACGCTAATGCTCGTCGCATGGGATACATCCAAACAAATTTGGTGAACGAATCTACACATATCAGTAACATGGTATTCCCTGATTTGGATCGTGGATACGGACCTGAGAAATCTAGATAAAGTTTCGAAAAAGGGGTCTTTGGGATTTCTGATATCAATTGGCTTACTTGAGTATTTCTGGCGGGTTTGCTAAGGGCGCATAATGAACATTTCTTTACGAAGGTAGCTATTTCGCAGTTCATATTGTTCCAATGATATTCCTTTCGAATACGATGTATCGTCTTATTGATTCCCATATGGGCTCCTATGGTAGATGAATGGAAGTATTCCATTAGCATGGGCTTAATTACATCCGGGGCTATTATTCTTAATTCCTTTCCGTCTCTTATTTTGAGACACAGTACATTCTTACTCAATACGTACTTCTCGGATTTAATACCTTGGGTAAGTTGTTCTATAATAGGCTTCAGTAAGGGGTCTTGTTGTTGATATAGGGCAATGTTTGTAAAGGCAAGGGGGAATTCAGTAATTACGGCGTTCGCACTTGCTATTTCCGGCTTCACTACGTTTTCGGAAGTTTTAGTGGGTGACTGGAACATACGGGACAGGGTATCGGCGACTACATTTTGAGTACCTTTAATATGCTGCACTCTGAATTTGTAGCAGTTTAATTTCAATATCCATCTGCCAATTCGTCCTAATTGTTTAGGGTGATTCAATAACCATGATAACGCCTGATTGTCGGTTTCTAAAAGAAATTCTTTATGTTCTAGGAAGGGTTTAAACTTTTCGAATGCAAAAACAATTGCTAAACATTCCAATTCATATGCAGAATACTTTCTTTCTTGATCGTTTAGTGTTCGTGATGCATAACTAATTGGTAGTCTACAGTTATCTATCTCTTGGTATATCACTGCACCTAACGCTACACTGGAACTGTCGGTTTGCACGACGAATGGTTTTGTGAAATCAGCTAATTGCAAAACTGGGGGAGATATAATGCTTTCTTTAAGTTGCTCAAACGCGTTTTGATGTATTGAGCTCCATTCGAACTTCGTTCCCTTCTTTCGTAAGGAGTTTAGGGGTGCTGCTATTTCGGCAAGATGGGGAATATATTTGTGGAAATAATTCACCATACCTAAAAATCAGGCTATACCTTTTGCATCTCGTGAGGGTGCAAATTCTCTAATAGCACGGGTACGTTCGGGGTCAATGCTTACCTTTCCATTCGCTTTCACTATGTGTCCTAAGAAAGAAAACTGAGGGACAGCAAAACTTACCTTATTTGGGTTCACCGTTAATCCTGCTCTTAGTAAACGAGATAACACTTCACGCAAATGTCTGAGATGTTGTTCCATTGATTCACTGTATATTACGATGTCGTCCAAATAGTGGTACACATATTTAAATTTAATGTCGTGAAATATCTTCTCCAATAGTCTACTACATACGGAACTTCCTTGAGATATTCCAAAGGGTAACCTAGTAAATTGGTACAAGTTAAAAGGAACTGCAAACGCGTTTGGATTCTTCTGAAAGAGGTATTTGGTGAAAAGCTTGATTTAGATCCATTACTGTAAAGACCATAGCTTTAGTATAATAGTGAAACGCACTATGGATGTCTGGAAGAGGTATTGATTCAAATTCTATTCTTTTATTTAATTGCCTGTAGTCTACAACTAGTCGGTGTTTATCTGGTCCTTTTGGTACTAAAAAGGAGGGTGAAGAATATGGGGACGTAGAGGGTTCTATGACTCCTTGATCCAATAACTTATTGATATGGTTTCGCATGACTTCCATCTTGGGGGGCGACAACTTGTACGGGGGTAGTCGTATTACTTTCTGATCACTCAGATTAATTTTATACTCTATTAGGTCCGTAAGTCCTAGTTTTGGTGTAAGAACCGAGGAAAATTCTTTTATTAGTTTTACTATTTTGACTCTATCTCTTCGTTCTAGGTGAGATAAATCTGAATCTTGGTGTATTACATTTGCAGTAGATGAACAACGTTTGTCTTCATTACTATCAAATTTATGTTTTCTTGCACGGTCAAATCTGAAATAAAATTCTCGCTCGTAGATGTCAAGAATCATTCCTGTCTTACTAATAAAATCTGCACCTAATATTAAATCAGGTCCTAATTCTTTACATACTAACATTGTAAATATCCAACTTAGGTTTTTTATTTTAACCTTAACGGTAATGCTCAGGTTTATATTTATTTTACGTTTATCAGCGGTAGCACACTTTATATTCACAGGTTGGTTTCGTTTTACTAGACGATGTTTAGCTAACATGTCCGCTAATTCTTGGCTGATTAAGCTCCTACTAGATCCCGAATCAATTAAGGCGATGGGGGATGTAACGCCTAAGTCGACTCGTATTAATGGTAGTAGATTTTTTTTCCATTTACATCTATTAATCGCATTACACTTTTCACGAAATTCTCGCACATAGGGGTCGATATCTTTCGCACCTTTTTTGTTTTTCACTTGGTTACAGAATAATTCATTCTTATTATTATTGGTTTCTTTTAGTTTACCTAGTTTCGAGTAGCTGCGGAAGACACAGGTTTTCGGGTCTCCCTGCCTTACATGTTTTTTGAATTGGGGTTATTCCGTTCCAATGGCTTACTTTTGCACTCTCTTCTTATGTGCCCATATTTGCCACAATTATAACAGGTGGGTTTTCTGCGAGGTGGGTACTTGGTTTCTGCTTTATCTGGGTTTACAGTTAACTTACCAGCTTTGCGCACATGGTGAGGTCTACTAGAAACTTGTCTTTCATACGAGGTTGTTACATCAGGCAGTAGTGCTCGCAATTGATGTCTATTAGTTCCAGAGGTTTTCATTGCTTCTCTATTTTGATCTGAGTACCATACATTTGAAGAATGGATACTGCACTGTTCTAGATCAGCAATTGTATTGGGTCTATTCATCAATGATAGTCGAGATCTTTCTTCAGGTGACACTCCTATTAAAATGGTGTCCACCAGTTGTGTTTCATTCTAGCTTACACGTAGTAGTCGAGAGGACTCCCTAATATCGGAGATGTAGTGAGCTAATCTGTCCTGATGTCCTTGTACTCGGAGTACTGTCTTCCTTTTTATTTCTTCATAGATGCCGGTGGGAATAAAGTATTTTATTAAAGAACTATGTAGCTCTTCTACTGGGAAAGTAGAGGTTAGGGCTTCTAGCACACGATTTTTTAACGGGGGTTTACACTTTGGTAACAGAACTTGTAAAATTTGCCAGTCATTCAGCTGCTGTAGATCCTTTATCTGAAGAAGATAACTAATAAATGTTAGTAACTTGGAAACATTTAAACCATCTGTATAAGGGATTTCGGTTAAAATCTTCTCCACAGGGTGAGTCATTTTTCCGTATAGATCTGCGTTATAGTTCATAGGGGTAATTCCTCGATGAGGGCGATTAGATTCATTGGGGGTGTTGGTCAATTCATTATTTCCGGGACGAAACTGAAAATGCTCGGGAGGAGGGACATTTACATCTGTATCAGTATTTTGTTCTGGGTTCGCTTGCACTTGCGATACGATAGGTGAGTTCCGATCCGAGTTAGGCGGAGGTAAACCAGTGGTGGGGGATTGTACTGGGGAGATGTGTAATTTCATTAATGATTTCTCTATTTCGTCCATCCTGAATGAGTCGGATTTTCGTCTTAAATCGTTGATAATTGAAGGTAAGCGGCGTAGAGCTTCGTCTGCTAGCTTTTGTACATCAGACATACGGGTATTTCTGTGAGATTCGGCCAGATCGACAAATTTTTTATTCGCCTGGTTAAATGCTCTATTCTCTGGGTAGTCCGCAAAATTTTTGCCGGAGATTTCTCGTCTTGGAGTGTTTGAGACAATAAGTATAGTTCACTATACTTGGCATTACAAATTTCTTTCTCGCTTTCATAATCGAGTTGGCTTAGATTGTTTAATTGCACGGGCGCATCAAATCCACATTCGCGAATTGAACTTCGTAATTCCGCGACTGTTACATCAGCATGGGGTAGTCCACGCAAAAGGGCTTCGTAAGACAGCTCGTCTTTTAATAACAAATCCGGGTTAAATTGGGCCATTTTGTTCTAACACATTAGCACGTACTTAAAATTAATACTAGTATATTACACATATATTACATATACATATAATAAATTCATAAGTAATAAATTTACACAAATTAGAAAAGAACAATTTCTCTTCTAAGGGAGAGACAGAAATCACACACACATATCTTTCAATGTTAAATAGCCGATCAGCTGTTTACTGGAATGTAGGTCAGAGGGTGGCCTACATATTTAGTTAACAAAGGAGGGTTGAGCGTGTGTGACAATGGGGTGTTTGCTTTTATATATTATTGTCTACACAATGCGAGTGAATAACACCAACGACCGGTATAAACACGAGAAAAGGGGAGCACAATCTATTTCTTATTATTATTACTCCGCTTAGTCAACACTTTGACTCCGTTCATTCATAAACTTTTCTCAATTAAATAATTACTTATTTTGTTCACAAGTTTTAAATCACGAACTTCTACTTAATTACTTTATTATTATTAACAAAGTTATTCTTAATCAAATTTTTTTTATAACACATACTAGTGTATGTAAGCTAGATAGTTGGACATACACTGTGCAGAATGATTCAGGAAACAACAGGTTATAGATTGTCGTAAACAAACCTGTTACAGATTGTTCGGTTGACCAAAATTGTTATGCTTGGTCACAATTCATGTATGGAAGTACTTACATCGAATTATGCAGGAAGTGCCGGTAGGAACCTGCATATAGCATTTTGCATTGTATGAAGCTAAGGATATTTTACTTATACATACTACCATCTACGTAACTTAATACATATTACGTTATTTAATAGTGTATTAAATATGTTTTGAACATTACATTTATTAAAGTAACTTTCTGAGTGCATATATCAATATTATATATTTAGTTATTGATCTTACAATTTATCCACGCATAGTGAATGCAATTTTGTTTGTGACACTATACACACACTTAAAACTCTTTCCTTTGTTTCCTTTATTTTTTTTTTAAAGCAGAGTGGCGCATTTCTGTAACGTCATTTCGCCGCGTTACAAATCCAGGGAACCCCTCGTAATTAAACTCCGTTAATTAGATGGGCTGCCTACGTTGTAACAGAATTGATCACAAATAATTAATGTAACAAATTACTTACTAACTGTGTAAGGAAACAATGGCAAGGTATACAATTGATTTAAGCACTCATCATATGTGTGTAACAAAAGACTTCTCTTTATTTAACATTAAAAAACATATACTGACAGATCCCATGACTTTACTAATTCAATTATTAAGTTATTTGAAAGGTTTCTTTAAACTTTGAGATCAAACTGGATTTTATATAGTTCTACCTCGGATCCGGGTCAACTTTCTGTATTTCTGTAATTAAAACTTTTAATTATACTTATTTCATGATATTAGCTTGCAAGACTTTCTTTTATTCAACCATTGGAAGAATGGTATCATTGCTTGAATTATATTACTCTACATTAGCATATAAACTGTTACAACGTATGAAGTTCGAATAGTTACATGAAATTCTTAGATTTAATTTATAAGTCTTTACAAAGTTAATAGTTTCTGAAAAGTCTCTTTCAAGAAGTGTTGTGTGACAAATATTAGTAACCCTCGATAGACAGGCTATCGAGTCACCTTTTAATTGGTATGCAGAAGACTCGTCCTGGGGCATCCGTCTTGGGAAACAGGAACAGCGACGACGTCATCTCGGTCTGGCCTTCCTCTGTAAAGGGCTCCAAAAGTTCGCAGGTTGAACAATATGTAGTGTAGATATCTACGATGATCTTGTAGATTCTCGGATGTCCTGATCTGCATATTCTGTCACGTGCAGTAGAGTTTGTGGCTTCTGATAGTTCACATCTCCGGGTATGACTTTGGAATTGTAGTTATTTGTTGAAGCACGAAGTCATCTTGTGTTACACTCCTTTTTACGTTTCGATTTTTTTTACTTTAAATTTCTTGTCTATTTATATGACTATATTAATTAACACATCCAGATGCTTTAAACAGCGACATCTGGTACACCTTCTTAAGGTGAGACAAAATATCGTTAACATATTTTAAACGCACAGCTCCTACGTCTATACTGTACGGAGTCACCATTGCAAAAGAGAGAAATTCCGCTCCCTTCGCCTGGTACTGGGAAAAAGTTAGTGGGACAATTTCCGCGCGAGAATATAGCTCCTAACTATATTTAAGTTAACATTTTTTATTTATACAAACTATCCCTAAACAAATATACACACTTTAAATCAGTTGTTTTAGCGACTATTTATGCCTTCAGATTTTTTATTATTAACATTAGTTTTTTTTATCTTATTCTAACTCACACAGGACTCGGAAAGCATGTCGAGTCTGGAATCAACAGGACAGCGCCTGCTTACAAGCAAAGGGTTAAATACGATATTAATAACTCTTTACAATTTATCTTTTTATTAGACCATCTTCTAAATAACTAATTAATTACTGCTTCCTCTCATACTGAGTACATACAGGTATTTTATATTAATACAGTGGGATTTAAATGGCTTAAGAGCTCGCAACCTAATTTTTAAAAATTTGTATTTTCTTGATTATTGGTACAATTTAAATCGTCACAATAATATAAAAATAAATGAAATTTTATTCTATGGTTGGAATTTTTAAATTCTTCCAGTATTATAATTGAAAGGAATTGTTAAACAAATTTAAATCCAAAGTAATGCTTAAATTGTTTTACATTGATAATTTCTTTGCTGTAATTATACAATACACACACGCGCGCGCGAAACACAAGATAGAATACAAGATAATTAAGAAATCATTTCATATCTATTAAATAATATTTTTTGTTTTATAGTATCTCATAATTCCACATAGAACAAGAATTATTCACTTTAATATATTTTTCAGTTAATATCCTATAAAATAATTAAATATTCTTGCACACGCGCACTGACCACACGCCTATACATATTGTTGCACCATTTCACAAGAATAACAGTTTCTTTACTGTCTAAGAATACATTAACAATTTTAACATTACTCTTATCGACTAACATATGATGTCCAAACCTGCAATTGTTTCTTCGTATCGGCCATCTAAGGACCACATGCCCATTTCAATTCTCTACTCTTTGTTCTTTCCTTTTATTCCAATATTCTTTCATCTTCTCACTGTGTCTCTTCTTCCTGTCTTCAGTCCACTTTGAACCTGCGTTTTTCTCTCTCCTACCCTGGACTCCCTCCATTTTTAACACTTTTCCCGAAAAATTTCTCCTTCAAGTGCTTCTTCTGCAAGTATATTATTTTTTTCTAAATCCTTTTGGACTTCTTTAATCCAACTTGATGTTGACTTCTTCCCCCACAGATATTTGAAGATTTGCTTTGTCAACCTATTGTCGTCTATTCTATACAAATGTCCAAAAAATAATTGTCTTCTTTTTCTCATTGTTTCTGTTTTATTTTCTATACTTTGATATATTTCAACATTACTTCTTAATTTCCTACCTTCTGAAGCTTTCCGTGGGCCTAATATTTTCCTAATAATCGTCTTTCCAATATTTTTAATTCGTCTAAACTATAATTCAATGCTAGACATTCACTTGCATATAGGCATTCTGGCTTCACTACTGTACTGTAATTCCTTATTTTCCCATTTTTAGATACGCACTTTTTATTGCAAATATCTTTAGTTATACCATATGCCCTTTCCATCTTATGAAGCCTTTCTTCTATAGCAGATGTTTCCAAGCCATTCTCTTGAATTATCTCTCCTAGATACTTAAATTTTCGAACCCTCTCTATTCGACCAATATCTGTTATCAGGAATTTTGGCGCGTTTTTAATGTTTGTGAGAAATTTGGTTTTTTCTGCAGAAATTCTTAAGCCTGTTCTACTGGCTATGTCCTCTAAAAAATTAACTTGTGTTACTGCAGCTGGTAGATGTTCAGAAATTATCGCAAAGTCATCTGCGAATGCCAAACAGTTTATTTCAATACGTTTGTTCCTTCTACCCAACATTATTGGTGACATTTTGCATTCCTTTAATTTTTCATTACAAATTCTCACTACTGTCTCCAGGACACAGTTAAAAACAATTGGGGATAAACCATCACCCTGTATTACACCTGTATTTATTTTCAATGGTTGAGATATTTCTCCCCTGCAATTTTTACTTATACAAATTTTTATTTTAAACATACTGTAGTATGCTTTGAGACCCAATAGTATTTTATTTGCATATTTTACTAATTGCAGTATATAATACATATAATATCTTTCTAAGGCAATGGTGTGTGTTATTGGAAAATTTATTGCAGTTTGAAAATTAAGGGAAAACTACAATTAAAACCAAAGAACACTGTCAGAGATAAGCTAAATTTTGCCTCTTTAATGAGAAGACTGGATTGAGTAAAACCACTTTCGTCTAGTACAATTTATCATCATTCTCTTTCACCTCAGACCGTAACACTATTACCGCGGTTTAGTTTGGAAGGGGTATATAATTAACCACGATTGTTTAGTCGTAACAAAGCTTCATCATTATTTACAGAACTAAAAACTCACTCAAATTATTCTTGTTACATTATGATTATTAAATAGTATTCAATATACTTTTAATAATACATTTAACATTATTTTTAATTATTACAATATTTTGACACATTTTCGTGCTATACTTAGACTTACAAAATATAATACTTTTTAAATCTTTTACTTATAATTGTTTTTCTCCTTCTTTTACTTACTGTAGGAATTCATTATTCCGCCGTTTATTTTTCTGGGAAATGCTTTCTGTATTAAAATTCTTTTTGATTTCCCGCTTCTATCGTCATTCTGCCAAATTATTGCTTTCTCTGCTTGGTCTATCTGTTTCACTGTTCAGGAAAGCCTGTAACACAAGAACTGACCAGCTGTTGCTTGGTAGTAGTCTGTGAGGTAACTCTGTCATTATATTGTTAGACGATCTCACTCTGATCGCGTATGGTATAGTGGAAAACAAAATACAGACACCAATGAAGTTACTAATAACCAGTTTTAATTAGTCACAAGCAATAATTCGACTCGTACAACAATTCAACTTAAATTTATGCACACGCAATAATAATGTCAAGTATGTACAATTCCGCACTAATGATAACACAACAACACTTCGCAACAATACGTCTAGATTTTCGGCGGGATAGAAATACAATTACCCAGGGACGCTCAATTCAGTTGGGCAATAACAAGCGATATTACGTTGTGCGTTAAAGTGGATATTAGTGAAGTGCTGTGTTTTATAATCGGGCGGTATATTGTAATACAATTGTGTTTTAATATTAGTTGACATTTATTTGCGTGTGAACAATTTTTTTTGATTTGTTGTAAGAGACAGTGTTGTTAATTACGAACTGTTTAAATGTGAAAATTAAAGCTGGTGATTAGTTACTTAATTGGTGTCTTGTATTTGGTTTCCACTGTACCTACGACGATCAAGTAGACCGTCGTAACGATATAATATGTAAAATTCAACCCATAATACCCCTTTAGAACATTATAGATTCAAAGTACATTAGTTGTTAGTGTACTGTAATTAACATAAGTACTAATAGAATTCCTTAGTCTCATGATAATAGTGATAATTCGTTAAAAAAACTTGTGGTTTTATGCCAAGTGCGCACTAACTTTAGCCGTGTGTCAGATAGTAATTAGATTACAAGAAGCTATTAACTTACTGGACAGTCCTACTAAATTCATTTCGAGAGCGCTGTTATTAGACCTTTATACTGAGCGTAGCTGCTACGTTCAAGTTGGTACTTTCATTAACCTTAAAATAAAAGGTCAATTTTCATTTATACATTATTTAATTTCTTTTTTCACTGATGTAAAAAAAATTTTAATTCCTCTATTTTTCCGACATGTTAGGCATTTTATACACTTAGCCTCTTGAAAGTGGTACACGATGGTATTGTGAATCGTGCGGAGAAGAACCATCACATGGAAATACAGGAAAGGCCATTAATTTGTAGTGTTTCCTTACTCATTTATTGTTCTGCCATTAGTCCCACACAAACGTTTGAACTTGTGTTCAGGTTTTTCAACAGATCATTGTTTGTAATGTAAGACACATTACAGCCTAGATATTCAAAATTACTGACCTCCTTCAGAACAGTACCATGTACAACAATTTTTGCCCGTATAGGATTAGTTCCATGAGAACCTTCATATTCAATGTAGAAATATATAATCCAAAGTAGTTGCAGATTCAACTCAATACGTGTACAGCCATCTGCAAGTCGTTTTACAAGTTCCACGGGATAACCTGTTATCAGCAAATAACAACGTGTCAACTATAGAGTTAACAATCATACATTTTTTCTGGAAGGTACATCCGCTAATTGTGTGTGATATGGTCTATGTATAAATTAAAAATGAATAACTGCTAAACATTTTCATACACTACAATTGACCAGGCCCATGTTAGGGATTGAGCTCCGTCCTCCCGCCTTAATAAAGTTTCGTTCTCCATAGACATACTTTGTATCGCTATTATGAGGTGTTGCGAGGTCCCTTTCTTTGCCATTATTGCCCACAGCCTACCTCTATTCAGTCTGCCTTTCCAAAGTCGATGAAACATTGCATGTGGGAAACTGATATTATCTCTGCTTTTTGGTGACCTGGTCTATTGTGAAGATGCAATACAATTTAAAAGAGATCTGCCCTTCCTGAAACAATGTTGAGTCACCGTCATTGCAATTCGTCGTCTTGCTAGAATAGATGCCTACAATCTATAAGATGTGTTAAACAGGTTCTATAGTTATCATTACAATCTCCTTTCTTAAATATTGACACTAACTTAGCCGTCTGCCAATCTTCGGAAACATAATCAGTGGTCAAGCACAGATTAATAAAGATTAATAGTGACAATGCAGCTAGGCTAGCGCATACTTTAGGCATTCAAGTTCGAAATTCAACCCGTCAGTGCCTGACGATTTTATATTTCTAAAATAGCATTATAGAGCACATAAGAATTTATCCATTCCTCCATTAATTCATTGAAATCTGCAAACATTGTTTTCTTCAGTTCCATCGTGTTCACTCACAGTCGCGTATATTATATGAGCTATTGCTGATAATTCAGTGATACTGCTGACCTTCAGGTTATCTTTTTGTTTGATTTAAAAACCGTACTATTTTGTCCTGTCTACCGTGCACATTGTGTTTTATATAACTTACATTTCTTTCAGTTGTCTAGAATTAGTTATCAAGAACCAGGTTGTAGTTCACGAACGGAAAAACTTTATTTCTCATTAGAGCAAATTAAATATTTTAAAAATTGTTTGTAAAATATTTATATTTTATTTTATTGTAAAGACAATTTATTAGTTTTATATAACCTTAACAGTAGAGACACATCGTGATTCAAATGATAGTTACCAGCTACCGTAGATGATATGATTCTCTGTATGTGTACATTTTTCCACAATAATGAATTTATAAACATAAAATACGACATTATTTGCCAATTCCAATATGATATTACAAACACGAAGGCTTATAAAATATAGGAACGGAATTACGAAATTAAGCAAATATTATCTCAATGAATAAATAAAGCAATGTGTAAAATTGAATTTACCCATTTAGAGAAATGCTGTGTACAGCTGCTGTTTAAGTGTGGAATAAATAAAGGAGTAGCCTATACATAAGTAGCGTACACGTCTTGCTACTCGAATGTGCCAGCGTAGACTATCTCCGCGTATTGCTACATGAGTGTAACATTGATTTTTGTTTACAGGATTGATGGATTTATTTGTTGCTTACAAAACGTGACCGCCAGCGCACGGCAATGCGATACGCATCACGTTATGCAAACATTTGCAACGTAACTGTAAACAGTGAGTACAAATAATGGTAATCAGAATTGATACTGTAGTGAAATGTTACGGAATACAGAGTGATTCTTATAGGGAGTAGGCCTACTGGTACTGGTACTGGTACACTTGGAATACTTTGGACAGTAGTTGTCAGTTTCCAAGCAACAGATTTTAATAGCAAGATTTGTATATTGTTTGTATACAAGTCATGAAAATCAGTTTCATGAAATTTAATAAAATAGTTGTACAAAATAGCGTTATTCCATTTTAATTTATAGACTGAATTATTACTGTTGCATACCACTATAGAAAAATTTTCCTGATTAGCGTTTTCAAGCTTTACAGCTCGTCGTCAGATCGGAAATCATCTGACGATGAGTTGTGAAGCTTGGAAGCGCTAATCGGAATAATTTTTCTATAGTGGTGTGCAACAGAGATAATTCTGTCTGTGATTACAACCACTAAAACGACTTTTTAATTAAATTTTTAATTTATAAACACTGAAATGTTAAGTATGTTATTTTAAGCGTATTTTATTTTATATAAAAATGTTTACAATATTTGACGTTAATAAGTAACCTAAAAGAGATTAGAATTATAATATGTTTCGAAGAAATATTATTATTAATATGCAATATTTCAAATAAAGAAACACCACACACACACACACACACACACACACACACACACACACACACACACACACACACATTATTACATTGCGTGTGTTCATATTTCGTCATAATTGCTTTTGTTTTATTCCTGTTATTATTAATAATAAATAATATAAACTGGAAGTTGATAATGACAGGTAACGTACTATCAAAACATTGTAATTATATACAAAAATTTTATTCATGTATAAAAGGAAAAAATTTGCTTATTACTATTTTTAATATTCAATATATATATATATATATATATATATATATATATATAAAACACTGTTTTGTCTTTTGCATTTCTGATTTATCTGGCAATAGTAAGTAAGGTAATACCTACATTCCTCTGACACTGTAACATATCTATTGCTGCATAACATCCTTGGGATTAATTAACGTACATTTTTCAGTAAATTTGTAAACTGATACTATTTACTTGAGACATAATTTTCAGGGTTTTATAAAATATGTTTATCGCTTTCAAGAACAGGTGCAGTTGATATACGTAGTACTAAGCAATAATTCAGTATAATGTTGATACATTACATTGGAGATAAGCGCGTACCCGCTGATGAAATATTCATAACGCAGGAAACCGACTGACAGTAGTAACCAACACGAAAGATGTTAAGATTTATTATTGAAATCTCGGCGAGAACAAGAAAGAAACAGCAAACATGGATAACAAAATTGTATCATCATTTTATCATTCTATGTTTAACATAATAAAAAATCATAAAATATAATATTTAAAATATTCTAGTTAAGCTAGATTTGGAATACCTCTTATTAGGGAAACCACCACATTAAAGATCCTTATAAAAATCTCAAAAAGGGAATGCTAGTCTCTTTTATCCTGACAGACAGGCAGTTTATTGGGAACAATCCAGACAGAAAATCAGGTTTGACATTATGCCAGAATGTAGCAGCCCCACTATCATGTAATAAACCTAGGGGACATACTAATTACCATATTATGTCATGTAATTAGTAAGCGGAGGGATTAAAAGTTGCCTACACAGCTGTAAATGAACAAAAAAACGGTTTGCAATGGGGGGCGGGCAATTCAAATTTAGCGTGTTGAAGTGGACTTGAACACAAAGAGCTACAACTTTAAAGAGAACTAAAATATTGGGCGTCGATATTCCTACAATTCCTGAAACTAAAAAAAGATTAAAGGCTCAATTGAATTAGTAATATACAGCGATGTATCTTCAGAGAGGCGCACAGCTACGGGAGTAACAGCATCGATAAAGCAGGAATTGGAAAACAGGATACGTGGTTATCAGATTGTAAATGAACACATATTTAAAGTAGGATGCATAAATAGTAAAGGGTTACACAACATTGGTAGCTTTATTTAGCTCAGTCGGAAAAAAGGCTCAACAGAAATTTTGAGGATCCTACAGTGGGGAATTTCAATCCACATGCTGGATTTTCTTCTATAAGGCCAATAATAGGAATTCTTGATTAAAGAATAGACACTGGACAACTCATTGATTTTGCCACATGCCACATTTTAGGATAACCAAAACGTTCTATATGTATAAATAGATACATCAGAATACTTCGTGAGCTGTACGATCTCAGTCCGTACCGTAATTGATTACCTCTTAGTTAATTTCCAACAGTGGAATTCAGTAGAGGTCACGAGAGTTTTAGAGGATGCGATAGTGAGTCCTCAAATTTTCTCGTCAAATGAAAGTTAATATTCATGCCAAATAAAGAAATTTGCGGCCATTAAATTGCCGATATCTTACACACAAACGTTTAATGTACAACTAGTAGAAGTCGATATCATCCAACAGCTGTAATAGACCCGGCTCAGATAGTTTGCTCTACAGTCACCAATCAGAAATTATGTAAATAACGTAAATCAGGAATGGGGTAGGATCAGTCCTATCACGTCTCACGCAGCATTAGAATCACTGGGAACAACACGTAAAAGATATGGAAACAGGTCTACGTACGTGGGGTGACGATGTTACACAAGTAACAGTCGCTAAACAACAGGCATATTTGAAGCATCTAGCTTTAAACAGTGATCAGACAAGGTCCACTGTGTCAGTGCCAGAAGAGAAGTAAGAAAAATTAAACAAAATTTTGGGAAAATATAGGTATATAAATGATATATAGCACATGCTAGGCAGGAAAATGTTTACAAAATATTACGGTGTCCCCATGAAACGGGAAGAGATAACATGAAGATCAGTAATGTAACACAGAACAAATAGCTTTTGTATTGTGAGTCAAGTAGGTTCAGTCGATTTTGTGACTAGGGACCACACTTAAGAAACAAACAAAGCAACAGTTGAAATAGTTAAAGTACAGGTAAAAATGATAAACTTACACTTTATAGGAAAGTAATTAATACAAAAATGTTTGAAAGTAGAACAGACACGTTTATCAAGGCACACAAATATTGTTACGTGATTACAGAAAGTGCTACGTACAGTATTTCTCGGCAACCCCAGCAGAGCCCACAGCTGTAATGTCTGTGGGCAAACGTATTGCTACTTTGAGAAGAAAGACAATTACGTGACACTTGACATGCGTCAAACATCGGGGCTGTTCCAGACTTCACCGGTCACGGTCACAAGTGTTCAAGGCCGCAATCAAGTACGCTCTAGCGTTTTCGAGTAGTGTTGACGCGTATTATGGATTATTCTGGAACACTTGTGGTAACTATTTAAACAACGACAACTGCCGCTTACAGTTAAGTTAACTGGCAATTTATTCAAGTGAGGTTCGACGTGTATTGTAGCGACGTGTTGTTGTGTGCGGGACTATATTAGTTGACATTATTATCGCGCGTGGACAAATTTTGATCGGATTATTGTAGAAGTTGGTTATAAACTTATATTGTGAAGACTTAAAGTCGGTTATTGATGATATTATTTGTGTCTTTTATTTTGTTTTCCCACTGTACACCGTCGCAACAATATATACTGCCAATAACCTACTTTGTGTTGCACAAGATACATGTCGTTTAAACACCCACACTGTAAGTTTACTTAGTCAGCATACTGTCAACTACACGTTGTGTTGACTGTTTCCCGCAATTTGGGTCAATGTGTTTAAACTACGTGTCTATACAACCGCTTTACCTTTAACAATGTGGTGTACAGCACTTCATGTAATCCCATCGTGGACATATGCAAATGGCGCTTTACTTCCTTAGTGATCAGAAACGTTATTACTTTCGACTGACAGAATTTATACAGATTCTTCTGATATTAGTGTTCTTGAGGAGTGCACAGCACGCGAATGTATAACATGTGTGTTTCATACATTCTACGGTTTACTGATCATCTATGTGTATAATAAACCCAAAGTCTGAGGATTTGTTTCTTTGTATTGAATACAAATCCACACCGTTACACCGATTGCTACCAAATATCGCACAGGTGACCTTTGACACAAGCTGAAAGACACAGTCAAATGTGGAATTCGATATTCTTACCCGTTCGTTCGATTTACGACTTTTTAATTATGCCTTTTTGTTGTATAAGATGTCAACACGGAGACCAGCATTAATTACCACAGTAACAAATAAATAAAAAAATTGTATTTAGCGGCATCGGAACTTTACCTTTATTTATTCTTGCAGTACATTTTCGATGTTTTAAGTATGCGATTGTATCGATATATTACGATATGGAAAAGAAGAAGTGTAAATTGTTCTACTTTTTAATGCAAAGCGAAAATAGTTTTGTTTTATTTGTGAGGTTAGGTGACAATGGTTTTTTATATTTAGTTTACTTTTGAAATAAATAAAAAACCATAGTTGATGAAAACAACGTTGAATGTGTACGTACAGTGCTTATTACACAGTAACATTAAAATGAAAAACCTAACGTTTTTGAGTTAACGTGTACTTGTAACAGAATAAATTTCACCTAGTTACATACATTTATGTCAGACTGGTATCAAATAAATACTAAACATACAGATTAAAATTAATCATATTTATTTAATAGACAGGTAGTCTAATACATAGAGATTAATATACGAATAATTTAATTAAATATTAACATAAGGAATTACAACTACATGTTAAATTATTTGTTTATGTATCAATATTATAATATAACGAGGGTATACTTCAGTAAAAACCTTCTTTTTACAAAAGACACACGGGAACAAAGGACATGTTGTAACGTGTATCAAGTAATGTTAAGATATTAGCGTTTTGTAACATTCACGAGTAAATTAAAGTAAAATTACTATATTTCTTTGTTAATTTGCCCAGAAAATATTTTTTAAATACTCAATAAAACTTTTATTTATAAAGTGAACACAGAAATCATCAATTCAAAACGTTTCATTTACCTTCTGAATAAAATTAATTTCATTTTAGAAATTGCTTCTTGCAGTTATGGCAGGAATCACAAGACTATAAAAATCAGAAAAATGGTATGAACGCACCAACTAGAGTAATAAAGTATTTTCGTCATCTCTGAGATCATCAGGTCTTGAACAACCTGATGATGTCAGAGATGACTAAAAGCTTTGTCTGAACAAAAAATTGTAGCAGTTTAGCAAATTCATAAAAGATATAGTAAGGATGGCTGCTAATTCAAATAATACGAAGAATAAAACAAGCGAATTGCAAGCAGATAAATATAAAAATGTAAGGGAATTTTTTAAGTATTTAAAAATTAAAACAAAAGTTAAAAAAACGCTAGGGAAAATTTGGTTTAATAAACAGTGTTTAATTAATAAAATAACTCCAAAATACGCAAAAATTAAAATTAATAACAAAAGCAAAGTAGCAAACCAAGTGAAAAATATGGCGGAAAAAATATTGATAAAACTTGAAATAAAGAACTTATACAGTAAAATAAATAGATATAACAAAGAAATGTATCAATTACATCAAAAATTATATACAAGTTACAATTATATAGAAATAGAAGAAATGAGAAAAGAGTTTGGTGAAAAATACATAGAAAAGAAAATAAGAAAAATGGAAGAGAAATTAAATAAGAAACTCAAGAAATTAATAGAAGGAACAAGAAATAAAAATAAACAAAAGGAAATAAAATTTGCTGAAAAAGTATTAAATTTAACAGAAATAAAGTTTACAGAAAATGAACATAAATTATTAGGGAAAAGTTTAAAATATGCAACAAAATCAGATCTAGATAAAGAAAATACAATAATAGAATGTGAAGAAATAATCGATAAAATAAAAAATGAAGAAACTAAAAAACAACTAAGAAGTGAAGTAAAAGAAATAGTAGATAAAATATGTAAGAAAAACAAAAATGCAAGTAATAAAAACGAAACACAAATAAAAAGAAATATAAGAGAATTAAAAAAGAAAATCACGGAGAAGAATTTGATAGTTATAAAAGCAGACAAAGGTAACACAGCAGTGGTAATGAACAAAAGAGATTATATCAAAAAAGCAGAACAATTTATACAAAAAGGACCATATAAAGAAATAAAAGGTTGTTCAAGACCTGATGATGTCAGAGATGACGAAAAGCTTTGTCTGAACAAAAAATTGTAGCAGTTTAGCAAATTCATAAAAGATATAGTTAGGTATAATATAGTAAGGATGGCTGCTAATTCAAATAATACGAAGAATAAAGTATTGTTTGGTTAAGATTTGGTTTGCGATCTGATTTAGATACCGTTTTTCAAATTCCTGTATTTACTTACTCAAAATTAATTGTATAAACCTTTGAATTACTTGGCTTTTCAGCTTCCAATTACCAAATTTTATTTTGTTGTAATATGTATCACAGGCGGTAATGAAGTAATAACGTGTTTGTTACGTATGTGTACATATGTTACAGAAGTATATTACTAAAGCACTTTTGGAAAACATCACATAGTCTTACGTCATAAAATTTAAATTTCAAACGAGTTACATCACTTCAGTGCAATGCGTAAATAACTTGTTTCCTATAACTTAACTTTATAGTTCTGCTTTGTCAGAATTCTTAGTTTACGTAATTCTTAGTTGAAGTTCAATGTTTTCACAGCTCAGTAATATACTGCATAGTTCATTACTGTTTCTACTTAGAAACTACTACTAACAGTAAGCCTGTGTGTAACACAGAAACTAGTTTACTTTTTTGCTACTATAATTGAATTAGTATGAACGAAACCTTTTGAAAAACATTGTGAATGCAACAAAATTCTATAAAACATAAGTGTTAGAATTGATAATAATATAGTTTTTGTACTGATATTTTCATACCTTGTTTCATTTCTCCATACGCAACATGCAGACCTGAATTCAGAAAGAGATAATTAGTATACACATAACCAGACGTACACAAATCTTTATGCAAAAGACGCAATTAGTACTACACCATTTGCGTTGCGTTGTTTGATCAAGGAAGAAAGTAGTTGCTTTGTTGGCAAACATTGCTATATTACAAACATAATTTCCTAACATAACTTTAAAAACAAATTTAAAACATTACCCGCTCTTATAAGTTTCCGCATTAATTTATTCCCTGTACCTATTACGCATTTTATGCTCGTGTTTGTACGGTATTACATAACATCGGTTTTATATGGAAAATTTCTTAACGCAAATTTAGTCACTGTCACTTCTGACTCGACATAGTTCTTATTCAAGAAAATGAGGATGATTTACAAATAGTTATGTTTCAATTACAAGAAGTATCAAGAGAGTAATCACTGACAGTTGCAGTAAGAAAGACCAAAACTATGGTCTTTAAAAGTAAATATCCAGTGAGGACGTGAGGACTAAGATTAACAACAGCACTTTAGAACAAGTGAGCCGTTTCAAATATCTCGGCTGTGCAGTAAGCTATAAATCTGAATATGATATAAGAGATAAGATATCTTTAGGAATATTTAGGAATATCTTAAGATAAATATTTAGGAATATTTGACTTACGCTTTATAGAAATCATAGAAATTAAACAAGACATAGCACAAGAATGAAATTTTATAAGACAATTGCAATACTTACGTTAATTTATGCGCGTGGGTCATGACAAAAAAGGAAAAGGACAAGATTCAAAGTGCTGAAATGCAGTTTCTTCAAAATATTTAAAATTGTACATTTTAAGATAGAATAATGAATAAAGATATCAGTGCAGAGTTCGACGTAAAGGACATAAATGAGATTATTTAAATTTACAGAAGACAATATTTGGATTATCTGCAAAGGATGACAGAGGATCGATTGCCGAAAGCGGCACTGAAGTATAAAAGCATTGACAGAAGTGACGTGGTCGTCCAAAGATGGATGCCGGAACAGGTTTATATAACCTACTACTTGAAGAGGAGAAGGTGAAGGAGAAGGAGGAGGAGGTGGAGGAGGTGGAGGCGGGGGCGGGGGAGAAGGAGAGGAGGAGGAAGAGGAGGAGAAGGATGAGAAGGTGGAGAAGGAGAAGGAGAAGGAGAAGGAGAAGGAGAAGGAGAAGGAGAAGAAGAAGGAGAAAGAAGAAGAAGAAGAAGAAGAAGAAGAAGAAGAAGAAGAAGAAGAAGAAGAAGAAGAAGAAGAAGAAGAAGAAGAAGAAGAAGAAGAAGAAGAAGAAGAAGAAGAAGAATATTGTTTTGAGTTATACAGACGAAATTATGTTGTTTTTCCTTTGTTTATTTAGTAAATGTTTGAAATTTGAGGAACCAATGGAAGCGATTTGTTCCATCAAATTTTTATATTAGTGATTCTGTTGCTTACAGGTACGTAGTACCTTGAGTAGGTTTACAAGTTCTTCTAAAAGTGAATAATAGTAATACTTGCGTAATATTATATATGATATTGAGCGCTAGAATATAAAAGTATTTGAGGATAAATCATTTGAAGAAAATTTAAATTTAGTGAACTTCAAGTTGCTCAGAATTCAATGGACCGACAAAGTAAGGACTAAAGGAATTATGCAAATAACTACCAAAAAAAATTTTTATGATAAAATAACGATAAGAAGTTCAACAGGTATTTAAGCTTATCTTAAAGACCTACAGGATATGCTTAAACGGGGGACAAAACATCCGTGAAAGGAAAAAGTACAGAGTAAAAGAAAGTCTGGAGTACTTGACATAAATTGCTGGGTCATAGAGTAAGGAAGCTGTGCAAAGATGAAGACGTTAACATTCATGACAAACAAAACAACATTCTGATTTAAGCAGTTTGCGGGCTGAAGATCAAACAGTTAGGAGAATCTATAAAATTGTGTGATGACTGCGATTAATTTTATGTCAGCCACACCAGGAGACGCTTTAAAGAGAGGTTCAAAGAACACCTGCCCGTGAAGAATTTAGTGCACAGTAAATCGACATACCCGCAACATCTAACTGATTGTAAGCATAGTTACACTGACTTCTCCGTTAATTTGAAGCCAATACATTACTGTAAAAAAGGCCGGTATATGGATGCATTGAAAGAATACAAGATATACAGAGCGGCCAGATTACAGAACGCGTGTCTTTTGAAGGATGTGGTCTCGTTCAAATCTAACGCGCTCTTTGATACTATAATACACAAGCTAGCACAGGCATGAGGAGTATTACCGGCATATCTTTACATTGAACTTTATGCAGCCATTTACGTTCTCGACGATGGGCATCGCTTTCTTGCGCGATATGTGTGTATACTGAATTCAGCATTTATATGTGTGTTAATTTTTTTTTTTGTACTGACGAGCTCAACTCGAGTGATTTTTACCTGAAGATGGGACTGTGAGCCCGAAACGTGTCGTACCTAACAACTGAAGTTTCAAGAAAGACAATATAATCAGGAATCTACCTATTTTCTCAATTAATTAATACAACTTAGAGACCACACACAATGAATAGTTAGGAAAATCAAGTTTAAAGTTAAAGATAAAAGAGAAATATTCTGTATTGCCTTACTATAAAGAGAAAGAAGTGCAATATTGTCTTATTAAGTGTATTTATGCTTTATGTCATTAACTGCTTTACTGTCAAGCTCAAGTGCTTTACGCAAACGTCAGAATGATTTCAAAGCCGTAATTCAAATCGCTCGTATTATTCTAACATATCACACCGCACACACACAACATCGACCCTTCAAAAGTCGACACCGTCGCCAAGAACAAGACGGACAGCGCTCCCAGTGGCAGCCTCTGACGAAGCTTATAATAAGCAAAAACTGGTTCAGGGTATAAGGTAAAATTTTTACGGTTTTACCCATAAAAACTTTGTGTTCCGAGTAGGTAGTGATATAATTACGTTTAGATTTCAAAGAGTTAAATGATCTGTAAATATAAGATATGGAATTTCATAATAACAAGAAAAATAGATTTTGCAGAAGAAATATTTATAGGCCCTCATTTAAAAGCCCTCACCACAAACTACATACATTCCACATTTGCCACACATTTACATAACGAAAACCACAGTTACACAAACATAGAACACAACATGGAAATATTACACTACACAACATGGAAATATTACACTACTTACCTAAAAGTAGAAAACTAAACACAGCTGAACAATTTGAAATATACAGATATCACACACTACAACCAAACAACATATTAAATGAACAATTACATTATAAATCACATACACTATTCGATACACTGATCCAAACACACAATTTGAACCTCAGCGCCAATCCCTTCCCACCATCAACCCCCACCACACACACCTATAATCCATAACGGTTATTCTGTAATCGACATTCAGTATTACTCCCACTGAGGAAGAGGAATATCACCTCGAAACGTTTGGGGAACTGACAACGAATAGTAAGTTCATACGTGAAAGTTTTACATATATTAATATGCTTATAGTATTTCAATTCAAGAGTAATCAACATTACATTAATTTTATACCATTTTACTTTATCAATAAAAAACTGTTAGGGACTGTGCAATAGGAACTGTACAAGTGGTGTGTGTGTGTGTGTGTGTGTGTGTGTGTGTGTGTGTGTGTGTGTGTGTGTGTGTGTGCGCGCGCGCGCGTGTGTGTGTGTGTGTGTGTGTGTGTGTGTGTGTGTGTGTGTGTGTGTGTGTGTTTTGCAAAGCGACAAAACGAACACATATAGGTGTGAAAATTACAAGATTTATTTCAGGTCGTAACTATCGCCAGGTCACGATAGAGAGGAAGCCTATGGACACGATAATGAATGTTATTTATGTCTTACAGGTAAATTAAATTTGGCGCCTTCGCCTGGTTTTAAGTCAATGTTAAATATTGTTCCGTGCAGTTTGAATTCTCCACCTGAAAGTGAAGTCTAAACGGTGTTCTCCAGTGTAATGCATATTGTTGCTACGTGTATTGTTACGACGGTGTACTGATCGTCGTCTGGTACAGTGGAAAGCAAAATACAAGACACCAATTAAGTTACTAATCACCAGCTTCAACTGTCACAATTAAACAGTTTGTAATCAGCAAGATAGTCTCTTACAACAAATCAAATAAAAATTATTCACACGCAATATAAATCCCAACTAATATAAAACACAATTATCTTATAATTATCCCGCACAATTATAAAAAAACATAACACTTCGCCTCAGTACTTCGAACCGCACTAGAATAAAACGCCAATAAAATGAACTAAGCTTCGCTGAAGTCTTGTATTTATACCCCGCTGAGATTCCAGAATATTCCGTAATAAGCGTGCACTAGAACTCACTAGAGCCTAATTGATTGCGGCCTTGAACACACCACGCGCGGACCGGTGTGGTCTGGAAAAGTCTCGTTGCGGACGCGTGACAAGTGTCACGTAATTGTCTTTCATCTCAAAGTACCAGCAATACGTACGCGCGCACACATTACATCCGGCTCCGCTCGAATAACCGAGAAACACCTAGCATGTCCTGTAACGCCGCAACAGTATGTTAACGTTTAGAATGCTGTTGTTGAAGAACACGTCGTTACTTTTAACAACTGAAACCGTTTTCTAAGATATTTTTAAGTATTCAATTTTTACAGGACAGAAAATCATTTGTGCCAAAATGGATTTACAGACGAAGAGACTGTAACTACAGTCTGATCTGTGGATTGTGATTGTGTTTTCATTCATAAATTTCATCTCTTGTAATTCCTTACCTACATTCCTACTATCTACGTCACACCGCACATTATGGACAAATAGTACCATTAAATGATTATCCTATTAAAAAAAAGATACTCGTTTGTGTGTAACACGATGTCTCCAGACTTGTTCCCGATTGTAAGTACTGTATATGCGCAAATGGAAGCAGGTGAATCCCACCACCTGCAGCTTAGATAAAATGTTTGGCATTAAAAGGGTTTCAATGCATAAATCTTGCAGCGCGGAAACGCTTTTATACCTCTTCAGTCTTATCATTCTGCTCTGAAAATTTAGCCAGCAAAACAAATAACCGTTACATTCTGCATTTTGCTATCATATGCTTAACCATTGCTTCCTTGGATCAATTTAAATATAGTTAATTTTTAAAATATTTTACACGTTTTACTTTACGTTATTTATGTTCTTAAGTGATGTCGGATGACCCAATGAGAAAAAAAATCAATTTTCGGTTTTTCATCTTTTCTTATTTTACACGTCTTTAGCTTTAATTTAATACCAAGATTGTGTAATTCGATGCAGTATACGCTACCACATTTTATGGACGTTTTTATGAGAGCGTGCACTTGAAATTTTATGGTTACACAACTCCCGCAGCAAAACAGTCTACAAATCTGCGCTATAAATATCACCTTTGAGAAGGAGACAGTGCTTCCTACGAAGCTGTAGTAAAAGCAAAACCATATGGTCCAGATTTTTTAATTGAGAAATTAGTGTGTGTTGGCCATGTACAAAAACGTATGGGGAGCGTCTTAGGAAACTGAAAATCAAAATGGGCAAAACAACCCTATCCGAAGGTAAAACAATAGAAGCACCTTTGTTATGAAAACAACTTTTCAGTTAGGAGTACATGAAGCTATTGTCTCTTTCAATAAAGGAAATATATCACGATGTGAAATATTTAAAAAACAAGGAATTTTCCATGGCAAAAACAGTATAAAGACATGGAAGAATTGGATGACGCCAGAATCAAGATAGGCCGAAATGGCGATTCAAGAAGTAAAGAAAAAGTGTCGTCAGAAAATCACATAGCCTAAAGCAAGTTAAAAGATGCATTTGAAGACCAGGTGTACTCAGACCTCATATGGAGCAGGGATGCATTAAATTAGGCAGTTTTTAAGAACAATAACATATAATGTAAGGTCTGTTTTAAATGCGTTTCCTGAAAAATGTAATTTTTTCAGTTTAAGGTACACTTTTCTCAGAAACCGTAAGACATAATTGCATAATTAACTTTTTGTTTTACTTCTCATGCTTAGCTTTACATTTTAAACAGAGGGATTTCTAAAATTCTCATTACTTTAATAAATATGTAAATGTAACTTGAATTTCTTTTACTTTTTATAACATAATTTTAAAAAATTTATAACATTTTCCTCAAATTATTATAAAAACCCTTTGCTTAAAATGTAGAGAATAGTATGATCTTTAAAATAAAAAGGTAAATATATCTGTATCTTTTTACACTTATTGAAAAAAATATACTAAAATTTGCTCAAATTAACATGGAGAAGATAGGGTTATTCGACTCACCTTAAAGTTTACATAAATTTATCATTTACCTGATATTGCCTGATGACCGTGACAGAGGTTTATTTCCATTGATGTTATTTTAATTATCATTACAGGAAGGTCATTTTTACAGTTTCACACATCTAGTATTTTTTTACCACTTTGACACCGTTAAAATACTAAAATTGAACAAGTCTTAATTACTGTGTCATCTTAAGTGTAAGACCACTTAATGTTTATATTTGTACCGCGGTGAGATTTCAGAATAACCTCTTATATTCCGGGTGACGTGCATATATACTTTGCCTAGTTAGCGCTAGAACAAGCTGGAGACTAGGTCCGTGTATGACCTTGACACAGACGCGCCAGTTGCATAAGGTCGGGAACAACCTTGAATAATGCCGTGTTACGTGCCACATAATTGTCATAGCAATACTGTTAGTACCCATGAAAATTGTAGTTAAAATAATTTACAATGATAACCCTTGCTTCCCAACTAATACACAGTTCCATGTTTAAACCATGGTCTTATCCTTTGAGTTAAACCTTATTTTCAACTTTTCATTTGTATTTATCAAATCGTATAGTTATATTACCTGCATATTAACAGCATTTGACATTTTATTTAGGAAACAGATTTTAAATAAACAGAGTAATTATTACAAAAGTATTAGTGTAGCCTTACACAGATTAAAAAAACGTGTGGTTTTATTATTACAGCTATTTTAGCATTAAGTACGAGAAGCGTGCTGTAGTAACATCACGAAAATCTTTTCATTAGGTTAAATTTAGTAGTTTTACTGGAATCCAAACCCGATGACTTTCCTTCCGGATTCACACCTGCATACTGATTAATTGAATTACTCTTTTCCTACTTTTGAACGAGGTTCGGTCTCTATCGACAGTTCTTCATAAATGTTGAAGTATATTTACAAATTTTTGTACATCTATTAGTGTCACCTGGTTATACTCGTCAGCATGACCGCGTAAATTTCAATGTTTCAACTTTAGGTTAATACATTTTCTATCTCTAATTTATTTTGATTTTAAATTGTCGGTACATAATTGATGTAAGAAGATTTACTTTTAGTACAACGTAAACACGGAGACAATTTATTAAACTAACAGGCTATGTAACTTATGCATCATGGTGAAAAGTTAGCACCAGGATTATTAACTAATTTATTAGCAAAATGAAAGCATTAATAATTTTTGTATTATAATGTTACTTTTTACTTACATGATTATATGACGGAACTTATATATTTTTTGGTTCTTACTATATTAGTTTTGTTGCAAAACATTTGTAACAACAAAGATTTTTAAAAACTGTACAAACACTTGGTACATTTCACAGTTTATTATTTACCTCTGACAGCTGTTTCAGCTTATTAAAGAGTCTGAGACTGTCTCCTGTTACAGGTAAATAATAAACTGTGAAACTTACCAATTGTTTGTATATTTTTTAAAAACCTTTGTATTAATATGTTTCACCAAGTCCCCAATGCTTCATAAAAAGTTGTATTTAGCTAATGTTTTTTTCCAAGTGTCTCCTCTTATAAATGTTCTAACATTAAACATTTTAATATTTATGGGTTTTTAATTTTAAAATATAATATCAAGTGTCGTTTAAATAAACACACTATAAATCTTATATATAAAAATGAATGTTTCTTTGTTTCTTTGTTTGTCCCGTATGCGTTCCTATACCATTCATCCGATTGCGATGAAACTTCGGTGAGTTGTTGTGCGCACACCCGCGAAGGTTTCTGAATTTGTTTCGATGGGGTCCTTTGGGGGGTTCTTTGGGGGGTTCTTTGGGGTCTTCCACATCTCCTCCTAAACCACTGGACCGATTTCAACCAAACTTGGCACAAATATTTTACGCAACGGGAGAACCAACATAGGATAGGTGTTTTTTCGATGGGGTCCTTTTGGGGGTTCTTTGGAGTCTTCCACATCTCCTCCTAAACCACTGGACCGATTTCAACCAAACTTGGCACAAATATTTTACGCAACGGGAGAACCAACATAGGATATGTGTTTTTTTGATATGATCCTTCGGGGTCCTTTTGGGTCTTCCACATTTCCTCCTAAACCACTGGACCGATTTCAACCAAACTTGGTACAAATATTTTACGCAAAGGGAGAACCAACATAGGACAAGTGGTTTTTCGATACGATCCTTTGGGGGTCCTTTGGGGTCTTCCACATCTTCTCCTAAACCATTGGACCGATTTCAACCAACCTTGGCACAAACATTTTCCGCAACGGGAGAATCAACATAGGACAGGTGTTTTTTTCGATATGATCCTCTGGAGGGTCCTTTGGGGTCTTAAAGAACTATTAGATGTGGTTACTATGGCAACCCAATAGAATAGATTCTGTTCTAAATATATTATCGCATTAAATGGAAGACCACGCGAACGAAGTCGTGGGCAACAGCTATTTATTTTTAAGAAATCTACTTTTATTGAGTCTATACCACAGTACTGTGGGCCTGCACGTAAACACCCCAAGTGCAGAAATCTTATTCCACTGATGATGGCAGCCAGTGGAGCTGCCGAAACGTTTGGTTTTGTTTTTAACCATGGACCACGGCCAAACAGCCCGGATATTTTTCATAATTCAAGTGACACCGGCCGTGAAAGCCTAAGGAATAATTTAATATATTTTCTAATTTATATATTCACTTATTAAATAGTAACGTGGCGGTGACTTTCTAACATAGCGTGCTGTCCTTTTTGACTGACAAGATCAAATCAAACGGAATTATTTAATTCATTCCTTGTTCAAGAACAAAACTACTGTCATATTCTGAACACGTTCCAGACATTCAATGCGTTCTGTCTAACAGATGCAGGCGTGTGTTGTATAAACCATAAATGTATATCAACAGCACGTGTAAGGTGCAAAACATTCCACTACATGAAAATAATATGGAAAAGTGTATTTGAGGTATATGCAAAACTGTGCATCATGATTAAATTATGGGTTGAGTGTTTGTAAAAGCATATAAGTAAATCCTTAAATTTTTTTTAGTGACCGTCAATCAATGAATGTTTTAGTGGATGGTTAGTGAGGATCGGTCAATAATACAAATTTTAGTTATTTTGCGTCGACGTTTCGACAATATTTATTGTCATCTTCAGGACCTGTGTATGAAATTGACTATAGTACTCTGTATAGACCAAGTTCCAGGTAAATAACATTGACCAAAATGTAAATATTAAGTAATAACCATTTTCATATAATAGATCTGTTATCTACAATGTTGTGTTATAAAGTCTGTAACCCTTTAATACAAGTTGGTAAATCATTTCTGTTCTCGTGTGCATAATTCTCTATTTTATATGAGGATGAAAATGTAATAAAAATGGTGAGTGCCAATCGTGGACAATGACAAATGAGAGGAGAGAGAGAGAGAGAGAGAGAGAGAGAGAGAGAGAGAGAGAGAGAGAGAGAGAGAGAGTGAGAGCGAAGGGTGAAAGAGTGTGAGAGGGAAGAAGGGAGACAGTGAGTGAGATGTAGAAGAGAGAGAGAGCGAGAGAGTGGGGTGATAGTGAGTGATAGATCGATTTCAGGTTAGAGGGAGAGGCTGTGAGAAGGACTGGCAGGGGGAGCATGGGTGAGAGAGAAGGGTGATTCTGGACACATACATAAATTACATTATTCTATAGTACTCTTGACTATATTTTATAATATGATTACAATTATTATCCAAGTTTACCTGTTAGTAAAATTTACCAGAAACTTTTGTTTGTAACCTTTGTCAACTATCTGATTTAAGTCGTAATGTTTTACAGTATTGTATAAATTGTATGTTTCTAAATTATGATTGTTTGTTAACACCAGTAGGGAGTGAAATATGGTAAAAATAACTTTTAATAATTACGTAGTGAACATCCCCTAATCTGTTTTAGTTATAGGTAATATATTATTTTGCTATATGTTGACTGTTGTAGGTGTAAACAATTTATGTACCAATCTAATATCCAATTGTTGATTACTGTTTGTTTAATTAATTAAAATAACATTACATTTAGTAATTTAAATTGTAATACTGTATAAATTAAGTTCTCTCATACTATAATTTGCTCGTTTTCTTAAAGATAATTTAAAGATGTAAACAAACTATCATAAGTCTTCACATATAAAATGATACATACATACGCACGCACACACTCGCATCACCAACACGTTCACCCAAATATTTAATTGTTTCGTTATGTTTGATATTTCTATTGTATTTCATATATAGGTCCTGAAGATGACAATAAATATTGTCGAAACGTCCACGCAAAATAGCTAAAATTTGTATTATTGACCGATCCTCACTAACCATCCACTAAAACTTTCATTGATTGACGGTCACTAAAAATTTAAGGATTTTGAATTAATTTGGGCTGTTTTACAATAATTGTATGTATTACTTTACCAAAATCATTGCGTGTCTGTCATTCTCTTATTTCTTTTTTGTCTTTACTCTAAAGATTATTAATATGTTTTTTTTTAAATTTTATCTCCTTACTCATATCTATTGCCATTTCTTATAACTTGTTTATCATTTAATATTACTTATAAAACATAACACAAAAATCAGGTTTATGGTCTGTTTACTTTTTTCAGCCATATTCCTTCTTATAAACTTAATTGAACAAATAACTATCTTGGTGAATAACATTATAACACCATTTATTTTATCTTGCTAATTATCCCTTTGAACATTTTTATTAACATAGGATTTTTTAAATTTATTTTGCACTCATATTATTTAATTTATTCTTCTTTCAACATTTACTATATATTTTTTACTACTTAACCATTGTAACAATAACATTCTTAATCATTATGGGATTTTTACCCTGAATACCACTGTATTCCTAATCTACTATCATTTAATAACAATATTCTGGTTATTCTTATTTTTTGGTATTTTTCACCCTTAAACTATAGTGTTAATCACGGTTTTGGGCGTCTTTACCTATATGTTGTGTTTTCTATTTATTTTGGGTTACACTGGGACTTTGCACTTTTTTACGGTACTCTAGTGTTACTAGTGGCGATTCCCTAATATTGATTTCTTTTACTCACCTAATCACTTCACTTCCTATCTATCTCTCACTTCTGGGTTTTTTATCATTTTATTCACAATTGTTAGTTAGTATGTTAACAAATTTCATGTTTGGATTTACTTATCATAATAGAGTTATTCATAACATATAATATTATCTATTTCTCTGGTTAGTGTACTTTAATTGAGATTGTTTTATTTGATTTTAATACTTGTCATTTACATTTATTATTTGTTTGTGCCTTTTTTATCATTATTTGAGTTTATACCTTCTCATTTTATTTTCTTTATTTTACCTTCTCATTTTATTTTCTTTATTATTTGTTTGTGTCTTTTTCATATACCTTCTCATTTTGTTTTCTTTTATTGGGTCAATCACTTGGGTTGGGTCGTAGTCATTTTATTTTCATTAGTTTAATATAGTTAATTCGTCATAGTTTTTTCTCTGGTATTGGGGCGTGCGTACTCACATCACCAACACGTTCACCCAAATATTTATTGTTTCGTTATGTTTGATATTTCTATTGTATTTCATACACAGGTCCTGAAGATGACAATAAATATTGTCGAAACGTCGACGCAAAATAACTAAAATTTGTATTATTGACCGATCCTCACTAACCATCCACTAAAACATATAAGTAAACATTTTCAAAGGAAACTTTCAGACAAACCTTATAAACTTTCCTTCATATTTTATAAGGTGATTAGCCAATAATTATTCATTCATTTACATAAGGAAATTATAAGGTATAAAATATATATTATATAGAAGTAATTGGAAGGATCAACCTGAGCGTATGGATGATCGAAGACTACCAAACGCGGCAAGAAGTTACAAACCAGCTGGAAGAAGAACCGTATTGAGACGAAATGAAAGATAGGAATAACTCCTATGAAGCCGGAACAGATCACCAAGGCCTAATCCTTGTTGGAGAAGAAGAAAAAGATATTTATATAAGGATTAAAAACGCATGATAAGGAACGCGTGATAATAGTTAGAAACGCGTGGAAAGGAGGAACGCATGATAATATTATCCTACACTGGCGACGTCTCTTTTTACACTGCCGACCTGACAAGTGTCGAAAACTGTCAGAAGAATATTGTAAGAAAACCCTGTCGTTTGTCTAATTGTAAACGTGTAAGAGTGTGATGTGTACTCTCAAGTCTTACCAGTCGTCGTCGCTCTGGAACGTAACTCACGCAGACTGCGTCCGTCGCGAACGTACGAATAACCAGTACTGATGTCCTTACCTGTCCTATTTTGTATTTTAAATTCCCGAAAGGCGCCAAATTGTTTTTCATAAAACAATTAAAATGTTCACAGTTAGATTGTCTCCTGTACTGTGAAGAATAATTCGAATTACCTCGCTGACTGGCGGAAACTCGACTTTCGCTTGTTTTTTGGGCGTGTTGCCAACATAAAATTAGAGCAAAGAATTCTATTCCACGCTAAAGTACATAACATGCATAATACAATTTAAATAAATACAGGACAGCTAGTAAAGATTCGTACTGATTTATTTGATTCGACAATTCATTAAATTTTGATAATTGTCGTACAATAAATGTTATTATAACAAAGTTTAGCCTCGGCAATAAATTAATTTTTACTCAGCAGAGAGCAGGGTGGCAGCAGTCGTATGAAGCTATAATGGTTATCGTTTCTTATTTACACAATTTATTCTGCCAGTGAATTCTTTTGAGTACAAAAAAGGTTTAAAACAAGATGTTTAAATAAAGTACACCACCTTACAATTGTGGTACTTAAATACTAAAAAGATTTACATGAAAATTCAACTCTGTTGTGTTAAAAGTGTGTGTAAGTTTTATCGGTTTCAAACACAGGTTATTTTACATTTATATACAGTGTTATTAAATATGATTCATTAATCCTTTAAAGAAATTGGTCTTCAAAGTTCAGAGTGAGAGTTATATATTGTAAAAAAAGTTAATCAGTTTGGTTCGTAATTATTTATAATTTTTTCATATTTAACAAAACCATGTTGTTCGTGTTATGGATCATCAAGGGGTCTTCGCTATTGAGTTAGTTCTTTCGTTTATTTTCAAAGATATGGATGCCGTCTCCTCCTGGCGTCTCTTTCTTTTTACATCAAGATTTTTATTTAAAATTTCGTTTTAATATTCGATTATTGTTCCTCCATGTGTTACTGGAACTATTGTGTACTTCCAGTCTTCAATTTATTTTCATTACAGTTTGATCTTCTTCGTTATATGTCTTTAAAATGGTCCGCATCAATATAGCGTCTGTACCTCTGGATAGTTAATAATGGAATTTTTGTTACATAACGGTCAAAATTATAATAACGTTCTGTAGTCATGGCAACTGACTTAACTCTGATTGGTTAAGTATATTTGAAACTATTTTTTAAATCCTGGTTTTCTGTTCAAAATGAACAAATATTTTATAATGACTATATTTCCTTGGGGATATTTCCAATGCTTGAAATATTAACATAGATATTCCTATCTTCTTTCAAAGATCAATTTGACATCTCACAAGGCTGGTCTAGGCCATGTATTAATGTTTTTGTAAAAAATTGATAATACTATTTTAAAACATATTTTACTTATTTATACTGTTTATCACAATTCTGACATGTTATTCTTGTTAGTTAATTGTAATTACATAATTTACTTGGTCTTATTATCCAAATACAATATTCAATTGTTTACAATTGGTTTTCTGAACTTAGATAGCTATGTCATTTATAGGCCTAAACTGTAACATCTTAGAATTTCTTATTTTGTTCTGTTTGAACATGATTTATTAAGTACATATGGTTTGCTTATTTTCATTTCGTGCTTATTGTCTTTTGAATTATTTTGGAACTGTTTTACAATTTACTGATGTTATTATACTTTTACAAAATTATTTCTCAGCTGATATTTTGCTTTCTATTTATATTATATTTATTAATCTGTTGTTTGTTAATTTTTATGTCATTACTATTTTTATACCTACTCCCATTTCTCACACACCTCTTTAGCACTTAAATCTATTAACAAAACATAACATATAAAGAACTTAATGGTTTGTATATGGTTCAGCCATGTTTCATCTCATTAAATATAATTATTATATTGTATGTCATCACTTAAAATGTTCATACTATTCATAAAATAGAAATAACTTAATGGTCTGTCTACTGTTCAGCCATATTCCTTATTATTAAATACAATTATTATATTGTATGTCATTATTTAAAATGTTCATACTAATCATCTCTTCATACTTTCCTTACTTACATATAAAACACAAACATATTACTGTAAAATTCTGCCATCTGGGTTTACACTCCTTTAAACATTAAACAAACAAATTAACTTTCATTTAATTAATAACATAATAATTTTGTTGAGTATTGAATCAACACCGTCTATTCTATAAATAGAATCACTCTAATGATTCTTTTACTGACATAATCTGTTTTTCTATTTCTTACACCCACAATTACTCTGTTTCTTACAGTCTGACACAATTCACTTATTTTCTTATTTACCATTTGGTTATGGTTTTGGTTTGTTACACTTAATCACTATTCTTTTCTTAATATTATAAGTTGTTTATTTTAATATTCTCATCACTTCACTGTTTATTGCTATCACTCCCTACCTATCTCTCACTCTTGGTTTCAATGATATTTAGGTATACATTTTTAACTATTCTTTAAAATTTGTGACTTACTTTCTAATTATTGTAAGGTTCTTAACAACATACTTTATTTAATAATAATTGTCTTATTTATTTTTTATGGCTAGTGTACTTTCTTTATTATTGTTTTATTCATTGTTAATTATATATTTTCTTCACTCATTGGTGTCTCTTATCATTGATTTGTCTTCTTCTTCTCTGTGAATCTTTTCTCATATTAATGTCTTTATCTGGCCAATCTCTGGGGTTGGGTCAAAGTCATTTGTTTGTCAGTCTAGTCTATTCTTTTAATGATTACTCTTGTTTATAACTCTTCTTTCTACTTTCTTAACTCTATTTTATATTTTTTCTTCATTATTTATTTATTAACTTATATTACTTTTAGCATTTCTATAATACTTATGGATACCCTGTGTGATCTGATTTCTGCAATGTACCAATTTTATGTATGCGATAGAATAAAGGTGTACGTGAATATTCATTTTTGTGTAGATTAAATGTGTGAAAATATGTAGTGTTTAGGTAATGTAGTGTGTTGATGTGTGTAAAAATGTTTAGATAAATTCTAGTATCAAATAATTCTGCAAGTCGTAATTATTTGGCACAAACATACCACTATACAGTGATGACGTACTTGACAACAGTGTGTGTAACATTTGAATTAAAATTATATAAATGTTTCTAAAACTAGGTTTTGCAGGAAAAGAAAGTGTAACGTTTATCGTGCACGTCAAGCAAAGTATCTTTGGCTCGAATGTCGCTTTTGGCATTATTTACTACGAATTTATTATGTTTGTTAACTCTAACAATATTTTATACCAGTGTGTTTGATGGCATTTTATATCGCAATATACGACATACATATTTACTAAGCGAAAACGTACTATATGTCACATCAACGATCATTAAACTGTTACAACGATTACTATAAGTATATTATCAGCACATACCCGCTCAATCGTAAACGTAGAACAACCATAATTAGGTGGAAAATTATTCTGGAACACCTACTGGTCCTATATAAGCAACAGCGGCCGTCTTAGAAACTAATTACACCAAGTAATAAAGTACGGATCAAGTGGTTGTGAGAATTAGTGGAAAGTGATTATTGTGTTACAATTAGTGTGGAAATCTAATAGTTGAAATTGTTATTGCAAAGAAAAATTTGGCTGGCAATATTTTATGAGAGTATCTTGTTTATTTTAGACTATATTTAATGTGACTAATTAAAGCTGGTAAGTAGTGATTTCATTGGTATCTGTATTTTGTTCCCGCTGAACAAAACGACGATCCGTCGTAACAATGTTTAACGTGTGGGTATGTGGGGAAACTCGTATATGGCCCTGTACGTTTGTATGCTAATGCCCCAGTGTATTATAACGTCTCTCCTGTTAAGACATTATAACATAGGGAACCAGTTTAATTGGTTGCTGTTAATTAAACTAGCTGCCGTAGTTAGCAATAATTACTTACTAACAAATTGGGATAAGGTATATATCAGGAATTTACCCAAGGTTATGTAAATTTATTCACTCTCTGGATTTTAGCGAAAACGTCTCTTTATTATTGCTTCTTAACTACGGATTTAAATATAATACCTTTAACGGTCATCTTTCTGGTTTTTACTTTAAAAGAAAATTCTTCTAGATTCTGCATCAAAAACTCTTTAAATTGTTACTCTTATTACGTCAAAATCATACAGCTGTGTATTTCTTTTATTACCACGGATCCGGGTTCTAACTTCATAATATTCTAACAAACTGCAACATCATACAACTATTTGAAGAATAGTTTGATGTAATTTCATATTAACTTTTACCTTTAACCATCATCAGATTATTACTATCTCGTTACAGAAACTACAAACATTAATATGTTAATGTTTATGTTATTTGAATGAGTCTTTACAAGAAACTTTGCTGTTTTTTTTTGTTGAGGTTGTTAAAAAAAAAACAATATATGCACAGAAGTTACGGTTTAGGGTCACCTGAGTACAACGTGAATCTGCGGCTGGTCGTCTTGATGATCCTCTTCAGTAGGTTTTCCTGGATGTAGTTCGTTGTCGTTCGGGTTCCTCCATTTAGTTTGTTGTTTCAGAGTTGTGATCTAGGTCATGACGCTGGGATTCTGCTACTTGGAGCTCGTACAGTTGTTATCGTAACTTCACTCCTGGCGTTGGTGTTCACTTTTCACATTTAATTTTTTAACAGCACTAATGTTACCTTTTACATGGTATGGAACATACCTTACCATTTACTTTTCTTAAAGAGATGTGTCGGCTAAGTTTTTTATTAATAATATTTTCTCAACATCTGAAATACATTACTAGTTTTAAGTTTCATTTCGGTTTAGCTACATGTGGATTATGTACATGAGAAACACCAACTTCTTGTTACATCGTTTTAGCAACATAAACGTAAGTTTCACTTCACGACACATTTTCAAGCTGCTTACATGTCTGAGATTCTCGGTCGACTGGCGTTAGTTTAGCGGCAGAGAGTAGAGAAGCGGGCGCAGTTTACACGCCGAGAGAAAAGTAGTTCGTACTTTTATTATTATTAATTGTCCATTAATTAACTACTATAAATTATCCTACCTTTTCTTAGTTAGGAATTAGGTATTTCATTTATTATTATCACGTTTTTTATTTAAATAGAATGATTATTAGTTTTCGGTTTATAACAGAGTAATTTTCATGTCCATACTAGATTTTTACAAGTTGATACAGGCATAGGTACAGAGGGAGGGTGGATTATTCTCTTACTTGTTATAAGAATAAAAAATTTATTTTGTGCTATTTAAATTCCTTTTAAGTCGTCACAGTATATCCTAATGTATGTTTATATTTACTGTTCTATACAATTTATTAGATATTTCAGATAACGTTGGTTCATATGTACATTTTCTGAAGTTCTAGCCTACTTCGATTTGAATCTCATTTACGCCTTAATTGTACATTAGTATGTTTAAGTAGTTGTGTAAGTATATCGTTATGCGCCGTCGCAACTAATATAATATTAAACGAATATGTCAGTACAAAGGTGTTTTAAAAATACATAAACACTTGGTGCGTTACACAGTTTTTTTTATTTAACTCTGACAGCTGTTTCAAAGCCATTGTCAAAGAGATGAGTGAACACTAAACAGAGGATGTAAGGGTGGTTGACATTTGTTTAGGTCGTGTATCGGAACATGTGTGAGGTGTGAAGATTGAGCCCCCTCTTGCGAGAGCTAAGGGAAGGTCAAGTGTCTGGGAAAACTAAATATAATCTGAATGCAAAATATAAAATTAACTAAACTAAATAACAGCTTTTAATAAAGGGGTTACACAGAATTCAGTTTGTTCATTTGTTAAATTTTTGTTATTTTTTATTGCTTTTATAATTTCTAGAATTTCTAACAAATATATTTTTTTACCTTTTTGTAGGTTGTGGAGTAGCGTTGTGTTTTTGTATCTATGAAGTGATTGTGTTGTAAGCAATGATCTGCCAAATCTGTATTGGCTATATTGGTTAAAATTGCCGTCTTATGTTCAGGAATGCGATGTTTCAGAGCACGGGCACCTTGTCCGATATAAATAGCATCGCATTAGGTACAGTGTGTTTGCACTGTATCTGCACTAGAGAAAAACGGAGTTTATGAAATATTTTATATACACTGTTTATCACAAACCCAACAAGAAACGTATTTTTAAAAAATTTTTAAATTTTAAAAATTTGTTGCATACGCAACTGTGCTGGACAAATTAGAAACGAAACAGACGAAGACATTTTATGTTTTATATTGATGCAAGAGCGAGAGAGAGAGAGAGAGAGAGAGAGAGAGAGAGAGAGAGAGAGACAGAGAGAGAGAGAGACAGACAGACAGACAGACAGACAGACAGAGAAGCCAACTGCTCTTTCTAATTACTTCATACACAAGGTCAGTGATATGAACGAACAAGAAATGTAATAAAAACATTACGTGATTGGTTTCAGTTCAGCAGTACATTTCTTTAGCAACACTTCACTAAAATTGATTTAAATTTTTTCACGCTTATAGTTTTAACGACTACACGTGTTTCTGAGTTAACACCTTCCACCTTCAACGTTATTTGATAAGAACTCCAAACTTTGTACTGTAGTTAACAGCACATCATCATTGGATGTTTTGAATTCGATGTCTCACTCCTGTTTGAAGTTGTTCAAGTAACAACATTGATGTCGTCAGAAATTTAGCAATACTTTGATTTCTCTACGTATTACAAACATTATGCTATGTTCTGCAAATCGTACAGAGAAATTTGAAATTGACCTGAAATTTTTCCTGGTACTTATTTTTGGGACAGCTTTGCGTTCCTTTTGTTTTATACAAAAGACATGGCATTGAACTGTTCAGTGTAAAGTATGATTCTGAGCTATAACGTTTGTAATGGCAGCCCGAAATGCAAATACATATAAAATGGATCCATTTAACCAATTTACATGTTTATAAAATTAAGAAAGTTAAATAAAATTGTATGTCTAATTACCAAAACAAATGATATTTTTATTTGTACACTCAATTTATTTAGTTTAGAGTGCAAGCTTTTATATTCTCTAATGAAACGTTGACTGTAAGTTTATAGTATCTAAATTACATAAAATTTAATAAACTTAAAAACTCACAGATAAAGTCACCATATTCTTTAAAAACTTCTTCTGACCCTTTGTACTCTGGTATCAAGACTCTACGAATGTAGCTTCTTTACATAAGAATATCAGGCACAAAAAACTGTCAGTGAAAAATAGTAAACTAATCATTAAAAAATCCAAAGGTCTAGGTTACATTAGGTGCTTTCTGTATAAAATAAGATGTTTAATGTTGCGCTTACGCATCGTTACTCTCTTTCTCTGTCTCTCCCTCTCACTCCGCGCGTTTGTACGACTGCTTAAATATTAGTGAAAGAGAAAGCCGTCCAGATGTTTCTGAGATGAAAATAATAGCGCTGGCCTAAATGACATCAGCAGCTACACCACATTTTACACAATGCAATATCTGTCAAAACAGAACTTTTCTTACGTTAATTTTGCCTTATATTGTATTGTTTAATAGATTCATAAAAATACCTTTATTAATTTTTGTTTCTCACTTACTCTGGTCTCCCCCAAATAATTTAATAATTTATGTAACTGGTTATTTAATAAAAGTACTTCAGTTAGTATTTTCAGAGAGGTGCAAACAACTAAGAAAACTATAACGGCAGCATATTGATGTTTTTGTAATGGAACAGACACCATTGTAGCTTATAATTGTGATTGCAAAAAAATCCGAAATTTTCAGATCTCCATACAACAAAGACGTCGACTTCAGAGTCTAGACAGCCGTAAGTCACTTTGAATGGACTATACACCCAGCAATGACGACGCTACAGTTTATACCACTTAAAGACTTCCAAGGTAGACGTGGGATGTAGCGCTTTGTCTAAAACTAAACATTCGTTAAGGAAGTATTTACTAATAAATGTGGAGGTATTTAAAATAACGTATTAATAATACATACAATGTTATTTTCAGTCTTGCAAGAATTATACGAATTTTTACTAATGAACTAAAGGATTTTAATATTTTTTAGGTTTAAAGAAGAAACTATGTGTTATTAGTTACGTATTCATATATATATATACAATCACTTTCTGCTACAGTCCGTTTCGTGATGTATATAATACATTTAATATTTATAAAAAATTTACCTCAAGATATACTTTTTTCCTTATTAGGAACATGTTTCGAGAGCTCCCGTGCTCTCATCTTCATCCTTCGCGATCTTGCGTCTGGTGAAGTATTTGTGTGTTGGCTGGATGCTATTAAGGTTGTTTGTTGGTCTCTGGTATTTTAAAGTTGTATTATTGTGTGTGATTGTGGTATATGTATTTGTATTTTGTGTATTTTCGATGTTGAGTGCTTTGAATATTGTGTCATATTTTGTATTGATTTGTATTTGTTCAGGTATTAGTTTGGTTTGTGTTTTATTTTTGTATATTTGTAAATTTTCCCAAATGTTCATTATAGTGCCTTTGTGTGGTATATGTTTTATTAGTGTCACATTGGTTATTTCTGGGAATTCATGTCCTGTGTTTATTGGATGTGTGGCTAAATTGGATTTATATATTTCTGGTTTTTTGTATGCGTTTAGGTGTTCAAAATAACGTTTTTTCATCTGTTTTTTTGTTTGTCCTATGTAACATTTATTGCAATCTTGGCATTCAATTTTGTATATACCGTTAGTTGTTGTATTATCTTTGTTGTGTGAGTTATATAGTTTTTGTAAATTATTTTTATTAGTTTCGTATGCCATTTTTATATCTGTGTTTTTAAATAGTTTTGTTAGTTTTGTCATTTTATTATTTATGTATGTGAATGTAACCCATTTTTTGTTGTTGTTATTATTTATGTGTTGTTCATTTTGATTAATTCTTAATTGTTCAGTTTTCATTTTATATTTGATTTTATTTTCTATTTTGTTCACAGTATTTTTATTGTATCAATTTTCATAACCAATTTGGTATATTATATTTCTTTCTTTGTCAGTTTCTTGTCAGAATGGTTAGGTATAATGATGTTAGTAGAAGTTGGTTTTCTATATATTGCATATTGTATGTGTTTGTTGTATCTTGTGATGGTTATTTCTAAATAGTTGATTTTGTTGTGTTTTTCTTTTTCTTCTGTGAATTGTATTTTAGGATGTATGTTACTGATTTATTTCAGTATGTTCTCTGCATTTGTGTTTTTGTTATTTGGTACATATAGCCCATCATCTACATATCTTATCCATATGCACATTTGGGTCATATTATTTTACAATATTTTGTATTTTGGTGTCTATGTGTTGTAGGAATATCTCTGCTATTATGCTTGATAGTGGTGATCCCATTGCTAAACCTTCTTTCTGTTGATAAATTTTGCTATTAAAGTCAAAGTAATTTTGTTTTATTATTAGTTGGAGGCCATTTTTTATTTCGGTTATATATTGTTTGTTTTCATTTTTTCTTTAAGTTTGCTTATTATTAACAAATAATAATACATTAATATATTAAAGTATTAATACGAATTAATAGACAAACTAAAAATAATAAATATAAATGAAAATAAATTTTTCACATTATATGACATCACAAATATGTACACCAACATCCCAGTAGAAGAAACAATAGAAATAATAATTTCACAACTTTTGGACGCTTGGGCCCAAAAAGTGAGTAAGAAATTTGATAAAATCGACAGAAACGTCTCATACGTTTACAGATCGAGGTCGACAGGACTCTAAAGAGCCCAAAGTCAATCTACGAGTCAGGATTTGATTTACGCATTCATATTATTTTAACAGCATCAGTGATCACAAGAACACACACTATGCAGAATAAGTCTTTCAATAATGTAACGTACTGTAATAAGATAGATGGTACTGTCGTGGAACAAGTTAGCAATTTTGAATACATGGCCTACAATGTGTCTTATAATGCATGCAACGACGTTGTGAATAAGTTGCACAAGTTCAACTTTATGTGCGGGACCATCAGGCGAACCCTTAAGTCAGCAAGTAAAGGAAAACGCCTAAAATTCTACTAGCTGATGGCCCTTCCCACACTTCTTTATGGGTCTGAGAACTGGACATTAACGAAAGGCCAGGCCAGTCGCATCCAAGCGGCTGAAATAAGATTTCTCAGGCACGTGGCAGGGTGTACTCTCCATGATCACAGAAGAAACGCAGATATACGGCAAGAATTTAATATTATGAGTATTATAACGTTAAAAAGGTAGCCCACAAATAAAGAAGAAATTACCTTTAATAAAAACGTGAGTTGCAACAGTAAAGGAATAAAGAAAGTCAAAGTATGAAGGAATTAATGAACAAAAATATTAAAATATAGCACAATAATAACTTAAAACCAAGACAAGGACTGAGACGATGACAAAACCCAAGTGATTGGCAAAGGGAAGGATAAAAATAAATAACTTTGTGACCATATCACAACCCCTTGTCAACCAATAATAAAATATTAAATGTAATTATGAAAGTACAAAGCTATGTTATTAGTGTGAGTAGTCCCATGTAAGACTACCAAGACATAAATATAAATTAAGTAATTTTAAATAATATTGTTATTAGAATATGAAGGGAATAAACCTCTTAGATAATAAATACCCAATGCTAATGATAAGGTGAGTGGTGTGGTTAGATCCAAGTGAAGAAAAGTAAGGAAAAAAACAGTGAATAATATAATATTAAAGTGAATAACAGAACCAAGAAAAATATACTAACTGAAAGTCAGCAGTAGTAATAATGTGTAGAATGAATAATAATTAATGCTTGAGTAAAAAATGATGAATGCAAACTGTGAATAAACTAATGCATAAGAGGCCTACACAAATGGAATAGGTAGAATTAAAGTTCATGTGTTAAAATACGAAAATAATAGTTAAGTAATAGTTATAGTTATCTGTTTGTGTTAAAAAGAAAATATAGAAGGGTAAAAAAGCATGTTTAATAAATAATAGTTAATGAGCATAGGGAGATAGGAAATGTATTAAAAAATAGCATGTGCATAGCATGTTAGAAAGAATGGTATAATATTTAAGTAAATTTTATGTGAAGTTTTGTACTTTCTAAAGATCTTTTATTAACTTTCTTGCAATCACAAGAACCCAATTGAATTAAAATAATTAATATAAAACGTAAATTTTTAATCAACTAGACCTTGAATACTAAGAGAACACTATTGCCAACCGGTGAGCTAGTAAAGAACAAGAAAAGGAGCAAAATATACATTATAAACATATTTCATGTTGTTTAAAAAAGAAATTAATAAAAAACACTACAGAAATATTATAGTATTGACTATTATCAATTGTGTATTTAATTTATGTTAACCTTACAGACAATTTATTCCTTAATATAGCCAAGGTGAAAATTTTTTTACAAAAAAAAATAGAGGTTGGTAACCCTGATTTTTTGGAACGAAAATCAAATCAACTACAAGACACAGGTGAGTTGGATTAAATTAAAATAAGAGAAAAGGAGAAATAGGTGAGAAATAAAACAATTTGGCGCCTTAAAATCGGGAAATAAACCAAATACAACACATCAATAAAATAAAGCAAGGTAATAGGTTGGCGAAGCAGGGTGAGGCTTCAACGGGTACGACTCCGGTACGTAACAAATAGACGCAACCAACGTGTGGCTGGTAAACCGTAAGGAGTGATACGTAACAGTATACTCGACAGGATCGCCCAGTATCGGCTGAATTGGTGGAAACATCTTTGCCGAATGGATGGCTGCCGCATCCCCAAACAACTCTAGAACTATAATCCAAGGGAAGGGAGAGGCGTGGCACGTCCAAGGAAGCGCTGGAGTGACCAGCTCTAATCTTTTCTTATTTGAGACCGGAACAAAACATTTTTTGTTTATTCCGTGCAGATGATGATGATGAATAATATAATGTAAACTTTTGGAGCTTAAGAAAGGAAAAATCTTACAAACGAAATAGGTTTATTCAGAGCTTGTAGTACCAGTTTGCCTAAAAAAGTAAATTTGTTTTGATTTTTCAGAAAAATACAGTTTAGAGAATTGTTTGGTAGACACCCGTCTACCCTTACACACCATATAGTCTGTTCAGCTAAACTTATAATCATTTTTATTTGTTTAAATATGCCTGATGTAGTCGTCATATGCCATTTTATTGCCATTTCTATAGTTTTTTTTTAATTTTGCACAATTAGAAAAAATAATTTTCTAATTCAAATACTTATAAAAAAGTATAGAAATATACCTTTCTTAGCGTTTTCATTTTTACATGAATATCTTACGTGCTTGATAGAGATATTTTACGTCATCCATTACTTTGACGTCTATTAAAAGAAAGTAATCATGGGAAGTGCAATTTCAAAGCTATGTATGTCAGTTGTTAGTGCTTCCTTCTTGAAATCACTTCGTTGCAAATTACGACGTCCATTAGTTATACAAAGTGGTACTGGCTTTTACTTCTCGTTTAAGAGTACCGTCTGTTATGTGTACTAAAGCAAACAGCATTTCTTTCTCGAAAGATGCACATTTAATTGCACGACCTTTCAGTAAATAAAAACGAAAAATTTATAGTATTTTTTGAAAGCCTTTATATAATGGGATAAGTTTTATATTACCTCGTACTTTTTTAATTCGCTATTTTAATACATTTTGAAGGCTAAAACTTCTTTATAAACCACTATTGTGGTTACTCACGAACATCGTGTCAATAGTATTTAAAACCGTGTTACACCGAAACATGTGATAACAACATCCGACAGAATGATAATAAATTTTAGTAGACCACGGACTAATAACCCGGATCATAATTTCAATAATTCTTGCATTTTGTTTATGAATCCTGTTTTGCGGTAGGACATGAATCAAATAATGAAATGTTCAGTGTCTAATTTTGATACATTTTCGTTTTGATATCTTCAGTCAAATCAGATGCAAAATTAATTCCTTTGTGTACTTAATACACACGACGTATTTTGAATTAAAAAAAAAAATTTTTTCGTATCGGCCATCTAAGGACCACATGCCAACTTCAATTCTTTACTCTTTGTTCTTTTCTTTTTTCCAATATTCTTTCATCTTCTCACTGTGTCTCTTCTTCCTGTCTTCAGTCCACTTTAAACCTGCCCTTTTATCTCTCTTACCCTGGACTCCCTCCATTTTTATTTAAAATACTTATTATATTTTAAATCTTTTAAAATAGTTATTTGAAGAGATTTCGGTTTCTGTAATGTCAATAATGTTATTCATAGCTGAGTGTTGAATGGAGCGTCTTAAGGCACTTTTCAGTATAAAAAATGATTTCATTGAGAAAACGCGTTGTTTCGGCACGCCTTATCTAGGCTTAGTGCAGTATTAATATTTGAAATCATAAATTTCACCGAATATTATTCGACGTGTTTAAAATATAAATTTTTTAAAGCTGTGCTTTCAGGTTAAGGTTTTACCTTAACGTTTAGAGACAGTGACTAGAAAGTACGCTAGTTCTTCACAGCTGCTTACATTATATTTTACTTTATTTTACTAAATACGTAAATAAATATTTTCGTCACTCTGAAATTTTCTGTTCATGAGGGTATTATCCAGAATTTTATTTTTATTTCAGCTATCGAAATTTCGTACCAAGAGATCAAAATCGCCCTCTGGTCTAGCAATAGCAAATCTGGTCTATTATATTATTATATTATGTCTATTATAGCATTAATCTACATACGCTATTACAGCAATTCTATTTTTTTATAATTGCATAATTAAATATGAAAAATGTAATGCAAAATTATAAAGATTAGTATATAGTTTTTAAAATAATTATTGGCCGTAATTTTTTGTTTCTTTTATATGTTACATGCGCTATACACAAAATCGGTCAGTTATGTTCCTCTTTTCCTTGTAGACTGACAAACGTCACGTTATTAACTACATTTCAAGGTGCATAAATACTATTGTACACAACAGTAACGTTCAGTATACGGCTTAATGTGATGATTTACATTTTCTTTTCCACTTTTAGCTTGTTACAGACTTTTTATTTTATTTTCTGCCAATTGTTATAAAACGTTACTACTCAACAATCATTTAAGGCCAATAATATAACAGAACGTGAGGACGTAATTACTAAGAGTATTTTGTGTCCCTAGACTTACAGCGACTTTTACGTTTAAGCAGATACAGTATATGCATTAAAATTAAACCACGTTTGTTATTTGTTTTGCACTCAAAAATAAGATAAAATTTATAAAATGAATACGTTGTTAAACAAAGACCCCTTCAAGTATTCTACATAATATTGTCACTAATATTTAATTCTCAAGTTTCAAAAGACACATAACCTGATGTACGTTCAGCTTTCTTAAACTTAAAACTGTCTTAATTTGAGCAGAAAATAATATCAACACGTTTTCACCAGTTTAAATGCTGACAAATTTGATTGCACAGGTGAGCTGAGCAGAAAATTTAATTTTGAATTAAACAAAAATTTCAGCTATATTTTAAAACTTCTCTCTAAAACGTTATTGGCTCTAAAGTGGTCAATAAACAAATATAATTTTCTTAATTAAACTATGACAGGAAATCACGATATAATGATAACGTTAACAAAAATATGTTGCTACAAACCCTTAATTGCGTCATCTTTTAATAACTGAATGGCTTAAAATAAAATGTATATTAGTAAAATTATAATTAGTTTACGTATATTAGTGTGCGAATAACAGTCAAGATTTTGTAAAACATCAATTTTAAATAATGTATTTATAATACATTATATGAACATAAAAAGATAAGTAAACTCTAAATATTGTGAATTTTTTACAGGTTAAAATAGTTTTTGATTAAATTTTGGCATTATGTTGAATTGCTTTAAACATGGATTTTGCTTAATCAGTACATGATTTACATGCGAGATAGAGTCTTCTTTAGTTTCATTGAGGCCCAGCAATTAACAATCTTGACTATCAAAGTTCTGTCACTCGTTTAATGTACCTAACTTACTGCGGTTTCCATTCCCAGTAATCTCTTATGTTAATGACAACGCATTATTTCATATTATACTTATTTTTAGCCTTTTTTACTCTTTCCCATAATTCTGTTGTTTCAATTGTGTCTTAACTAGGAATGCATATTCATTTTATTATTAGGATATGATTTCTTATTTTGAATTGTTCCCATCAAAAAATCTTATAAAGCTATATTTTAGCTTCATACAACACTATTTATTCCCGTTTCGCTGTTCAATTTTTCTTTTCTTTTCCTATTGACTAACTGTTACACTGTGTAACATTCTTTTACTTTTCTGGTTCACTAAGTCTTTTATGTACTGTAGCACTCAACATAGTAATGTTGTTGCATACTGTCAGCAATTCTATTGTTTTTATCAACAATTCTATTACTGAAATTTTCTTTATTTTTCAAAATTAATTATTAAGTAATTTGCTGAACGTAAATTTGTAAATTGAATTAATAAAAACATTTCTTAAAACGTTTGTTTTATTCTAATTGTACAAGACTTTTATATTATTTATTTTCCTTACAAGTACATCCAATTCATAAAATGGTAACAGCAAACTGATTTTTAATCCATTTATTGAGCGCGCTCACACACACACACACCCGCAAAGGAGAAAAACTCACTAAATTGAAACAGCCATCTTTCGTAAATATTGTAATATTTATGCAAGAGGTTGGCGGTTTTATGTTTGATATTAGTACATATTTTTATAAATACAGGAAATTGTATTAATTATTAAGAGTAGGTATACTAACATGGACAGGTTAGGACAAGAACCTGTTTTCAAAACACGTGTGTGGATATACATGTTTATATGCAAATGAGACAGATGTGAATTCGCTGAGTACTGGTATATTATCCACTTTTTTAAGAGCACAAGTGAATTTCAGTAGTTACAATATTTACAGAATAATAATTAGTTATAAATTCAATTGTTGAGTGTATTCAAACAAAACAATTACAATGGTATGCACATACAAAAAAATGACACAGGAGAATTTGCCAAGGAAAGTTATGGAATGGAACCCATCAGGAAGAAGGAAAAGAGAAAGACCACCGATCACCTCCCCTGCATAGAAGAAATTCAGACTATATTAAGGGAACGAGAAATTGAAGTAGATCTGTGGATGGACAAGCAGCAGTGGAAGCTGAGAATTGAATCTATTTTGTAATATTTGTTTCCGGAAAATGTGTAAACATTGTACAGCGGAAATATTAAAAATATACAGTTATACAAATCTTCACATGTATTAAAATTTTTTTTCCCCTTCTAACTTACTTATTAGTCTAGTTTTCTTTACAACCTACATAACAAAGTTATTTATAACTTCATTGGAATTCTGCGCTATATATTTAGGCCTACTCCGAAAGAATCCTGTACCGTAATATTACTATAATTTTAATATAGGCTAACACTGAAAACATAAAATTTATAAAAATGTATTCAAATCGCACGCATTATTCGAACATATCTCACCCCACACACACAGCATTAATCTTTCGGAATTCGATTCCGTCACCCACAACAAAGAAATGCATGAAAGATTGAATGCTTTTGCAACTGGCTATATAAAAATCAATTCCATGGTGTGCAAGAAAAGCAAAGTCGAAACGATAGAAAAAGTGGTAATCAATTGGGCAGATGCGGTAAAGAAAAAACACTGAGGGAAAAACTATTTTTACACAAAATTCAGACACCGTTCCCCGGTAACGTAAACGGCTCTAACTCTAATGAATTTACTGTTCCCTAGATACTTCTTTGGACGGATGTTAAATTCTCTTGCTATACATCAGGTTTTCTTCAATCTGAGGTTGTGGTGTCAAAGAAAGAAGTTACAGCTACAAAGTTTACTGAATGAAAAGTTTACATCTTGTAATATCTTAAGAGTTAACACGCAATAAATGAGATGAAATAAGTAAGACACTATGCCATGACAACCTACGTAATAGTGCTTTTATTTAATATTATTGATAAATAAGATTATAGTTTTTATTTCCACATCATTTCCATTTATTTAGTGAACCACGAATTCAAACGTTTGTGCGAATTGAATAAAAAACGAGTGAACACAACAGACTTTCTTATGAATTTAAACTGTAAAATTACCTGAAGTATTCTCCTAATATAAATAAGCAATAAACATGACTTAAAAAAAAACTGGAATGAAGTCTGGCACCAGAAGTATTGGAATGTAGCAATAAATATAATACGTACACAGACTACACTATATAAAAAAATATACCAGTGGTTTGTTGTTAGAAATCACATGGAAAAATAATCCTTAAGGTTGTTCGACAAACTAATGTATAATACGGATGAATATCCCTTATTTCTCACTCCATCAGCTTTTATCGTGCTTTATTCTTGTCAGATCTTAGTTAGTTTATTCTTAGTTAGTCTCTTGATCAACTAAACAACTATACACTCACTCTGTCGATGGTGAGCGCGTACTTCCGTCGGCTGCATATGGAGTCTGTCCAGATTTAGAAACATGTATCTATTATAATGAATCCAATCCAATCGTGGGGCAAGTGCTGGACGTGCTCCAGTGGTTGCAGTGTCCGGGCAAACCGATGACTGTCTAATGCGTCTAATTCTTGGTAGCCTTGCGCTAGAAAAAAATATGGAGACCTCCTGCAATGTGGGATGGCGACTGCCATGGTGTAGCAGAACCGCGGAGCGATTAGCAACGGCTAGGAAGGATTTTTGTTGGACTTGGAAAGGAAGGAGCATGATTATAGTTGTTTTCTCTTTTATTTTGTGGGGATAAGAAAGGAGAGTCACTTAGAGGAGAGGCTGGGATGGTAGAGTAGATTGTCAAACGCAGCAAGGGCGGTGATTTGGGGCATATGATTATTTACGGGATGTTATCGAGCAGAACTCGTGGGCGTTTAACTTTGCGAGTAGGTGGGCCGTCATCTGTACTGAGGCGGCGGAGGTAAGTGTAGGATGAGGTAGAACGTCGAGTGAAGAGTTTGAGCGCAAGAGATAACTCAAAATCATCCACATATGGAATCTTCAACCCTCGCCTGATAACATAATTTTTGACATACCAGCGAGTGTGACGATTTAAATGGTAAATAAAAAAAAAATTAAAAAAAACGAAAATAAGTAAGTACTTTAAATCCCACGATTAAACCAAATACCCCTGAACTACTCATAATAGTAATGAAAATTAAATTAAGAAATCTTTCTAAATAAGTAATTAAAATCTGAATGTAAAAGTTAAGAATAATACAGTTAACCCTTTAGTAAATTTATGATGCGTTGACCTGCCTATTCCGGACACAACGTGCATATAGAACCGGCAGTAAATTAGAAATATCTGTAAATCGTAATGTAAATAATTAATAATTTAAAGTCATAAGTAGTAGTTATAATAATCCCTGTAAACAAGATAAGTCTAGAGAGTTTATTTTGTCATACTATAAGAATGTATTGTTAATAAAGAGTTGGAACTATATTATGGCGGAGTACTCGCTCCGCGTCCTTGCAATCTGCCTGTTGTAACAATGGAAGAGTAATGATGCGGCTTTCAGACTGTAAACACCTCCAAGCGAGGGCTCTTCATAAAATGTTTTGTTATTCTTTTTGATTTTTAATTGAGTGTTAGCTTCCACTAAAAGCGTGGAGAGCTAGTTATATATTGAAGATGTAGTAAGGAATTTTGTTAGAAAGTGTGATAATGTAAAAAGAATTAGTATATAAGGTGATGTCTCAAGTTAATTAAAAAACGAACTCTCTAATATTGTTCGAGTAATGTAATTCAGATATTAATATAAAAAGAAGATGCAAACTCCAGTACTACGGTGCCAGTAAATATGCGACGTGCACAACTGCAGATACGGACGACTACCACATAAACAACACTTACCAGAACCGCCGAGGATCAGCCCGACTTCACGCAGCATAACATCCATCTCCTCATTAATACACCAAGAGGACTTTCACCGGAAACACTACTCAGATGACTACCCCGACTAACAGAGTAACGAAGATTCACGACCCAAGACACGGACAGCAAAAGCGTATCTAAGAGGTGACTCGGTAGCTCGTCTACCGAGAATTATGTACATTTAAAATATAAGTTTTCATACATACCAGAGACTTTTAAAAAGACAATCTCTAAGCTTTAAGTATTAGAAAAATGTATTCAGTAATTTCTAAAATCATACGTTGTAACATTACTCTTGAGATATAAGTTTTAATCCCTTAACTAAATAATACCATTCTTCAAATGGTGTTCATGTAACAATGCAACCTTCTTGATAAGTAAAGTAAATTTCAGACGTCTTTGCTAGATTTAAAGAGACTCGGATCCGAGGTAAAATACATGATCTCTTTGATCTTTTGTTTGACAGAAAACCCCTTTTAACTATTTCAGTATGAGCAAATTTTATGTAATGGGATCTATATATATATATATCTTGTGTTAATAAAGAGATGTCATCTTGTTGCATATTGTAGTGAGTGCATAAATCAGTTAAAATACCTTCCTTTGTGTCCTATTATTATAGTAATTTTTATTGTTCTAAGTGTTGTGTTGATTTTCAGTTCTTTACAACGTAGGCAGCCTGTATAATTGGCTAGCGTCAATTATTACGGGTTCCCTGGATTTATAACGTAGCCCGGAAAGTTATACGAGAAATACAGATATAACAGTGTGTGCGAGATTGGAAAGCTTCCAAGTGCGCAATAATGTAGGGTTGTAGCAGAGTCCAATACAAGGGAGCTGCATCCGGCAGGACTGCTCTAGGAAAGAGCTAATAGATGGTGAGTTTAAGGCACACAGGCACTGAACTCCGATTTGGGATAAATGGAAATAGTTTGGCTTCGACGCCACGAGCTTACTGGAGACACTAAGAGACATGGGCTGTGAAGCTGAGGTGACGGTCAAGAGTGACGCCCAAATACTTGACTGACCGTTTCTATGCACTAGGACACCCGTTAAGAGAGAGGGTCTAGCATCGAGAATTGAGTTGACAGGAATAGGCAATCGCTTCGGATTTCTCTGGATTCACTGCCACCTGCCATTTCCTTAGACAATCCGGAAGAATGGTGAGATGACGCTGCACCACTCTAACGGCATGACTAAGATTGCCCGAGCTGGAGTGATACATGGCGTCATCCGTATACAGCGAGGGCGTGATTCCAGAGTGAACAGGCAGATCGTTCTTGTACAATAGATACAGAACGGGTCCAACGACATATCCTTTGGGTACGCCTGCGGCGAACGGTCGGATGGGTGAGTACGACCCATCGAAGCATACCCTAAAGAAGCTATCGCACAGATACGACCGCAGAGGATGAAGGAAAGGAAGGTAGAGGATTTGGGCCAGTTTGTAGAGAAGACCTTTGCGCCACAATCGATCGAAGGCCTTGCTCACGTCGATGATTACTGTTACAGTGGACAGATTTTTATTAACGGCGTCCGTCACATGGGTGATTACCTGACGAGTTGAAGTGTGGTCTACTGCTTTCTGCGAAAGAAATGAAATAATCCAACAAGGGGACAATCCGACCATGCAGGAGCCGCTCGAACACCTTCGACATGACTGTCAAGAGAGATATGCGGCGATGGTTCTCAGGGAGCGTACGCAGCTTGTGTTGTTTGGGTATCATAATGAGTTTTCCACGTTTCCACAGGCTGGAGAAATAATGGAGCCGAAGACATTCATTGAACAACCCGTGGATTAGCGAGGTTAGCGGGGGGGGGCACGTTGTAGAGCCGCTGCGCCGATACGATCCTCCCCGGGCGCCCGCTTAGGGTGCAGTCGACGACGGCCGATTCCACATCAGCCAGGCCGAACGATGTTGGGGAATAATCTGGAATGCGGAAAAAAATATTCAGATTGGAAACCTGCGACCACGGCCGAGTGGTCGGGATCGCAAACGCCTCCGTGGACGGTGAATTGCTTCTCCATGGTGTCGGAAAAGAGCTCAGCTTTGCCCACCGGAGAGTACACAATCCCGTCCGGTGATCTGAGGGGATAGCGGGTCCTTTTGTCGCCTAGAAGTCGACTCGCAGCTTGCCAGATAGACTCGGGCCGAACTTCCAGAGGCTCATGGTGTGGCGTCAAGCAGAAGCTGCTTGACGAGGTGTGATTGGTCATTAAACCTGCGTTTTCAGGGAGAGTTCCGGGTTCGTTGCCATCGACGGCGGAGCTCGCGCCATTTGCGGATAGCTAGGAGTAACCCTTCAGGTAACTGAGATCTTGTGTTAGTCTCAGTGACTTGGTAAATATGTTTGTCCACGGCGGACGTAACGACTTCCTGAAGATAGTTGGGAAGGCGGTCCGCATTACCCGGAGTGGCGTTGATGGCCGGCGAGTCTGATGGCACTGTTCGGTGGAGTTCATCGTGATAAGAGCACCAGTTGACTCGCTGAACACGGCGGGGAGGTTGGAGAGGGAGGTATGGCAATGTGGCTTAGCAGATTTACCGCTCGTAGAGCATGATTCTTGTTTATATACTTTTTATATAAGTAACTCTTGAATGCCAACTTTGTCACTACTTATTGCCACACTGCTAAATACTTCGTTCTTGACGAGGCCTTTCGGTGTCTCCACCATCTACAGGTCTTAAATTGTTTAAAGCCTCAAGATGGTGGAGACACTGAAAGGCCTTGTCAAGTGCGAAGTATTTAGCAGTGTGGCAATAAGTAGTGACAAATTTAGTGTTAAGATGGTTGCTAATAAAAATAACAAAACTTGAAATCTTGAATGATTAGATAGAATCAAAGCAATCTTAAATAAACGAAAACCTAATTCTTCTTTCTCTTTTTGTTTTAATTCTTTTTTTCTTTTCTCCTTCTCAGGTTTTTCTTTTTTATTATTATTCTGTATTCTACTTCACAATAAAGAGTCAGCTATTTGATTAAGTCGAAACATGATCTACTTCCTTCACCCCTTCCTACATACAAACATTGCTTTAAAAGTATTTTCTTCCGTTTTTTTCTCGATTCCACTAGTTTATTATACAAATTTCAGCCACTGATTAAAAGTAATGAAACGAAAGTTGTTTTCCCTTAAAACGGCTGAAGACGTATTCGTTATAGCCTCAAAGTAATTCATAGATTTAAGGTACCCGACCATACATTTAACGTAAAAAAAATAGTAAGAAGAATGGACAGATAACAAAGAGAGGAAAAATAAATATTGTTAAAAAAAATTAAGGATGAGAGCTAAGATAAGGGTGATTACACCTTCAAATCAACATTACAATATTCAGTGTATAAAACAGCTCATTGATGTTATTCCAAAAATATGATAAACATAATTATATTTTATTGAAACTGTTGATACACGTATATGAGGTACATTCTTTGTCTAACGTGTAGTTGCATAACAAGGTTATCATTTACGATTTGTGTGATTTTAAAGTTTATTGTACATGGTATTTTGATGTAGTATGCACTTTCAAAAATAAAGCTACTATGTATTAAAAATTAAATGGAATATGATTGCAAAGCAGATACCATATATGGGTTGATAAGGCACAATATTCTAAATGTTTGGAAAGAAAACGGTTGTTTCAGGATTCAATAATTCAGGACCAAATGTAATTATTTAATTTTCATCCTTTAGGGGGAACGCGACACAAGCATCACGTTTGTAGCACGCCCTGCACAAACATACCCTATAACAACAATTTACAATTTACTTTAGTTGGCGCCAATAATTAGGCGCAACTTGTCTGACAGAGAACAACTAATTTGCAAAGAAACACACGAAATCTAACACACTTTAGATTTTCTAATTTTTTTAAAGACTACCCATGAACAGTTGTATTTTTATAAATATAATTTTATATTTGCAAACAGCTTTGTTTTAACGCTAAGAAATTTGAAAACTAACTAACAATTACATTTAAATAATTTTCATTATTATTGTTACATAATTTTATTGAACAGTACAGTAAAATTTGTTTCTGCACAGTGTCGCAATTTCGCAATTTACAATTGAATGTCACCTAGAAAGAGATATTCTCAATTTTATAAACAAAGGCAACAGGTGTTATGCAAAACGATGCGCCAAGTCCCTTGCGAGAGAACCATAAGCATATACCTGGAACCTGTTTCGTTATATAGTATACATTTTTTATTTGCATTTCTAGGGGGTAAGCTACTCGTAAGTATGTTACCAATTCCTTCCTTTGCTATTAATTTCTGTTATTAATTTTTCCTTTCCTCTATTCTGTAGGATCTTCGCCTACACTAAGTTGTCTTTAAAGACTAAGATAGTCCTTTTATTGGAAAACATAATGATAAAATTTAAGAAATCAGTTATCGCTGATTATACTGTTCAGCAACAAAAATGTTTCCTGCTTGAAAGTAGCAATTTTATATTCTATTTAGGTTATAAAATACTAATATAACCTTTCAAATGGTTAGTTTTTTCAAGTCCAACAGTTTTAGTAAAGTAATGGGAATTTTTGTTATAAATTGGGAAATTTCATTCTTGCGGTTAGCAAATCTGTCTGAGACCACTGTTAGTTCATTTGAGGTTTAAGTAATGGAATCTTTTGTCACCTAATGTTAAAATAAGTTCTTACAGAGATTGACAAAAGGGTTTCATGCTATATTTTAAAAATAAAACAATCTTGTTGCATGCTGTAATGTTAATGGTTTCATGAAGGCTTTGGACATAGAGTATAACCCAGAAGAATGGAAACTATTCATAGATTAATTAAAATTTAACTTAAAAGCTGTTTTGCTATAAGTATAATGACAACACTCTACCCTGTATTCCTTTAGCCCATGCTGTGGATATGAAGAAAACATATGACAATATGGATTGACTTTAGATGCTATGAAGAATATAAATTGCACATCTGTGGGGATTTAGAAGTTGTAGCTTTTCTTCTGGGCATGCCGTTGGGGTAGATAAAATACTGTTTTATATGTGAATCTGACAGCCGTGCTAAGAAGTCTCACAACAAAATAAAAGTATCGTCAAGCAGAAGACTATACCTTGCAGATAAAGTGTTATAAACAATCCTTTCGTTAACAGAAACAAAATTATACTGCCTCCTTTACATATCAAATTAGGTCTGATAAAGAATTTTGTAAACGAAATGGATAAAGATAGTAAGGCATTTAAATGTCTTATAGGAATATGTCCTCAACTAAGTGACGCCAAAGTCAAAGAAGCCATCTTTGTTGCCTCTCAAATCAGAAAGCTGATGAAAGATGAAGACGTCGAAAATGCACTTAACGTCAATGTGAAAGTAGTTTAACGCATTTGTGAAAGTAATTAAGGAGTTTTTAGGGAAGGAAAAAGCTGAAAACTAGGTTTAAAATTGAAACGAGCTCCTAAGGGAAAATACCATAAGTTAGGATGGAATATGTCTTTAAATTAATTTCCTCCACTCGCATTTGGATTTCTTCCCTGAAAATTGTAGAGACGTAAGAGACGAACATGGTGAAAGATTGCACCAAACGTTCGCCGCCATTGAGAAGAGGTATCAAGGCAAATGGGAAATGTCCATGCTTGCAGATTACTGCTGGACATTAGCAAGGAATGTTCCAGACTAAGAGCACAAGTGGCAAGCTAAAACGAAGCGTTCGGAAACGTAAAAACAATAAAGAAAACAGTAATAATGAACAATTTTAATAACAATATAAACTTTTAAAAAATTAATTTTTGTGTTCTTTAACAATGTAAACATTGTTTATGTAAATTAATTTTGTATATTGTATAAACTAAAAATATACTAAGAATAGTATATAAAACAAACAGGAGCTTAAAAAAGTTTTTGTCAGTTATATTCTTTCGTTTCTACCCGATGAACAATCCAAATTAGCTAATTTCAGTCAGGAAACAAAATAATATTTTTTTCTTGGTTGTCCAGTGCTGTCATTGGCAATATCGAAACTTTATTGTATCATCCAATATTTTTATGTAAAAATGTTATCATGTTTTACACTTAGCCAAGACAAGAAGGGCATATAAAAGACAAAAGAAAGTATAGCTGGGCATAAGTTTTTGTAAATTTTATTGGCTTGTGGAAAACCCTTCTTAACTCACAACATAAAAACAGTGTACAAAATCAAATAGTAAATTTTTCCTGTACTTACGCTTCTGGTTTTGGGGAAGAACCGCCAAATAGAGATAGTTTACGTAAAAGAGTATTACACAATAATAAATTTTTTACTGTTGGCTTGTAATAGTGATATCCTTCTTAATCTTGGTTTTTGTGAAATTGGCTCAGTGATAACAAATGTAGCTTATAAATATGGAGCATAACTCCACCAAGATGCTAACGTTAAAGTAATTTAGTGACTGTATCTGTTTTTACAAAGACAGTGTTAATGGAAGACTGAATGTCTGTAAGTTGGTTTAGTAACAACAGACAAGACTCCTGATTGTAGTGCTAATGTGATTAAAGAAAATAACTGGAAAATATAGTATGTCAGTAGCCGGATTTTAAATTAAATGTATTTAAATATTTTATGGTTAAAAATAAATTATTATCTTCTATTTTCTGTCCAGTCGTACAAATTGTATATTACAAAATTGTACATTTAAATCTGTTCCTGTAACATCACCTAACATTACCCTAGCTTGAGCTGTGAACATGATTATTCCCGAAGGACCTCTATACATTGTATCTTTCGCTTGTGTCGTATGAATTTTTTTACTAATAATTTTTATGAGAACCACACAAGGTAAAAGTAATTTAGGAAATAAAGTGAGATGATCTGTTGTATAAGAGGTGTCAGTAATTATCCTAATGTATCACTCACACAGACCGCATACTGAGTGGTGTAGGCCTGTCTTGTTGGGTTTCACCCAAAACAACATTTGTCTAAGTAACTAAGTTTGTCACGACAATTTACCTTCGTCTGCGTTTCCTAAATTTACATTAACTAATTACAGGTTATAGGGGTTGAATACTTCGTTTGCTATGAAAAGTAATTTAGTCTCAATTTTAAAAATAATATAAGGGAGAATAATTTTGTTAAAGATTAATACTCACTAAACGTAATCTTCAAGGTGTCAACGTTAGGTACTCCCATTTTCACTAAAACTATTAACATAATTTTCATGCAGTCATAAGGCATATGAGTGCGACACTGCCACAGTGTTAATGTAAATGTATTACAAGCTTGTTTACTTAGAATTTTGAAAATAAAACTCTGCTTTACAGAAAATGGACTGGTTAAGCAAAAAACAAAATCAAAAGCAATTGGTTTAAAAAATGCTAATATACACGATATTACACAATATACGCATTGTTGTTTTTCAAATAGCGCTTACAAAAAATATATATTTTAATAGTGGCCTAAGAATAAATTATGCGTTTCTAACATACTGTGTGGTGTAAGGACACACTTGTTCCCATCGTCTGCGAGTCAACCCTTGTCAACTTGGGCCATTCACAGCCTACCCGCTTCAGGAATAAAATATATTACGTTACATTATTAGCCCGACACTATGACTGGTGTGAATCATGCCTAGGATCGCCTGACTTGCTCGACTTATATAAAAGAAAATAAATAGCGCAAAGTTTTAAGCAACAATGTATAAATATATTTGTACTTTCAATTATTCAATCCAATATTAAATATATTATATCAGCGCTAACTTTTAGACGACTTTCTTGATTTTATAAATTTGTATTTATTATGGTTTGTAAATAATAAGTGTACATTTATTTTTCAATGATTTGCGGAATTTCGTGATATCTCTTTCATTATAAAGTGATGCGATGTTTAATTTTTTATGAACGATTTTGTTTCTTACATTTGCAGAAACATAGTCTCTAATAGAAGCTTACTAGTAGTAAGATTTGTACTTCTTTAGTGGTCGGTATTCTAAAAATTTGACAAGAATGAGGATAATAAAATGAAATTGAAAAGTAACGGTTTTTTAAATATACAGGGTGTCCCGGGGGGAGAGGGAAATAATTTGAGAAATGGTTCTATAGTGTAAAAGAAGAAGAAAAGTTCATATAAACATATGTCCGGAAACGCTTTGTAAGCGAGTTACGGCTAGCGAAACATTTCGCCCGGGTTTCGGTTCCCCCGGGTAAATGAAGACTTTCTGAAATTCTGGGAAGGGGCGAATTCTGTTGTTTCATATGGTTTTTGACCTGAAAAGTCGAATAAAACAGGTCGCAGAACTGTATCTCCCATACGTTTCATGATATCCGACGTAAAACAGAAAAATCTTTGCCTAAAAACAAAGTTTGGAAAATTGGAAACAATTGGAATTTTTTGTTGATTTTTATTAAAAAACGTGTTTTTAGGTTAGAAGTACAATAACTTTCTTAAATGACTAATAAATGCATAAAAGTTAAAAACAAAACTTGTAAAGAATTTAATTCTGTGAAAAATGGTGTAAATAAAGTCAATAAAAATCAACAAAAAATTCCAATTGTTTCCAATTTTCCAAAATTTGTTTTTAGGCAAAGATGTTTCTGTTTCACGTCTGATATCATGAAACGTATGGGACATACACTTCTTCGACCTGTTTTATTTGATTTTTCAGGTCAAAAACCATAAGAAACAACAGAATTTGCCCCTTCCCAGAATTTCAGAAAGTCTTCATTTACCCGGGGAACCGAAACCCGGGCGGAATCTTTCGCTAGCCGTAACTCGCTTACAAAGCGTTTCCGGACATATGTTTATATGAACTTTTTTTCTTCTTTTACACTATAGAACCATTTCTCAAATTATTTCCCTCTCCTCCCGGGACACCCTGTATATTTAATTAAGGTTTGATTCTTTACCTTAATATGTAAAAGAGTACTTTCTCATTCTCGATGTTATATTTATCATGTGACATACAAACAAATTCTTTATTGTAATATAAATTTTTAAGTTAGCAGTGACCGTGAATAAATATGTGACAAAACATTTTGTGTGTTTCGTTCAGTAAGCAAAACACAATTTTTGAGCGATCTGAGTCGACGTACAATAATTTTATTGTCACCTGTTTACGGCTAATACAGAAATAACAAAATATTAGACAAGCATTACCCCCCCCGTACTAATTCCAAAACATATTCTTTATAACTTTCTTTTTAATTTTTATTAGATTATTTCTTTATACTGTTACGACATCACAGAAAAATCTACGTGTTTTTCGAATGTGCCAGAAGAATCTCGATGTAACGCGTGTGGCGTACGTGCTTGGCGACGCATTTTCGAGAGGTTTCTCGAATGCGCCAGCCGCGCGAACTGTGTCAAGGCCGCAGTTAATTACATAGTTCACACGAGAGATATGACGCAGATTGGAAGCTTCTGGTTTGTGAGCGGGGATATATAAATACATGGCGGCAGCGGCCTTAGTTTTCAGTATTAGTGCGAAATATTGACAGCGCGCTTCGAGAGTTATTGTCAGGCGACATTACTGTGTACGTTCAAGTGGTTATTAGTGAAGTGTTGCGTTTTATAATCGGGCGGTATAATTGTAATACAACTGTGTTTAATATTAGTGACATTTTATTGCGTGTGAACAATTTATATTTGATTTGTTGTAGTAGGCTGTGTTGTTAATTACGAACTGTTTAACTGTAAAAATTAAAGCTGGTGATTAGTGACTTATTTCGTGTCTTGTACATATTTTTTTTCCACTGTACCTACGACGATCGAGTAGATCGTCGTAACAATATTATGATATAATAACTTATAGGAATGTTCTAAAAAAAGTGTGTTTATATCAAATTATTGAGTGCGTTACTACGTAACTGTCGTTTATCTCAACTTACGTTGCGCAACAATGGCCTCTTCTTAACCCGGTTCATCACGAACTAGTAACCCGGGTCTGCAATAACATTCGGCCAGGCGATCCACGTGGGCGACCTTGTATTTCCGCTGTTCTTCTTGTTGTAACCGGTACACAACAACGTCGTGCATTCTCTTTTTCACAGTATAAAGCCCTTTCCAGTTAGTTTGAAGTTTGCAGAAGCGACGGCGCTTTGCGTTGTACAGTACAACCATACCTGGTCTCCTTTGAAACCCACACCGTTGCTGCGAATGTCATACCAAGTTTTCATTGTATCATTGGCTATCTTTAGCTGCCCCTCTTATTAAGCTATTCATAGTGATTGTTTTTGACACTGTGTGACGGTGAGATTACTTTTTGCTAGACTAGAACAATACTTAAAAGTCACGGACTTAAAAACTTTGCGGTTATTTGATTTCTTATGCTATTGATTGCGTTATGGATTGTTAAATATGATGAGTTGTTAGCGACAAATAATAGTTGGCATATAATTAAAGCAAGACAAAATAATTGTTGTGTAAAAAAATAATGTATCTTCTATTCTACCGTTTAAGTCAGACTGCCCTGATACTTGCTACATTTCTATTTGTTAAATGTAACGGAAATATATTTGTAACGTGAGCGTAGAGACACTTACGTCATCTGATTTACAATAACTGAAATGCATTAATTAAACTGTACTGGTTATGGGTCTTTACATACGAGGTACAGTAAATATTTGCTTGTCTTAAAACAGCCGTTAAGAAAAGAGTTGTAAATTATGTAAAGTAAAGTAATATAGTAAAAAAATGTTACTATTGCGGTTTAGAGATTTAAAAACGTAGTAACAGGGTTCGTTGTTATAAATAATGTTTAATTGATATTCTTATTACGTAGCAGGACCCCCTGTGTTGTAAGGGCAATTTCATTTGAATTTGTATAAATCAATGTTTTGTTTTTTACTTTCCTGATGTTGAATAATTTTTATATAATTTTAATTAAATAACGTTATTAAACATCGAAAGCCATGCAACAGGGTATTAAGTAACCAAACAAATAATTATACCATTTTATGATAAGAGTTTTATTTGCTGTGATACAATAATACATTTAAAAACGGTACAAACTCTTGTTACGTTTCTTTGCAAACACTTAAACATATTTATTCATGCTTACGACAATTCTACGTTCTCTTATTTTCTAAACAAATTAATTCAACCTGACATTTTAATCTAATCAAATTTGAAAAATTAATCTAGTTATTATTAAAATTGCTTCATTAAACGCAATCGACATTTAATAATTTGCAGATAACTATCTTAATTCAAAGTACTTAATAGTTTAGTAGAAAGGTAAACTGTTTTATGTAACTCTTCTCTGATTATTACCTTAATTTGTAGTTGAAACCTACGGTTAAAAAAATTACTCACTGAGATTAATCAACCATATTTCCATTACAATGTTTGTCGATAAAAAGCAATTTTAAGCAGCACTGATCAAACAAGTAAGAAATTTGTCGTAGCCACTGTAAACACTATTCTTGCTATAATTCACACAGACTATGTATTTCAGTGTAACATGTATCATAAATTATACATTTTCAATGTAGAATAACAATACATTAGTATTTTCTACACATATGCAAGTATACGAATAAAAGTACGCCCCCATAAAAGTGCCACAAGAGTATATGCAAGTGTGTGCCATAAAATACGTGTTAAGTGTGATTATTTTTCAATTGTTTGTGCGTTTTTACAACACTTTATATAAAAAAGTGAATTTTTTGAGGCTGCATCTTATTTAGACTTGTACTAGAGTGGGAATAAATAATCGCAATTTATGTAAACTTCTTCGCTGCCAGGGAATATATCATTAGCGCTAAGACCTAATCTACCAGAATTTTAAAGCTACTAATGTGGCTCAAAGTGTTGAAGTAGTGATCTGCTGTGTTAAGGACAGAAATATGTTAAGGACAAGCTACAACGATGGCTGCAGCTATGTCAGGTAACACTTAAATTGCGCCCTTCTTTAGTGATATTTTATTTATTTTTTGATTCTTGGATTTCGTTGTCCATGACGTGTCCGTTGATTAACTAAATATAATTATTTCACTACGACTCGTAACACAAAGTTTTTATGGGTAAAAACGTAAACGTTTTACCTTATAGCCTGAACCAGTTTTCGCTTAATATAAGCTTCGTCAGAGGTTGCCACTGGGAGCGCTGTCCGTCTTGTTCTTGGCAACGGTGTCGACTTTTCAACGATCGATGTTATGTGTGTGGGGTGTGATATGTTGGAATAATACATGTGATTTGAATTGTGTCTGTTCGTTTAGGATGTCGTTGTTTTTTTTTGTGTTTGTATATTTCCAACTGTTCAAGAGTGACTAGTTTTTAGCTTTTTGTGTGTAAGTGTAGAATATCCATGCTGTTATCAATGTTTGTGTATGTGTGGTTTGCTAAGACACAATTCAAATCACATGTATTATTCGAACATATCACACCCCACACACACACACAACATCGATTATTCAAAATTCGATACCTTTTATAAGGTAAACCTTTTACGTTTTTACCCATAAAAACTTCGAGTGTTTCGAGTCGGTAGTGATTTAATTATAATTACTTTTTGAGTCGTTAGACAGCTTAACATTTTTAAATATATTCACATAGCATAATGTAATGGTAAGTGATATAATCTGTAATTCAATATTATGTCGTCACAGGTACGTACTGTATGCACAATAGTTCTTACACTCAAGTATTGAGATTTACAATTACAATTCTTACAATACATGTACCGCATTGTTGTCTCACACGATTCACGTATACATTTTGTTGCAATTATTTTTGTATAATTATGATTATATTATTCTTATATATTACTAATATATAAAGTTATAATAGTAGGTTAATAATGAACGGAGTTTTGGGCCTGAACGTATGTTTAAACCTGTACCTTATTAATATAAATAAAATATTGTTACGACATCACAGAACAATCTAGTTGTTTATCGAATATTCCAGATGAATTCAGCGGAATCTGTGTGGCGTACATGATTCTTGACGCATTCGCGATACTTTTCTGGAAGCCGCCAGCCGCCAGCCGGGCGGACTGTGTCATGGCCGCAATTAATTACGTCGTACACACTAGCGCTAATTCGCATTTTGGAATATTCTGGTCTGTGAGCCTTGTATAAATACCAGTACTCAACGACGTTCAGTTTCAGTTATAGTCGCGATAAATTACAGTGCGGTTCGAGTTATTATCGGGCGATATTACTGTTTGCGTTCTAGTGGTTATTAGTGAAGTGTGTTTTATAATCGGGCGGTCTATTGTAATACAATTGTGTTTTAATATTAGTTGACATTTTATTGCGTGTGAACAATTTGTATGTGATTTGTTGTAAGAGACTGTGTTGTTAATTATTACGAACACTTTAACTGTGAAATTAAAACTGGTGAAGTGACTAAATTGGTGTCTTGTATTTTGTTTCCGCTGTACCTACGACGATCAAGTAGACCGTCGTAACAATATTATACATGTAGCAGTAATTATTATTGTTTATTTAAAATATGCTCAATACAATCACAAAATTATGTAGTCTGAACATGTGTATTTTGAATATCTGTATTGCCTGAATCTTGCTTATTATGAAAGAATATATTGAAAGTTGATAAATATTTTACTAAATCTCACAATATTTTGTTAATTCATCACTTAACTAACGCTTGTATGCGTCTACATGGTTGTATAAATAGAAGTTATTTTAAAACTTCAATTTTAAAAACTTAATTTTTGTCAGGTTTTATACTTCCTTAAATAATTTTATTGAAACTGAAACATTATTTTCTCTATAATTAGGTAAATTAATCTAACATTTTGTTGTTAACGTTTGTTGTTAAGATTTCATTAACTGTTTGTTGTTAGGGAAGTTGTTTCAGTTCTTATAATTAAACAGTTTCACATAAGGTTTTACACAGGTTAAATACATCTAAGAATTAAATTTAACTTTAACTAGAACTTGTACACATAGAAAATATAAGCAGTAAAATATTATCGCACAAAATGAACAACAGTTTAAACTCGATATCATAGAGCCCACAGTCGAATTTTTTCTCCTGATGCGCAAAATGATAAAGCATGGCCTTCGTGTCGTCCAGCGAATCTTGCAATTTTCTCTTATAGTAGAAACGGTTTGTCAAAACCTCTAATTTGCTAAATTCTGATAAAATTAAACTTACCAGTAACAAAGGCGTTATGTCGCTTGCAAAATAAAACGCAGTTAATAATATAAAATTTTTCCTGCCGTCAGTAATTATATCATTGATAGTTTCCATAGAATACCACAGAATCATTATCCACGGATAAGTGAAAAAGAACAAATAGTACAGTCTATTGCTTGTCCGAAATGTGTCAAAAATGCAGCGATAAATAGACATAATGGCTTTATATTTAGCTTGCATGTCAGTCAATATGTTGGCGTGGTCCTGATGCTCGATAACTGAAATAGTCACATCACTGCTCCACGCAATGCATACTCCGGTACGTTTGACAAACCTCTCGACAGCGTCACGAATCAGTCGCGCCCTCTGATAGATTATGTAGTAACTAAAATAACAAAATATCCTAAAGAACACACAACATGAGGTTACAAATACATTCCGAAAAACGATGCCCAGACTGATAATAGAGGAATTAAATGTGCTGAAATTTTTGGGTTGCACATAAGCGTAGATTGAACACATAATGACACCAATAATTACACAAAAAATTCCTTCTAGTTTGTTCCTTGCATACGGCGGTTGAACGCCTAGCGATTCCAGAGATTTATCAAGATAGGCGAGGTTATCGTAGATATTGGCATTCAACCGTTGGCATCTGTACAGATTCGACTGACATACAATTAGTATCAGTATTTGAAGAGCTTTCACTATATAATTCATGACGGTGACACAACTATATACAATTGAATGCAACCTTTGCAAGAATACTGCTGCACTCAGTGTTGAGTAAACGGCTATGATTGCCAAAGTGTATAGGTTCAGCGCACTTTGTAACTTTGCTTTATTGCGTAAAATTGGAAACGACGATCCCCAAATCACGGCCAAAATTGTAACAGCTTTTGATGGACCAAATCTAGTATTTTCCATGCTGTATACTTTCCAGCGCTACCCTTTAACACTCCCTGAATGGAGGAAAATTTGTTGTGAAACACCGTCAGTTGTAACTCACTTGTCTTTCTAATATTATTGATTTCACATATTTTTAGTTGTTTGTTCGTTTGTGTGTGATAGAGGAGGGAGAGAGAGAGAGGGGGGAGGAGGAGAGGGAGAGAGAGAGAGAGAGAGAGAGAGAGAGAGAGAGAGAGAGAGAGAGAGAGAGAGAGAGAGAGAGAGAGAGAGAGAGAGAGAGAGAGAGAGAGGTGTCACTTATTAGAAAATACATAGTACTCACTGGCGATTAATACATTAATGATTAATATATCCTAACAATAATAAGACGAACTTTGCAAAAACAACACTTGGCATAATATACAGTCCGATAGACTAATAGCTCGAAGTAATTTGGAAATTGGTTTTACTGACGTAAGACAAGTAACCAGGTTTAATAAATACAATTGGTATTTACACAATCACAAATTGTAATAACCATAATGTAGTTATGAAAAGAGACATTATAATAGGAAATAAATTCCGATACTAAGAATGCAGTGTTTCACCACTTAACCCTTTTATCGTCCTTCCATCCTCTCTTCGTCATTTATCCTTTCTTCTCGCACCTTCCAGGTTTACGTTTTGCTTCTGCACTTTCATTCTGTAGTCCACCAACCTTAACAGATTGTCTGCGCATTGCTCTCTGTACTGAAATCGTTGTTCCCAAACATCGTATAAGACTCCGTTAATTTGTATGCTCTTTTTTCGTTTACTTTTATTAATTACAATATTCTAGTCGTATTTGTGATTTATGTACTATTAGCAATACTACAGACTGTTACGACTTTACAGAATATTATAGGCTACGTGTTTCACGGCTACCCCAGCGGAGCCCCGCTGTAATGTGTATGTGATTACGTGACACTTGTCACGCGTCCGCAGCCGAGGCTTTTCCAGACTTCACCGGTCCGCGCGCAGTGGTTCAAGGCGGCAAGCAGTTACGCTGTAATGTTTTCTAGTAGTGTTGACGCGTATTATGGATTATTCTGGAATCTCAGCAAGGATTAAGTATAAGTATTCAGCAATGTTAGTTTCATTTTAAGTAGCGATTTATTCAAGTGAGGTTCGAGTTATTTACACAGTGCGTTTCAAGTGGTGTATTAGTAAACAGTGAATATAGTGCGGAATTCTTTATAGTTGACATTATTATTTCTGTGGACCGATTAACTTGAATTTTTGTACGAGAATAATCTTATAGATAACTTCCTGATTACAAACCGTTAATTGTGATAATTAAAGCTGGATTTTAGTGGCTTTATTGGTGTCTTGTATTTTGTTTTCCACTGTATCATACGACGATCAAGGGGAGCGTCGTAACAATACTTTCGTTGCTAACAATAGTGAGAGTAAAATTTGAAAAAACTGTGTTAACTCCAACTGTAATCACGCTGATAATTTTAACCTAATTAAAGATTAAAAATAAAAGTAAGTCTTAGCAGTCAGTGTCAACTAATTAGTAATAACATTTTTTGTGAGGTCTTGACATAAACTATACACGATAAAATATATTGTTCTAATACTTCAATGAGTCTCCAGGTGGTCTAGTGGGTAACGCTGGCGATTGATGTGCTCGTGGTCCTGGATCCAATACCCGGCGGAGGCTACGTAGAGCGTGCACCCAGCATCGTGAGGCAGAACTGAGTAGCCGCTGAGATAACAGCGGCGCCTCCTGGCTGTGAATACCGCAACTAGCGGCTGGCGGTGCGTTGTACTAGCCTTACAACCGTCGCACTAAAAACAAAAGTCGTGCGGTATGCCTTGGTCCTTTACGGACTGTTGAGCAGAGGTAAAAAAAAATTCTTCAATAGTTATTATTGTCATCATCAACAGCTGTATATAGGCAGAAGAAAAATAGTTCATACACATAACCAATGCCTTTAATTCTTTCAGTTTGTGTGTGTGCGCGCGCGTTTGTGCTCACGTGTATGTCTTTATATTTTTACAAAAATATTTGCAATAACATATGAAATAGCTAACACTCAAGATCAGTAGTTTAAAAGATTATGTATTAAATTTGAATGTTTTCAGTATCTGTTAATTCTATTACGTGTTAAACAACATTGTAACTAAATCTAAAAAGTCATTTCAAATATAATAGAACATTAAGTGACATTATATAATTATTATTACCGGATAATTTGACTTCATACCGTACTCGTTTGAATGTTCTATGTAAGACCGCGTAAAATAACTGTCTACACTTTGAACTTTTTCATGTAATGAAAATAAAAATTTGTGCTCAAACTACTAAAATCGCTCAGAGCATGGGCTAGACCACGTAGATTGAGAGACTGGAAAGTAAGGCGTAAGTTGACATTGTCCTGTGTGAATTGATTCATTGATCCATTGCAACAAATGCGATAAAATTTGCTGGACCAGTACGGTCCCGTGACGAAACATGGTCTGCTCGTGTAACTGTACCATCCGCCATTTTTATTTGTTCCGTGTACGAGAGTCAGGCCTTCTCGCGACAAGTATTCTTGGCGTTGAAACGAACAGAACCCTACACGTCAAGTCCTAGGTATCCGATAGCGTATGCAAGTGTCTTCTTGAAGGAGCTACCCGCCACGGCCGGCGCCGTCACCCGTACGGCGGCTGCGCCAATCAGCCTCACCAGTGTGGCTCTAAACAGACAAATATTAGGCCAAATCTGAAAATTAATCACACTATTTTGTATTAAGCTTAGTAGTGCTTTTAAAAGAGGAGAACCACAGCCGCAAAATTCACACCGCGTCCCGAGGAGAAAATTCTCCCCAGCTGCAACTAGTGTCCTTGCTCAACGCCCCATTTAAAGGCCACAAATGCAACAAGATGTACGATTGGCGCCATTCGTTTTTCGACAATTCACATCATCATCATCTTCACGGATTAAACCAAGGATGGTTTGTTCCGGTTTCAAATAGGCAAAGATTAGAGCTGGTCACTCCAGCGCTTCATCGGACCTCCCACACCACTCCGTCCCCCCGGATTATAGTCCCTTCCAGAGTTGTTTGGGGATGCGCCAATCATCCATTCGGCAAAGATGTCCCCACCCATACAGCCGATACTTGGCGATCCTGTCGAGTATACTCAGAATATTCAGTACCTGCTGTGTATCTGTATTTCCTTTATGATCATGTAGAGTATACCATGCTCTACATGCCTGAGAAATCTCATTTCAGCCGCTTGGAAGCGACTGGCCTGGTCTTTCGTTAAAGTCCAATTTTCAGACCCATAAAGAGGTGTAGGAAGAGCCATCACCTTGTAGAATTTTAGGCGTGTTCGTTTATTTGCTGACGTAAGTGTTCGCCTAGTGGTCCCGCACATAAGGATGAACTTATGCAACTTATTCACAACGTCGTTGCTGGCATTATGAGGCACGCTGTAGTCCAGGTATTCAAAGTTGCAAACTTGTTCCAGGGCAGTAACATATATAACGATTTTTGCCCCTACGGGATCAATTCCACCATAAGCCACCACCTTGGTCGTAAACAATGCACATAAAATTGAAATTCATATAATTTTTACTGTAAAATAATTGCGAAGGTAAAAATAATTTGGAACAGTATTAAGTAAATTTCGCATGAATGATGTTAATTACTAAATACTTACTTGTAAACTGTTCTGTACTGTTTTTTGTGTTACATTTCACATATATTTATGGTAACAAAGTATGTTTTTGCCAAGAAATATTATGTGTCCACAGTAGTTTATGTAAAATTTTAACTTTTGTGGGCCACGCTGTAAATTTTTACAGTATATCATAGTTCTGTAGGAAAGAAACTTCATTAGAAAAATTGCTATATTATTATTCCGGGGTTACGGTAGTGTGGTTACAGAATCGGTGCTCCACATGCAAAATGTAGCGTCACACTGATGAGTACACAAACCTGATACCTTGACTTGATACCTCTACACAAACTTGATACCTCTACACTCGGAATGTAAAACACAGAGAGATTTTAATAATATACCGTATTATGATCCGTACCATGTGTGCTACCCAGAGACAAAAAGAAACTTGATAAAATCTGAAAGCTTTACATTTCAATTGGTATGAAATTTGAATTTACTATTAATCTAACAATATTAAAATATATATAGTATTTTAAACTTGTTTCGACATTGTGTAATAATTTGTGTAATGTAATTCATTTTGTACCAAACAGACTGGCCAATTAAATAAAATTAACAACAATTGACTGTATATTCGGAAACACATAACGTTTACGATAATGCAATAATGAATGTCTAAGTTCAAAAACCTGCCAGCATTAATTAATGTCTCCCCGTCTCTGAATATTCATGTTTTTGCCAACATTCCAAATATCTTACCCTTGCCGGAAATTTCCGCCTGGAAAACTCATTAATCTTCCTTACTTAATTTAATTCGTTCGTACAAATTACTTTCATCAACATTAATTGTTCTAGTCGGGGTTAAATTATTTGATGGAATGTAAAATTTACAGGTTTGCATGTTTCTTAATAAAATTAATAGAATTGCGCAAAATAAATATTTACTACAAGAACAAAATAAAATAATATTTATGAAAATATCCAGAATAATTGTATTTAAGGCTCTAACCGTACGTGACATTTATTTTTATGGTTTTTTGTACGGCTGTAAGTTTTCTTTGCGATTTAGTTACGGCTGGTGCCGCCTCTCGCATCACAGCTTCCACTGGCGCCGGTCTAAAAAGTCCTGTTCTGTAAGTATGCTTGCATTCATTGCATCTTCGACGTCCATTTTCCATGAATGTTTAGGTCATCCTTTTCTTCTTCTAGAGGGTGGAGCCCAATCCCATATCTTCCTTGGCCCATCTCTCATCCGACATTCTGTTTAGGTGTCCGAACCAATTCAGTCTTCTTGCTTCTGTTGTTTCTATAATGTCAAGGTCGATTCCCTTCGTTTGTCTTACCTCTACATTTCTCACTCTATCCAGTCTTGTTAGTCTACAGCACCTCCGCCAGTAATCCATCTCCATAGCTCTTATTTTGGATTTATTCCTTTTATTAATTTCCCACAGTTCTGCTCCATATAGGCCTATACTTTCGACTATAGTTTTTTATATTCTGATTTTATTCAGTTTGGGAAATTTTACTCTGTAAGTTTGTATTTGGCAAATTAAGAAATAATGAAGTAATTTCGAAAGTATTTTCATTATGCTTCTCAACTCCTGGGTAAATGTCCATCCAGTTTTTCTCTGTTGAGTGTCACAAAAGTAAGCAAATTTTTTAGCCGCTTATTTATTACTAATGTCATGTCTAATTGATTTTGCGCCATAACTCTAATGTAGAACTATCAGTTAGTCTCTGTGTACTTCTTTTTGCGTTGTATTAAACTTCTGAAATATGAAATTAATTCACAGGAACCAAACACTTATACAATCAACTTTCACACCTCAACAATGGCTTAATAGCATATATATCTCTAGCGTACGCAGAAATCCAATTCGAGAGGAGCGTCACCAAAAAGAGAGGTGTTAAACACCATTGTCACTTATTTCTACAAATATTTCTGTTGTCTTTGAAGTCTTCTTCCGGTATGGATCGCGTCACGAATGTCAAAGTATGACAACGTTTCAGCTGTATTACAATGAGTATCCTCAGATAACATAAGTGGAACGTTGTTGTACAAGACATTTTTGACGCGGTCCATACCGGAAGAAGACTTCAAAAACATAATGGACACCGGCCGCGGAAGTCTACGTGAGAGTTTCTATTGTTATAGGCAATTAATTATTATTGTTTCTAATGAAAACTATTTAGAATTATCTTAGAGATTTATAAGATGACACAACATTATACGGCTTCTAATTGAGATGGGAAACTTAAGGAGAAATGAATCTACTTTCTAAAGTTCTTCTCTGCCCATGTTGATCACTGTTCGGATAGTGTAACACATTGCACTAGGGTGTACTGTTAGACCAATATAATCAATATTCAGAAACCACTTATGAGTTTTTTTGGAAGAACCTCTTACTCTGACATAAATAAGTTGATGGCAAGGACGCGGTCACATTAACAAAGAATGGCTTTCTACAATTTGGATGACAGACAAAAGCGACCTAGACATAGACTTCAAACAATTCCAATTACTAAAACTTTACTGAACTACACTTTTTGAAACCACTCGATGTAACGCGTCTGTAGACGTAACGTGTTAGTCGTGATTAAACACTCAGGAGAATGTGTACGGTTTTTCCTGAAGTGATGACACTTCAAGAATGTTACACGAAACAGAGGACGACACGGTTAAAAAACAACTAAATTCCTTATCAAAAAGTTTCCGTTAAAATTTACACGTCTGTTTTCAATCTAATCTTTTGCTTCTAGACTTATAGGAAAACCCGATCTTACGCATTTTAGAAAAGTGGAAAGTGTTGGAGAGTTACAATAACCGAGATCTGCCTTTGCTAACACCAGTATGTTAAGTTTGATATTAACACTGTAATGTATCAAGTCCAATCAGCCATTTTGTAACACTTCCCTTTTGTCTCTATCTCACACCGCAACTTCACTTCAGCATCATAAATATACCAACGACTAAAAATTAAGCAAATCTTGTAAGTTTAATATCCATTGTCATTATCTTTTACATTGTCTTTTTAAAATTTAGTATCAAATCCTAAATTTGACTTTATCTCATTTCTACAAACTAATCCTCTCTATTCACTGCTTACATAAGTAATTGTAAAACTAGTTACATGACATGCTTCTCTGGTTATACTATATGTATTATATTTCAAAGTTTGTTAATTTAATGTGCAAAGAATGCTACGCAGAGTAATGAAGTACACTCAAATAAAGCCTCACTTACCTATAATGTTACTGGCTACGTCATGTGCGAAACAGCAGAGCTGTATATCCTGTGAACACATATAGCCTATTTAATTATAATTCATTTAATATTTACAAATTCTTTACCTCAAGTTGTTTTATTCCCCTATTTGGTACATGTTTCGGGAAACGAATTGTTCCCATCTTCAACCTTCCTGAATTTATATCTTGTATACTTGATATATAAATATTTTCTATATAGGTAACTCGAAGTTCCTTGCAGTAATTATATAATTTGTGATGTTATTCAATTTGTTTCTTCTGCAAGTAGTGTAATTTCGTATTTTTCTTTTTAACAGCTGACGCACGTTTCATTGAAAAATATCAGCATCATCAGAGGTTTGTAAGTAAGTTTGTAAATTACAAACCTCTGATTATACTGATATTTTTCAGTAAAACGTCCGTCAGGTATTAAAAATAAAATACAAAATTTCACTACTTGCAGAAGAAGCAAATTGAATAACATCACAAATTAATTTACAATTATATACTTAATTATAAATGTAGAATAATTTAAGTTTTTTGTAATTGTGTTATAAACATTTTCGTTACATCTACTTAAAAGCGCAACATACCACCTAGGTTCTTATATACAAAAATTTTATATGCCAAATGAGTTATTGTATGAGTACGTGTGAGTCACTTGAGATCATCATATTTGTGTTGGAACAGAGTGACCAATTTTTTTGTTTGTTTGTTTCACGGCCGGTGTTGTTGAACTTAAACTATGTGCCTGGCTGTTTGGCCGTGGTCCAAGGTTTTCATTAAACCAAACGTTTCAACAGCACCACTGGCTGCCATCTTCAGTGGATGTATTCGAGTCAACCTAACGCGGGGTGTCGTACGGCATACAGTCCGGCAGATAGTTTAAGTTCAACCGAGTGAGGACATGTTCAATACATCAATACACGTTCAATTATTACAAAAAATCGATAGTAAGTAGAAGGAAAGGTCTAGATTAGGTCTATACATTCAAAAATTGTATTATAGAAAACTAATAAAATCACCTACAGCTGAAAAATTTTAAGGAATTTTTTTTGAAAGTTTCATTTTGCTTATGATCTCTACTTGAAGATATTTTACCGCAGTCTAAGACTAACGCAAGTTAATGATAAAAACTTTGACTCAACACGTACTTTGGTTAAAAAAATGCTTTTTACGACAATGCAAAAAGTGTGGTGTACTTACATCTGAGTACGCAAAACTTAAAAAAAAAATTATTTTAGAAGAAAATTATAAAATGAGTATATATATAGACCGAGGTAATCTTTACTTTTTGTTTGAAGGTCGTCGGTACTAAAATAAACACGTTGTAACAGGAATTGTTCAAAAAATTTTGAATTATTTTCCGGCGCATTAGTGGACTACGTCAGGTCTGAAGTATTGGGTACACTGCAAAACGAGTGCAATAAGATACAACGCCACGGGACGGCCGTTTAAAATTCAAATAAATTATGACCCTGAAATCTCCAAGAACGGTGGGGGTTTGTTGAACTGAAATCATAATCGTACAACAAATTGAAAGGATGACGCGATCAAAGAAGCCTGTAATTATATAAACTCTGTTCAAATTTTAATCGACTAATCTACATTTTAACATGATAATCTTTTTAGGCTGGGGGTCGTTCTACAAAATGCGTGATGCAAAATATGTAACGTCATCGAAAAATGTAACGCTCCAGGTGATGTTAACACTATATTTTTTCCACACTTTCGATTCCCTAAAAAAGCCTAAAAACATTATCATGCTTCGATGTTTCGGTTTCGTCGAAATTCTTTGAATGCGGAATGCGTAGGTGCATAAATAGAGAGAGAGAGAGAGAGAGAGAGAGAGAGAGAGAGAGAGAGAGAGAGAGAGAGAGAGAGAGAGAGAGAGAGAGAGAGTGAGAGAGGGGGAGATGTTTTTGTGTTACATATTTCTAACCTGTTTTTTGTATTATAGGCTAACCACATGCTTAAGGTAATACTTTGTTTGTCTAATTTTAAATTTATAAATTATTCAATTCATATACATGATTCTTAGAGCGTTGTACTGTTTTTTATATACTTTATACTTCTTTACTCTCATTCGATACAGACAAAATATTTTCTGCCTGAGGTATATTGACACAAAGGCAAAGAGGAAGGCCTCATGAAATTATCCAAGAAGCGAACAGATATACCATAAAACAACTAGCCTCTGAATTATTATCACATAGGAAATGTGGGAGCTTCTTAGTACAAGAAACCGTAATACTGAGAGTGTACTGCCGTCATGTGGCTTCCTCATAAGTGGTTTCCTGTACCCTGTGGCACTTTAACATCTCAGTAAGTGAGTGTGACTAACTGCCTTGAGTACATCTCTCATCTAATTAGTATGTAATTATATCAAGAACTATTTACTTGCAACCCACAGTAACTTTGTAGCGGTATGTTGGCCCCAAATCTTATTAACGATCTTTATTCATCGTAAGATCCTTTAACGTTAAATATGGAGCAAGCACGCAATTGTTTTTTGCTCAGCATTAATAAAATTATCCTTACGTGAAAGAAATTTTGTTAAATATAAATGCAAGTATAGTATACTTTAAAATAACTCGGTTACACTGTTATTATATTTTTTATTATACTCTAATTATTAAATTTCTTGCAACTTTAGTATATTACAAATGTTGAATATAAACATATTATGATAAGGAACATTTTGCTAATTATACGTTCTTCTTCTTCTTCTTCTTCTTCTTCTTCTTCTTCTTCTTCTTCTTCTTCTTCTTCTTCTTCTTCTTCTTCTTCTTCTTCTTCTTCTTCTTCCCCCTCCTCCTCATCCTCCTCTCCCTCTTCTTCTTCTTCTTCTTCTTCTTCTTCTTCTTCTTCTTCTTCTTCTTCTTTTAAGCACTATCTGTCTTCAATAAATGGCTGTTTTCTAAACAGCCTTCATCTGGTTGTCTTGTTTCCATTAGTATTTTCACGTTTGCATTCTAGTCTGAACTTGTAATTTTTCTTTGTATGTCTCTTGGTTTCTGATGTTTGGTCACAGTGTTCAAGCATATGTTTAACTTGGCAATATAATTGTACACATATTTGTATTCCCATAGCTTTATTTGGAAAGAAGTGCTATTTTAGAAATTAAATAAAATTGCTACTAGTAAAAATTGTATTTTTTTTAATTTAAAAAATTAAAAGTGAACGAAGAATTCTTCGGAAAATTTTCAGCCTCAAGAAAACTGTAGACGGATACAGGCATAGACCCAGAGAAGAGCAAAAGGTACAGGGATCTTGAAGTTCTGGAAGCGGTTTTCCGGAGGAAAGGATGATATTCCTTGGGCATATGGTTCAGATAGATCGGTCCAGATTAAATAAACAATTTTTCAAATACATTTAGCAACTTTCCGGTCTGAATGGATACACCAAACAACTCAAGGAGAAAATGATGAAACTGGGTATCTGATTGAACGACTGTGTGGATAGAAATACAAGGGTCATTTCATAAATAATGTACATAATTGTTTTATTTGCTTAATGTTTATTTTCTGACAACATCTCTTTACAATCCTTCAATATAGTCTCCCTGCTTCTCAATTACCATGTTCCAACGTCTAGAAAACTTTGCAATTCCATCTAATACGCCATCTTTGTTCATCTGACGAACGGCTTGGGTAACGGCGGCAGAACGCTCTTCAAGAGATGAATAACGATGTCCTCGCATGGGTTGTTTCAACTTTGGGAATAAGTCAAAGTCTGGAGGACTCATGTCAGGACTGTAGGGTGGATGAGGTAATACTTCCCAACCGTATTCACGCAGCTTTTTAGATACGGTACTGGCGACGTGCGGGCGAGAGTTGTCATGGCCCAGCTTTGAGCAACTGAGGTCGGGTTTTGTGCATTTTTCTGTTCAGTTTTTGAATAAAATCACGATAATACAGTCCTGTGACACTTCGACCACATGGAACTCTGTCTGTCATAATGATTCCATGATGATCGTAAGCGAACATCATCATTTGTTTCGCCTTGGATTGAGCTCGACGAAATTTTTTTGGACGTGGGGAGGATTCACCTCTCCACTCGTTTGACTGTGATTTCAACTCCGGTTCAAAGTCTCTAACCCACGTTTCATCAATAGCGATGATTCGATGCAGGAAAGCTTGACCTTCAACGTCAAATCTTTGTTTCAGCAAGGTCGCAATGTCCAGGCGACATTGCTTCTGTTCAGCACTCAAGCAGTGAGGGTCCCGTCGCGCAGAAATTTTTCTCTTGTTCAAATTTTGTGTCAGAATTCGGAATACGGACGTTGTTGAAATTCCTGTGGCTTCAGAAATTTCCTCACATGTCACACGACGATCTTCTTCAAGAGCATCTGCCACAAGTTTCACACTTCTTTCATCTGTTGCTGTTTTCGGCCTTCCTGGTCTTGCGTCGTCGTTTATGCTTACAAGACCTTCAAGAAAACGATTCGCCCAGCGAGAAACTGTACTACGGTCCACTGTTAACGCACCGCACATTTCACTTAAAGCATTGTGAATTTCGGTTGGGTTTTTGCCACGTAAAGTTTCGATCTTAATGTATGATTTTTGATCCTCAACAGTCACAGTACCCGAGACCGGTGCAGGCTCCATTTCTAAATCGCGTTATTAAAAGTCAATACACGGTATTGATGAAACAAAAGCACGTGCTTCTTCCTCAAGCCTTGAACTAGAACTGACGTAACAACCACTATCGACGCGCTCTTCACTACGCAGTGTTGCCAGCCTGTGCATTATTTATGAAATGTCCCTTTCATACAGAAACAAAATTCAAAATCTTGAGGTTCTCTGAGGTGAGAATGATGATGGCATTCTGGCAGGAGAAAAAATGGAAATGATATTCGCGTGGTCAACGGCTGGCCTGTTCGTGTGAAAAAATGGATGTTAACAACGTTACTTAAACGTTGTAATAAAATAAATTAAATAAGTATAGATGTGTGTTGATGATATAGCTATTACGGAGTATGTGACTCCGATGTAATCAAGTCCAATGTAATATGTTTAATTGGTGTGGCTCTCGACGTCTTACTGGCCTGAAACACTTCCTTAAGTTTCCCAGCTGGTCGAGTCCCAATGGTAGCAAGACCGGTCGAGTAGCGTAAAGTTGATGAAGAAATATATATGCTCAGCTTCACCGAAAGTTTCAAAACAAAAATTATTGTTTTGAAGAAAGTTAAAAAAAAAATAATAAAAAAAAAATTTTAATTTTATTAATTAATTAATTAGGATCAATTAATTAATATAGGGCTGTGAAGTTTTAAACAGTGTAATGCTCTTCTGAAAATTTTTATTAAAGTTTTAGTATAATTTAAATAATCTATCACCACTCATAAGACTGTCTGTAAACCAATCGATATTTGTTTACCTTTCTATTTTTTTTTAGGTTATCTTCACTTACGGGTGGTAAAGTCCTTGTAGATTATCAATTAGAATTATATTATTGGTAATTAGTATTATTGAAGAAATAAAGAACTATTAAGTATTGAAAAGTATTAATGTTTTATTAAGTAACAGCAATATTGACTCTTATCGATTAGTATCGATTCTCAGGATATCGAAAAAAGTTACAAGTATATGTTATAAAAATTATATAGGGTTCTTTAAACAGCCAGTTATTACCAAAGTCAGAGAAATCGGGCTTATATTTAAAAAGTATAACGTTACAATCAAATTAATAGTTATTAATAAACACAGACATTGAATAATAAATTGTAAATATAATAATTGTTTTCACCAAACAGCTGTGATGAACCAAGAAGAGGCACTGGGTTTGTCAAAGAAAGATGGCTGCCGTCAAGTCGATGAAAATGTTGCTCGTTGCTGCTGCATTCCAAATAATGTATTTTGACGCAATATTTCTGTTCTCGTGTCCGCAAATCTCTTGTTATATGTTGTGTAGTGACTGGTGTAGTGATTCTGGGTTGTATTTAGTGTATCTGTATAATTATTAGTTCAAACACTTTCTCCGATTCCGTCACTAATTTGGTTTAATGTATTATACAGTTTTCTAGTGTTTTATGGTGTTTTGCGGAGTAGATTTATATTGTTCTGTGTTATGGAGTGTTACTTGATCGTTTCTGTTATAATATGATAGTTTCAGAAGTATTTTACAAGTCACTCGCGATTTCACAATAACTCACTATACACTCGCTTTGTATGACGATTATAGGTTAGGTTATCCACGTAATTAAACGTATGTCATGTTAACCGTTCAACTACCAATAATTAACTCACTGTTTCCTTCAGTTTCAATTAAACTCTTAGCCCATATAATATTATCCTTAACATTGTTCAAAAATATTTTCACATCCTGTGTACATTTTACTATTTCACTATATGAATGCCTAAACTTTGGTTATTTGTCAATTTTATTCACTAGATTTGATTTAAATTAATCTTTCAGTTCATTCTGGTTATTTTCAGATTAAATAATGCCATTTTATAGTGTTTTCTGTCCAAAAAATAGTAATTTTACTTTCAGTTTGGGTATACTCTGAAGAGTCCAAAACATCAAAATTTACTTCCTGTCATTATATAAATTCAGCCATTTTATCAGTTATAATTAATATTAATAATCCTATATTGTATTAAAAGGTTCCTATTCCCTTATTTTCTGGTAATTAATTGAATTAGTTGTATTCTGAAACATTATTCTGAAATATATGACTCCCATGTCTAAATTTCTGAGTTTAGTCATTTTATTTTTATTTATAATTCTGAATATAATTTATTAAAATCTCTCTAAATGGTATGTGCAATTATATGGCATGATCTCAAGTTTATTTTGTCTAAACCCCTTTTGTTTATTTGCATTTAAATGAGCAATTTCTCTGTTTTGATGAAGTTTGGTTTCCATTCTTTTGGCCTATGATCTTTTAACAATTTTTCTTACAAAATAATTTACAAACAATATATGATGTGTGATACCCTCTCTGACTTTTACAAATAGTATTATAAATTAAACATGCTTTCAAATTACACAAAAACAACTAGTATTGGCCACAATACAAACAATAGTCAAACAGAATAAAGAATATTTTTTTTAAATAAATGGTTGTCTTCAAATCAGACATTTTGCAACAAAATTGCCATTTCCAACATGGAAATATGGTTTACAACAAAGGTTTTTTACTAACTAACATCTTAATTACTCTCTACTATTTACAAGTGGTAACTATTTTTATAGTTCTGATGTTAGTTGTTTCAGACCCAAACAAATGGCCTTATATCTAAAACATTTTTAAACATTCTTGTACTATATACATTAAAACCTTATATCTATATTCTTATTTCTAACTATTATTATAAGTAGGATTCTACAGTTTTTATACAGTCTTTTATACCTTGTCTTTGGGGAATTGTACCCTGTCATTAACAAATAAATAGTATGAACCGTTCAAAAAGCACTATGAAATCTGTTTTTCTTTTTTCATGTAAAACAAAAATGTTATTTTAAACAGATTCATGTCTTATGAACAACATATTGTCACCGTACACATTTTAAGTCATTGAAAAATGCATATTTCATTGCATCCAATGTTTGTGATTGCCAAGAATGAAACACAAGGTTCATTTTTTATAATACCCAAAACTATCACTGGTTCACTTTCACTTATATATTATGTTAATGCTAAATGGTCGTATAGTCTTATTAACATAATAAATTGGTTAGCGTTTTTTCAATGGAGATTTTTTCCATGGGTACTATATTATTGTTTCATCTTAGTTCACAGGAAACTTTTACTTTATACACTCCTCTCTCTTAAATTTGTATACATGTGGTTTTTATTTCGTTATACTTTTATTTTTAGATATTTATTTTGGGGATATAGGGATTTGGGTGTCTTTTATAAGAGCATGACGTCTTCTTCAGGATGCTGCCCTCTTCTTCTTTCTTCAGTCTTCTTTTCTCCTGCCTTCTGGGACTGGTATCTTCTCCATCTGTTCTTGATGCCATCAGGTTTCTTGGGATCTTCTCCATCTTCTTCTTTAATTCAGAAATACACAACCTGTATTGGTTGATCTTGGCTTATTTTAGGGTTTCTCTTTTATTTATTCTCCCTCGTTGTGGGTTTGGTCATATTGTGTACTGCTTTGTTATTTACTATTTTACCTTCCTGGGTTATACCTTGAAAACCTTTGGTTATGAGACTGGTTTTGGATGACTCATCACTAGTAACTCTTTTTATTTTAACTTGTATTTTCTTTATAATAATGATTTCTTTCCACAGTTGCTATGAATTAATCTATTTATATTAAACTTAATGCTTTCTTCCAACTTTAAATATTATAACTTCATTATTCTAATGATCAATTGCCATTCAATATTATGCATACATCTGTCACGCTACAACGTTAATACCTGTAATACAATAAAGCACCTTTAAAACCCTACTCTCCCTTTCCTTAGAGTATATTCCACTCTAAATAGACTATACTCATCGTATTCTTGTAACTTAAGTATTTTTCTACAAGTTTCCGTTAAAAAACCTCGACTAAACTGACTCTCCCATTTATAAAGTCTTTTTCCTGGGTTATTAAGGCAGGATACTTAAAAATACTTATCATTGAGTATATAGGCATATAAAAAGTTATCTTCCATAACTAAACAATTATGGCTCTTGCTCGTTGATGAGACGTGGAGTCTTTAATACAAATGTGTAATTAAATTCTTATTTAAATTGACAAATGTCATTATTAAACTCGCTAATATTATTTAATTTTAACATTTTTAAAGCTAATTTTTAATCGTAAGTATGTGTCTAATGCGTTGAAGCAATATGTTCCAAAATCTTAATGTTTGTTTCCAACAAACGTAATTTATTTGGGATTATAAGTAATTATTAAAATTCAACATATATAGTTCATTCATGAAACCATATAAGAATAACAGCTAGTATATATTATAAAATTTACTTACACCCAATACATGTTTTTAAATGATAATGTTCCTTAAAAATTAAAACAATGTAATAATATAAAATTTGTCAATATTCCATGTCAACTACTAAAATTTTAAATTCAGAATAACACTGCAAATAATCGAATACTGAAACAAGTGATTTATCCTTTCGCTAGACTGTGGAATTACGCTGTTCCAAGAAAAATCGTTAGACCAATCCGTCTTTGTCACTGGTAACATGTGGTGTAACGCAAGTGGTCCGTAAAATCTCGTCTGACACGTTACTGAGGGTAATTTAAGTGGTGTTTGCCAACAACCATTTTGTATTTGTGGTATAGCCTACGTTAAATATTTTTGTAAGATTTAAATTTTAGTTCAGACATGAAGACATAAATATCTCAATAAAGCAAGAAAATATTGAATTTCTTATTATTGAGTAAAACAAAGATATTCTCGTTAACGTTAACAACTTTTAATTCTGTTTTCCGCACTATTATCTTAATACTGTCTATCCAAATGAACTGCGGTATTCTCTTAGAGATCCTTTCCTTCATGTTATAGCTAGATATGTGAATGGTATAAAAACACCGTCTCAAATCCCCTATTCAACAAATTTTTTTTAATTAACTATTTTTTAAGTAAAATTGATATTTTTTTGAATGTTAATTCTTAAAGTTAACTGTTCTTTAAGGTAAACTCCTGTAAGTAATCCATTACATAATAAGGAAAGAAAATTATATTGTTTGGGTAAATTTAAGATTTGCAAAAAGGAAATCTTATTTAATATAAACACACCCGACTGACCAAATAAATGTGTTGTAGGCCTAGTTTTAAAACAATATAATTTTAAAAATACTGATTTGTGTTTTATTCCATCTTACTCTATCACTTCCCTAGTTTCATCTCTCTCTCTCTCCCTCCCTCACTCTCTCACTCTCTTGCTCTCTCTTAATCTCTGTACATTTACCTATCTATCTCTCTAGCTATCTTGCACATTTGCTATTTATTTATTAATATATGTTCCATCTTTTCAAACTACTTTTTTACTCTGCACACATAACAAACAAATTTGAATAAAGTTAGTTTTACAAATCGGGGACACTAAGGTCGTAATTACAACAGAATGATAATGGAGATAACGAAAAGGTAAAAAGAGAAAAAGCCACACAATACGGTGAGGAAGAAAGAAATTGAGTAACATAGAAGCAATATTTAAAAAATATGCGTGATATACATCCAGTAATAACATACTTCTAGTAACAATTTATGTGAAGTAACATTACACTGCACTGAGATATGAGTAATTATAAAACGCCTTGTGTAGTTCATAAGCCAAATATATGTAGTTAAAGACTCGTCAGGATCCTACTTACTCATATTTCCTGAGAAAGTGCTGGTAGATCAGATGACAAAAGACAGATCTAATTGACTCCATAAGAGCCACGGGTCTGGAGACTAGTATGTGTTAGCGAGTGTGTTCGTGTGTATGGCTATTTCAAGTTCACGACGAAGGTAATTTTATACAATAATACAACTGATTTTATATTATAAAACTAGTATGTGCTAGCGAGTGTGTGAGTGTGTATGGCTGTTTTAAGTTCACAACGAAGGTAATTTTATACAATAATTGAAATTCAAAAAAGTAGTTTCATTAAATAGTTTTCACAGCGAGTTGGAAAAATGAAAAGCTTTAAACAGTTTGTATATATTTTAGCACGATTCGCAATTAACTGATTCGACTCTCATGTTGTCTCAGTGAAATGATGGTCCTACTACTATTGGATAACTAAAACATAAACATTTACACAATACCACTGCACATAGCAACGACCATTTTCCCATATGAATACACACACAAGCGACACAAGTACATACTGGACATTCAGATGTAACACACATAATGACGGCAACAGATTATTACGTATACCTACAATAATTACATTTAGGACAAAATACCGGTCTGCTTCAAATAGGCCATTATTATAAAATTGAACAGAATAGAGGACATAAATTTTGTACTAATTACTTATTGACTTTCATATTACGCAGAAACGTTTAACTAAAATTTATTTCGCACATGATGCACTCTCTCGGTGTTGAGTGAACAAGTATGAGAATACTTGGAATGTAATGTAATAATGACGTATAAGTAATTCTAGCTGATCTAACTGATCGTCGTATGGTACAGTGGAAAACAAAACACAAAGCGTGAGGTCAACAAGTGCTGGCCAGCTTCGATTTTCAAATCGACCGTTTGGATTCAGTTTTCGTTTTAATATTAACGTTATTTTTTAAAACTTAAAAAAAAAATTCATGTGTTGTGTTTTATATTGCATATTATATGTACCTGTGCCGACGACGCTCACCTGAGTGGGAATTTTTTATAAATGTTATGTAGTAAGTTTTCTAAATGATCCAATTGAAGATGGAAAACACAACTGTTCCGAAATGCATCTTGGGTAAAAAACTAAAAAAATCACCGATTGGAATACCTAGAGGTGTACTTGTAAGTACTGAAAATTCTTTATACATTATTAAAGGTATTCTTTGACTGTTTCGTAAAAAAAAAATACAAGACACCCATAAAGTCATTAATGAAGGGTAAATTATCAAAATTAACAGTTTCTAACCAACAAATTATTCAACAAGATTATGCTCGTACCATAATTCAAATTAAACTTGTCCGCCCGCAATAATAATGTCAACTAATATAGTCGCGCACAATAATCACTTCTCACTAATAGCCACTTGAAACGCATTGAGTAATCGCCCGAAGTAAACTGAAAACTAAGCTGCAGGTGTGGGCTATTTATAGCCTGCAGGGTTTCATAATATGGGTCCTTAACAGGCACTCAAGAATTCTAGAAGATACTTCAGCGCAGCCTTGGTAGAAACACACACCAGCAGGGGTGGTAGAGAAGCTTGTAGAACGAGACTATCGTTTGTAGTAATCAATTTATGCTTAAAATTTCAAAAATATATACAAATTGAAAGCATTGTTCAAAACGTTCATAAGATTTGTTCTGTTTCAATATAAAGACGATATTCACCTCTACAACTCTATTAATCTCATTTATTGCGACCATGTATAAGAGTAATGCTTTCGCTTTTCTATTGTTGCGCAGCTTGTTATAATCAATTTTGTGCCTACAGCTCTTTTTTTTCAAATTTGAACCCCATACACTAAATATCCTTTCCTTTTTGTTGGTATTTAGAGAGAATTTTCTCTAGGGTCATTAAAAATAACAACAGGATATTAGTTTCATCTTCCTGTACCAGCTTTAACAATCTGTCAGAGGTTAAATTGTCTCTGTTTTTCATTCTCCTCTTCTTTGAGCAACAATACCATGCAAGACTAATAAAATATGCCAACAATGAAAAACGTGAATTACTTTCAATTGACGTTACCAGAAAATTAAAAATTAGTTTTTTCCCAATACCAATAGTTGTTTTAGTTTATTTCATCGTGATCAGTTCTCCATTACATGGACTAATTACTTTCAACTTTAAACCCAACATAAACCATAATAATTCTTTTTTTCTACTTCATGGGATGCGTTTTGGGCGTGTTTCTTTGTCAAAAGAGGCGATCCATTTTTTTCTAGGTCATCTCATGTCTCCTTTCCCTGAAACGTACGTTGCAATAATAATTTAGATAATCTTGCGTTTTTCAACCTGTTTCATACTTATAACATTACAGAGATATCTTCTTATTTTATTTCTGAAGCCTTTCACGTGCTTAACTTTGTACGCAATCCAATCTTATTTAGAATATATTATGTCTCAATAATCAAACCTACGCCCTGTGAACCATACTGAAAGTTTCCTTTTTAAGAGCTCAGCAGCCAAGGCCATATAAACGTGGCGGAAGGCTTACAGACTCAGCAGGTCTTTTTTCTTTCCTAGAGTCTTATTCCTTTCAATGCGTCATTCCTATGTCAGTGACCTTCGTAATCATGACTTGCCCTTTAAGTAGTAAAAGGTACGTTCATGGTTGTTTTCTTTTTATTGAATATAAAAGCTTTTCTCTGGCTAAATCAATATTTAAAGAAATGTCCTTGTCCTGGCGATTTTATACATTATGAAATATTTCCTTCAACTTAGTTAAAGAATCATTTTGAAAATAAAATTACGAACGCCACAATTCCTATCTGTTTATATCTTTAACTGTAATATTGGTAAACACTTGGTTACTCACCGTATTGTGACTTTTTTAAAACATTAAATAACAACGCGTTTCAAGGATAAATCCTCATCATCAGGTTACATAAAAACACCAATCCTTCTGGAGAAGTCGTCAAAAAATAAAAAATTTTACCCAACATCACAAAGCACTTCACGCTACGTCGCCACCTTTCATCACGTGTAGAGGTGCGCACCACTAAAAGGCAGTCGATCGCGTGTAGCGGTGCGGTGGTGCGCAGCAGGTTTTTTGACGACTTCTCCAGAAGGATTGGTGTTTTTATTTAACCTGATGGTGAGGATTTATCGTTGAAACGCGTTGTTATTTAAAGTTTTAAAGAAGTCACAAGACAGTGAGTAACAAAATGTTTACAAATATTACAATTAAATACTTATACACGTGACTTGGAGGCTATAATATAATGAATGTTTATGTCTATTTTGTGATTATTATTTTTAGTTTATTACGTTATTTTAACAAACAAGTTTTATATTCTACGCCTTCGAAAATCGGAAGTATATTGTTACGAAATGCAGAAAAAGTGTTATGTCATTACGGAACGTTCTGGTACATTGAAGTACGATCCCGCAGCTGTAATGCCTACGTGACACTTGACATGTGAGGTAGTATGACGTAATGCGGCATGCGATCGATGGTGTCGTTCTGGAAGTATCTCAATTAGACCAACGGTGTGTGTTTCGGCGAAGGTCGCGCTGAAGTGTCCTCTAGAATTTTCGATGGCTTGTTAAGGACATGGAACAAGCCTATGTGTAGTCTATGTTTAGAGTATAAATAGCCCATACCTGCTAATTATGGGCGATATTACTGTGTGCGTTCAAGTGGTGTGAAGTGTTGTGTTTTATAATCGGGCGGTATATTGTAATACAATTGTGTTTTAATATTCGTTGACATTTTATTGCGTGTGAACAAATTTTATTAAGAGACTGTGTTGTTAATTACGAACTGTTTAACTGCGAAAATTAAAGCTGGTGATTAGTGACTTAATTGGTGTCTTGTATTTTGTTTTCCACTGTATCTACGACGATAAAGTAGACCGTCGTAACTATATAAATGTAGAACAACTTGCAGCAAAATGTTACGTTACCTCAACATGTCAGCAAAAATGACCTTCCAAAGCTCTGGAGTCTAACATAAGCTCAGAGAATGTCACACGCACCACCAATGCTATTTTAAATGTATGCTGAGTTAACACAAGAAGAAAACGCAATTTTTAACTTGCTAACACAGTGATAACTATATTTACTTTTGTATTTTTAACAAATTTAATAACAGTTATAATTAGATAAATATGTCTTAGGTAATATTCAATAAAGGGATGTCGAATATTTATTAACAAGCAACGGTCTTCATTTGGTGTAAATCACCATGCATTAGATTTATTGATAGCCAGTTTATCAAGACAAGTACTTGTGTTTAGTCAGGCGTAATTACAAAATGTCTTCGTTAATGTAAACCTATATAAACAACTAGTTGAATACCAGTGCTCAAAAACAAAATTTTACAATAGAAAAATATTTAATTAAGTTTGTTTCAATTTAAAATTTGTGTCATGGGTCAAGTCTTTTACATTTAAGAAAATACTCTACTATAAATAAGTTAGTAATATATGTGCGAGCGCCCGTGTTTTAGCGTGTATATGTGGGAACACATACGTCTATGTTATAGAGAAATTCTTTAGTACAGTATTTAATGGTGAAATGATTATCTAATATAACACGTACAAGATGACCACGGCATATATTGTTATAACGGTCTACTGATCGTCGTATGGTACAGTGGAAAGCAAAATACAAGACACCAATGAAGTCACTAATCAGCAGCTTTAATTATCACAATTAAACAGTTTGTAATTGACAAGACAGTCTCTTACAACAAATCAAATAAAAAGACTTCACACGTGTGAATCTTTAATAATCTAATAATAATGTCAACGAGTCTTCCATAATCATAAAACACGTAACATTTCCACAACAATACAGTACTTCGAACTGCACTGGAACAAACCGCAACTCAAACTAAAACTAAGCGTCGCTAAATGCCTATATTTATACCCCGCTGAAATTCCAGAATCATCCATACTACGCGTCAGCGCTACAATAGAGCGTAATTGCTTGAGGTGTTGACACAGTGCGCGAGGCCGGCGAAGTTTGGAACAGTCTGGCTAACGCATGTTGAGATCACGTACGCATACAACAGTACAGCCGGATTCCACTGGAACAGTCGAGAAACACGTAGAATGTTCTGTGATGATGTAACACTTTTTCCGCATTACGTAACAATAGTATTCTGTTTGCGTATTTACACCCTCACTGAAAACAAAATGATTAACACTAAGCGTTAATTTTAAAAAGAAAATCTAATATTATTTTTAACATTTGTTCTCTGTTACTCTCGAAAATCTAAAAATTTATGACACGCGTCCAAAAGTATGTACATTCCGAATGAGATCCATATACAAGAATACAGTAAATACTACCGCAGTAGGTGTAAAGAAAACATACAAGTGTGACGATGTGTGTCAAGCAGGTAACGGTTAGTAAATAATATGATAAGCTTGTAGTATATATGTGTGCTACGTAAAGTATCTATGTCACTAGGTCAGTGTATGTAAATATGTCATACAAACTGATTACAGAATTAATTATTTCTAAAAATTAGCTTCAATTTCATAAATATTAGCAAATATTCAACTAATCATATAAACATTATTCCCTACAAAAATAAATTACACATTTCTTAATTTCTGTTTAACGATTACAGGACAAAATGTCCAAAATACATGTCCAAACCAAAAGGTCCACTCAAAAATGTCCAATTCAAATAAAGTCCAAAATAATAAAAGTCCAAAACACATAGTATAGTGCAGAGCAACTTTTCCTTCTTCTGCACTTCCAGTATTTGGCGTTTCCGCTACTGCATCATCCAACGTACAAATAGCCGTCAAAATTCCCATAGGTATTTCTGTCTTTGTTTGAAATTTCAAAAATTTTCACCATAATAAAGTGCATAAAAAGGCGCAATTTATAAAATGACAAGAAATGTTTACAAAAAAAAACTTAATTTACAATTAAACAATAGCGTTTCCAAGGTTATTTTTATACATTTTGTTGGAACGTAGAAACTTTGGACATTTTGGTTTTTGGACTTTTAATTTTGTGGACATTAATTTTTTGGACTTCTTTAGACATTATGTCCGTGTGCTTTGTTTAACCTAATATAGTTTACATTTTTTATTGTACTATGTTTTTATTTTTTTCATTTAAAAATTTTTAAATCTTTTTACTTCTATTTTTATCAACACGGTATTTGTAGCCTTCCACTTTTTCATAAAGTTATCATTTCTTTTTCTGCCGACATTAGCAGTAACAAATATCATTAGTAATTTAAACATAACTTACAGCGGGTATTGTTTTAACGCTTGGCTTAGAATATTTTTTCAATCATCTCACAGCTCTAATTACAATATCACAAGGCGACAAGTCTCATTAGTGTTACTAATTTAGATTTAATCTTTTCGCTCTCTACTAGGGCCGTAGTAAAACTTACGGAGTTTTGTCTATTGTTTTAAGCTAATCAATTGAATTTTAATTTAATAAAGTAATCTACATTTACTTACACAGCTAGGTTTCAAAGCTACATTGAGTGTCAGGTCGTTTCTCGAGTAACACTTAGGCCGACGTCAGCATAAAATTTAATGTGCAATTGTAAAACGCCTGCCAATTTGCACAAATCAACTTTCATAAATTTATATGTACTATGACACTCTAGCATACTATTAACCTCTAGACGGTGAAATTCTGATAACTGAAAAATATTTTCTGAAATGGGATATACAGAAAGATAAGCAAGATATGTATATTCCACTAAGGAATTACATGATACAATGGCGAAGATAGGAATAAATTGCGTACATGGGGTATAATGTGGCCATGAATACCGCAACTAGCAGCTTTCTACGCGTAGTATTAGCTATGCAGTATGCCTTGGTCCTTTACAGACTGTTGAACAGAGGTTTATTTTTTATTTTTTTTGTACAGTACAGATAAAACTTAGTATTTCTTAGCCGTTCTAATATATTAGGCTACACTGAAGAAAACTGAAGAAAACCGATGCATTTATGTTCATTAAAAATGGAAAAAAGATTCCAAGCATTTATGTTAAGTATATTTTTGTTGAAATGTACATCTTACTGCTTTTATATTTTTTACAACTTAGTTTATAGGATAAATTAATATAGCATTTTAGAATGTTGGAGAGTAATGATTTTGTTCTTGTAAGAGTCCTAAAATTTTAGTCCTAAAACAGTAATATTTGGACCACTAAATTTTTAAGCCGCATAGTACATTCCAGCGGAAACCTCATGCACGCCTTATATTACACGATCTTCCCCATTGTGTCATGTGACGTCTGAATGAGGAGCAGAAAATATACCCACACAACGCCTATTGTTCACGTCAGACAAATTACGAAAACGAATAGCATTATTATTGCTGATACTTTCATATAAATAACGGTGCAAAGATGAATGTTTAATAACTAAGATAATACTAATAGAAAGTTGTAACTGGTTGATACATGATAAAAGGGAAGACCCCAAAACGGTTGAAATCACAAAACAAGAAAACCACGAGAGGATAAAGACACCATAAATGAAGTTAAAACACGCGCACGCACAACAGAACTGTCTATCAGTACAATCTGTCTATCAAAACTTCTGCATATAGTAATTTTATTATGCATGTCTATCTCAAGTTCGATTTCCAGACAACATACTTTTCCCGAGATGAAAAGTAGAATGTGACGAATAATCAATTTAAATTTATGATAGTTGCATTGTTTACTTATGCTAACAGCTGGTTTGACAGCTATATTAAAGGTCGTTGTTTACTATTTTAAATTGGTATGCTTAAAATTTAAGTAGGACTATATTCTCAGGTTTTGTTTTCATTTGAATTTGTTTTTAATTAAGTAGTCAAGAAAAATGAAGAACTAGTGTTAGAATGTTAGTGTGATTATATAAATTGAGACTTTGTACACGTACATTTTGTAAAAATGCTACATAATTCTTACTTATCTGTTTATTGTTCTGATTTGTGGAAATTGGCGTTTATTGTTTAGTGAGACTGTGGTGAAATTTGATGTCATATATATTCAGGTTAAAATGTATTTAAGTGATAATGTAATCTGTAAAGTCTGTTTTTTCTCTGTCATAGACAAAAAATACTGCATTCGGGAAATTGTATTTTGTATATTCCTTTTTTTATTATGAATTCAGTAATCAGTTTTTCAGAATTTATTAAAACTATGCTGGCTATGAGACAAAATGAATTAGCATTTTACGTTGGAATATTATAAATATTTTGAATATTTTCTTTAAAAAAAAAATCTTTATGTATGTACTATTAAATTATAACGGAACTAGGAAGGATCCTAAGATAAAACTGAATAAACATGAAGAGCAGATACGAAGAAAAATACATTTGGGTTTAAGCACTAATTGATTAGACTGAAAAATAATTTTTTTGTAAATTGAGAGTGGAATGCAATTTTATTGATTTAAACTTTATAATAAAAAGAAATGGAGTCGTGTGTTGTATGTTGTCGTGTTGTTATTACTGTTATTTGTCGGGCGTTACACTCCGCGCACTTTCAATACTTACTGATGACTGGTTCCTCTGCGATGATGTCGTCCTGCAATACAACTTAAGCTACCATGTGTATGTGGGCGCCACTTGGAATTTTTTTGTTCCAAGAAATTATTATTAAAAATAAATTTTGATTTCTTAGCAGTTAAATTTAATTCTATGAAAAAATGTGAACAAGACAGTTTGGGTTTGAAAAAATAACGTATGTTTTAATGAATCTTAAAAAATCGTCTGAAGGACTAACATTCGTAAAAATTAAAATTGCAGAGTTACAAAAAATTATTATTGACAAGCTTTTTCTCCAATCAAGTATCGGCTAACAAATATTTTATTTTACTCAGTTGAAAAGCATGAGTTTAGTGTATGAAAAATCTTTATACTCAGGACGTGACTCCTTTGAACTACAAAGACAGATCAATATGATGCTTTACAAAAATTAAGTGATTTGAAGGTGTGTGGCATGTGTAGTACAATTGTGTGACAAATGTTACCAGGTAAAAATGACTTTAACTTTGAACAACTCACGTTCCGATGGGTAATTATTTCTCGCACTGGACATTTCTCTCGGGTACGTTTTCAATCTCGCCTCTTCGTGTTGACGTTCCTTGTGCACTGATATTATTTAAAAGTCAAAATACGGTTTTTTTTAAAACTCCGCACTTTCGTAAAAAAATTTAGCAGTGAATTTACGCTTTGAATAGTGCCGCCGACAATCAGCTGTCCGCGTGGTTTCTCAATTAGCCGCCACAGCGCTGATCTCTTCTCACAGTTGAGGAATAGGCTTTGTGTACGTAACGTTATTGGGATTTTTGTCAAAGTCAGTTTGTCGTAGCGAATACCAGCAGAATTGATTCTCTATTAAAATTTTGGTCCTTTCCAGGGCCGCTGATATTCTGGCTGCGTGCGTTCTATTAAATCTGTCGTGTTGCTGCTCTATTTCAACAACACGTTGGCGTATACTCTTGTAGAGGTTAAGTCAGTCTTTTGTCAATGTACGAGAAAAGCCTTTCTGCGTTCTCACGTCGACTTCTCGTTCTTCGGTTTCGCCTCGGGTGTGATGATCAGTTTCGTGGGTGATGTGTCTCTTCTGGATTCAAAGCATAAAGTGTTTTTGGTCGAATTTTGTCTTCCTTTTATACTCTGTAAGGCTCATTGTTTTAGCTTTTTGACATGAACTTCCGGTGTATTTGTGTAAAAATTCCTTCTAGAACGTTCGAGAATAATCAAATGGAACATCATGGAACAAATTTAACTTCCGTAGAAGCTTTAGAACAAAAATTTCTTATTCTTCACACTAAGGATATTACAAAAATTATTCTGGTATTTGTCAAACAATTTTACATAACTACTTACAATCTGCATGCCATTACTATTTTTGGATTCTCTGCTTTCAACTGAATCTAATGATACTAATTACGATTGGTTTTGAATAAATTAACTCTAATAAAATAACATAAAATACAACTCTTACCTTGGAATGGTTACATAAAATTTTAATTTTCTAACTAGAAAATTGTTGTGAAGTTGTTTGGTTCCTTCTACAACATTAATACATAATATTATCATCCTTTTATAATAAAATAAATAAAGTTTAACACATATAATATATAAATAAGTTCAGTTTTACATGGTCCATGCAAATAGCCTATGCTATTGTCACTGTTTCTTTACAATAATTAGTCTTTTTTCCTTATTATATATGGGATTTTTCGAGTATACACTAAGAGTTTATTATATTGTCTATCTTTTGTGATACCTGGTTTATCCTGATACATATTATTTTTATTGTAAGCTTACTTAGCATCATATTGGTTTGCATAAGTGGTTCATTTTCTTGGTGTGACAAATTTCACTCTCATAAGTCAAATTCTTTAAGAATTAAGTTTATTTTCAACTGAGTATGTTTGTTTTTATAGTACACTATAGGATTTTACCCTTTTCCTTTATTTTTGCTAACATTTTGCAATTATTTTGTCAAACATGGCTGTTTTTTGTGATAGTTCCTTGGCCTCAGCCAGATATGGTATAGGTAAATAGTTTCCTAACTCGACTATTAAAGTGTTTAAGTTAGTCAAATATATTAGTATAGTCACATTATATTGTATTTCAACTTTATAGTCCAATTTGGTTGCATTTTGTCAACATTAAATTCACAAATATTACAATATTATAGGTCTACTACATGTTTTCAGTTAATACTGTTTTTGGCTATTTTAACTGATTTTTAACCACTTGACAGCTTTCTTTGTTTAAGATAAATTGTTCATCTTTGTCTACTTGACAATCACATATAGTTTTTATTTCAATTCTATAATAATTAATTTTCACACAAAATCTGAGTGATTGGACTCAGCTCCTAAACATATATTTTTTTGTCATAACATTTATATATTTTTTATTTTAACTTAGATCCTTTCTAATAATGTATTCAAATCATTTAATACATTTATTTTATTTACATTACAAAGTATAATAATGGCTCTTGTCCATTAATTCCAAATAAATAGTTTTTATACCCTATTCAGAGTTACATTACTTAATAATTAATGACCTCATTTTGGTTGTTTCTGATATTATCTGTCTCTCTTATAGTATATTATTGGTTTTACACTGTTCTTCACCTAATAATACATATGGGGTTTGAGTCTTAGTCACAGTCTGGTCGTTTTTTCATGTTCATGATATTAATTATTAGACAATATTACACAATTTTTAGGATTACTTGGGTTCGATACTGTTCACCTCACTTTCCTCTCATGATAAATTGCTATGCAAATAATTTCCTTTATGGAACGTTCTGTGACGTTACAACTTTCATTACAACAAAACAGATGATGTTCGTTTAGTAGATAAAGTTAAAGCGGAATTTATTCAGTTTCACTCCAGTTAGTACGGTTTCCTCGGTGTTAATATACGAGTGTTTGGTTTCCTCGAATACGCTTCTAGAAAAACAATTATAAACACGGTCTGAACATAGTCTGATACAGGAACAGGCTACTGGTGAGTTACTAACGAACCAACTTACACTTTGTTTTATTAAATTATATTAACGATCGCGTCTAGTATTTGTTCAGTTGTACGGTAATGTAGATACAGTGATTTTGTACGTAATGTAAATTTTGTATTTCCCAAGTAACTGTACCTGCACTACATTTTCAACATTTTGAGTACGCGGTAGTATCGATACGTCACACATTATACATGAAAAAGTACACCAATTTTAAATGAGCGTATCGCTGAATGTAAAGCGAAAGTGCGTAATGTTTTATTGCGTGAGGTTAGATAAGAGAGTTTTGGTTTTCAAGTTTTTTGTTTAAAGAAAACCAAACTCACTTTGTAGTAAGGCAAAATGTGCTTATTGTATTAATAAATACATATAATGTTTTTAATGATTCTGTTGATAAATAAATAAATATAATGATTCTGTTATATTAGAGAAACTATAGATAAAGATATTTACAATAAAAGTGCATATCTAAATATGTGAAAATAAGGCATTACAGTACAGTAGTGGAGCCAGAATGCCTACATGCAAGTGAACGTCTAGAATTGATTTATAATTTAGACACACTAGAAATATTGGAAAGGCGAATTATTAGGAAAATATTAGGCCCATGAAAAACTTCAGAAGGGTGGAAATTAAGAAGTAATGATGAAATATATCAAAGTAAAAAAAATATAACAAAAACAATGAGAAAAAAAGACTATTATTTTTTGGAAATTTATATAGAATGGACGACAATACGTTGATAAACCAGATGTTCAAATATCTGTGGGGGAAGAAGTCAACATCAAGATGGATTAAAGAAGTACAAAAGGATTTAGAAAAAAGTAATATAAGCGCAGAAGAAGCAGTTGAAAGAAAAATTTGTTCGGGCAACAGTGTTAAAAATGGAAGGAGTTCAGGGTAGGAGATAGAAAATCGCAGGTTTAAAGTAGACTGAAGACAGAAAGAAGAGACACAGTAAAAAGATGAAAGAGTATATATTTGGGAGAAAGAAAAGAAAGAGTAAAGAATTGAAATTTGGATGTACCTAGTCCTTAGATGGCCGATACAATTAAAAAAAAAAAAGATTTTGAAAAAGTAACATTTAATCACCACCTCAATACTCGTACAACCAGCGCAGACGAAAGCTTAAAACAATCTAACCATTACTGTGGCATTAAAACGTTTTGTTTTTTTGTTCAGAAACATACTGAATCTGAGCGCCATCAATTGCAACCTAGGTGAGACTTTGAACCACGTCAATAGCTAACCTAATAATTTCGATGGGGAACATCGTCCTATCAGCTACAGACACACACCCACACACATGCATGAAGTTATGTGTTAAATAATTTTAAATATTCGACTACAGCATCGATTTCCAGCTGTGTCTTCGAGCAGTGTCTCGACTCTTCGCGTCCGTATTGGCCACTGGTCCGTATTTAACCGGATACGAACACAGATACCTTATTAACACCAACACTGATGAGTTCCACAGCCGCAGTTTAACGACATGTAATAGTACAAAGAATTGTACTACGGTTCTATAACTTGGTATATTCATGTGGTCTCCGTTAAATAGGTGTCCCCACTATTAAGCAAAAACTACCTATTTCAACGTATGTGTATTTTCTTCCTTCTGTGGTCCGTAAGTTAACCAGTAACGCCCATCTGGTTTTAACTATTGTATTCATAAAACCCTTAAACTCTTAGTCATCTCTGCTATAAGTATTTTCACCGATGTTTACTGGCAGCTTCTAATGAAGTGCTGTACTTTGTCTGTCTTGCCCATTTATAGCAAATTTCTTGTCTAATTCTGTTTGCACACTACATTAGTTTCTCTCTCTATTCACTTTCATCCTAGTCATTACTACTTAATACATAATTATGTTTTCCCCTCAAAATCTGAACTGTTATACACTTTTAATTACGATCATCAATGTCAGTTTTTTATCAATATCTGCACCGACAGTTTATATATCGTCAACAAGTACTTACCGTACGAATTACACTCACAATGCCTGATTAAACTAGTGGCAGTTTTCAAAAAGAGTACATAATTGCAAATAACATTTGATAGATCTAATTTTAATTTTCATGGAAGTCGTTGGAATTTTTTTAAATCCCTCTAATAAAAGCCCAAAGTTTCTTCGTCTTCTTTACCCTGTCATGGCCTATGCTATACTGTCTGTTTTGGAAATCATTTGGCCTCTGAGGTCTGGAACTTCAATGATTTCTGGTCTTGTAATTCAGGGCGATTCGTGAAAGATTGACCTGAATGTCTTATTTCCAAAGCTACTCTGGTTTTTGGCAGTAATATAGTCTCCTCTGGCTCTACTACGGGCGCTTCGCAGGGTTGCCCCAAGGCCGTGATTTTTATTTGGGGTTAGGTCCTCTAAGCTCGTACGCTCTCTCTGGTCTTGCAAAAACCCTCTGCCATTTTCGAGACCGTTTCATTTTTGTTGGTCAAGTGAGATCAAGAATTAAAGAGAAAAATAAAGACAGTTATCTCTCGACAACTGACAGCGTCGGGGTTAAAAAAAAACAAAGATTTCTTAGATTAGACTAAAGTTGGATACCTTACCCAGAACAACGTGAAGCAAAGCAAGTCTTGTAAAAAACAGTATGGCCCTTTAACTTCTTCAGTACTGCAGTCGTATTGCAACTGTGACTTGGCTGAATAAAGTATATTATTTTTACCAAGACATTTTCTACAAATAAACAGAAAGAAATTTAACTTATTTTAATTTACATTTTATTTCTTATAGTTGAACAATTTTATTTTCGTTTTCCCGGCTAAATTAAAATAAAATTTAATTTAAAATAAATTGTAGAGTGAACACTATTATTATTTTTGACTATATGTGTTCAAATCCGGTGAATACTAATTTAAATTTACTATAAATTATAGATATGTATCCGTCATAAACGAGAAATGTGAAATCTCGTGACAACTTGATCAATTTTGTCAAATTAATAATATAATAAAATATTGTTTTGATATTCCTCATTCGTCTGGACTCTCTCAATATTACATAACCGCTGCATCAGGTTTACACTAAAAATAACGGATTATAATTTTTAAAAGTTGCTATGGATGTGAATACAAATAACATTCGTTGTACGAAGTACACTTTAAAAGTGCTACTAGTTTTATAAGGTTTAAACTGTTAAAAAACCCTTAATATAAGTTTCAACAATAAAGTATTATGCAAAATAGACATTTACATAATATTGCTTAAATACATTTTCAATAAGTGTTGTTTAATTAATCACTAACGAGAAATGCCGTTAATATTAATACAATGTTTGCTTTATATCAATGCTTCTATCGTCCAGTAAATTTTTAAGTTGTACACTAAGAAGCCTATTTTACTACCACTTTATGTTTGCACAGATGTTTTATTTTTTTAACTTTGATTTCGAGGATAATAGTGATAACAAATTACTAAAACGTGTTACAGATTTTTGTATAATTCTTTTTAAATTTTTATAAAGTAAATAGTTTGTGTTGTATATTGAAAAGTAAAGATCATTATTGCTTCTAAAAAATGTAAGTGCTTTATATTTCAGTTTTAATGCTACATTCCTATTTCGTAGTAGACAGTATAGAGAACAAAATTTTTGAGTGAAATTAGAAAGTTAGTACTATTTGCATAAAGTACAATTAAGTGTGTTTTGTGTAATAAACTTTAATTAAAACTATGAGTTCCACCTGCTTTATTTGCAACGCACATAGAACTAGATTAATGACTTTGCTAACTGATTCCCTCAGACACTACAGGAAGGCAAGTTTCCTTTCAAGGTAGACAAAGTTATAGTCCCTAAGATATGCAGCATTAACCCTAATTACTTCATAAAATTTCTCTACAAGGTACACCTTTCGATCATCAAGTATTCCGTACATAAACTTTCCGTACGTCAATTATAATATTCATAATTATTCTAATTATAAACTTTTATTCACTTGCTAACACATATTTTAAAACTTAAAGTGTCTGCACAATAAACATATCACAGAAAATTCTACTAGCCATGTCAAATAGTCAATTTACTGACAATTTGGTCACAAAAAATTGACTTAAATAATTCAGATTTGAAACGTTATTTACATATATATGTAAGATGTGCAATTAAAGTGATCATTTATTAAAATCGTTACGTATTACTTAGAAATACTTTGTTATCGCGGCACTAAATATGTTATGCTTATCCATATTCTTCCTAGTTCCATGAAACACATCAATACACATACAATATTCACTAATATACAGAATTGACGCAAAAAATGTGTTAAGCTTGAAAAGCTGTGTAGGATGTTTTTCTCCAGAGCGATTGCTATTTTTGTCTAAAGCCACAAACATTATTTAATAAACATCTTATGTAAACGTTTACAGATTATAATTTTATAATTCAAACACTTTTTGTTACAGTCTAATTCTTGATGCATACATATAATTCCTATTATTGTAATTTCTCTATTAGAGTTAATCTTGTGAGTTTTAGTAAATAATCAACTGCTATGTATTATGCAGAAAATTCATAAGAATGGATGTCACGTGCGTTCCTAAGCAAAATTTTACAGAATTCATAAAAGCATATATAATGTAATTTTTATACGGTTCCCGCAATTATTACTTTATCAATATTAATTTGTAATAATTGTAGAATTAAATACAAATAGACCAGTGGGTATGGCACCTGGCTACTAATCTAGAGGTTCCGGGTTCGATTCCCGGGCCCGCACCATAATATCAAGGTGTGTTTTTCAGCCCCCAGTTTGACTCAGCCTATTGAAAATGAGTACCTGGGATAACATCCTGGGGATAATAATGGGCGGTTGAAGCGTAGTGCTGGCTACACTGCCTTCCTTGTATGCCGTACGGGTCTCATAAGGTAGCCTACCCTGCCTTACTCCTAAGCTACTTGGGTGGTGTACATGGCAGCCATTATTATTATTAGATACAAATAGAAAAATCCCAAACTGTTACTGTACATTTATGGAATTAATCTTATAAAAAGTTGATACAGAGCTCTCAGGCCCCGCCCACTCTTTCTGTAATATTAATATTAATATTGTTCGTACGCTCTATGTTGTACAGTCAAATCAACAATACCACATCTTATATAAAAACGTGCATCTATTTCAATCCTTTTTAAATTTATTGACGTTTAGGTGAATCCGCTTTAATTTAAACTGGGCAGTTATACAGGTACTTGTATATATTTTTCGTGCCGGAGAAAATAGCAACATAAACTTAGTTCTAAGAATTATCTAGGAATACTTGCAGTTAATTAATGCAAAATAATAAAACCAATTAGCACCTATTTCGATAGTTAAAAACGTTTCCGTCTGTGAACGATTTTGTATTAATTGCGTTTAGTGTCGACTGCTAGAGGATTTGACTTATTCAGAATTCAATAATTAGGTATAGAAGGAACACAGATATACGGCAGGAACGGAATATTAGAGTATACTCGACAGGATCGCCAAGTATCGGCTGAATTGGTGGGAACATCTTTGCCGAGTGGATGACTGCCGCATCCCCAAACAACTATGGAACTATAAGCCGAGGGACGGAAAGGTGTGGAGCGTCCGAGGAAGCGCTGGAGTGACCAGCTCTAATCTTTGCCTACATGAGACTGGACCAAACCATTCTTGGTTTAATCCTTGAATATCATGATGATGAATTATTATTATTTGGTGTTCTGCCCGAAGGCAGGCCTTCAAATGGTAAACGCTCTCCAAGCTGTCCTATCGCACGCCAGTCTTATCGTTTCTTCGTAACACGTCCTCAGATTTTAATGCTATCTATTAACTTCATTCTTCTACGCCCTCTTATTTTTTCTCCTTCTAGGGCACTCTCCATGGCAATTCCTTTTCCCATTTTCTATGTTGATGAATAATGAGATCAAATTAGTATTGCTTCTCAAAATCCGCTGCCTTCAGTTTGGCTGTATGAGTATGTACAGTGTCAACTGCTGTTTATAGTCAGCAGCTGACGCCTCGCACACATGTTACTTCATCCATATGGAATCCCAATACCGCATGTCTGCGTATATAGCCTGTGCGACCATGTCCATTTTCATTGCAACGCCGCGAGTAAATTAGACGCAATTAGCACGACTTTACTGTATCGCGTAAGGCTCGTAATTATTTTTCAGTTTAAAGAATGATTGTTAGTACATGATGAAATTAATTATTTCTTCCTGTCACGCATGCCGTTTTAATTTAGTCATAAGAATAGGATTTCACTCAGTTTGAGTTTTTTTTCTCGTATCGGCCATCTGGATCGCATGCCAATTTCAATTCTTTACTATTTGTTCTTTTCTTTTTTCCAATAATTCTTTCATTTTCTCACTGTGTCTCTTCTTCCTGTCTTCAGTCCACTTTGAACCTGCGTTTTCATCTCTCCCATTCTGGACTCCCTCTTTTTTCAACACTTTTGCCCGAAAAACTTCTCTATCAATTGCTTCTTCTGCGTGTATATTATTTTTTTTCTAAATCCTTTTGGACTTCTTTAATCCAACATGATGTTGACTTCTTCCCCCACAGATATCTGAAGATTTGCTTTGTCAACCTATTGTCGTCCATTCTATATAAATGTCCAAAAAATAATAGTCTTAATTTTTTTATTGTTTCTGTTATATTTTTGTTGTTTTTTGTTTATTTATGTTTGTTTGTTGTTTATTTATTTTATGTGTTGTTTTTGTTGTTTATTTTTATTAGTTTTTTCTAAACTCTCCTTAATTAACTTGTAGCTTGTATACACAACTTATTATTTTTATATAACAAGAGACCACGCCAGCACTCGGAAAAATTAGAATACGTTAATATATTTTAAAAGTTTCAGTGAGAAATCTGCCCAGAACAAATTTTGAATTCTCATATCTCTGCGTGTAGCTTGAATATAAATGTTTCGTACCGAAATGGTTATGACCAAGACTATGTAAATAAATGCTTTCGTACTGAAATGGGTATGGCCAAGAGTATGAAAATAAATGCTTTCGTGCGGCCAAAAGTTCTTCTTATACACGGGTTGAAGCTAAGATGAAATTTTGTTGGGTTGGTCACGTTCTTAGACAGACACATGGTATTATAACAAACAAGATACCAATCGAAACACTCAGGATGGTAGAAAAATGAAGACAAAACATTACGTGGCAAAGAAAAAAAACTAAACACTGTGGATAACAGGTGGGATCACAGAAAGGAGGTTTAATCCCGGGATAGATACAGACAGCATCATTCTAAATGGACCCTATACTACACATAGGAGTCAAGGAAACTAGAGAGATTGGGACAATAGACAGACAGACAGAGTTGTGAGTAGAACGAAGTTAAATAATTTTTCACGGTATCTTTCTGTCGGAGCGTGACTTACGCACAACGTGTTGTCGATTAGTAGCGTCGGGAACTCTTGTTTTGCTAGTAGTAAGCCTACATAAACTACGTTAGTGTTCTAAAGATTTCAGACCCTTGGATTCAATGAATTATACATGACATCCGTCCCTTAATAATTTAATTATGGAAATGTGCAGTTAATTTTACAATCTGAAATACTGTTTTAAAAATGCTGAGACATTCCAGCTTTGGACCCATAATTATCAATCCTTCAACAGAACAGATCAATACCAAAGGTTTTTATCGATGTTTGTGAAATAAAAGGATGTATGTTGCAACGATACAAATTAAAACTGCATAGATAGGTAATATTGAAATTATTACAACAGAGTCTATATCTGGAGGTAGGAAAATTTATTAAATTAAAACATTAAATTTACTATTGTCTTATTACTTTATAATACAAAATTGTTTTGTCTTTTAATAATTGTGTCTATTTGCTGGTTTTACATATATGTTAGTTGTTCGTTAAATTTCGACAGTTTGCGTAGCCTCTCGACGCTCCGCACGCAGTTCGATTGGACCGCTGCGACTCTGCACGTCGACCGATGACTATTACGTTAACAGTTCACGTCTTTGCACACACGCACACTGCGATATGAACTGTTATTGTTTACAATTTAAATTCACTTAACCTCAGGGATTTTAACTGGGTGAAATAGATCGTGTATTGAGCTTACACAAACTCCGGTTTCTTGAAGTGTTGTCGCGTTACTATCAAATTAACTCGGCAGATATTCTACTGTACGCGGGAAAGCACTAGAATGATCTATTTATTATTTGAGTTCTCTAAGTGGTAATGGTTACGAAGAACTCGAACCGTGAACCAACTTTTAAGTCTAAAGGAAAACGACATGTCTTGTCACGAAAAACTGGAACACCGAGTACGTCTTTCTCTAACGACTCTTTGGAAGAAACTGAGCAATGTGCACTCAACAAAGGACCATCTCAAATAATTTGCAGACCATAATATTATTTAATAATTTTACGTTATATAAAAGAGAATAAAATTGTGAATATTTTGACATACTGTTCAAAACCTATGACTGCTTTACAAAGGAAGAACAAAATCAATTTAAAACATTTCTATGGCCATCAGAAAATGTTATATAGCATTAGTACTCCACTTAAATGAACTGCATGTCCTGTGTAATGTTGCAATATATTTCAGGATGTGTAAAGAACTAAGTTTATAAAACTCATGAGTTCTGCAAACTTGGCGGAATCCGAGAAATACAGAAATGTTTACATATTGAGAAGGTATGAAGAAAGTAATAGGAAGCAATGAATGAGATAAAAGTCAGGAAACCAGAATTTTAAAATGGTTTTCTAACTTGTAAAAAGAGAAAACATGTTTGGGCTAAAATAAATAGTCATGGATGAAGCGTGACAACGGAGTAAATGCCATAAACCGACATAAAGTGGTATAGAGTGGTAGAAGAGAGTCTGGTATGATAGTCGTGAATCTTAATTTAGAACGTTCTTTGGTTGGAGCTATCAGCATTTTCAGTACAATTAACTATAGGCTTAAAAGGCCATCAACCAAATGAATCTATTAAGAAGTAAACTTTTTTGAAGAGATTAGTTTGAATTTGTCTGTACTGAATAGACTTATGTGATTTATTTATAAACTAACCTAAACATATTTGTCTGTGGCTAGAGAAAATATAACTGAAAAACGATTTTGCCTGAGTTTCCAAATACTGTTGCAAACTAACGCCCATCTGACATATTATGTAATGATTATAATATAATGTGTGTACTGAATAGACTTGTGTGATTTTATTATTTACTGACCTAAACAAACTTGTCTGTGGCAAGAGAAAATGTAACTGAAAAGGTTTTTGCCCGAATTTCCAAATACTGTTGCAAACTCACGGCCATTATATTATATAACCGAATACAGAAAAAAATCAACAACTACCCTACGTCTGGCGGAATGTTGTCATTACATGTAGATTTATTTTGCTAACTTTGTAATTATAAGTTACAATGTACATTTACAATCATGTAATAAATTTTATCATTTCTGAGCGCGCGTTGTTTCTGTGAATCATGTATTATCAAAAATTATTTTAGCGCAAATTGTGGTCAATAACTTTAACAGTGAATCACCGGTGACAGTGAAATGCGTCGAAATGTATACTACACAATTTATCCTTTGAACGTTAGTTAATTATTTACAAATACAGCACAGCTGAACTTCAGTTGTTAGCTGTTTCCGAATGGTTTCTTTGATATTCTTCCGCAAAAAAATTTAATAAGACCTAGTAAATAATAATATTTGTATATTTCATTTATTTAATAGAACGTGTTGATTTTAGTTATTGGGTGGCTATATAATTTAGAATAGTAAATTTAAAAGGCCAGACCAGTCGGATCCAAGCGGCTGAAATGAGATTTTTCAGGCGCGTGACAAGGTACACTCACCATGATCATAGAAGAAATAGAGATATACGGCAGGAACTGAATATTATGAGTATACTCGGCAGGATCCCCCAGAATCGGCTAAATTCGTGGGAACATCTTTGCCGAATGGATGACTGCCGCATCCCCAAACAACTATGAAACTATAAGCCGATGGGACGGAGGGGTGTGGGACGTCCGAGGAAGCGCTGGAGTGACTAGCTCCAAGCTTTGCCTATTTGAGACCGGAACAAACCACTCTTGGTTTAAACCTTGAGGATGATGATGAAATTTAATACGAGTGTGATTTTGTTTTATATAATTATTTTAACATATAATTATCCAGTTTCTGGTTTTAATGGCGTTCTTCTGATTGCTAAGATCACAAAGCTTTCGTTATTTGTAAATGTTCGGAGTACACGTACGGTGACTTCAATCACATTTACAACTATAAAGATAATTGTCGCTAAATATATATCGATTTTTTCAAGAAGGTGGATCTCTTCCTCATCTGTTACAGATCTACAGAATGGATAACGTAATTAACGAACAATCTGTGCTGTCACTGCAGAAGCAGATCAATTAATTGAAAAGGTATGTTACGATATTACAGAAAACGCTACGTGTTTCTCGGCTCTTCCAGCTGTAATGTGTGTGTGCGCGTACGTATTGCTGCTACTGAGATGAAGGACAATTACGTGACACTTGCCACGCGTCCGAGACTGATCCAGAGTTCACCAGTCCGCGGGCGCTGTGTTCAAGGCCGCAATCAATTTCTTTCTGGTGTTTTCTAGTAGCGTTTTTAACGTGTAGTATGGTATATTCTGGTATCTCGACGGGGTATAAATACCCGACTTCAGCGACGATTAGTTGAGTTATTGAAGGCGATTTACACAGTGCGGTTCAAAGTATTGTGGTGAAGTGTTATGTGTTTTATAATTCTGAGGGACAATTGTAATACAATTATCATGTTTTATATTAATTGATATTATAATTGTAAACAACTTTTATTTGATTTGTCGTAAGAGACTATCTTGTTTATTACACACTGTTTAATTGTGATAATTAACGCTGGTGAGTAGTGACGTAATTGTTGTCTTGTATTTTGTTTTCCACTGTACCATACGACGATCACTAGACCGTCGTAAGAATACCTTTAGCTTGTAAATTATTCAATTATATTTAGGGAGTGTGTTACAGAATTTGTAATTAAATTATTATTATTATTATTATTATTAATGTAATATTACAAATAAACGTTACCGCCTAAATGAACGTTACTTTGGATAGTAATTAACTTTTCTGCCCACATATATTTATTCTTAATTAATACTTTACACAACTCTTTCAGTAAGTACTTTACATTAAAGTTTTGTATCCACATTTTGTTGAATTGTTGCTGTTGTACTTACGCACACAAAATGAGGGACATCAGTAATCCAAGTTTGATCTAAACGTTGACCACGTCTGCTTATGTTTTCAGTTTGATTACGGTTGTGCATCATGCATGAGGTTATTTACGATTACTGTTTAGACTGGATATTCTGTACCTCGAATTTATCCGACACTGCGACGCGACCGCTTGTGGAATATCTGTAACGTGCTCAGAATGTGCAAACTGCTTTGTTCTTGTTATGTCATAAGCTTGTATAAAATAAACATTGAACAACTTGTGGACAACAACCAGGTTAAAAATAGAATGTGTAAATTTTAACTACCGTACTTTAAATTTTAGATTACCATTTTTTTCCAGGCATACAGTTTACAACTTCGAGGGTGGGGTAAAAGTTCCGGTGTGAATAGGAAAACAACTCTTTCCTGGATTAATTTGCATTTATTTCATCATCATGATCATCATTAAACCAAGGATGGTTTTTGCCGGTCTCAAATATTAGATTATATTAGAGAAACTATGGATAAAGTTATTTACAATAAAAGTGCATATCTAAATATGTGAAAATAAGGCATTACAGTACAGTAGTGAAGCCAGAATGACTAAATCCAAGTTAATGTCTAGCAGGGAGTTATAATTTAGACACACTATAAATATTGGAAAGACGAATTATTAGGAAAATATTAGGCCTACGAAAAACTTCAGAAGGTTGGAAATTAAGAAGTAACGATGAAATACATCAAAGTAAAAAAATATAACAAAAACAATGAGAAAAAATACTATTACTTTTTGGACATTTTTATATAGAATGGACGACAATAGGTTGATAAACCAGATGTTCAAATATCTGTGGGGGAAGAAGTTAACATGAAGCTGGATTAAAGAAGTACAAAAGGATTTAGAAAAAAATAATATAAGCGCAGAAGAAGCAGTTGAAAGAAAAAAATTTTCAGGCAAAAATGATAAAAATGGAAGGAGTTCAGGGTAGGAGAGAGAAAAACGCAGGTTCAAAGTAGACTGAAGACAGAAAGAAGAGACACAGTAAAAAGATGAAAGAATATATATTTGGGAGAAAGAAAAGAACAAAGAGTAAAGAATTGATATTTGGATGTACCTAGTCCTTAGATGGCCGATACAAATTAAAAAAAATGATTTTGAAAAAGTAACATTTAATCACCACCTCAATACTCGTACAACTAGCGCAGACGAAAGCTTGAAACAATCTAACCATTACTGTGGCATTAAAACGTATTGTTTTCTTTGTTCAGAAACATACTGAATCTGAGCGCCGTCAATTGCAACCTAGGTGAGACTTTGAACCACGTCAATTGCTAACCTAATAATTTCGATGGGGAACATCGTCCTATCAGCTACAGACACACACCCACACACATACATGAAGTTATGTGTTAAATAATTTTAAATATTCGACTACAGCATCGATTTCCAGCTGTGTCTTCGAGCAGTGTCTCGACTCTTCGCGTCCGTATTGGCCACTGGTCCGTATTTAACCGGATACGAACACAGATACCTTATTAACACCAACACTGATGATGAGTTCCACAGCCACAGTTTAAAGATATATAACAGTACAAAGAATTGTACTACGGTTCTATAACTTGGTATATTCATGTGGTCTCCGTTAAATAGGTGTCTCCACAATTAAACAAAAACTACCTATTTCAACGTATGTGTATTTTCTTCCTTCTGTGGTCAGTAAGTTAACCAGTAACGCCCATCTGGTTTTAACTATTGTATTCATAAAACCCTTAAACTCTTAGTAATCTCTGCTATAAGTATTTTCACCGATGTTTACTGGCAGCTTCTAATAAAGTGCTGTAGTTTGTCTGTCTTGCCCATTTATAGCAAATTTCTTGTCTAATTCTGTTTGCACACTACATTAGCTTCTCTCTCTATTCACTTTCATCCTAATCATTACTACTTAATATATAATTACGTTTTCCCCTCAAAATCTGAACTGTTTTACACTTTTAATTACGACCATCAATGTCAGTTTCTTATCAATATCTGCACCGACAGTTTATATATCGTCAAGTACTTACCGTATGAATTACAAACACAATGCATGATTAAACTAGTGGCAGTTTTCAAAAAGAGTACATAATTGCAAATAACATTTGATAGATCTAATTTTATTTTCATGGAAGTCGTTGGAATTTTTTTAAATCCCTCTAATAAAAGCCCAACGTTTCTTCGTCTTCTTTACCGTGTCATGGCCTATGCTATACTGTCTGTTTTGGAAATCATTTGGCCTCTGAGGTCTGGAACTTCAATGATTTCTGGTCTTGTAATTCAGGGCGATTCGTGAAAGATTGCCCTGAATGTCTTATTTCCAAAGCTACTCTGGTTTTTGGCAGTAATACAGTCTCCTCTGGCTCTACTACGGGCGCTTCGCAGGGCTGCCCCAAGGCCGTGATTTTTATTTGGGGTTAGGTCCTCTAAGCTCGTACGCTCTCTCTGGTCTTGCAAAAATCCTCTGCCATTTTCGAGACCGTTTCATTTTTGTTGGTCAAGTGAGATCAAGAATTAAAGAGAAAAATAAAGACAGTTATCTCTCGACAACTGACAGCGTCGAGGTTAAAAAAAAACAAAGATTTCTTAGATTAGACTAAAGTTGGATACCTTACCCAGAAGAACGTGAAGCAAAGCAAGTCTTGTAAAAAACAGTATGGCCCTTTAACTTCTTCAGTACTGCAGTCGTATTGCAACTGTGACTTGGCTGAATAAAGTATATTATTTTTACCAAGACATTTTCTACAAATAAACAGAAAGAAATTTAACTTATTTTAATTTACATTTTATTTCTTATAGTTGAACAATTTTATTTTCGTTTTCCCGGCTAAATTAAAATAAAATTTAATTTAAAATAAATTGTAGAGTGAACACTATTATTATTTTTGACTATATGTGTTCAAATCCGGTGAATACTAACTTAAATTTACTATAAATTATAGATATGTATCCGTCATAAACGAGAAATGTGAAATCTCGTGACAACTTGATCAATTTTGTCAAATTAATAATATAATAAAATATTGTTTTGATATTCCTCATTCGTCTGGACTCTCTCAATATTACATAACCGCTGCATCAGGTTTACACTAAAAATAACGGATTATAATTTTTAAAAGTTGCTATGGATGTGAATACAAATAACATTCGTTGTACGAAGTACACTTTAAAAGTGTTACTAGTTTTATAAGGTTTAAACTGTTAAAAAACCCTTAATATAAGTTTCAACAATAAAATATTATGCAAAATAGACATTTACATAATATTGTTTAAATACATTTTCAATAAGTGTTGTTTAATTAATCACTAACGAGAAATGCCGTTAATATTTATACAATGTTTGCTTTATATCAATGCTTCTATCGTCCAGTAAATTTTTAAGTTGTACACTAAGAAGCCTATTTTACTACCACTTTATATTTGCACAGATGTTTTATTTTTTTAACTTTGATTTCGAGGATAATAGTGATAACAAATTACTAAAACGTGTTACAGATTTTTGTATAATTCTTTTTAAATTTTTATAAAGTAAATAGTTTGTGTTGTATATTGAAAAGTAAAGATCATTATTGCTTCTAAAAAATGTAAGTGCTTTATATTTCAGTTTGAATGCTACATTCCTATTTCGTAGTAGACAGTATAGAGAACAAAATTTTAGAGTAAAATTAGAAAGTTAGTACTATTTGCGTAAAGTACAATTAAGTGTGTTTTGTGTAATAAACTTTAATTAAAACTATGAGTTCCACCTGCTTTATTTGCAACGCACATAGAACTAGATTAATGACTTTGCTAACTGATTGCCTCAGACACTACAGGAAGGCAAGTTTCCTTTCAAGGTAGACAAAGTTATAGTCCCTAAGATATGCAGCATTAACCCTAATTACTTCATAAAATTTCTCTACAAGGTACACCTTTCGATCATCAAGTATTCCGTACATAAACTTTCCGTACGGCAATTATAATATTCATAATTATTCTAATTATAAACTTTTATTCACTTGCTAACACATATTTTAAAACTTAAAGTGTCTGCACAATAAACATATCACAGAAAATTCTACTAGCCATGTCAAATAGTCAATTTACTGACAATTTGGTCACAAAAAATTGACTTAAATAATTCAGATTTGAAACGTTATTTACATATATATGTAAGATGTGCAATTAAAGTGATCATTTATTAAAATCGTTACGTATTACTTAGAAATACTTTGTTATCGCGGCACTAAATATGTTATGCTTATCCATATTCTTCCTAGTTCCATGAAACACATCAATACACATAAAATATTCACTAATATACAGAATTAACGCAAAAAATTAGTTAAGCTTGAAAAGCTGTGTAGGATGTTTTTCTCCGGAGCGATTGCTATTTTTGTCTAAAGCGACAAACATTATTTAATAAATATCTTATGTAAACGTTTACAGATTATAATTTTATAATTCAAACACTTTTTGTTACAGTCTATTTCTTGATGCATACATAATATATTTAAAATTTATAATTACTTTACCTCAAGAGGTTTTTTTGTTTATTTGGGATATGTTTTGGGATATATTTATAAATATATAAAATAATTTATATAATTCCTATTATTGTAATTTCTCTATTAGAGTTAATCTTGTGGGTTTTAGTAAATAATCAACTGCTATTTATTATGCAGAAAATTCATAACAATGGATGTCACGTGCGTTCCTAAGCAAAATTTTACAGAATTCGTAAAAGCATATATAAGGTAATTTTTATACGGTTCCCGCAATTATTACTTTATCAATATTAATTTGTAATAATTGTAGAATTAAATACAAATAGACCAGTGGGTATGGCACCTGGCTACTAATCTAGAGGTTCCGGGTTCGATTCCCGGGCCCGCACCATAATATCAAGGTGTGTTTTTCAGCCCCCAGTTTGACTCAGCCTATTGAAAATGAGTACCTGGGATAACATCCTGGGGATAATAATGGGCGGTTGAAGCGTAGTGCTGGCTACACTGCCTTCCTTGTATGCCGTACGGCTCTCATAAGGCAGCCTACCCTGCCTTACTCCTAAGCTACTTGGGTGGTGTACATGGCAGCCATTATTATTATTAGATACAAATAGAAAAAACCCAAACTGTTACTGTACATTTATGGAATTAATCTAATAAAAAGTTGATACAGAGCTCTCAGGCCCCGCCCACCCTTTCTGTAATATTAATATTAATATTGTTCGTACGCTCTATGTTGTACAGTCAAATCAACAATACCACATCTTATATAAAAACGTGCATCTATTTCAATCCTTTTTAAATTTATTAACGTTTAGGTGAATCCGTTTTAATTTAAACTGGGCAGTTATACTGGTACTTGTATATATTTTTCGTGCCGGAGAAAATAACAATATAAACTTAGTTCTAAGAATTTTCTAGGAATACTTGCTAAATTAATGCAAAATAATAAAACCAATTAGCACCTATTTCGATAGTTAAACGTTTCCGTCTGTGAACGATGTTGTATTAATTGCGTTTAGTGTCGACTGCTAGAGGATTTGACTTATTTAGAATTCAATAATTAGGTATAGAAGGAACACGAATACGGCAGGAACTGAATATTAGAGTATACTCGACAGGATCGCCCAGTATCGGCTGAATTGGTGGGAACATCTTTGCCGAGTGGATGACTGCCGCATCCCCAAACAACTATGGAACTGTAAGCCGAGGGACGGAGAGGTGTGGAGCGTCCGAGGAAGCGCTGGAGTGACCAGCTCTAATCTTTGCCTACATGAGACTGGACCAAACCATTCTTGGTTTAATCCTTGAATATCATGATGATGAATTATTATTATTTGGTGTTCTGCCCGAAGGCAGGCCTTCAAATGGTAAACGCTCTCCAAGCTGTCCTATCGCACGCCAGTCTTATCGTTTCTTCGTAACACCCTCTGATTTTAATGCTATCTATTAACCTCATTCTTCTACGCCCTCTTATTTTTTCTCCTTCTAGGGCACTCTCCATGGCAATTCCTTTTCCCATTTTCTATGTTGATGAATAATGAGGTCAAATTAGTATTGCTTCTCAAAATCCGCTGCCTTCAGTTTGGCTGTATGAGTATGTACAGTGTCAACTGCTGTTTATAGTCAGCAGCTGACGCCTCGCACACATGTTACTTCATCCATATGGAATCCCAATACCGCATGTCTCCGTCTATAGCCTGTGCGACCATGTCCATTTTCATTGCAACGCCGCGAGTAAATTAGACGCAATTAGCACGACTTTTCTGTATCGCGTAAGGCTCGTAATTATTTTTCAGTTTAAAGAATGATTGTTAGTACATGATGAAATTAATTATTTCTTCCAGTCACGCATGCCGTTTTAATTTAGTCATAGGAGTAGGATTTCACTCAGTTTGAGTTTTTTTCTCGTATCGGCCATCTGGATCGCATGCCAATTTCAATTCTTTACTATTTGTTCTTTTCTTTTTTCCAATAATTCTTTCATCTTCTCACTGTGTCTCTTCTTCCTGTCTTCAGTCCACTTTGAACCTGCGTTTTTATCTCTCCCATCCTGGACTCCCTCTATTTTCAACACTTTTGCCCGAAAAACTTCTCTATCATTTGATTCTTCTGCGTGTATATATTTTTTTTTCTAAATCCTTTTGGACTTCTTTAATCCAAAATGATTTTGACTTGTTCCCCCACAGATATCTGAAGATTCGCTTTGTCAACCTATTGTCGTCCATTCTATATAAATGTCCAAAAAATAATAGTCTTCATTTTTTTTCTTGTTTCTGTTATATTTTTGTTGTTTTTTGTTTATTTATGTTTTGTTTGTTGTAAATTTATTTTATGTGTTGTTTTTGTTGTTTATTTCTATTAGTTTTTTCTAAACTCTCCTTAATTAACTTGTAACTTGTATGTACAACTTATTATTTTTATATAACAAGAGACCACGCCAGCACTCGGAAAAATTAGAATACGTTAATATATTTTAAAAGTTTCAGTGAGAAATCTGCCCAGAACAAATTTTGAATTCGCATATCTCTGCGTGTAGCTTGAATATAAATGTTTCGTACCGAAATGGTTATGACCAAGACTATGTAAATAAATGCTTTCGTATTGAAATGGGTATGGCCAAGAGTATGAAAATAAATGCTTTCGTGCGGCCAAAAGTTCTTCTTATACACGGGTTGGAACTAAGATGAAATTTTGTTGGGTTGGTCACGTTCTTAGACAGACACATGGTAATATAACAAACAAGATATTAATCAAAACACACAGGATGGTAGGAAAAATGAAGAAAAAACATTACGTGGCAAAGAACAGAGGAAAAACTAAACACTGTGGATAACAGGTGGGATCACGGAAAGGAGGATTAATCCCGGGATAGATACAGATGGAGAGCATCATTTTAAGAGGACCCTATGCTACACATAGGAGTCAAGGAAACTAGAGAGATGGGGACAGTAGACAGATAGACAGAGTTGTGAGTAGAAGGAAGTTAAATAATTTTTCACGGTATCTTTCTGTCGGAGCGTGACTTACACACAACGTGTTGTCGATTAGTAGCGTCGGGAACTCTTGTTTTGCTAGTAGTAAGCCTGCATAAACTACGTTAGTGTTCTAAAGATTTCAGACCCTTGGATTCAATGAATTATACATGACATCCGTACCTTAATAATTTAATTATGGAAATGTGCAGTTAATTTTACAATCTGAAATACTGTTTTAAAAATGCTGAGACATTCCAGCTTTGGACCCATAATTATCAATCCTTCAACAGAACAGATCAATACAAAAGGTTTTTATCGATGTTTGTGAAATAAAAGGATATATGTTGCAACGATACAAATTAAAACTGCATAGATAGGTAATATTGAAATTATTACAACAGAGTCTATATCTGGAGGCAGGAAAATTTATTAAATTAAAACATTAAAATTTACTATTGTCTTATTACTTTATAATACAAAATTGTTTTGTCTTTTAATAATTGTGTCTATTTGCTGGTTCTACACATATGTTACTAGTTCGTTAAATTTCGACAATTTGCGTAGCCTCTCGACGCTCCGCACGCAGTTTGACTGGACTGCTGCGACTCTGCACGTCGACCGATGACTACTACGCTGACAATTCACGTCTTTGCACACACGCACACTGCGATATGAACTGTTATTGTTTACAATTGAAATTCACTTAACCTCAGGGATTTTAACTGGGTGAAATAGATCGTGTATTGAGCTTACACAAACTCCGGTTTCTTGAAGTGTTGTCGCGTTACTATCAAAATAACTCGGCAGATATTCTACTGTACGCGGTAAAGCACTAGAATGATCTATTTATTATTTGAGTTCTCTAAGTGGTAATGGTTACGAAGAACTCGAACCGTGAACCAACTTCTAAGTCTAAAGGAAAACGACCTGTGTTGTCACGAAAAACTGGAACACCGTGTACGTCTTTCTATAACGACTCTTTGGAAGAAACTGAGTAATATGCACTCAACAAAGGACCATCTCAAATAAATTTTAGACCATAATATTACTTAATAATTTTACGTTATATAAAAGAGAATAAAATTGTGAACATTTTGACATACTGTTCAAAACTTATGACTACTTTACAAAGAAAGAACAAAATCAATTTATAACAAATCTTTGACCATCAGAAAATGTTATATAGCATTAGTACTCCACTTAAATGAACTGCATATCCTGTGTACTGTTGCAATATATTTCAGAATGTCTAAAGAACTAAGTTTATAAAACTCAGAGTTCTGCAAACTTGGCGGAATCAGAGAAATACAGAAATGTCGACATATTGAGTAGGTATGAAGAAAGTAATAGGAAGTAATGAATGAGATAAAAGTCAGGAAACCAACCAGAATTTTAAAATGGTTTTCTAACTTGTAAAAAGAGAAAACATGTTTGGGCTAAAATAAATAGTCATGGATGAGGCGTGACAACGGAGTAAATGCCATAAGCCGACATAAAGTGGTATAGAGTGGTAGAAGAGAGGCTGGTACAATGGTTGTAAATCTTAATTTAGAATGTTCTTTGGTTGGAGTTATCACCATTTCCAGTACAATTAACTGTAGTGATAAAAGGCCATCAACCAAAAGAATCTAGTAAGAAGTAAACTTTTAAGAAGAGATTAATTTGAATTTGTCTGTACTGAATAGACTTATGTGATTTATTTATAAACTGACTAAACATATTTGTCGGTGGCTAGAGAAAATGTAACTGAAAAAGGTTACATGAATTTCTAAATACTGTTGCAAACTAACGGACATCTTACATATTATATAATGATTAATATATAATGTATGTAGTGAAAAGACTTGTGTCGTTCAATTATTCATTGACCTAAACAAACTTGTCTGTGGCTAGAGAAAATATAACTGGAAAAGGTTTTTGCCTGAATTTCCAAATACTGTTGCAAACTAACGCCCATCTGACATATTATATAATTATTATAATATAATGTGTGTACTGAATAGACTTGTGTGATTTAATTATTCATTGACCTAAACAAACTTGTCTGTGGTTAGAGAAAATGTAACTGATAAAGGTTGTTGCCCGAATTTCCAAATACTGTTGCAAACTAACGGCCATCGGACATATTATATAATCGAAAACTGAAAAAAATCAACAACTACATCTGGCGGTGTGTTGTCATTACATATAGATGTATTTTGCTAACTTTTTAATCATAAGTTACAATGTAAATTTACAATCATGTAATAAATGTTATCATTTCTGAGCCCGCGTGCGCTCGTTGTTTCTGTGAATCATGTATTATCAAAATTATTTTAGCGCAAATTGTGGTCAATAACTTTAACAGTGAATCACCTGTGACAGTGAAATGCGTTGAAATGTATACTACACAATTTATCCTTTGAACGTTAGTTAATTATTTACAAATCCAACACAGCTGGACTTCAGTTGTTAGCTGTTTCCGAATTGTTCTTTGATATTCTTCCGCAAAAAAATTTAATAAGACCTAGTAAAAAACAATATTCGTATATTTCATTTATTTAATAGAACGTGTTGATTTTAGTTATTGGGTGGCCATATAATTTAAAATAGTAAATTTAAAAGGCCAGGCCAGTCGCATCCAAGCGGCTGAAATGAGATTTCTCAGGCACGTGGCAAGGTACATTCACCATGATCATAGAAGAAATACAGATATACGGCAGGAACTCAATATTATGAGTATACTCGGCAGGATCCGCCACTATCGGCTAAATTGGTGGGAAAATCTTTGCTGAATGGATGACTGCAGCATCCCCAAACAACTATGAAACCATAAGCCGATGGGACGGAGGGGTGTGGGACGTCCGCGGAAGCGCTGGAGTGACCAGCTCCAATCTTTGCCTGTTTGAGACCGGAACAAACCACTCTTGGTTTAAACCTTGAGGATTATGATGAAATTTAATACGAGTGTGATTTTGTTTTATATAATTACTAGCAAAATACCCGTGCTTCGCTACGGAGTTTCACGTTGTACGTAATGAAAATCTTATTTAATTAATAAAGTTCAATTAAAGTTGGTTTCTTATAAACCTAGTAGTTTTACCAAGTATGCAATTCCCGCGATAAATTTCAGTATTTGGTTTTTTGCCCCTTAGGAGTGAAAGTTTTTAAAACCGTTTCTTAGTGAGCACCTAAGACCTATGATGAAGCTATGTTCAAAGTTTTATTGATATCCATTCAGTGGTTTCAGAGATATCGTGATCAGTGAGTCAGTCAGTGGTATTTGGCTTATACGTTGTACGTAATGAAAATCTTATTTAATTAATAAAGTTCAATTAAAGTAGGTTTCTTATAAATAAATAATTAAAACCTCTTGTATATTCTATTTAAAATAAACATTAAACATTTTTGTTATATGAAGTTGTGTTGAGTATGAAAACATTTCAGATTTTTCTTCAATTTATGAACTTGTAATGAAGAACTAATCATCGGATCATTAAAGAACTTCTTTGTACACAAAGTTTTTAGTTTTTCCTTCTGGGTGAAGAATAACCAGACTGTCAGGAGTGCTAACTCTTGAACAGGCAACGTACAACTGGCCATGAGAGAAACAGTCTTCACTCAGAAGGCTGTGGAGAGGTTCTGGTAGTTCTTTAATGAGAGGAAGGTGGACTTTTCCGTTGCTACAACATAACCCAGGACTTTCCTCTTTCCACTTTTTAGCATTACACCATTTACACTGTATAAAATCACCAATAGATAAAATCTTGTCAGTGTTGTAGTCAGTATTACAGTCATATTTAAAGCCCGACAAAGATTTTATCTTCCAGGGAATAAGTGACCTCTTTTCATTGTATTTTCTCACCGCTTTGCATACACCACCTTTGATATCATAACCTACATCTTTATTTATAACAACCGTAGACTCTGGCCTCGCCGTCTTTCGCGGGATCCGACCTAAGACTCCCCGGGTTCCGTGGATGGACTCCGGGGAAGGCCCGTCGGACGAATCCCGCGCTACTTCCTATGCGGGAGACTTCCACCGATGCTATGGTAACCAGAATCTATTCTATTGGGTTGCCATAGTAACCAGATCTAATAGATTTTTAAGACCCAAAGGACCCCCCCCCCAGAGGATCGTATCGAAAAAAACACCTGTCCTATGTTGGTTCTCCCGTTGGGTAAAATATTTGTGCCAAGTTTGGTTGAAATCGGTCCAGTGGTTTAGGAAGCGATGTGGAAGACCCCAAAGAACCCCCCAAAGGATCGTATACAAAAAACACTTGTCCTATGTTGGTTCTCCCGTTGCGTAAAATATTTTTGCCAAGTTTGGTTGAAATTGGTCCAGTGGTTTAGGAGGAGATGTGGAAGACCCCAAAGGACCCCCCGAAGGATCGTATCGAAAAAACACCTACCCTATGTTGGTTCTCCCGTTGCGTAAAATATTTGTGCCAAGTTTGGTTGAAATCGGTCCAGTGGTTTAGGAGGAGTTGTGAGAGACCCCAAAAAATCCCCCAAAGGACCCAATCGAAGAAAACACCTAGCCTATGTTGGTTCTCCCGTTGAGTAAAATATTTGTGCCAAGTTTGGTTGAAATCGGTCCAGTGGTTTAGGAGGAGATGTGAAAGACCCCAAAGAACCCCCCAAGGACCCCATAGAAAAAACACCTATCCTATGTTGGTTCTTCCGTTGCGTAAAATATTTGTGCCAAGGTTGGTTGAAATCGGTCCAGTGGTTTAGGAGGAGATGTGAAAAACCCCAAAGAACCCCATCGAAAAAAGCACCTATCCTATGTTGGTTTTCCCGTCGCGTAAAATATTTGTGCCAAGTTTGGTTGAAATCGGTCCAATGGTTTAGGAGGAGATGTGGAACATACATACATAGATACATTGGGGGGGGGGTTTGCCCCTTAGGAGTGAAAGTTTTTAAAACCGTTTCTTAGTGAGCACCTAAGACCTATGATGAAGCTATGTTCAAAGTTTCATTGATATCCATTCAGTAGTTTTGCTCTACGTTGATTCTATGTCAGTCAGTCAGGCAAACTTCCCCCCCCGCTTTTTCCCCTTTAAAGGTCGAATTTCCAAAAATCCCTTCTTAGCGGATACCTACATCACATAAGGAACCTACATTCCAAATTTCAAGTTTCTAGGTGTTATAGTTTCGGAGATTTCTTGATGAGTCAGTGAGTGAGTCAGTGGTATTTCTCTTTTATATATATATAGATTTTAACATATAATTATCCAGTTTCTGGGGCTTGATGGTGTTCTTCTGATTGTTAAGATCACAAATCTTTCGTTATTTGTAAATGTTCGGAGTACATGTACGGTGACTTCAATCACATTTACAACTATAAAGATAATTGTCTCTAAATATATATCGATTTTTTCAAGAAGGTGGATCTCTTCCTCATCTGTTACAGATCTACAGAATGGATAACGTAATTAACGAACAATCTGTGCTGTCACTACAAAAGCTGATCAATTAATTGAAAAGGTATGTTACGACATTACAGAAAACGCTACGTGTTTCTCGGCTCTTCCAGCTGTAATGTGTGTGTGCGTACGTATTGCTGCTACTGAGATGAAGGACAATTACGTGACACTTGCCACGCGTCCGAGACTGATCCAGAGTTCACCAGTCCGCGGGCGCTGTGTTCAAGGCCGCAATCACTTTCTTTCTGATGTTTTCTAGTAGCGTTTTTGACGTGTGGTAAGGTATACTCTGGCGTCTCAACGGGATATAAACACACGACTTCAGCGACGATTAGTTGAGTTGTTGACGGCGATTTACACAGCGCGGTTCGAAGTATTGTGGTGAAGTGTTATGTGTTTTATAATTCTGAGGGACAATTGTAATACAGTTATCATGTTTTATATTAGTTGATATTATAATTGTAAACAACTTTTATTTGATTTGTCGTAAGAGACTATCTTGTTTATTACAATCTGTTTAATTGTGATAATTAAAGCTGGTGATTAGTGACTTAATTTGTGTTTTGTATTTTGTTTTCCACTGTACCATACGACGATCAGTAGACCGTCGTAAGAATACCTTTAGCTTGTAAATTATTCAATTATATTTAGGGAGTGAGTTACACAATTTGTAATTAAATTATTATTATTATTAATGTAATATTACAAATAAACGTTACCGCCTAAATGAACGTTACTTTGGATAGTAATTAACTTTTCTGCCCACATATATTTATTCTTAATTAATACTTTACACAACTCTTTCAGTAAGTACTTTACATTCAAGTTTTGTATCCACATTTTGTTGAATTGTTGGTGTTGTACTTACCCACACAAAATGAGGGACATAAGTAATCCAAGTTTGATCTAAACGTTGACCACGTCTGCTTATGTTTTCAGTTTGATTACGGTTGTGCAACATGCATGAGGTTATTTACGATTACTGTTTAGACTGGATATTCTGTACCTCGAATTTATCCGACACTGCGACGCGACCACTTGTGGAATACCTGTAACGTGCTCAGAATGTGCAAACTGCTTTGTTCTTGTTATGTCATAAGCTTGTATAAAATAAACATTGAACAACTTGTGGACAGCAACCAGGTCAAAAATAGAATGTGTAAATTTTAACTACCGTACTTTAAATTTTAGATTACCATTTTTTTCCAAGCATACAGTTTACAACTTCGAGGGTGGGGTAAAAGTTCCGGTGTGAATAGGAAAACAACTCTTTCCTGGATTAATTTGCATTTATTTCATCATCATGATCATCATTAAACCAAGGATGGTTTTTGCCGGTCTCAAATATTAGATTATATTAGAGAAACTATGGATAAAGTTATTTACAATAAAAGTGCATATCTAAATATGTGAAAATAAGGCATTACAGTACAGTAGTGAAGCCAGAATGACTAAATCCAAGTTAATGTCTAGCAGGGAGTTATAATTTAGACACACTATAAATATTGGAAAGACGAATTATTAGGAAAATATTAGGCCTACGAAAAACTTCAGAAGGTTGGAAATTAAGAAGTAACGATGAAATACATCAAAGTAAAAAAATATAACAAAAACAATGAGAAAAAATACTATTACTTTTTGGACATTTTTATATAGAATGGACGACAATAGGTTGATAAACCAGATGTTCAAATATCTGTGGGGGAAGAAGTTAACATGAAGCTGGATTAAAGAAGTACAAAAGGATTTAGAAAAAAATAATATAAGCGCAGAAGAAGCAGTTGAAAGAAAAAAATTTTCAGGCAAAAATGATAAAAATGGAAGGAGTTCAGGGTAGGAGAGAGAAAAACGCAGGTTCAAAGTAGACTGAAGACAGAAAGAAGAGACACAGTAAAAAGATGAAAGAATATATATTTGGGAGAAAGAAAAGAACAAAGAGTAAAGAATTGATATTTGGATGTACCTAGTCCTTAGATGGCCGATACAAATTAAAAAAAATGATTTTGAAAAAGTAACATTTAATCACCACCTCAATACTCGTACAACTAGCGCAGACGAAAGCTTGAAACAATCTAACCATTACTGTGGCATTAAAACGTATTGTTTTCTTTGTTCAGAAACATACTGAATCTGAGCGCCGTCAATTGCAACCTAGGTGAGACTTTGAACCACGTCAATTGCTAACCTAATAATTTCGATGGGGAACATCGTCCTATCAGCTACAGACACACACCCACACACATACATGAAGTTATGTGTTAAATAATTTTAAATATTCGACTACAGCATCGATTTCCAGCTGTGTCTTCGAGCAGTGTCTCGACTCTTCGCGTCCGTATTGGCCACTGGTCCGTATTTAACCGGATACGAACACAGATACCTTATTAACACCAACACTGATGATGAGTTCCACAGCCACAGTTTAAAGATATATAACAGTACAAAGAATTGTACTACGGTTCTATAACTTGGTATATTCATGTGGTCTCCGTTAAATAGGTGTCTCCACAATTAAACAAAAACTACCTATTTCAACGTATGTGTATTTTCTTCCTTCTGTGGTCAGTAAGTTAACCAGTAACGCCCATCTGGTTTTAACTATTGTATTCATAAAACCCTTAAACTCTTAGTAATCTCTGCTATAAGTATTTTCACCGATGTTTACTGGCAGCTTCTAATAAAGTGCTGTAGTTTGTCTGTCTTGCCCATTTATAGCAAATTTCTTGTCTAATTCTGTTTGCACACTACATTAGCTTCTCTCTCTATTCACTTTCATCCTAATCATTACTACTTAATATATAATTACGTTTTCCCCTCAAAATCTGAACTGTTTTACACTTTTAATTACGACCATCAATGTCAGTTTCTTATCAATATCTGCACCGACAGTTTATATATCGTCAAGTACTTACCGTATGAATTACAAACACAATGCATGATTAAACTAGTGGCAGTTTTCAAAAAGAGTACATAATTGCAAATAACATTTGATAGATCTAATTTTATTTTCATGGAAGTCGTTGGAATTTTTTTAAATCCCTCTAATAAAAGCCCAACGTTTCTTCGTCTTCTTTACCGTGTCATGGCCTATGCTATACTGTCTGTTTTGGAAATCATTTGGCCTCTGAGGTCTGGAACTTCAATGATTTCTGGTCTTGTAATTCAGGGCGATTCGTGAAAGATTGCCCTGAATGTCTTATTTCCAAAGCTACTCTGGTTTTTGGCAGTAATACAGTCTCCTCTGGCTCTACTACGGGCGCTTCGCAGGGCTGCCCCAAGGCCGTGATTTTTATTTGGGGTTAGGTCCTCTAAGCTCGTACGCTCTCTCTGGTCTTGCAAAAATCCTCTGCCATTTTCGAGACCGTTTCATTTTTGTTGGTCAAGTGAGATCAAGAATTAAAGAGAAAAATAAAGACAGTTATCTCTCGACAACTGACAGCGTCGAGGTTAAAAAAAAACAAAGATTTCTTAGATTAGACTAAAGTTGGATACCTTACCCAGAAGAACGTGAAGCAAAGCAAGTCTTGTAAAAAACAGTATGGCCCTTTAACTTCTTCAGTACTGCAGTCGTATTGCAACTGTGACTTGGCTGAATAAAGTATATTATTTTTACCAAGACATTTTCTACAAATAAACAGAAAGAAATTTAACTTATTTTAATTTACATTTTATTTCTTATAGTTGAACAATTTTATTTTCGTTTTCCCGGCTAAATTAAAATAAAATTTAATTTAAAATAAATTGTAGAGTGAACACTATTATTATTTTTGACTACATGTGTTCAAATCCGGTGAATACTAACTTAAATTTACTATAAATTATAGATATGTATCCGTCACAAACGAGAAATGTGAAATCTCGTGACAACTTGATCAATTTTGTCAAATTAATAATATAATAAAATATTGTTTTGATATTCCTCATTCGTCTGGACTCTCTCAATATTACATAACCGCTGCATCAGGTTTACACTAAAAATAACGGATTATAATTTTTAAAAGTTGCTATGGATGTGAATACAAATAACATTCGTTGTACGAAGTACACTTTAAAAGTGTTACTAGTTTTATAAGGTTTAAACTGTTAAAAAACCCTTAATATAAGTTTCAACAATAAAATATTATGCAAAATAGACATTTACATAATATTGTTTAAATACATTTTCAATAAGTGTTGTTTAATTAATCACTAACGAGAAATGCCGTTAATATTTATACAATGTTTGCTTTATATCAATGCTTCTATCGTCCAGTAAATTTTTAAGTTGTACACTAAGAAGCCTATTTTACTACCACTTTATATTTGCACAGATGTTTTATTTTTTTAACTTTGATTTCGAGGATAATAGTGATAACAAATTACTAAAACGTGTTACAGATTTTTGTATAATTCTTTTTAAATTTTTATAAAGTAAATAGTTTGTGTTGTATATTGAAAAGTAAAGATCATTATTGCTTCTAAAAAATGTAAGTGCTTTATATTTCAGTTTGAATGCTACATTCCTATTTCGTAGTAGACAGTATAGAGAACAAAATTTTAGAGTAAAATTAGAAAGTTAGTACTATTTGCGTAAAGTACAATTAAGTGTGTTTTGTGTAATAAACTTTAATTAAAACTATGAGTTCCACCTGCTTTATTTGCAACGCACATAGAACTAGATTAATGACTTTGCTAACTGATTGCCTCAGACACTACAGGAAGGCAAGTTTCCTTTCAAGGTAGACAAAGTTATAGTCCCTAAGATATGCAGCATTAACCCTAATTACTTCATAAAATTTCTCTACAAGGTACACCTTTCGATCATCAAGTATTCCGTACATAAACTTTCCGTACGGCAATTATAATATTCATAATTATTCTAATTATAAACTTTTATTCACTTGCTAACACATATTTTAAAACTTAAAGTGTCTGCACAATAAACATATCACAGAAAATTCTACTAGCCATGTCAAATAGTCAATTTACTGACAATTTGGTCACAAAAAATTGACTTAAATAATTCAGATTTGAAACGTTATTTACATATATATGTAAGATGTGCAATTAAAGTGATCATTTATTAAAATCGTTACGTATTACTTAGAAATACTTTGTTATCGCGGCACTAAATATGTTATGCTTATCCATATTCTTCCTAGTTCCATGAAACACATCAATACACATAAAATATTCACTAATATACAGAATTAACGCAAAAAATTAGTTAAGCTTGAAAAGCTGTGTAGGATGTTTTTCTCCGGAGCGATTGCTATTTTTGTCTAAAGCGACAAACATTATTTAATAAATATCTTATGTAAACGTTTACAGATTATAATTTTATAATTCAAACACTTTTTGTTACAGTCTATTTCTTGATGCATACATAATATATTTAAAATTTATAATTACTTTACCTCAAGAGGTTTTTTTGTTTATTTGGGATATGTTTTGGGATATATTTATAAATATATAAAATAATTTATATAATTCCTATTATTGTAATTTCTCTATTAGAGTTAATCTTGTGGGTTTTAGTAAATAATCAACTGCTATTTATTATGCAGAAAATTCATAACAATGGATGTCACGTGCGTTCCTAAGCAAAATTTTACAGAATTCGTAAAAGCATATATAAGGTAATTTTTATACGGTTCCCGCAATTATTACTTTATCAATATTAATTTGTAATAATTGTAGAATTAAATACAAATAGACCAGTGGGTATGGCACCTGGCTACTAATCTAGAGGTTCCGGGTTCGATTCCCGGGCCCGCACCATAATATCAAGGTGTGTTTTTCAGCCCCCAGTTTGACTCAGCCTATTGAAAATGAGTACCTGGGATAACATCCTGGGGATAATAATGGGCGGTTGAAGCGTAGTGCTGGCTACACTGCCTTCCTTGTATGCCGTACGGCTCTCATAAGGCAGCCTACCCTGCCTTACTCCTAAGCTACTTGGGTGGTGTACATGGCAGCCATTATTATTATTAGATACAAATAGAAAAAACCCAAACTGTTACTGTACATTTATGGAATTAATCTAATAAAAAGTTGATACAGAGCTCTCAGGCCCCGCCCACCCTTTCTGTAATATTAATATTAATATTGTTCGTACGCTCTATGTTGTACAGTCAAATCAACAATACCACATCTTATATAAAAACGTGCATCTATTTCAATCCTTTTTAAATTTATTAACGTTTAGGTGAATCCGTTTTAATTTAAACTGGGCAGTTATACTGGTACTTGTATATATTTTTCGTGCCGGAGAAAATAACAATATAAACTTAGTTCTAAGAATTTTCTAGGAATACTTGCTAAATTAATGCAAAATAATAAAACCAATTAGCACCTATTTCGATAGTTAAACGTTTCCGTCTGTGAACGATGTTGTATTAATTGCGTTTAGTGTCGACTGCTAGAGGATTTGACTTATTTAGAATTCAATAATTAGGTATAGAAGGAACACGAATACGGCAGGAACTGAATATTAGAGTATACTCGACAGGATCGCCCAGTATCGGCTGAATTGGTGGGAACATCTTTGCCGAGTGGATGACTGCCGCATCCCCAAACAACTATGGAACTGTAAGCCGAGGGACGGAGAGGTGTGGAGCGTCCGAGGAAGCGCTGGAGTGACCAGCTCTAATCTTTGCCTACATGAGACTGGACCAAACCATTCTTGGTTTAATCCTTGAATATCATGATGATGAATTATTATTATTTGGTGTTCTGCCCGAAGGCAGGCCTTCAAATGGTAAACGCTCTCCAAGCTGTCCTATCGCACGCCAGTCTTATCGTTTCTTCGTAACACCCTCTGATTTTAATGCTATCTATTAACCTCATTCTTCTACGCCCTCTTATTTTTTCTCCTTCTAGGGCACTCTCCATGGCAATTCCTTTTCCCATTTTCTATGTTGATGAATAATGAGGTCAAATTAGTATTGCTTCTCAAAATCCGCTGCCTTCAGTTTGGCTGTATGAGTATGTACAGTGTCAACTGCTGTTTATAGTCAGCAGCTGACGCCTCGCACACATGTTACTTCATCCATATGGAATCCCAATACCGCATGTCTCCGTCTATAGCCTTGCGACCATGTCCATTTTCATTGCAACGCCGCGAGTAAATTAGACGCAATTAGCACGACTTTTCTGTATCGCGTAAGGCTCGTAATTATTTTTCAGTTTAAAGAATGATTGTTAGTACATGATGAAATTAATTATTTCTTCCAGTCACGCATGCCGTTTTAATTTAGTCATAGGAGTAGGATTTCACTCAGTTTGAGTTTTTTTCTCGTATCGGCCATCTGGATCGCATGCCAATTTCAATTCTTTACTATTTGTTCTTTTCTTTTTTCCAATAATTCTTTCATCTTCTCACTGTGTCTCTTCTTCCTGTCTTCAGTCCACTTTGAACCTGCGTTTTTATCTCTCCCATCCTGGACTCCCTCTATTTTCAACACTTTTGCCCGAAAAACTTCTCTATCATTTGATTCTTCTGCGTGTATATATTTTTTTTTCTAAATCCTTTTGGACTTCTTTAATCCAAAATGATTTTGACTTGTTCCCCCACAGATATCTGAAGATTCGCTTTGTCAACCTATTGTCGTCCATTCTATATAAATGTCCAAAAAATAATAGTCTTCATTTTTTTTCTTGTTTCTGTTATATTTTTGTTGTTTTTTGTTTATTTATGTTTTGTTTGTTGTAAATTTATTTTATGTGTTGTTTTTGTTGTTTATTTCTATTAGTTTTTTCTAAACTCTCCTTAATTAACTTGTAACTTGTATGTACAACTTATTATTTTTATATAACAAGAGACCACGCCAGCACTCGGAAAAATTAGAATACGTTAATATATTTTAAAAGTTTCAGTGAGAAATCTGCCCAGAACAAATTTTGAATTCGCATATCTCTGCGTGTAGCTTGAATATAAATGTTTCGTACCGAAATGGTTATGACCAAGACTATGTAAATAAATGCTTTCGTATTGAAATGGGTATGGCCAAGAGTATGAAAATAAATGCTTTCGTGCGGCCAAAAGTTCTTCTTATACACGGGTTGGAACTAAGATGAAATTTTGTTGGGTTGGTCACGTTCTTAGACAGACACATGGTAATATAACAAACAAGATATTAATCAAAACACACAGGATGGTAGGAAAAATGAAGAAAAAACATTACGTGGCAAAGAACAGAGGAAAAACTAAACACTGTGGATAACAGATGGGATTACGGAAAGGAGGATTAATCCCGGGATAGATACAGATGGAGAGCATCATTTTAAGAGGACCCTATGCTACACATAGGAGTCAAGGAAACTAGAGAGATGGGGACAGTAGACAGATAGACAGAGTTGTGAGTAGAAGGAAGTTAAATAATTTTTCACGGTATCTTTCTGTCGGAGCGTGACTTACACACAACGTGTTGTCGATTAGTAGCGTCGGGAACTCTTGTTTTGCTAGTAGTAAGCCTGCATAAACTACGTTAGTGTTCTAAAGATTTCAGACCCTTGGATTCAATGAATTATACATGACATCCGTACCTTAATAATTTAATTATGGAAATGTGCAGTTAATTTTACAATCTGAAATACTGTTTTAAAAATGCTGAGACATTCCAGCTTTGGACCCATAATTATCAATCCTTCAACAGAACAGATCAATACAAAAGGTTTTTATCGATGTTTGTGAAATAAAAGGATATATGTTGCAACGATACAAATTAAAACTGCATAGATAGGTAATATTGAAATTATTACAACAGAGTCTATATCTGGAGGCAGGAAAATTTATTAAATTAAAACATTAAAATTTACTATTGTCTTATTACTTTATAATACAAAATTGTTTTGTCTTTTAATAATTGTGTCTATTTGCTGGTTCTACACATATGTTACTAGTTCGTTAAATTTCGACAATTTGCGTAGCCTCTCGACGCTCCGCACGCAGTTTGACTGGACTGCTGCGACTCTGCACGTCGACCGATGACTACTACGCTGACAATTCACGTCTTTGCACACACGCACACTGCGATATGAACTGTTATTGTTTACAATTGAAATTCACTTAACCTCAGGGATTTTAACTGGGTGAAATAGATCGTGTATTGAGCTTACACAAACTCCGGTTTCTTGAAGTGTTGTCGCGTTACTATCAAAATAACTCGGCAGATATTCTACTGTACGCGGTAAAGCACTAGAATGATCTATTTATTATTTGAGTTCTCTAAGTGGTAATGGTTACGAAGAACTCGAACCGTGAACCAACTTCTAAGTCTAAAGGAAAACGACCTGTGTTGTCACGAAAAACTGGAACACCGTGTACGTCTTTCTATAACGACTCTTTGGAAGAAACTGAGTAATATGCACTCAACAAAGGACCATCTCAAATAAATTTTAGACCATAATATTACTTAATAATTTTACGTTATATAAAAGAGAATAAAATTGTGAACATTTTGACATACTGTTCAAAACTTATGACTACTTTACAAAGAAAGAACAAAATCAATTTATAACAAATCTTTGACCATCAGAAAATGTTATATAGCATTAGTACTCCACTTAAATGAACTGCATATCCTGTGTACTGTTGCAATATATTTCAGAATGTCTAAAGAACTAAGTTTATAAAACTCAGAGTTCTGCAAACTTGGCGGAATCAGAGAAATACAGAAATGTCGACATATTGAGTAGGTATGAAGAAAGTAATAGGAAGTAATGAATGAGATAAAAGTCAGGAAACCAACCAGAATTTTAAAATGGTTTTCTAACTTGTAAAAAGAGAAAACATGTTTGGGCTAAAATAAATAGTCATGGATGAGGCGTGACAACGGAGTAAATGCCATAAGCCGACATAAAGTGGTATAGAGTGGTAGAAGAGAGGCTGGTACAATGGTTGTAAATCTTAATTTAGAATGTTCTTTGGTTGGAGTTATCACCATTTCCAGTACAATTAACTGTAGTGATAAAAGGCCATCAACCAAAAGAATCTAGTAAGAAGTAAACTTTTAAGAAGAGATTAATTTGAATTTGTCTGTACTGAATAGACTTATGTGATTTATTTATAAACTGACTAAACATATTTGTCGGTGGCTAGAGAAAATGTAACTGAAAAAGGTTACATGAATTTCTAAATACTGTTGCAAACTAACGGACATCTTACATATTATATAATGATTAATATATAATGTATGTAGTGAAAAGACTTGTGTCGTTCAATTATTCATTGACCTAAACAAACTTGTCTGTGGCTAGAGAAAATATAACTGGAAAAGGTTTTTGCCTGAATTTCCAAATACTGTTGCAAACTAACGCCCATCTGACATATTATATAATTATTATAATATAATGTGTGTACTGAATAGACTTGTGTGATTTAATTATTCATTGACCTAAACAAACTTGTCTGTGGTTAGAGAAAATGTAACTGATAAAGGTTGTTGCCCGAATTTCCAAATACTGTTGCAAACTAACGGCCATCGGACATATTATATAATCGAAAACTGAAAAAAATCAACAACTACATCTGGCGGTGTGTTGTCATTACATATAGATGTATTTTGCTAACTTTTTAATCATAAGTTACAATGTAAATTTACAATCATGTAATAAATGTTATCATTTCTGAGCCCGCGTGCGCTCGTTGTTTCTGTGAATCATGTATTACCAAAATTATTTTAGCGCAAATTGTGGTCAATAACTTTAACAGTGAATCACCTGTGACAGTGAAATGCGTTGAAATGTATACTACACAATTTATCCTTTGAACGTTAGTTAATTATTTACAAATCCAACACAGCTGGACTTCAGTTGTTAGCTGTTTCCGAATTGTTCTTTGATATTCTTCCGCAAAAAAATTTAATAAGACCTAGTAAAAAACAATATTCGTATATTTCATTTATTTAATAGAACGTGTTGATTTTAGTTATTGGGTGGCCATATAATTTAAAATAGTAAATTTAAAAGGCCAGGCCAGTCGCATCCAAGCGGCTGAAATGAGATTTCTCAGGCACGTGGCAAGGTACATTCACCATGATCATAGAAGAAATACAGATATACGGCAGGAACTCAATATTATGAGTATACTCGGCAGGATCCGCCACTATCGGCTAAATTGGTGGGAAAATCTTTGCTGAATGGATGACTGCAGCATCCCCAAACAACTATGAAACCGTAAGCCGATGGGACGGAGGGGTGTGGGACGTCCGCGGAAGCGCTGGAGTGACCAGCTCCAATCTTTGCCTGTTTGAGACCGGAACAAACCACTCTTGGTTTAAACCTTGAGGATTATGATGAAATTTAATACGAGTGTGATTTTGTTTTATATAATTACTAGCAAAATACCCGTGCTTCGCTACGGAGTTTCACGTTGTACGTAATGAAAATCTTATTTAATTAATAAAGTTCAATTAAAGTTGGTTTCTTATAAACCTAGTAGTTTTACCAAGTATGCAATTCCCGCGATAAATTTCAGTATTTGGTTTTTTGCCCCTTAGGAGTGAAAGTTTTTAAAACCGTTTCTTAGTGAGCACCTAAGACCTATGATGAAGCTATGTTCAAAGTTTTATTGATATCCATTCAGTGGTTTCAGAGATATCGTGATCAGTGAGTCAGTCAGTGGTATTTGGCTTATACGTTGTACGTAATGAAAATCTTATTTAATTAATAAAGTTCAATTAAAGTAGGTTTCTTATAAATAAATAATTAAAACCTCTTGTATATTCTATTTAAAATAAACATTAAACATTTTTGTTATATGAAGTTGTGTTGAGTATGAAAACATTTCAGATTTTTCTTCAATTTATGAACTTGTAATGAAGAACTAATCATCGGATCATTAAAGAACTTCTTTGTACACAAAGTTTTTAGTTTTTCCTTCTGGGTGAAGAATAACCAGACTGTCAGGAGTGCTAACTCTTGAACAGGCAACGTACAACTGGCCATGAGAGAAACAGTCTTCACTCAGAAGGCTGTGGAGAGGTTCTGGTAGTTCTTTAATGAGAGGAAGGTGGACTTTTCCGTTGCTACAACATAACCCAGGACTTTCCTCTTTCCACTTTTTAGCATTACACCATTTACACTGTATAAAATCACCAATAGATAAAATCTTGTCAGTGTTGTAGTCAGTATTACAGTCATATTTAAAGCCCGACAAAGATTTTATCTTCCAGGGAATAAGTGACCTCTTTTCATTGTATTTTCTCACCGCTTTGCATACACCACCTTTGATATCATAACCTACATCTTTATTTATAACAACCGTAGACTCTGGCCTCGCCGTCTTTCGCGGGATCCGACCTAAGACTCCCCGGGTTCCGTGGATGGACTCCGGGGAAGGCCCGTCGGACGAATCCCGCGCTACTTCCTATGCGGGAGACTTCCACCGATGCTATGGTAACCAGAATCTATTCTATTGGGTTGCCATAGTAACCAGATCTAATAGATTTTTAAGACCCAAAGGACCCCCCCCAGAGGATCGTATCGAAAAAAACACCTGTCCTATGTTGGTTCTCCCGTTGGGTAAAATATTTGTGCCAAGTTTGGTTGAAATCGGTCCAGTGGTTTAGGAAGCGATGTGGAAGACCCCAAAGAACCCCCCAAAGGATCGTATACAAAAAACACTTGTCCTATGTTGGTTCTCCCGTTGCGTAAAATATTTTTGCCAAGTTTGGTTGAAATTGGTCCAGTGGTTTAGGAGGAGATGTGGAAGACCCCAAAGGACCCCCCGAAGGATCGTATCGAAAAAACACCTACCCTATGTTGGTTCTCCCGTTGCGTAAAATATTTGTGCCAAGTTTGGTTGAAATCGGTCCAGTGGTTTAGGAGGAGTTGTGAGAGACCCCAAAAAATCCCCCAAAGGACCCAATCGAAGAAAACACCTAGCCTATGTTGGTTCTCCCGTTGAGTAAAATATTTGTGCCAAGTTTGGTTGAAATCGGTCCAGTGGTTTAGGAGGAGATGTGAAAGACCCCAAAGAACCCCCCAAGGACCCCATAGAAAAAACACCTATCCTATGTTGGTTCTTCCGTTGCGTAAAATATTTGTGCCAAGGTTGGTTGAAATCGGTCCAGTGGTTTAGGAGGAGATGTGAAAAACCCCAAAGAACCCCATCGAAAAAAGCACCTATCCTATGTTGGTTTTCCCGTCGCGTAAAATATTTGTGCCAAGTTTGGTTGAAATCGGTCCAATGGTTTAGGAGGAGATGTGGAACATACATACATAGATACATTGGGGGGGGGGTTTGCCCCTTAGGAGTGAAAGTTTTTAAAACCGTTTCTTAGTGAGCACCTAAGACCTATGATGAAGCTATGTTCAAAGTTTCATTGATATCCATTCAGTAGTTTTGCTCTACGTTGATTCTATGTCAGTCAGTCAGGCAAACTTCCCCCCCCCGCTTTTTCCCCTTTAAAGGTCGAATTTCCAAAAATCCCTTCTTAGCGGATACCTACATCACATAAGGAACCTACATTCCAAATTTCAAGTTTCTAGGTGTTATAGTTTCGGAGATTTCTTGATGAGTCAGTGAGTGAGTCAGTGGTATTTCTCTTTTATATATATATAGATTTTAACATATAATTATCCAGTTTCTGGGGCTTGATGGTGTTCTTCTGATTGTTAAGATCACAAATCTTTCGTTATTTGTAAATGTTCGGAGTACATGTACGGTGACTTCAATCACATTTACAACTATAAAGATAATTGTCTCTAAATATATATCGATTTTTTCAAGAAGGTGGATCTCTTCCTCATCTGTTACAGATCTACAGAATGGATAACGTAATTAACGAACAATCTGTGCTGTCACTACAAAAGCTGATCAATTAATTGAAAAGGTATGTTACGACATTACAGAAAACGCTACGTGTTTCTCGGCTCTTCCAGCTGTAATGTGTGTGTGCGCGTACGTATTGCTGCTACTGAGATGAAGGACAATTACGTGACACTTGCCACGCGTCCGAGACTGATCCAGAGTTCACCAGTCCGCGGGCGCTGTGTTCAAGGCCGCAATCACTTTCTTTCTGATGTTTTCTAGTAGCGTTTTTGACGTGTGGTATGGTATATTCTGGTGTCTCAACGGGATATAAACACACGACTTCAGCGACGATTAGTTGAGTTGTTGACGGCGATTTACACAGTGCGGTTCGAAGTATTGTGGTGAAGTGTTATGTGTTTTATAATTCTGATGGACAATTGTAATACAATTGTGTTTTATATTAGTTGATATTATAATTGTAAACAACTTTTATTTGATTTGTCGTAAGAGACTATCTTGTTTATTACAATCTGTTTAATTGTGATAATTAAAGCTGGTGATTAGTGACTTAATTTGTGTTTTGTATTTTGTTTTCCACTGTACCATACGACGATCAGTAGACCGTCGTAAGAATACCTTTAGCTTGTAAATTATTCAATTATATTTAGGGAGTGAGTTACACAATTTGTAATTAAATTATTATTATTATTAATGTAATATTACAAATAAACGTTACCGCCTAAATGAACGTTACTTTGGATAGTAATTAACTTTTCTGCCCACATATATTTATTCTTAATTAATACTTTACACAACTCTTTCAGTAAGTACTTTACATTAAAGTTTTGTATCCACATTTTGTTGAATTGTTGGTGTTGTACTTACCCACACAAAATGAGGGACATCAGTAATCCAAGTTTGATCTAAACGTTGACCACGTCTGCTTATGTTTTCAGTTTGATTACGGTTGTGCAACATGCATGAGGTTATTTACGATTACTGTTTAGACTGGATATTCTGTACCTCGAATTTATCCGACACTGCGACGCGACCACTTGTGGAATATCTGTAACGTGCTCAGAATGTGCAAACTGCTTTGTTCTTGTTATGTCATAAGCTTGTATAAAATAAACATTGAACAACTTGTTGACAACAACCAGGTTAAAAATAGAATGTGTAAATTTTAACTACTTTAAATTTTTAAATTACCATTTTTTCCCAGGCATACAGTGTACAACTTCGAGGGTGGAGTAAACGTTCCGGTGTGAATAGGAAAACAATTCTTTCCTGGATTAATTTGCATTTATTTCATCATCATCATCATCATCATTAAACCAAGGATGGTTTTTCCCGGTCTTAAATAGGCAAAGATTAGAACTGGTCACTCCAGGGCTTCCTCGGACGTCCCTCACCTATCCATCACCCCCTCGGCTTATAGTTCCAGAATTGTTTAGGGATGCGGCAGTCATCCATTCGGCAAAGATGTTCCCACCAATTCAGCCGATACTGGGTGTATTTATTTCTCAACATAATCTCTATTTAGCTGTGTACAATTTTCCAACGATGTTCTAAAGCAGTTATGTCAGACTGATAAGGCGATATGTCGAGGTCCTCAAAATAGCCATTTACAGCGTGGTCGTAAGTAAATCTTTTTCCACAGAGTCATTTTCGAGGTTAGAAAAGATGTAAAAGTCACTCTGGGCTAAATGAGCCGAGTATGGTGTCTGAGAAAGAAATTTGAACTTCAATTCATTGACTTTAGCCATTGATACAATTGGTTTAAACCTCCTTTCGACAATTTTCTTTGATCTGCAAACGCGGCACACATCTAGTACACAGCTTTGACAACACAGATGTTCTTGTAAGTATTGTGCACGTGTTCCGTTGGTATACTAGCAGTCTCAGCTATCTCGTAAACTTTCACTCTACGGTCTACCAAAACGATTTCATGGGGTTTTTCTATTTTGTCGTCAAAGTAAATTCAATTAGATGTTCAACGCATGGGTCGTCAGTTGTGGTCGTCCGACTCAGTTAAATACAGACTCAGTTCAGGTAACAAAATTTTGTTTATGGCTGCACGTTCTTCTCTGTCGCAACAGAGAACTCACAGCAGAAAGTAATTCAGTATTACTCTCTAATTGTTTAAACACATTTTTATCGTAATATGGAAATACACGTTCCCAAATATAACCATTAAACAACAATCATAATCAATATGAATAATCATTTTCAAATTACCACAAAAGAATCATATTACCTAAGCTAATACATAATTTATTAAAAAAATTATTTACACATTACTTTCTCTGATTGTTGGTAAATTGGGATGAGTTTTGTAATCAGTAATTCAGTTAAAAGATTTGGTATAGAATAAACACGTTTATTCTAAGCAAGAAATGAAACTGTTCAAAGTCATATAAAACTTTCTCATCTTAAAAACTAAAATGCTTCTTTGAAAAAAAATCTGTGTAAATATAAATGTATATCAATTAATGTACTTTATGTTAAATAAATATGAAATATGCGTAAGTTAAAGAGATCTTAGTGTAAAATATTTATTTGTTTTCTTAATTAGCTGGGACTGGAAGCACGAATTTTTATATTTGGAGAATCGTATTTAAAAATGTTAGTTTATTTTGCTGTTGACTGCGGACAAGAGATGATTATGTCGTCTACTTCTCCTTGTAACCCGTTCAGCGAGTCGGTTTGTTTTACTTTTCTTCGCAATCTCTGCTGTAATTTATGTTTAGAAACCTTTCGCTTGTGGCACTGTGAAATTCACACAGATTGTCTAATTACGTAGGGAATTAGCGTAAAATCCTCATTGTATATTCTTCTCTTACTTGTTTTGTTTGTTAATTTACTAGCTTTTGCAGTCTGACACATCTCGTAGCTGTAGGTTACAGGTTTGTCTGAAACTCTAGGTTAGTGAATTCTAAACTCCCCGCTTAGTACAAAGCCCTGATTCATTTCATATAAACAGTGATAGAGTAATCATATAAACAGTAATCAGATTTTAAATCAGAAATGCCAGCAATTGCAAATTGTCAATTAATTTCTAAAATAAAAAAAATCTTAGTTTTTTCAATAGCAATGTTTACAGGAAACAAACACATTAAAATAAAATTATTTAATTTTGCCTTTATTATTTTAGAGTAGGTAAGTTGTATGTTTTCTATCATATATATATATTGTAATAAATAAATGAAATAAGTCTGTATGTTCTTTAATTGGTGTGTAATTGGTGTGGCTCTCGACGTCTCACTGGCCTGAAACACTTCCTTAATTTTCCCAGCTGGTCGAGTCCCAATGGTAGCAAGACTGGTCGAGTAGCGTAATGTTGATGAAGGAATATATGTTCAGCTTCACCGAAAGTTTCAAAACAAAAATTGTTGTTTTGAAGAAAATTAAAAAAAAAATTGTTTATAAAAAAAAATAATAAAAAAAAATTTTAATTTTATTAATTAATTAATTATAATCAATTAATTAATATAGGGCTGTGAAGTTTTAAAAAGTGTAATGCTCTTCTGAAAAATTGTATTAAAGTTTTGGTATATTTTAAATAAACTATCACCACTCATAAGATTGTCTTCAAACCAATCGATACTTGTTTACCTTTTTATTTTTTAGGTTATCTTCACTTATAGGTGGTAAAGTCCTTGTAGATTATCAATTAGAATTATATTATTGGTAATTAGTAATATTGATGAAATAAAGAACTATTAAGTATTGAAAAGTATTAATGTTTTATTAATTAATGGCAATATTGACTCTTATCGATTAATATCGATTCTCAGGATATCGAAAAAATTACAAATTATATTATATAAAAATCATACAGGGTTCTTTAAACAGCCAATTATTATCAAAGTCAGAGAAATCGGGCTAATATTTAAAAAGTATAACGTTACATCAAATTAACAATTATTACTAAACACAGACATTGAATAATAATTTGAAAATAAAATAATTGTTTTCACCAAACAGCTGGGTTGAACTAGGAGGCGTTGCCGTGGCGATGACGACCAGTATTGCAAATGGCTGCCTTGAAGTTAGTAAGATGTCATTCGTATATTCGACGTTCCAAATAAAAGATTTTCCTGTAGTATTCCTGTTCTGGTGTCTGCGAATCTCTTGTTAAATGTTGTGTAGTGCCTAGTGTACTGTTTCTGAGTTGTATTTAGTGTATCCGTGTAATTATTAGTTCAAACACTTTCCCCGATTCCGTCACTAATTTGGGTTAATGTATTATACAGTTTTCTAGTGTTTTGTGGTGTTTTTCGGAGTAGATATGTATTGTTCTGTGTTATGGAGTGTTTCTTGATTGTTTCTATTATAATATGATAGTTTTAGAAGTATTTTACAAGTCACTCGCGATTTCACAATGACGTACTATACACTCGCTTTATATAACTATTATAAGTTAGGTTAGGCACGTTACAAAACGTTTGTCATGTTAACCGTTCAAATACCAATAATTAACTAACTGTTTCCTCCAGTTTCAATTAAACTCTTAGCCAATATAATATTATTCTTAACATTGTTCAAATATATTTTCATATCCTGTGCACACTTTAATATTTCACTATATAAATACCTAAACTTGGGTTATTTATCAATTTTATTCACTAGATGTTATTTAAATTAACCTTCAGTTCATTCAGCTTATTTTCAGATTAAATAATGCCGTTTTATAGTGTTTTCTGTCCAAAAAATAGTAATTTTACTTTCAGTTTGGTATACTCTGAAAAGTCAAAACATCAAAATTTACTTCCTGTCATTATATAAATTCAGCCATTTTATCAGTTATATTTAATATTAATAAGCCTATATTGTATTAAAAGGCTTATATTCCCTGATTTTCTGGTAATTAATTGAATTAGTTGTATTCTGAAACATTATTCTGGAATATATGACTCCCATGTCCAAATTTCTGAGTTTAGTCATTTTCATTTTTATTTATAATTCTGAATATATTTATTAAAATCTCTCTAAATGGAATGTGCAATTATATGGCATGATCTCAAGTTTATTTTGTCTAAACCCCTTTTGTTTATTTGCTTTTAAATGAGTAATTTCTCTGTTTTGATGAAGTTTGGTTTCCATTCTTTTGGCCTATGATTTTTTAACAATTTTTCTTACAAAATATTTTACAAACAACATATGATATATGATACCCTCTCTGACTTTTACATATAGTATTACAAATTAAACATGTTTTCAAATTACACAAAAACAATTAGTATTGGTTACAATACAAATAATAGTTAAAACAAATAAAGAATATTTTTTTTAAATAAATGGTTGTCTTCAAGTCAGACATTTTACAACAAAATCCTTATTTCTAACATGGAAATATGGTTTACAAAAAAGGTTTTTTACTAACTAACATCTTAATTACTCTCGACTATTTACAGGTAGTAACTATTTTTATAGTTCTGATGTTAATTGTATCAGACCCAAACAAATGGCCTTATATCTAAAACATTTTTAAACATTCTTTTACTATATACATAAAAACCTTATATTTATATTCTTATTTCTAACTATTATTATAAGTAGGATTCTACAGTTTTTATACCGTCTTGTACCCATTGTCTTTGGGGAATTGTACCCTGTCATTAATAAATAAATAGTATGAATTGTTCAAAAAGTATTATGAAATCTGTTTTTCTTTTTTCATGTAAAACAAAATGTTATTTTAAACAGATTCATGTCTTATGAACAACATATTGTCACAGTACACATTTCAAGTCATTGAAAAATGCATATTTCATTGCATTCAATGTTTGTGATTGCCAAGAATGAAACACAAGGTTCATTTTTTATAATACCCAAAACTATCACTGGTTCACTTTGCACTTATATATTATGTTAATGCTAAATGGTCGTATAGTCTTATTAACATAATAAATTGGTTAGCGTTTTTTCAATGGAGATTTGTTCCATGGGTACTATATTATTGTTTCATCTTAGTTCACAGGCAACTTTTACTTTATACACTTCTCTCTCTTAAATTTATATACATGTGGTTTTTATTTCGTTATACTTTTATTTTTAAATATTTATTTTGGGGATATAGGGATTTGGGTGTCTTTTATAAGAGCATGACATTCTTCAGGATGCTGCCTTCTTCTTCTTTCATCAGTCTTCTTTTCTCCTGCCTTCTGGGACTGGTATCTTCTCCATCTTCTTCTTGATGCCATCAGGTTTCTTGGGATCTTCTCCATCTTCTTCTTTATTTCAGAAATACACCACCTGTATTGGTTGATCTTGGCTTATTTTAGGGTTTCTATTCTATTTATTCTGCCTCGTTGTGGGTTTGGTCATATTCTGTACTGCTTGGTTATTTACTTTTTTACCTTCCTGGGTTATACCTTGAAAACCTTTGGTTATGAGACTGGTCTTGGATGACTCATCACTAGTAACTCCTTTTATTTGAACTTGTATTTTCTTTATAATAATGATTTCTTTCCACAGTTGCTATGAATTAATCTATTTATATTAAACTTAATGCTTTCTTCCAAATTTAAATATTATAACTTCATTATTCTAATGATCAATTGCCATTCAATATTATGCATACATCTGTCACGCTACAGATTGCTGTCCTCCAGAAGTAATTATTTCAGACATGTTTATGGATGAAATAATTTCTTATGATAATTTCATCATTTCTTATAATTCATTTTCTTCTCCATCTTTATATCGACTTTTTTTATATTAGAGTTTTATTAATTTTATATATATGGTTACTTGTCTTACTACTGATCCTTTTCGGATAGTTAGTGTCTTCTGAGATATATTATAATTGTAATACATTTTCTTTCTATATCAACTTCGTGTTGTATCCTTGGGATATTAATTCCCTAACATTCCCTATCACGTGGGCTGGGGCAGATCAGAGGGGCACTGTACGCTACTTCTCTGCTGGCCATACACCACTTCTATAAATTGAGTACAGAGGCATATCCATCCCTGCTCAAAAAACATAATGCTGCTGGAATTATCTTCAGTCAGTCATCGAATAAATAAATAAAAAGTAGTCTCATTTTCGACTAATAAAAATATCTTTGGATTCTCCACTTCGTAGTCTCTCAGATTATCTCACATTTTCTATCTTAATAAATCTTCATAATTATTATTATACTCATCATATATATATTTTTTCAAAACTCTTAACTTGTCTGATATATTTAATTTAATTATGGTTGAAAACCTTTCTTTTAATAATTCTGGTTACTGTTTACAGTGTAACTCTCTTTCTTCTTCATCTGAATTCTCTTTATACTTTCTTCTGGTTACTCATAGTATTAGCATGGTCTTTATATATAGTCCTTCTTATTCATTATTTGAATGGTCTTAATTTATTATATCTAAAATTTTTTTAACTTTGTATCTTTACATTAGATATACAGGTTGTTATATTGATCATTTTATTTAAACATTTTGGTTCTTTCCTTTCTCTTAGAAAGTTATTAATCCGCCTTCGCATTCATTAACATTAATTCATTTATATTATATTTCATGTGGTATTTCTTCTCTTTGCATTTCATATAGGTCTTATTATTATCATTTGTTCGAAATCATCTTCTCCATCTGTTTGGTATGAGTTGTTCTTCTTCGCTCTTAATTAACTGTTTTCATTATCGTTTCATAGGTAATTAGTCTCTTTGCTTCCAAATTTTTTCTTCTCTACTCCTTCAAATTCTATTGTGAATATCTAGCATTTATTCTGGATTAACGTTAATTCTCTTTTCTGAATTAACCACTTTATTTTCTTCTCAATTCAATCATAATTGACACATAATTATTTTTTGGAACTTGGTTAGTTTTAATGTAAAATTCAAACTATTCTTTTTATTTAATTGAAAAATATTTCTCATAAATCCTTGTAATATGTTGATCTTATCTTGTTTCAAAGTTCTGACGTTCTATCAACATTCAAATTCTGTTTAATTCATTTTTTCCCAGAATTGTTTCATTCAGAAATGTTTATAGTACTGTTATCTTACTATTATTTCTGATTGTTTTGGTATTTTTCCAAAATCAAATTCTTCTTAATTATTTACCATAAAGTTTTCTCATAAACTTAGTTATAGTAAGTTGGTCTTACTTCATTTTTAAATTTTTTGTAAAATTAAGTTCAAAATTCTCTCTCTTTCTCTTTCTTCCATAAAGTTTTGTTCTAAATTATCAGGTTGTAGTAAGATGTACTTACTCAATTTTAAATTTTTATAATTATATTTCAATTCAAAAGTCTTTCTTTTTCTTTCTTCCATAAAGTTTGTTCCAAAATTATTAGGTTGTAGTGAGATGTACTTACTCAATTTTAAATTTTTATAAATAATAAGTACAAAATTCTCTCTCTTTCTCTTTCTTCCATAAAGTTTTGTTCTAAATTATCAGGTTGTAGTAAGATGTACTTACTCAATTTTAAATTTTTATAAATAATAAGTACAAAATTCTCTCTCTTTCTCTTTCTTCCATAAAGTTTTGTTCTAAATTATCAGGTTGTAGTAAGATGTACTTACTCAATTTTAAATTTTTATAATTATATTTCAATTCAAAAGTCTTTCTTTTTCTTTCTTCCATAAAGTTTGTTCCAAAATTATTAGGTTGTAGTAAGATGTACTTACTCAATTTTAAATTTTTATAAATAATAAGTTCAAAATTCTCTCTTTTTCTTTTTCTTCCATAAAGTTTTTCCTTCAAATTATTAGGTTGTAAGTTGTTCTTACATATTTTAGAATTTTTTCAAAATAAATTCAAAATTCTAAAACTCACAACTCATTCTTCGTAATATTTCTTCATAGAAGCTTGATTGTACACTCCTTTGATTTTTCCTGAAACGATTTCCCTCAACTCATATGTATTGTTATGCTTATCATTTACCACAACATATGGGCCAGTGTATAGTAATAGTAGTTTTTTGGTTATGCCTTCTAAGGTGCTAGGCAGCTCTCTATTTTTTAGGAGGACTTTTTCACCCTCTTTATATGTTACAATTCGCCCTATTGCCTTCTGGTATTTGGCTTGCCGTTTTTCCTGATCTTCTGCTACCTTATTGTAAAACTTCAACTGGTTGAATTTCCTATTGTTGTTTGTTGGAAGTTCAATGATTTGTTCAATGTCTCGGGGAGTCGGCTTCTCATACATGGCTGAGTATGGTGGAATTCCTATAGCTGGATGATGGGCGTAATTTAGGAATGTTTCTGTCGCTGCTAGGTACTCTTGCCACTTTTTCTGTTGGTTGTGACAGTACATGCGCAATATCCTACCCACTTCTCTTAGTACTCTCTCAGCCGGATTGCTACTTGGGTGGTAGACTGATGTCTTATACGTTTTGACCCCAAGTGCTAATAAAGTGTCTCGCCATCTCCTCCCCTTAAATTGTGTACCATGGTCGGTAATAATAGAAGATGGTCTACCGATCTCTGGGATATACAAATCAATAATCACCGCCAAAACCTTTGCTGTTGTTGCCCGATTAACCGGATATAGCTTTATATACTTGGTGTAGTGATCCATTATGATTATCAAGTATTTATATCTGTGCCGACCACCACTACGGGGAAATGGCCCGCATATATCCAAAAACACTTTTTCCAGTTTTGTGTTGGAAGTTATTGGTATCATGATACCCTCTGTCTTTTCATTGTTTATTTTGGCACATTGGCAGATCTTACAGGATTTGATGTATGTTCTCACCTTGCGGTTGATATTCTTGATCTTACAGTTTTCTTCTAGAGCCTGTATCACTTTTAACGCTCCCATGTGACCATACCTGACATGGTAATCGATGATGACCTCCTTTTCGATTTGGTGTGGGATTATCACCTTCCATGTCTCATCGTCTAAGGCGGTTTTTATGAATAAAATTCCCTTGTTAAGGTGGTAGTATTTAGAAATGGTTTCATCATTGGCTTCCAAACGACTCACAAAGTTTTTCAGCTTAGGATCAGACTGCTGATGGATTCGAATATTTATTAGCAAAGCTTGTAAATCGGCTCTGGTCATGAATATGTTATAAATTTTTACTAAGCTCTCCTTCTCTCCCTCGAAAGTCTGATCTTCCAGATTTATATGTGACAACACATCCGCTACCACGTTCTTCTTTCCTGGAATGTATTCCCATTTCAGGTCATATTCTTGTAGGGCGAGTACCCACCTAGCCAATCGGCCGTGACTCAATTTGCACCTACGAAGGAACGAGATGGATTTATGATCAGTTCGTACCGTGACTTGATATCCGAGAATGTACGTCCGGAACTTGCTGCATGCGAACACCACGCTCAACAATTCCTTTTCTGTCACACTGTAGTTCTTTTCGCACTGGTTCAGTGTGCGACTAGCGAAGCTTATTACCAGATGTTGTCCCTCCTCGTCTTCCTGGTATAATGTCGTTCCTAAGCTTAAGTCGCTAGCGTCACAGTTTATAAAGAACGGTTTCTTAAAATCTGGGTGACGAAGTATGACACTCTCCAGAAACTTCTCTTTTATCAAGCGGAAAGTAATATCTTGATCTTCACCCCAAATCCATTTGTTCTTGGCAGATAACTGTGGTTGAAACTTGGCGGTCAACTCGGAATATCGGCTCTGAAACTTCCTGTAATAGTTACAGAGTCCGAGGAAAGTTGCAATTGTTTCCTGTTTCTTGGTTGTGGGAACCTCTGAATTGCCTCCACTTTCTCTGCTGATGGGGTAATACCTCTGTCGTCTAGGTTGAAGCCTAAGAATTGTACCTCGCGCGCTATGAACTTGGATTTCTCCAACTTCAGTGTTATGTTGTTCTGCGCTAGTTTGTTTAGTACAAATTCCACTCTGTAACAGTGCTCCTCCCAGGTTCCGGATGTAATTAGTAAATCGTCAACATATACGGTGGTAAATTGGAGCGCTTCTTGTCCAAGAATCTGGTCCATGCATGCCACAAATATGGCGACAGAATTGACAAGTCCGAAGGGCAGTCTCTTGAACTGGTAATTGCGCCCTTCGAAAATGAACGCTACATACTGGCGGCTTTGTGGATGCAGCTCTACCTGCCAATAACCACATACCGTATCCCAGGTGCTAATAAATCTAGTACCATGAAAACGTTTTAAAATCTCTTCTATTTCACCGGGAGAGGTTCTGTCATTCACAATTGTCTTGTTCAACTCACGCGCATCTAAACAGAGCCGGACTTGTCCGTCTTTCTTCGGAACCGCAATAATTGGACTAGTGTAAGGTGATTGACTAATCTCAATGATGTCGTTTTCTATCATCTTGTTTATCTCTGTTCTCACGGCTTCTTTGAGCGACTGCGCTATTGGATATGACCTCCGGTTAAACTCTACGTTTTCTTTGAAACGAAGTTGGCACTGGTAGTTTTTTACCTTCCCTGGTTCATCAGAAAACACCGCCTTGTATTTCTCATATATAGCGATTAGACGATCAGCCAGATGTGTTGGTATTTTCTCGTTATCGCTTCCGCACTGGAAATTCCGTATTTCTTGGATCTTAACTGACCATAAATCCTCTCCTCCATGATTGTATATTATGGGTTTATAAAGAGGGCTGTTTCTTATCATATTAATTTTCCGAAGTTGTTGATGTATTGGGCTAGGAAGTATAGTTGTGCCTCCTACCAGATCTGCGGTCCATGTTACTCCGTCTGGGAAAAGTGAATCTTACTCTATTTAAATTAAGATCGATTACTGCCGAATATCTACGAAGAATATCGCAACCGACTAAGATGTCAAATGGTAACCCGGTGGCGATTAAAAATTCCATGTCTAAAGCTATATCACGGCTAATGACACTTAAGAAAACTTGCTTCCTAATGGTTTTATTCTGGCGGCCAGTTGCACCTACCAACACAATGTTGTCGACTGGTAAAATTGGCAAAGTTTTACCACATGTACTCTGTATTCTCTCCAACTCATTGGAGTTTATTATTGAAATATTAGCTCCTGTGTCTATCATTATTTTAGCGGGAACTCTTTCCACCTCCGCTGTTATATAAATTATCTCATTATTACTGTTGCTGAGACTCTTCTCGTTCTCTTCCAAAAGTTCAGTTCGTATGTTTTTCAGATAATGGTTACTTATGATAGTGATATTCTTATTATTGTTTGCCTGTTGCAAATCTTCCTTTTCTAACCCAGGAAGTATAAGCAGTAACGGGTCATCGTTGTTGATTACTGCCTCCTCTCGTTTAAAGTATTTTGTTCATTGTTTGTGTTATTATTGACCGAGGCATCGTTCGGGAAACTCTGATTTGTTTCCTGACGTTCTGTACCCTGGTTGTTGTTTAACGCCCTGTTCTGTTGTCTGCCAAGATCTTCCAGGCTGGTACTTCGTCTTTCCTGTTCGTATCTTGGGCCGTCTCGTTCCGCACTCCTCCATCTTCGGTCGGCGCCGTGGAAGCTGCTCCTCCTCGGTTGATAATATCTCCTGGGTCCGCGATCTTCTGCTCTTATAAAATTTACCCTAGGGCGCGACACTCGGTTATTACTATTGCTATTATTGTTATTACTAAAATTATTATTATAGTAATTTCGGTTAGGTGGGTAATGTCTGTCACCATTATTGTTGGGATATGGATTTCTCTGACTGTATGGGACATTATTATTTTGTTGATAAAAATTGTTTCTATTGTTTGGGTAGGGGTTGTTATTCCTAACGCCGTTAAAATTACCGTTAAACTGGTTATTACGCGGCGGGTTGTTATGGCCGTCGTAATTACTGGGCTGGTTCCTGTTACTGGTATGGTTATTGCCGTTATTGGGGTAGGTAGTCGGCTTTGCTTCTGGTCTCTCATTTCTCTTCCTGCTCTGCCGATAATACTCCTCGTTCTCGTATCCCTCTAGTAACTCGGTCATTCCCTGGATCGTCTTGATCTGACTACCTCTCCGGGCCCTGATAATGTCCTCATCATAGTGATACGATATCTTGTTCACTAAACATTCTTCTGGGATTGCTGGCTCAAGGTGTTTTGCCATACACACCTTCCCCAAGAAATATGCCGTCATACTGCTACCTAATTGTGACCTGTATCTTCCATTACAAATATTGTCACGGATCAAGTTCTGGGTGGTCTCAGACCAGTATTTTGTCTTAAACATTTTCCGGAACTGTTGGTAGTCGGAAATTTCACTCCGGTTGGCCATCCACCAATTATCTGTTATGTCTCGGAAAGACTCGTCGAATATCTCCCTGCTATGGCTCCATTGAGTAATTTTATGCTTGGTCAAATATTCTTCTACCCTGGCCAGGAACTCCATCGGCTTGCGTTTGTATTGCCGGAAGTTGAGCCACTCTCGGCTTTCGTTGACAGGCAATCCGGTGAAATGAGTCAGTCTGTTCCTTATTGCTTCCATCTCCTCTCGGCTTTGTCGCACCTGACCGGTGATACTGGCCATGGTCTCTTGTATATCATTACATCGTTCTGTGACCTGGTTGCGTACCTTTCCGAATTCTTCTTGATTTTCCTTCCTCTGTTCTTCTACCTTCCTACGACTATGTTCTTCGATATTTGTGAACTTGATGTTCACCACTTCTTTAAACTCATTCACCTCCTTTTCGGTCTGGTTGCACTTTCCATCAATCTCTCGAATCTGTCGATTGACCATTATATTTTCTTCTTCCATCTTCTTATCCATCGCTTTTTTGTTAACCTTGATTTCCTTATTCATTTCTTCTCGCAACAATTCCATTCTTTCGTCCAGTTTGTCCAAATTCTCCTGATTTACCTCCCTTAACTCTTCTCTTAGAATTTGATTGTCTTCTCTCAATTCTTCCAATTTCTCCCCCATCTTCTCTTCCAACTTCTTGTTGTCTTCCTTCAATTCTTCCTTCAACTGTCGGTTGTTCTTCTCTATCTTCTTCCTGGTTTCATCGATTTTCTGATTAGTATTTTCAATTTTATTAATCAATTCTTCTTTAGTCGACTTGAATTCTTCCTTGAACGATTGGTTGTCTTCCTTCAATTCTTCTAACTTCTTCCCCATCTCTTCTTCCATCTTCTTGCTGTTTTCTTCCATCTTCTTGCTATTTTCTTCCATCTTCTCTTCCATCTTCTTGCTGTTTTCTTCCATCTTCTCTTCCATCTTCTTGTTCATCCCAGTCAACTCTTCTTTTGTGGATTGGTTATCCTTCTTCAATTCTTCCTTAGTTTTTTCGATTTTATTTCCTAAATCTTCTTTTAAAGACTGGTTATCACTCCCCATTTTCTTACTCAAGTCTTCCTTTGTAGAGTCCAATTTCTTGTCCATTCCTTACATTTTGGATTCTAGGTTCTTATTATTTTCATTCATTGCCTGCATCATCCGCCTGAACATTTCTTGGGTTGTCATGTCCTCTGTTTGCGACGGTCTCTCCTTTTCTGGAACATTGACTACCCCTGTCTGTGTGGGTGCCTCCGGTTGTTCAGTTTGTTTGGACAAGACCGGTGGTAATACCTCTTCCGCCTCTACTGGCGTCGCCTCCTTGTTGTCCATGTCAACTTCTATTTCTTTCTCGGCCTCCGCCGCCCGTTTCTTAGATGTTGCACGTCGTTGCATTTTCCCTTGAAATTCTCTGGCTTTTTAGCTGTTGCCTAGCTCCAACTAGTGATTGGGGAGAATGTATTGGCCTTCCAATCGCTAATTAAAGCCCCACGTTGGGCGCCAATTTGTAATAAATAAATGAAATAAGTCTGTATGTTCTTTAATTGGTGTGTAATTGGTGTGGCTCTCGACGTCTCACTGGCCTGAAACACTTCCTTAAGTTTCCCAGCTGGTCGAGTCCCAATGGTAGCAAGACTGGTCGAGTAGCGTAATGTTGATGAAGGAATATATGTTCAGCTTCACCGAAAGTTTCAAAACAAAAATTGTTGTTTTGAAGAAAATTAAAAAAAAAAATTATGTTTATAAACAAAAATAATAAAAAAAAATTTTTAATTTTATTAATTAATTAATTATAATCAATTAATTAATATAGGGCTGTGAAGTTTTAAAAAGTGTAATGCTCTTCTGAAATTGTATTAAAGTTTTGGTATATTTTAAATAAACTATCACCACTCATAAGATTGTCTTCAAACCAATCGATACTTGTTTACCTTTTTATTTTTTAGGTTATCTTCACTTATAGGTGGTAAAGTCCTTGTAGATTATCAATTAGAATTATATTATTGGTAATTAGTAATATTGATGAAATAAAGAACTATTAAGTATTGAAAAGTATTAATGTTTTATTAATTAATGGCAATATTGACCCTTATCGATTAATATCGATTCTCAGGATATCGAAAAAATTACAAATTATATTATATAAAAATCATACAGGGTTCTTTAAACAGCCAATTATTATCAAAGTCAGAGAAATCGGGCTAATATTTAAAAAGTATAACGTTACATCAAATTAACAATTATTACTAAACACAGACATTGAATAATAATTTGAAAATAAAATAATTGTTTTCACCAAACAGCTGGGTTGAACTAGGAGGCGTTGCCGTGGCGATGACGACCAGTATTGCAAATGGCTGCCTTGAAGTTAGTAAGATGTCATTCGTATATTCGACGTTCCAAATAAAAGATTTTCCTGTAGTATTCCTGTTCTGGTGTCTGCGAATCTCTTGTTAAATGTTGTGTAGTGCCTAGTGTACTGTTTCTGAGTTGTATTTAGTGTATCCGTGTAATTATTAGTTCAAACACTTTCCCCGATTCCGTCACTAATTTGGGTTAATGTATTATACAGTTTTCTAGTGTTTTGTGGTGTTTTTCGGAGTAGATATGTATTGTTCTGTGTTATGGAGTGTTTCTTGATTGTTTCTATTATAATATGATAGTTTTAGAAGTATTTTACAAGTCACTCGCGATTTCACAATGACGTACTATACACTCGCTTTATATAACTATTATAAGTTAGGTTAGGCACGTTACAAAACGTTTGTCATGTTAACCGTTCAAATACCAATAATTAACTAACTGTTTCCTCCAGTTTCAATTAAACTCTTAGCCAATATAATATTATTCTTAACATTGTTCAAATATATTTTCATATCCTGTGCACACTTTAATATTTCACTATATAAATACCTAAACTTGGGTTATTTATCAATTTTATTCACTAGATGTTATTTAAATTAATTTTTCAGTTCATTCAGCTTATTTTCAGATTAAATAATGCCGTTTTATAGTGTTTTCTGTCCAAAAAATAGTAATTTTACTTTCAGTTTGGTATACTCTGAAAAGTCAAAACATCAAAATTTACTTCCTGTCATTATATAAATTCAGCCATTTTATCAGTTATATTTAATATTAATAAGCCTATATTGTATTAAAAGGCTTATATTTCCTGATTTTCTGGTAATTAATTGAATTAGTTGTATTCTGAAACATTATTCTGGAATATATGACTCCCATGTCCAAATTTCTGAGTTTAGTCATTTTCATTTTTATTTATAATTCTGAATATATTTATTAAAATCTCTCTAAATGGTATGTGCAATTATATGGCATGATCTAAAGTTTATTTTGTCTAAACCCCTTTAGTTTATTTGCTTTTAAATGAGTAATTTCTCTGTTTTGATGAAGTTTGGTTTCCATTCTTTTGGCCTATGATTTTTTAACAATTTTTCTTACAAAATATTTTACAAACAATATATGATATGTGATACCCTCTCTGACTTTTACATATAGTATTATAAATTAAACATGTTTTCAAATTACACAAAAACAATTAGTATTGGTTACAATACAAATAATAGTTAAGACAAATAAAGAATTTTTTTTTTTAAATAAATGGTTGTCTTCAAGTCAGACATTTTACAACAAAATCCTTATTTCTAACATGGAAATATGGTTTACAAAAAAGGTTTTTTACTAACTAACATCTTAATTACTCTGTACTATTTACAGGTAGTAACTATTTTTATAGTTCTGATGTTAATTGTATCAGACCCAAACAAATGGCCTTATATCTAAAACATTTTTAAACATTCTTTTACTATATACATAAAAACCTTATATTTATATTCTTATTTCTAACTATTATTATAAGTAGGATTCTACAGTTTTTATACCGTCTTTTACCCATTGTCTTTGGGGAATTGTACCCTGTCATTAATAAATAAATAGTATGAATTGTTCAAAAAGTATTATGAAATCTGTTTTTCTTTTTTCATGTAAAACAAAATGTTATTTTAAACAGATTCATGTCTTATGAACAACATATTGTCACAGTACACGTTTCAAGTCATTGAAAAATGCATATTTCATTGCATTCAATGTTTGTGATTGCCAAGAATGAAACACAAGGTTCATTTTTTATAATACCCAAAACTATCACTGGTTCACTTTGCACTTATATATTATGTTAATGCTAAATGGTCGTATAGTCTTATTAACATAATAAATTGGTTAGCGTTTTTTCAATGGAGATTTGTTCCATGGGTACTATATTATTGTTTCATCTTAGTTCACAGGCAACTTTTACTTTATACACTTCTCTCTCTTAAATTTATATACATGTGGTTTTTATTTCGTTATACTTTTATTTTTAAATATTTATTTTGGGGATATAGGGATTTGGGTGTCTTTTATAAGAGCATGACATTCTTCAGGATGCTGCCTTCTTCTTCTTTCATCAGTCTTCTTTTCTCCTGCCTTCTGGGACTGGTATCTTCTCCATCTTCTTCTTGATGCCATCAGGTTTCTTGGGATCTTCTCCATCTTCTTCTTTATTTCAGAAATACACCACCTGTATTGGTTGATCTTGGCTTATTTTAGGGTTTCTATTCTATTTATTCTGCCTCGTTGTGGGTTTGGTCATATTCTGTACTGCTTGGTTATTTACTTTTTTACCTTCCTGGGTTATACCTTGAAAACCTTTGGTTATGAGACTGGTCTTGGATGACTCATCACTAGTAACTCCTTTTATTTGAACTTGTATTTTCTTTATAATAATGATTTCTTTCCACAGTTGCTATGAATTAATCTATTTATATTAAACTTAATGCTTTCTTCCAAATTTAAATATTATAACTTCATTATTCTAATGATCAATTGCCATTCAATATTATGCATACATCTGTCACGCTACAATATATATATATATATATATATATATATATATATATATATATATATATTTCGGCAGTACAAATAAGTGATGTACTGAGCACTGAATATAAAAATTTAAATATACCTAATAAACTGTAAATAATTAATAATGTATTAGAAATAAGCATGTCAGGGATTGCAAGCTTGGCTCAGACAAAAATATGAACAGGTGTTTCGACCTGAATCGACGTGCACACACACACAAATGTAACTGAAAGTGTGTACACCAGTATTTGCTAGTGTGTGTGAACGCAGGTATATGCAGGCGAGTTTCCCACCCCAAGATGAATAATTGCATAATTACGGTTTTTCCATAATTATTCATAAACTATAATTAAGAAATAAAATCCAAAAACACAATAAAATGTAAGAAAATTTACTAAATACTGTGTACGAAAACCATGTGAAAGTGCCACACCGTACGAGTGTAATAGTGAAATAACTGTGTACAAATCGAAAAGGTTAAGTTGCAATGTCCAAAATTACAATGAACATGTGTTTTAAAAATAGTTATAAGATAAGTATAAGAGTATACTTATAGGACTCTGCAGTTCGCAGAAATATAAGAAATAGCGAAATTGACAAAGAGTGGGGAACTGAACCCAGAGACAGTTTCTGACATGTCGATTTCGTACCACTGCAGGTGTTGATCAAGACATGGGTATAAATAGGACACACAAGCTACAGTGGTTCTCTTTCTTATATCATCCACGGTGCAGCGGGAGCTTCTGCCCGTCCGCACAGAATATTTAAATTTTTGTAATTAATTTCATCCTTCCAGTTACATACAGTTATTTAACTGGATTGTAAAACAAACAATTTTTAAGTAGTGACAAAATTACATAAGAAGATCCACATAAGAAGATCAACTGACGTCCGAAACAGCACGAGGAGAAGTTCCAGAGAGCGATACGACACTGGACAGAGAGAGAGAGAGAGAGAGAGAGAGAGAGAGAGAGTCGACGCTGGACAAGAGGAGAAGAGAGAGAGGCGACGCTGGACAAGAGGAGAAGAGCGAGTGATGCTGAAGTTCGAGACCAGGACGATTACAGAGGGATCCAATGATTGAGTATGATTGATGACGATAAGGTGATAAACAACTTATTTATCTCTTAATCGAACAATTAACGTAAAGACAATTAAGGACATTCTTGTTCTATTTAAAAGTAAGAGTAAATGTTTATTGTAAAATTTGAATTAAAATCATAGATGTTATTGAAATAAGATTAACGTAAACAAGAGCTCAAATTAGTATTGAAATGAAAAGAATACAAAGCATTTAAGTAAAACTTAGCGTTTGATATAAATCAGTACTGAGAAACAAAAGATAAATTCAGTAACTATTGATATATTTGAGTTACATTGCAATATATAAGAAAATATTTAAATATTAATATTTTGAAACACACTAATTGACTGAGTAGTCTGGAAATGAGATTTTTCGTTAATACAATAATTAGTAGAATAGAATATATAGTCAGTAAGGATGCATATAGCATAAGCCTTACGGCACAATAACGAAATAATAACGAATTTTTTAAGTCGAAGTAAGTGCCATGTGCACAATTTTATTAATATCAAATAAATTAGAAATACCGTTACAAGTTACATAGAGTTCTTATTACAGATACACCTGAAACCCAAATTAAACGTTACAAGTTACATAATTTGTCGCTCTTGAACGTGAGGCCAGACACGCCTATTTTTATGTATATCGTATTGTTGCATAAGAAAAATCGCTTCCAACGTGGGGCATCAAAAATTTATATTATATTTACTTATGCAGTTGTATCGTTACAATATATATATAAATTATATACATATATATATATATAATATATATATGTATATAATATATGATATATATCATATAAATATCTTCGATTTTTGACGGGCAGTTTGTTCAGAATTAAAATGTTTTCAAACCATGATTCGCCTGTGACGTCGGTTGCATATCACGTTATAGCCAGACGACCTAGGGTCGTTCCGCCCCCCCCCTTTACAACCTAGCAGTCGACTCACGGAGCTTCAGGAGGCAACAGCCTGTTTCGCGCGTGTGTTACGCAAAATTCAGTTCACGGCCGTCAATATGTGAACGATTCAATTAATTCAATTTTAATTAGCTTAAATTATTAGATATGCAGTCGTACGGGACGCGTGGATTCTTGGAATCGCATGAATATGATTTAATCTGTTTTTTATAATAAACCGTTTATGCAGTGCACTTTATCGTTTTATATTTTGTCTAAACCCAGCCTATGGTTTAAGGTGTGAACAGCCGTTAACCCCAAGCTACGCAAGGGACAGCAAGTTCAAGGCAACACTTGTATTGCGCTTTTTTTGTGACATCCCTTCACATAAGTTGATTTTTATATAAAATACGTCAACGGAGAACAGACTGTAATCTATTTATACTATTTTATTGTACAAAATATATTTAAGATAGGAAATGGAGGAGAAAACAATGCAATTATTTTGGGAATAAACACAAATGCATTTCTAATTTACTGTATTAGGTCTCATGCAGTATTATTTAACAACCAATTAAACAATAGGCTATATTAAAGGCCTCCTATGGGCTTTAGAAAAACGTGGGTATTGTAACAAGCCTAGCGTTAATTATCCGCACCAAAACAACAAAACTATTATTTTATTTCTGAATACGGCTTACATTATCAAGTCGTAATCGTAATTGTACTCTTCGTTTTTACGAATGTACAAATATAATGTCTCCAGTACCACACTACGAATACTTAGTGGTTTTAATGTACAAATATAATGTCTCCAGTACCACACTATGAATACTTAGCGGTTTTAATGTGCAAATATAATGTCTGCAGTACCACACTACGAATACTTAGCGGTTTTAATGTACAAATATAATGTCTCCAGTACCACACTACGAATACTTAGCGGTTTTAATGTACAAATATAATGTCTCCAGTACCACACTACGAATACTTAGCGGTTTTAATGTATAAACGTTTAAAGAAATTGTAATTAGTTAATTAACTATCTTTTTGAATTGTCACTTTGCTTGAATTTGTGTTGATGTACATGTTAAACGCTTTCCTCGTTTTTAATGCCAAGAAGTACATTTTGCTCGTTTTTAAGATGGGTTTATTGTCTTGAATATAGTGCTTGAGGAAAAATTTGTAACATTTACAAAATATATATATTGTTTCGTTGTAGATGTTACTCCACGCATGGGGAGCATGTAATACGATTTTAATTACATTACAAACACTGTTGGTTGCACACATGGGTGAGTGTGTGACGAGTTTTCCCCGGCATAGTTGTTTAATGAGTTTGAAACTTTTCTCAACAGTACATTACCATATACAAATAGCATCCAAAAATTTATACTATGTGTTTACATAACCTTCAATTAAAACTTTTTTGTTATATATAGTTTAAATAACTATAGTTTCTGGGTTTAAACAAATGTAGTTTCTATATTGTATGATTAAAGTTATCCGGGCTGTTTGGCCCATGGTTTATTTCCAAACCAAACGTTTCAACAGCTCCAATGGCTGCTATCATCAGTGGAATAATAAAAATCCTGAATGTAGGGTGTTCACGTCAGGCCCACAGTACTATGGTATAGGCCATAAACCAAGGAAATAAACCATGGGCCAAACAGCCCGGATAACTTTAACCATACAACTGACACCGGCCGTGAAAGCCTGTGGACAATATAGTTTCTATATATCTAAATATAGTTTCTGGGTCGGTTTCCACTTATTCAGAAATCTTTCATATTAAATATTGTTTAATTTAGAATAAAATCCAGACTTTACACACTTACTAAATCCAGTACCCTTGAAATGTGTTCCCAAACCTAACCAAAAAAGCACTCCGTTTTAACTTCGATCAAAACTATTTTTTTTTTTAATGTTGACCACAGATTATCTCATCAAAATTGGCAACGTCGCAAATTTGGAGAATTCGCTGACATGTGGCCGTTTCTGCAAATCTAACGTTTGTAGAGAGGGCCACGTGCATCACGAGTGAATAACCGACGTGAACTAAATTGCACCTAAATAAATGTTGACTAATGTTAGCAATTAAATTTAAACTTTAAATTAATCTTTACAATTTTTTTAATAGATCATCATTTAACTTATTTATGAAGTTACCATTGAGGATGATATAACATATGTCTGTTCAGAATGGCGGCATTGAATAAGTGTGGATTTCTATTGAATTGGTTTTCGCCCGTTGTTTGCACTCCACATATTACGAGGAATCCCTAAACACATAACCGCGCGTACACACGCTGGGAATCGCTTATGGATTTCCGGACTCTTGATAACGTTTGCAGAGACGAGCGGATATAACATCCATTAACGTGCGCTGGGTGGAATGTGCTCCCCCGCTATAAAGCTTTCATCATAAAAGCCTTTTGTCTGTTTTCGTAGTTTTCATCCGTAATAATTTTGGTAAAATTTAAAACATTTTACACTAAATATACTAAAATAGAAACTCCCGAAATTAAAATGATTTATTTTCTCTGCTTGGTGTATTTCTACTCCTTATAAGAATGTCAATCATTTACAGGACAGTTATCACTTTACTAAGAATATAAGTAAAAAATGAATTGATAGAATACTGTTGAAGCTGAAACAGGAAACTAATTTTATGAAACGTTATATTAAAGGGATATATTTCTGATATACTGTACGTAGGCTTTTAAATATTTGTCTATTTGATACGTTGTTGTACACACGCATTTTGTGTATAAGAGTATGTAACTACGTACAAATTTATGTAGTTATATGTGTATGAAAAAACTAAGTGTATGGTAATAAGCAGAGGAGGGAAAAGGGCAAATATACAATAACAAAATACAAGGCAATACAAAATACAACAGGCGGAGTTGTTTAAATATCTTGGAAGCTTGATAAGTGAAGATAGGTCCTGTACTCGTGAAATTACAGCAAGAATTGCTACAGCGAAAGAGGCATTTTATGGGAAGAAAAGACTGCTGTGTGGCAAAATTAAGAAGAATTTAAGAAAAAGGTTGGCCAAATATTATGTGTGGAGCGTTGCTTTATGCGGTGCAGAGACATGGACACTGATGAAAGAGGATGAGAAAAGATTAGAAACATTTGAAATGTGGCTTTGGCGAGCAATGGAAAAAGTGAGGTGGATTGATAAAGTAAGGAATGATGAAGTTTTACGAAGCATAGGGGAAGAGAGAATTATCCTGAAAGTAATAGAAAGTTGGTAAAGGAATTGGTTAGGTCATTGTTTAGGAAGAGACTGCTTGCTTACAACTGCCATGGAGGGTGTCATAGAAGGAGAAAAGAAAAAGAGGGCGTAGAAGAATGAAGTTAATGGATAGCATTAAAATCATTGGATATTACGAAGAAACAAAAAGACAGGCATGCAATAGAACAGCTTGGAAGCTTTTACCATGTGAAGACCTGCCTTAGGGCAGAACACCAAATAAATAATAATATATGTATGTGTATTTGTATATGTGTAGTGCACGAGTATGTTTTCTGGTGTTTGTGTCGCGCGGGTGGTTGTCCGTTGCTACGCTGTTCGTTCACCCAGCAGTCATGAATACGTTTGTTGGACGACGATCTTTAGAATATTGTTAGGTTTCTGCGTCTTAGAGACTGCGAGACTTTTTTTTTACATCTGGCTACGACTAAAACCTCCTCGTGAATTAACAATATTACATAGCAGGCAACCAGGTCAGCTTACTATATAAAACGTTATTAATAATAGCTTATTATCGTTGAATAATAATAGCTTAATATTAATAAATAGAGAGCGGACATACACAACTATAATTAGTTTTAGTCATATAATTTTGGTTATATTGCAACAAATGTTGCACACCACTTTGGGTAACATTTATTGGTTGTTTTCTTTATAAATGTGGAGTCATCTATTAGCAAAATTGTGAAACGTTGTAACAGCAAATGAGAAAACAACTTTGATGGCGTGGTACCTTATATATTGAATCAATGAAAATGTAGACAACAATTCATTTATTTTCCTTAAGAAGCCTCATAACATTATAACAAAGAATATAACGTTGTTATAATGTATGTCTGTGTGTATACACAGTCAACGAATAGCAAAACGTTTTCAATGGGTAGTCTTTAGGGTTAGCAGTAAATCTAAAGCGCCTTAAGAGCGTTCCCTTGTAAAACCACTTGTTTTCTATTAGTCACGTTGCGACGAGTTATTGGCGCCAAATAAAGTAAATTGTTTTTTTTAGCGATTGTTTGTGCAGAACAGCCAATCAATGTGATGGTTGTGTCGAATCAACCGTCTGATGTAAGACGAAGTAATAACATTGGGTCCGATGCGGCTCAAGGTGTACATCGATTACAGAGTAACGAAATGGCTGTAACACTGTGAAACTTTAAGAGAACGTTGTGTTGTCAGTTTTCGTAGTGCAGATCCGTTAATTTTGATTCTTTCAAATCAAGAAACGTATACACGAACCACAATAGTCTCAATTTTGCAATATTATGAATCTCACGTTACGGAATTTTGTTAATTAATCATGTAGTCGTAAAAATAACACTTGAACATTACCAATTATAATGATATGTAATATTTGTAATATTTATTAAATACCATTATCAATTCGTTGCACTCAGTCTTGTGTACGCTACTGCTGATGTAGCCTGTTGTGAAAAACGTCCCGCAAATTAATAATCAATTAAATACATTGACTGTAGTTTTAGAAAGTTAACATAAATATCACACACACACACACACATGCACAAACGAAAATGCATACAGGTTTATTGTACACACAAACCACTGCAACAATTATATACACATTACAAGTTTAATATACACGTGTGTGTGTGAAACAAACAAATAGAAAAAGTAAACAGTTTCAAATACTTGGGAAGCATAGTTACAGATGACATAAAAAGCACGAAAGAAATAAAAACTAGGATTGCAATAGCAAAAGAAGCATTCAATAAAAAGAAAAATTTGTTAAACGGGCCATTAAACAAAGAACTAAGGAAAATGTTAGCAAAGTGTTATATATGGAGTGTGGTGTATGGAGTGGAGACGTGGACTCTTTAGGAAGGAGGATGAATAAAGGATTGAAGCTTTTGAAATGTGGATGTGGAGAAGAATGGAAGGAGTTAAATGGGAAGACAGAGTACGGAATGAGGAAGTATTGAGAAGACTGGGAGAGAAAAGAGAAATATTAAAAACAATAAGGAAAAGAAAGAAGAACTGGATAGGACACTGTTTAAGAAGAAATTCTATTATAAAAGACAGTCTAGAAGGCATGGTTAGCGGAAAAAGAAGAAGAGGAAGAAAGAGACGACAGTTGATGGACAACATCAAGGTAGACAACTACATTACCATGAAAAGGCTGGCAGAAGACAGAGGACAGTAGAGGAGTTCATAAAGAAAACCTGCTATACAGCAGATGAATCTATGATGATGATGTGTGTGTGAATGAAAAGTTTTATATACATGCGCAAAAACGTGTGTGGTGCCTGTGCGATTTTATGATTTTTATTGTGTTGAACTTTGTTTTATATTATATAAGAAAATGTTTATGGACCAGTTATGACAAAGTATTTAAAAAAACATCTTTTTTAAAAGTAGTAATAGCTTTTAAAATGGTCTGCTGTAATTTTAAAATAAAACTCATCATTATTTAGTTTAGTATTCATCGTTTTTGAAAATCAAGTAAAACTTGTAATCATATACGACTACTGGAAAGTAACATTGTAATAATATGAGGCATTTAATGTAAATTAGGCTTAAAAATAATAACACAAAGAAGAAAATGTAAGAGCCAGTTTATGGAAGAACACACAGACAGGAAATCGTGCTGAAGGTTAAGCATGAAGGTGGCAGCCCCACCATTCGTTTTACCCTCCGATACGCTACTAACATATCCAGGGTACATATTCATTACTAAATTGTCTGCCTTAAAACAAGTCAGTAATTTTGGATACCTGGGATAAAGAGTCTTATAATACAAGCAATAACGTTCTAAAGATGTTGAATTAATTAAACATAATATGCGGGACCATTAGGCGAACTCTCAAGACGTCAGCAAGTAAAGCCTAAACTTCTATAATGTTATGGCTCTTCCCACACTTCTTTATAGGTCTGAGAATTGGACTTTAACGAAAGGTCAGGCTAGTCGTACCCAAGCGGCTGAAATGAGATTTCTCAGACACGTGGCAGTGTACACTCTCTATGATCATAGAAGGAACACAGATATACGGCAGGAACTGAATATTATGAGTGTACTCGACAGAATCGCCTAGTATCAGCTGAATTGGTGGAAACATTTTTGCAGAATAGATGACTGCCGCATCCCGAAACAATTTTGGAACTACAAGCCGAGGGGACGGAGAGGTGTGGGATGTCCGAGAAAGCGCAGGAGTGACCAGCTCTAATCTTTGCCTATTTGAGACTGGGACAAACAATCCTTGGTTTACTCCTTGAAGATGATGACGACTTATATAGAACGTTACTTATATACTGAAGGGGCGAAGTCACGAATGCTTAGAAACTACTCAGGCGTGAATCCACCTTCCACTTCCGCACAATATGTAAGTATTTAGTATATAACCAATATGAAATTGCTTACACGATTAACAGGTTGAGATAACATACATCAGAGATCGTGTTAAGTTTACAAAAAGTGTAGAAATAATGAAAATTGTACTTCACAAAAAAATGTATACAAAATATTCAGTAACTCAACTGCTAACAACGGAACTCTTTCAACTGACCAAACCTATTGAAAGAGGAACAGTTTAGAACTAGAAGCAAAATATAGCAAGAAAAAACTAAGAGAGTCCAAAAAGTAATCCAAAGAAATAAACTTGATGCATGGCTAAACTACGAGGCGATAAGCCAAAGGGACGGAGAGGTGTGGGACGTCCGATGAAGCGCTGTAGACCACCTCTACACCTTGCCTGTTTGAGACCGGATCAAACCCTCCTCAGTTTAAACCTTGCTGATGATGACGATAAAGAAAATGTACAGAAAGCAAATTACGTAATACGTAATATAATGAGACCAGAGCACAAAATTGGCAAGTAGCAGCAGTATTAACTGTATTCCAAATAACAGATTCATTGACAGAGTCAAATCAGCCTTGAGTGACAGATTACTGTCAAAGGAACACAATGGAATTACTGGAGATCCTAAACATATGACATTATCAGTATTATTTGTTTGTGTCGTGTTTATTTCATAAAGAATATATTAAAGAAATAGTGTTATTGTTATTCATGTTTTTACCAAGTCATCAGGCGTATTAAGTAATACAGAACTGGAGAAGGAAGAAATAAGAGAAAAAAATTTAGAGAAGAAATAAAACAAATTAAATAAAGAGTTGGAGAGACTTTTCTAACGTACTTTTACGTCAGTAATATTAGTTAAGAAGCTGTTAAGGAAATGAAAATAAAATTAAAATTTGTAGATATTGTGCCTATGTTGTGTTCAGTTGTTTAATATTCGGTACGGACAAGCATGGAATATCCTTTGTCGTTCAAAATATAAAATACAAATGCAAAGAGATGTAAACATAAAAAACTTCTGGATTATTTGTCATTAAAATCAAATTTTTCAAAAATACTTCAGTATCCATATTATACTACGTTAACATTTTTCATCTGAATTACTGAGTGTTTACTGTTAGAGAAATGCGAGCCGCCAGACAAAGTACAAATTCTAACCTGCTTGGTATAACAACTTCTAGTTAAAAATTGTCCAGAAATACCTTAACTACAGCAATAAAACGTTACATTTGTTCAAAGACGCATCTAGGGAACAGTAAATTGATTAGAGTAGGAGCTTTTAACGGCATCGGGTATCGAGGTGCTGTATCGGGGGTCTGGCTGTTGTGTAAAAAATATCCATCCCCTCAGTGTCTTTTTTGTTCTCCTTTACAATTCATTGCCTCTTCCTTCAATCGCTTCGACTTTGGCACATTCATGAAAATTTTGTAATCAAGGTGTATGTAGTCCTTTACAAAAGTATTGCAATAATTTACACGTACACTTCACATTTATTCATTAATTTATTAATCCCGGTTTATGTAGTCCTTTACAAAGGTATTGCAATAATTTAAACGTACACTTCATATTCGTAAATTTATGGTTTTAATGTAATTTAACTTTAACTGTCCAGAACAATTTTTGAGTATTGTGAGCAGTACTTTAGTAATATTCAAACTTACTACCTTCTAACAAGTTTTAATTTTGTTTATTTTAAGAAAACAACGATTTTGCTTATAACATGAAAAGAAGAATAAAGAATACTACAATAAGTGTCAAACATTCTATAACAGTTTATTGTTTTGTAAATACTGGAGACAAATGTACTCTTAAACTGGTGGGTAATATTATGCCAAAACTCGACAAATAGATGTAAACATTCAAGTTTCTAAATATAAACGATTCGTTTACGATTATAAAAATTACTTCCTGTGTTAAAGTGAGTGTGCATGTGTTCTTATATTTGTGCTTACAAATTTAGTATTTTACGTGCTCGAAAACGTAAAAACTACTTGCCAATATTTGATAAAACGCGCAGGAACTAAAAGTGTTTGCGAAATGTGGCAAACTACATAATACAACAGGTAAACAATTAAGTGCACATTGTTACTCGCCCATAGACATTCACTGTGCAAATTCATTTAGGACTATTCATAAATTAACAGAGTAATTAATCCAAACAGAATTAACACTGTTGCACGCCTCCATAGAAAAATTATTCCGATTAGTGCTTTCAAGCTTTACAGCTCATCACGAAATTGGAAATTTGATTTCCGATCTGATGATTAGCTGTGAAGCTCAAAAGCGTTAATCGGAATAAATTTTCTGTAGTGTTGTGCAAGAGTGTTAATTCTGTTTGTAATTATAACCACTAATACAACTTTCTTAATTAAAAGAATATATAATAAATCATAAAAATATTAATAATCAATCGTATTTTCTTAATTAATAATCGTACAAAAAATAAATACGGAATAATTTATAGGTCAAGTTTTACGACTGGCCTGGCATTCACATCTGTGGTCAGCAACGTTTGATCCGTTCGTTTAGTTTTTATTTGAGGCAATTTAGTAATGAATGAGTTCCCTCGATATGTTACTAGCATACGCATCGCATGGTAAGACGTATGGTGGGGTTGTCGCCTTCAGGCTTAACCACCTGCCCGATGTTTTGTCTGCGCGTTCTCCCATAAACTGGCTGTCTTACTAGACCAAAGATAAGGAGTGTTGTAAAACGTTTGTAAGGTGTTTTGTCTATAATTTGAATTGTACTTAACGTAATAAACATTCTTCATATCAGTAATATATTACACACCCTTCATAATAAACTTTCGTATTGACTTAATTTACTTTTGTATTGACTTTCCAATTACAAAAGTCAATAAATGCTTTAAATAACAAACGGATAATTACTATATTCAATATTTAACACGTATTTCAATTTACAAAAGATGGCAATTTTACGGTTTGTATTAGAAATTCACTAAGTTAATTGTACTACATGTATTCACAATATCTACGGCTACATGCACGTTTTAGTCACCCAATATCACGAACCGCAGCTGGAGGACTCTGATATTTACGTACGTACTCCCTCAAGCTGTGGAACGTTCACAATATTCTGCCATCACCATTACAAACTACATTGATATCTGTTGTCTTTACATTACATTAAGGAAACGTCTGCCGGCTGCCATTATAATTGTTTCACTTCGTTTTCTGCATCTCCGTAATAATGTATGTATTAACTGAAAGAGTTTGATAAAATTAGTAAATAACTGTTGCGTCTTAGAAGCACTCGAAGTGCTCTTGAGTTTTTCTTAGGAACGCTATTTGGAGTTGGCTGGTTAGAAATGAAGAATTAAGTGGACTGTATGCTTTGTATATAAATAATTGTATATTGAAATTTAGTTGAAGCGATTGCTGGCACGTGTAGTAATTACCGCGGCATGATGCCCGCCAACTAAATTAGAATTAAATATCGAATGACATAATAGTGTGAAGTAAGGCTGAGATCGCCCAAGTAAACTTAGCGCATGTTGAACACGCTAATTAATTAAAAAATGATAATCCTGTAGCCGCGGCTGGAGATAGAAACGAGTGGCCTTCTCGAAGTCTTGAGTAGAACTAACGTAACTTTTACTGCAGTCAGACCTGCTCAAGACCGGCTGTAGATAACAAGAAAAACGTGACGTCATCTACACGTGCCGCAATGCGGTATTCAGAATACAAAGTTTAAAAGGTTCAAAGTTTGACCAATAACAAATGACGTAAATTATTATATTGTTTATATTTTTATAAAAAACGCGACCGATTATAAAATACGGAGCAATAAATAACATTCAAGGGCGCAGTCTGTACATATTATTAACCCATCGCAAGGCCTCAAACGTGTTGAGCAGTCACTAGTGGTAATCTCGCCGCATCGACTGTGAAGCAACCGTGTGATATAATAAAGGCCTAAGGAACTTGCTGCTGCAGATGTATTTAGATAGGATTATTTATCAATGCTGGAGCTAAACTCTTTCAGTTATTCAAGTACCCAGTAGTACTTGATTTCTTTTGTTAACAGTAAATAACGGCGTTGTTGTAACATACTCTCCAGGCCAAAATATGTAGTTTTTAATATTTGGAAGTAGAAACAAACTTTACACTGTCTTCACATATTTTAAAAACTGATATTTTAAAATGTATTGTTTTCTTAGTAAAACTATGTTTTGTGACTTGATCTTCTATTTTGACATCGTAACAACAGAGAAAACTAGACACGTTAATACCAAAATGATTTATCGAACGAATTGAGCGTTACATAACTTCTTGACTACTACGAAGTTGAAAAGTCTGCCGATTGTATACTTTTTATTGTGGGCCTATTAACACAATATCATATTAAATATTATTATATTAGTCGTAATTTCAACTGCAAAGTAAGCGTTACTTTTATACGTAATTGGTGGGTTACACTAACTAGCAAAGTAATAATTGATCACGTTAAACTAGAAAAATAAACATTATCTGTTTGAATGAAACACGTATGTGTACGTGCTGCAGTATCTGTTATCGACATGCACAAGTAGAAAGGAAATACAAAGTAATAATTCAGACTGAGTAAAGTACAAACAGAAAAAAAAATACAATTTTTATAACCCTTTAAACAAACCAGTATAAGAAGAATGTGCCGTAAGGGAAGGTCTGTTTTCGCTGATATTGAAAACGTATTGAGCAGCTGCTGAGTCATTTAGGCCAGCGTTATTATTTTTATCTCTGAACCATCTGTATCGCTTCTTCTTGAACTGATATTGAACAGACGTTCTGGGGCGCACACCCACACTCCTATTCACGCCCACACCTACACCCTGATGATCATATCTACTGATATATTCCCGTGACGGTGATTTGCTAATCTCAACACGGCTCAGCGACTAACTCGGCTCGGTTGGTATTATTTATTTCATTCCCTGTTCAAGAACGAAACAACTGTTGTATTCTAAACAGTTCTAGAAATTGGATGCACGATATCCGAAGAATGGAAAAGTGAAATAAAAAACCACAAAGAGATTATAATTTACTCATTATTATAGTCACCAAGTCACGTGTATAAGTATTTAATTGTAGTATTTGTAAACACTAGGTTACTCGCAGCCTTGTGACTTCTTCAAAACTTCCAATAACTATGCGTTTCAAGGATAAATCCTCATCATCAGGTTAGAAAAACACAAATCCTTCTCGAAAATTTTTCTAAAAATCAAAGATTTTTATCAAACATCACAGTATATATGGCATCTAAAAACACTTTATTGTAGCACTTTGCCCTACGAAGCGACCTGGTGCTCACCACTACACGCGATCGACTCTATACCAGAAGGATTGGTGGTTTTGTATAACCTGATGATGAGGATTTATCCTAGAAATGCGTAGTTATTGAAAGTTTTAAAGAGGTCACAAGACGATGAGTAACAAATGGTTTTCAAGTATTACAATTATTTAAAGCAAGATGAAAGTTATTGGACTTAAAATAAAACGTATAAAAGCGAATAAAAAAAATATGTATAACCATGAACAAGTATTATTTATGGTTAGAGTTTTTGCGTAGCGTAGGTTAGAGTTCTAGGTATTCACTTAAAAGTTTCGAAAAATGAGGGAGAAATAATAATTAGATATATTGTTAGTATAATTATAAACAACAAGAATAATATAATTTAAAATTGAAAATTTAATAAATTTTCTTGTCATGTTAGAAAATTTTAGCTAATAATTTGTATACACTTCTATTAACTTAGACGTAAAAAATATTGCATGTAAAAAATAACCGTTTAGTAATAAATAAGTCATTGGTGACTCACTAATAAATATACTAGGTAAATATATAATTCGACTACATATATAATTTATGGATGCCTTATTTTATAAAATCAAAATCATCAACAACGTAGATGTTATAAATCTTCTTCCGTCACTTTTTTTCTCACTCAGCAGTGTAACCATACCACTTTAGTTTACAACCGGTATCGTGGAATTTTCTTTACCAGAGGAAAGCCAAATATGGGTAAATATCGTTAAAAGTTTAAACAAATTAAATATTTTAAAGGATTTGAGGTATCCAGCATCTGTTTTAGCTTTTCTTACTGCTTATAATAAAATTAGCTGTTATTTTAATATTCCATTATTTGTTAGGAAATAAATTATTTTTGTGAAAAGCCGTTTGCTAAAAACAAACAATGCTGTATACAAACCAAAAGTAAGCAATTTCAGCTACGGTCTGCTATAACACCAATCATCACGTCGCAAAATCAGGAAAACTCTGCTCCGAAAGTCGACAAATCCATTTTCCGAATTTCATTTGCATTTCTACAAAAACCAAGTACGGTGAAAATGTATAAGTCTGTCGGTAAATTCAGGTTAGTTTTTGCTTTAGTAACACCCACAATGTAACCAACTTGATTCGATAACAGCATCTTTGTATAACCTTCACAGATGAGTAAATCAATACGAAAATTCACACATACATGTAGAATACACGAATTTATGAACATTTTATTTGTAGATCAGTCTAGTAACAAAGGTTTTTATTAGAATATCTAATTCGCTCGCCACAAAAAAAAAAGTTTTTTTGTTTAGTTTTTAGGATTCATGAGGTTGTCGAAGCAAAAGTAATCACTTGCTAACAAATTACAGGATATTTTAATCCCGTGGCAGCTGTAAGAACAGAAATATCCTGACAATTTATGCAAGTTAATGTGGTCATAGCAGAAAGTTCAGAACAGCAAAACAAAGTGGCGAAGAGCTAGACACCTGGACAAGAGAACCAATAGGGTAAAGGTATACTTGTACACTGAACCCCGATAAACAAAGTTTAGATTGCCAATAAAAGCGTTATACTTGTAAAGTACTCCGAATAACGCATAGAAAGCCACAGAAGTACTCTGAAAACAGTTCATTTCGACGGCTAAGTTAAATAACTTTGTAAGGTAATGTAAACGTAAGTATCTTTAATATAATTGAAAAACTTATCAAGTGAAATAGGATTTTTTTGTTTTAACTTCTAACACTTTCTGTAAAACTTTGAATATTACAGATTGCGGTCTTGTTTTGTTTTGCTTATTTGGAATTATGTAACTCCGGAATATGTAATTCATAATTAAAACGAAAACATATCCAAAGTAGTTGACAAAATAAAAATTAAAACTTTATATACTTGGAGTACTGATCAAAAGTGTAATTTCATTGTACAACCACGACTTATAATATAACATATTAGGCTTAGAATATATATGTCAGTGATTTGAATTCTAAATGTAGGTTGGCAGCAACAGAAATTTAGCTCGTACACCATGTATCAGGTATGTGTAGCAATCGGTACAGTGGTTCGATTCTTGACAAGAAATTATGGCATTAGTTACAGAAAATTTATAAATAGTTTTTAGCTTTTTAAATATTTTATTCTATTGTGGCTGCTGGCATTAGTTTTCTTCATTTTTTGACAAATATGCGTAAGTAAAATAGTTTAATACGTTATATCTACTGAAATTAAATTGCTACAGTGGTTGATCCAAGTATACTACTAGCATAAACTTATTCAGTTTAAAGTTTAGAACAGCTTATAATTAGCAATCAATAAATAACATTTTCAAGTAAACAGAAATCGCATTCTTGAAATGACAGGCAGTCGATAAATTACATCTAGGCTTTCAAAAATGTCTAAGATGTCCAAAGAATTATTTGGTAAAAACCAAAATATTAATTTAAAATTAATGTAATGTAACAATAATGAATGTACTAAATTGTAAAATAATTTAACTTTACTTTATTCTGTTTATAATACATAATGTTACTTTTAGGTCACAATACGTTGATATGACTGCCTTCACGTATTTAGTGTGATCTACGCAATTGGAAGTGTGTTTGTGTATATAAACCCTCTTTTAATGTAGGTTTACCTTTTGTTTTCGATAAATATTTCATATACTTTAGACAACGACTCTCCTTATGTATACATTTCTAAAGCTGTAAAGAGTAATTTGATTTTACTTTAAGTCTTTTTTTCATCTACTTTATGGAGTCTGAGAATAATGATGGCGACCGTCATTATGCAAGTGAATTGTTATGCAGGTAGGACAATGGTGTGACAAAACATTGTAGCTTTCATTTCTAATTATTTACAATTTGAAAAGTAAGAAATAGTTTTGTCAAAATAGACTCACAGTTTATCGTACAGAACACAAATGTTTTGGTTTGTACACTAGACAGGTTACCACTGTGACGATTTCATTAATAAAAATATGGTAATTAATAAATAGGTAATGTGAAGGCTGAGAAATTTTAAATTTTTAATAAAATCGCACATTTAAACTAAATCTTATTGCTATCATTAAATAATAATAATATTTAATAAAGAGTTGTAATAATAAAATAAAAGGGAATACGAGTGTACAGAAAGGGTAAACCTAATTAACGTATCCTGGATAGACATGCTCTAACCGGAATTAACTTGAATTCCGACCCCTAAACAAACTAATAATACTTCTAAATTTGATATTATTTAAATTATTAAACAAGACCACTGTAATGTACTTTAATAACGTCTGTAATTAAGAATATCTCTGCTTAATTAAATAGTCAAACTTTAATCCTTTAAATAAAGAAGGAACATGGAACTACTTTTATGCTGAATAGTAAATGACGCGAGATTACTACTCTCACCCCTTAACTATTAACCCACTTGCAATGGAGCGCTCACGCCGTAAGCTGCGCACAGCGTTGGTTCGCGACGCAGAGATAAATATGTGAAAGTTCGCTAAAGAATATCTTAATAACTAAATTGTGCGCCGATGACATCTCTATCAAATCTTAAATAAGAAATTATGTAATTAATACAGTACTAGAACCATGAGGTGAAATTCAACTAATAAATAATCATGTGAAGTGAATACCAGTGAAACAAACTTTCGCTTTATTTATTCTAACAACAAGAATTACTACAGTCATCTAAGAAGAGAGTACCACACCCAGAATGATTTAACATACGTCAGGAACTTGACCGTCACCGGATACTAAGGTAACGTCAGACCTTCAGGAAACACACCGAGGACCGAAGAGCCAAATCTTCATCAACTACAGGAAACCACAGGTGACATGGAGGCTTGTCTTCCATGGTTATGAGATACTAAAATTATAACCAACAAAAGGCAATTTAACTAACACTTTAAGACTTTTAAAAACAGACATTATATGTAAGATGTAGTCTGTAATCTAATAAAACGGTTTGTAGTAAAAGAGTAAAAGTTTAAACTGAAAGCATTATTGTTTTAAAAAGGTTAATAAAGTCCATTCTTCAAATGCCACAATTTTCAAGATTGTATATGGGGAGGTGACCATTATTAACTTACTATATTCAATCCCGGATCCGTGGAATAAATTAAATTGATGTACATCTTTATTTTGAGGGCCCTTGTGAAAGAATAAAATATATAATCATCTTGTAAACTGTAAGCTGTTGAACCATATATGTTGAGAACTTTAAGTAAAGCAATTAATCTCATTATGTAATAAAGAGATGTCATCTTTAGTACAGACTAAACTGAGTGCATTAATCAACAGTCTCCCCTTCCTAGGTTCCTTTTATATTTAATTGTTTTGGTGTTGTGATTAATTTTCAGCTCGTCACAACGAAGGCAGCCTGTATAATTGGCAGAACCAATTGATGCGGGTTCCCTATGTTATAACACAAGTTAAGATGTTATACCACAAAGAAAACGACGGACATACTTGTTGATTTACAAACGTTGTAACGTTTGCAACGGTGTCTGTTAAATTGCAAGAATTCAGTACAAGAGAGAAAGAAAACTACAGTTGGTCGTAACGTCTTTATACTCAAGGTCAGCTGTAACAACGTAGTAATCAATCAGGTCTCGACAAATCCAATAACAGCTCTACATGCTTGGTTTCAGTTTGAACTATAGATTTATTTTCCTCTGTTTCGCTAACAACTTGTTTTATTTTCCCCCGGCTTACAATTATAGTGCACAGTATCTAGTGAGCAGCACACATATACAAATCATTATGGCATTCCGTATTGAAAGAAAATTATTTGTAGAAATATAATTAGAGATTAATTGTTGGATATACTTACTTAGTACATATTGTCTTGCGTTTTGACTGTCCCCCTTAGTAGTAATTATGAATTTTTTGAACCTCAGTATGACGATATTTTAATTAGAAATGCACTTTTTTCACAATTTGTACGTTTCCATAGGAAACCTAAAACCAATCATAAATCAATTGCACACAAATTCACCTTACACTGCATTAACGTCTTTGGTACATAGATAAACTTTTTAATAAAGATTTAAGAGGTCTCCCGAAAGTACATAAACAGAACACTCCTATTAGAACTTTGGTTAATTTTACAACTGCCCCCGGTTATAAAATAGCAAAAACTTTAGTAAAAATCATCAAAGAGCATACCAACCTAGAAAATAATCGGAGTGTTAAAAGCTGTAAAGATTTTATCAAAAAAGTAACTCATATTACAATTCAACCAAATTACAAGCTAGTATCCTTCGACATAGTAGATTTATATACTAATGTGCCTATCGAAGAAACATTAAAATTACTCAGACGTAATTTAATAAATAATGATTCATTGGAAATACAGAAAGTTGACCAGCTGGTGATGATATTAAAAATTATTCTTAATCAAAACTATTTTTCATTTGAAGGTTCATATTATAAACAGAATGAAGGCCTTGCTATAGGCTCTCCACTTTCTGGCATCCTGGGAGACCTATACTTAAATCATTTAGAAAACACAAAAATTTTAAAAGATAATTATTTCGCCAATAAAATCATCCATTATTCTAGATATGTAGATGACACCTTTATTATATTCAACGGGAATACCAGACAAATAGAATTGTTTAAGAATTACTTAAACAAAATTCATAATAAATTAAAATTTACTATGGAGATTGAAAACAACAGAAATATTAATTTTCTAGACTTAACAGTAACACATAACGGAAATAATTCAAAATACAAAATTTTCAGAAAACACACTTATACCGACACAGTAATACATTACGAATCACATCATCCTGTTACAAAAAAATGGCTGTATTTAACAGTCTTGTAAACAGACTTCTAAATGTTCCCCTTGAAAGAGAAGACTACTTAAATGAGGTAAGCACTATTAAACAAATAGCGATAAAAAACGGATATAAACCTACAATAGTAGATAAAATAATTAATAAACATAAAAAACGTTTAAAAAATAAAAATTCAAACATTATAAAAGTAAACAATAAAAATCGTATATATCTTTCTGCCAACTTTACAGGTATTATGCCGAATATTTTAAAATCCGTTCTCAAAGATAAAAATTATATAATTTCATTTAAAACAACTAATAAATTGGAAAATTACTTCAAAAACAAGAACGAATTACCTTTAAAAAAGAAATCCGGTGTTTACAAAATAAAATGTGACGATTGTGAGGCTTTCTACATCGGTCAATCGGGCAGATGTTCTTACACGAGATTTTCGGAACATATTCCCAAACCGAATAATAATAAATCTAATTTTGAGCAACACTTAATATCAAGCGGACACAATTACACTAGCTTTGTAAACAATTTAACAGCATTACATATATGCAAAAAAGGTAAACTGATGGATAGTCTGGAGGAACTTGAAATTTATAAAGCCATAAAAAAATACCACCACCAAAAATAATATTTTGAATGATCAAGTAAATTTTGCACAACTTGTTCGACACTGCCATTAGATTAGATTATAATCTTTGACCAGTCGTGTGACGATCGCGGTAGTGTGTTGCATGCGGGAGCTCCGGCCGTTCTTCGTTAAAAATTTTCACATGCGATTTAAAGTTTTATTTATAATGACATAACCACAATCATGGTTTTCAATTTTATGTAGTAATTAGTTTTAAATTAATATCAGTGTTATCTGAAGATGGGACCTTGTGCCCGAAACGCGTCATAACTAGACGTGTCACTCAAGTGGATCATATAAAGGTAATTATATAATTTTTAATAAAGCTGGTGACAGTACCTAAACTGCTAAAGTAAATTATTAAATTTTATAAAATATCTACAAATTTGATTTTTATTAGGTGTGGTCTATCATATTGTAATAGTCGTTCATTTAAGTGTACAGTTGATTGAATGAAAAATTATTTCGTATTCTATACACATAGACATAGAGGAATACACATAAAAATATTTAACAGACAGATGTAATGGAATTATTTGTTATCTATCATTGTACACAGATATGTTTATGGATTTGTACTCGAAGTGTTAGACTGAATAGGTAAAAATCTCAAAAGAATAAACGAAGGATGCCACTTGTAGAAAAACATCGGTATGGAGACCCATACATGACTTCCACATTCTAAGATTTACATTTAAAATCATTTTCGAAATGAAATATTACCATACTAATTTCTTCAGCCTTAACCACAGTATTGTGGTCACTAACTGATTTTAACTGATGATAGCCGTCAATTGTACTGCCGAAACGTCTGGTTTTGCAGAACACATTGCACCACGGTTAAACAGCCCGGTAAGGAACTTTAACCAACCAACTACTTCTTTGTTGCCGATAACGTAGTACACATATAAAAAATTATCCCCTCCCCTTCAACTATCATTTTCATTTATAGAAGTTTACCCCTCCCCTTCAACTAACCTTTTTATTTATAGGTATTTCATCTACCTTACTACAGTGGATTATTATAACCTTGTTTTCATGATACTTTATTTATCAAAATTAAGTATTTTACTCTTGTTAAAACATAAAACGTTGCAGGTAAACTACCGCTTTTTCTTAACCGATCATTACCCAAATCAATAGACCTTGCTCTACAACTCAGCAACATATGGAAACCCTTATTTGATTCTGTTTGAATTTACGCCAGTTATCGTTCGCCGTAGAAAAAATTCTACACACACAGAGACACTTTTCGGAAAATGACTTTTCTTCAAGTTTTTGAGGGTAGTAGAATCAGAATTAGCCCTTATCTCGAACACGATTTTTTCGCCATCACCATACTTCCATTTGCTTATGGAACATGAAAGTAAAATAGTGAGTAGTGATTTATCTGGCATTCAATAATTTCTTGCACTGTGTAAAGGGCACAAACAGTAATTTGCTTCACGGTGCCGTGCAAATTAATCCAGATAGATACGATACTAAAATTTATAACTTTACTGCGATCATGCCTGTGAGTGAGATAAATTACTGTACGCCAGAGAAATCGATACACACAAATTTTAAGGACTCTATTACAACAATTCACTTAATTTTGTAATTTTTCAACACTCAAAAGTACGTAGTGAAATCAAATTAAATAAAGTACAACAGACGGTAACTGAAGTAACTCATTTAACATGTGATGCTTGCAGTAATATCGCTCTAATAACATTCACATACCGTCCGAAACTCAATTAATTACAACCGCATGTGTATACACACTCAGCCAAGACATACGATGTCACCCGTGACAGGAAACATTGACGAGTAAATTGCAGATGAGTCGCTTTTAAAAGGCACGTCCGTGGAATTTACAGCACAGCGTTTAACATTTTAGTAGGACTCTTCACTAGACTGAACCCCGTTCCTATATGCTGACTGATCAAGTAATTAACAAACACGTTATGTCATAGTGAAAACGATATCCATCTCACTCAGATACGAGATTACATACTAAAATCGTGTGACACTGTCAGGCATCGTCCACAAGCTACTATAAACCCTTGTCAAATTAACCAGACTACCCGCATCGGAAATAAAGTCGATGATCTTACTGCTTCAGTTGTGTCTACACGAAATATTCTAGCAGAATTTCACGAGTAGTAATGTCATTTGTAATGCTGATTATTAGTAGATTTACTGCTGCTATTTATAACGATTCATTTAAGTTAAGATATTATATTTCTTATTTCTTTATATTACACAAAATTTCGTATTTATTTGGAAATTATTTCAAGTTAACACTTTAACCACTAAATCTTATATAGGCCTACACACAGTATAATAAAAATTTTTAAAAAGGTAACTACTAGAAACCAATAATTTTATATTTTGTTCTCAGCTTAATAGTAGTTAGTAACACAGAATTTGAAATATTATTAGTTATAATGTAGTTTAATTAAAAAAATATTTACTGTCATTTAAGAAATATAAAGAAACTTTAAATACGTTTCGTACATACGTGTAAACAAAAAACCGTAAACAAATTTACAGGAAAGGTTTTAACAAAAATATACAAACACTTGGTGAGTTTCACGGTTTATTATTTACCTCTGATAACTGTTTCAGCTTATTAAGCTATTCCCAAAGAGATCAACGAAACTTACCAAGTGTTTGTATATTTTTTAAAAACCTTTGTATTAATATGTTTCACCAAGTCCCCAACGAGTCATCAATCAATATCGTGAATTTACAGGAAGAGTAGACTTTATTTAATTCTGATCACGTGATACATTATCATTATTATTATACCAAATTTTGTTAAATGTTCGCTTAGTAGAACAGATTACAGATCCAAAAAAAAAAAAGCATACATAACTGATGTGCTTAAAAACGCTGTAAGTGTATATTAAAATGTAAATATTTAAGCACTCTTTTATTGTAATTTCAAAATAAAAATTCTCAATCGAGCTTGTCGTTTAATCAGTCTACGTTTTTTCTGCTTTAAACCTTCTTCCCCTTGCAGTCATTAGTCAATGTCATTCCGGTTTCTGCCTGCATTAAGTCCGTATAGCTTTAACGAGATTATTTTTCACTTTTTACAATCAATTTACATTCTAGAACTTCAGTAATCGCTCTTAGTAAGTCCCTACAACATTTAAAATTAACCTTGAGCACTGTGGTGATCAACAACATTTTAGTTCCCGTATATATTATAGAGCACACTTCTACGTGTAACCTGAAAATTGTCTGAAGATATGTACAACTTACAGGCAAATTACCTAACACGTAAAACTTTATTTTAATGTATTGTATATTTTTATTAAAGCATTTACCACGTCAGCTTAAATAAAGCATTTGAAATATTGATAAATATATAACTTAAATAATGGAGAAAAGTACTCGGAAATATAATAACCAGTAAATTTTATACTATGTACATATACATACATATAGGCCTACCAGCATGTATACTAACCAATTAAATACATACGGGAGCATCCATGGGTATTTTGTGTATTTACCGAACTACATTTATAACGACATTCTCAGAGCTTAGAGAGTGTAGTACGGTGTTCGTTTAAGATACTGAAAAGAAGAGAAATAATTTTGAAAATATATCTGGAAACTGGAAAAATCAACAAAAAGTGTTATATTGACGAATACCTTGTTTTATAAAAACGACAGGAGCCGTTAAGGTAAGGTGACGTTATTTGTCATGGAGGCTATTACTTTCGTTTTACGGAAATACCTGGCCATCTATTTCCGCCTGCTTTCTCTCATATCCACACATGCACACAATCACGGTTTATAAGATTAATGAGCTCTAGTGGCGTGCCGTGGGTACATAACAGCTGCTGCCGGTTGTGATAGGCCTAAAACTTAGCATTAAAATAATTCAAATTTTTCCTAGTACCAATTATTCTTCTCAAAGCTAACATATATTTTTAGAGTATTTTCTATCTTTCGCTGGCAGAAGAAGAGGGTCCCGGTTCAACGGGATCTGATTAGGCTACATTATACTTATACAGAATAAATGGAGACACAAATAATTGAATTAATAATAATAAAGACAGACAGAGGAACACATATCTAAACGAACAAAACACAAATAGGTGCGTAGTAAGTGCTGCAGGTTGGTTCCGAAACGAACGTAGCTGCTAACTGAGCGATTTGCCGGTTTATACAGCGGCAACACATTGAGTGGACGAATGTGTCCTCCTCCCGTCTGTACAGTGACAACTACTACAAGGTCAATAGCCACACGCAGTAAAATACTGCCGATGTCTGAGCCGGCAACACAAGACGGTGCAAGTACACATCACTTCGAAAGCAATACTATGCTTTTCTTCAAGTTTACCTCATAATATTGTTCGTATTTCAAATTATTCAATAACTAAACTATTTATTCTGTGATATAAATAACATAATTTTCTTACGTTTCCAGGACTGCTGCTGCCTGCAACAGCTGTTACATGGACGCCACGCTACTGAAGAGCACCATATTTTCACGAGAATTTTAATTACGAGTATAGAGTATAATTTTTTTAAATTCGTTTCTTGTAATGCGTGTAAAGCTGGCCTTACACTGAAAGAGATCGGTTCAGAACAAACCGGCCTTTTTTAGAACAAGAACTTATATGGTGTCCACATAACATAGTAACAAATCGGAATTAATTATTATTGCTTTTAATTAATAACACGACTGGGGTTTTCAATAAATTCTCGCAAACTTAGATTTGTTATTATAACAATATACGAATATCAAAATTAATTTATAAATAAAACTAATTAATATATGTTCATAAGTGCAGTTAGTAATATCTGGATTAACTCGTGCAGTGTAAAATTAAATTACTGTTTTGAAATAACATTTAACGTCTTATTGACTGTATTTCCATTTTACAACCTATATTTGACAGTTCCGTAACTTCAGACAATCAGAAAACTGAAACTTTCTACTAACAGTATGTACAGTACATATCACATCTTATTTGTTGAAAATACTTAGGAATAAAGTTATTTAGTTACAATCTATTATTTAATTTAAAATTCCAGTAGCATTTTTTATTTAATGTATACTGCCACTATTTATTATAACTTTCATTTTTAATTAATTATAAATTATAATTGAGAATAATTTTAATTCTTAAATAATAATTTTAGGAAGCTTTACTCAAGAATTCCAACTACCAAAATACCACGAGATCTGTAAGTGTTACAAACTAGTTAAATGATTGATAAACGTGAAACTACTAAGTCAAATACAGGACGTTTTTTATATACGTATGAATGTACTGTAGTGTGTTATTACTTATTATAGTTACATTCATAACATTTATTGCTTTTACTAATGGTATCTTGGACTGTGACACTTTGAAATCTAGACAGTATGTGACAATCGGGCCCCTCTGGAATCTTATAACCGATCTCTGTTCAGTAGTGTTCAGAAATGGAAATTCACTTCAACAATGGAAATCAGAGATTAGAAATATCGCATGACCAGTTCTAACGTGATTAATAATAATGATAAAAATCTTATAAATATACATTGCGTTTTCTAGCTAAAAATTAAAAAGTTTTGATTGACTTGGTTGTTAATGGTATACATATGGCGGTGTTATATTGTACATGATTGTTTTATTAACAAACAACTGGAAAGGTGAAGTGGCCAAACAACAATGAAATTCCTGTGACAATTCTTATTTTTTCTTGAATGAAGGAAACTCTAATTTCCTGCTTCTAGAATTATACTTACAACTTGTACTATCGGTAAACTTATTTAAGTACAAGAGACTAGATTGATACAGTTGATACCGAGAGGGTAATTGATATACTAGGATGGAAAAAACAAAACTTGATAACTGTATTATTAGTAACAGAATTGTTATTTCTATTATTAATATTTCTATGCTTTGTTGAATAACCTAACAACTGACTGAAGCACGTCAACACTGTAGAGCTTCGTTTGTCCTCTATCAATGAATTCGCCTCTGTGCGACTTCTGCATCCCACAAGCAAAGCGATTTGTATCATATATTACAGTCTTTGTATTCCTCTACACTTTTCTCAAACGTGGTTCTTTTATCCAATGTACACATCAGTTGTGTATGTCTTTATTTCGTTTTCTCCAACGCATTGCACGGCACCTTTATTCCTTACACTACTGTCCAATTTAGTTCTCATATTCCATGTCCTGTAATACTTCCATGTTTAGCTCTGCGCTTTGGAAAAGAAAGTAGTCTCCATTTTCCAGTCTCAATCTTATAGTTTATGGGATATACCGTTGGCATTATAATTAGATTATAATTGCCATTGCCATTTTAGTTCTGATTTCAATTCACTTTCATGGAAAGTTATGCAAGTACACAGCTTTAAATCACATAATCATAATTATCAGTTTAATCAAACAAGTAACCTTTATCACGTTTTGTTTTGCCAGTGGTAAAAAATGTAAATAATAATTCCTATTCAAATGACCACGTGTAATTTCACAGTATATTATCTGAAATATGAATGAGAAAAGTTTGTGAAGGAGAAGAGAGCATTAAACAAATAACAAATTATACAATTTTGCTGTAGATTCACGGAAAGGATAAAATATACTAATGAAAGCGGAGAAATTCAAATGTGTTTTCTAAGTTTGAAATTATAATATTCCGGAAACTGTATTTCTCCGAAGTTTGTAATATGAAATTTTTTTTCCGTGAACAAGTCACTGGAACAAACAACATAAACATAATGTTAGTCTCCTGGGTAATAGTTACCTACATATTATCAGATTATATGTAAGTACATTTCCTTGTGTGTACGCACACTACATCTCTCTGTAACAGTTGAGCACTCAGCTCCACTTGTCGTCTAAAAAAAAAAAACAGGAATATAACATAATTTGTATGAATGCATAGGAAGAAATATGTAAATATTGTTGTGAGAAGCGTACCGAACAATCCAGAACTTTCTCCACACCTCCGGTCAGTGTGGCAGCTGTGCGTCATTCAAGTAGATGATTCTGGTGAGTTCTAGGAACTACGCATTAAGCAGCCGGCGTGCAGTTAAGGAGGGAAAGCTATACTCGGCCTCAGCACAGCGTATATAAAGCCATAGCTGCCGGGTTGTCAGTTTATTCGCCGACGGCGGTAAGTGTACTGCATGCTGGCAAGGGGGAAGATCGCCGTCCTGTGAATAGTTTCCTAGTGAAACTACTCAAAGTAGGCCAGTTCGAGGAGGTCTATGGCCTCCAAAACTTCCTGCACCTTCGGGTGCAAGTTCGTACTTTTGACCCGCGGCCAGGCCCCTCGCAGTGTTTTAACTGTCAGAGGTTTGGCCACTCCAGCTTATTCTGTAATCACCCTCCGCGTTGCGTGCGATGTACTGAGCCTCATCGTGGGTGTGATAAGCCCAAGACGGGGTTCACGGCCATTTGCTGCAACTGCGGCGGGGACCATCCGGCTAGTTATAGAGGATGTAGGGACTTTATATCAGCCATGAAGCTGCAGCGGACTCCTGCTCGCCCTGGCGCGCAGGCAGGCCGTGTTGCAGGTCCCCTCCCTAACCGCAGAGAGGCCTTCCCACCTCTCTCCGGAGCATCATCTCAGGCCCCGGCAGCAGTTCCGGCTGCTCCCAGGGCCCCAGTTCCGCCTGCAGTCGACGTTTCGGCGCCGCCTGCAGTCCCTTCTGTCCCGGCGCCTGCCGGAGCGCCCGGTCCTTCATACGCGGCTGTGGCCGCTACATCAGTCCCGCCTTCCGCTCCTCGGAGCCACAAACCAAAGCGCACTCGTCGCCGTCAGCGACAAGTTCCACAGGCCTTGCCTGTAAAACCTCAGCGGGCCCCGCCCGCCCCCAGCCATCAACCTAAGCTCCCAATTGAGCAGACCCCACGTCCGTCCCCGAGCCCTGCGCCATCTGCAACACCGGCCGAGGCCAGCCAGGTCCGTCTTCCGGAATCTCGGGAATCTTCCCGGGCCCCGGTGGACCCCCTGACTGCCTGGGCTGAAACTTTGGTAAACAACATCAGGTCTGCTCCAGATACAACCACGGTTCTCGCCCTGGTGTTTCAATCCCTGTCTACCCTCTTTCCTCTTCTTCCTTTGAATGGCTAGGAGTCTTAGGATCGTTGCGTGGAATGCCCATGGGGTAGTCCCTCGACGATCTGAACTGATGACTTTCGTAACGGAGTACGACGCTGATGTCGTCCTCCTTTGCGAGACTCATCTGGCTCGCTACCATACCTTCAACCTGCCATCTTACATCTGTTTTCGTCAGGATCGTCCCCAACGGCCTGGCTGTCGCCCCTCGGGGGGGACAGCCGTCTTAGTCCACAGGCGGATATCCCACAGGCCACTACCCCCTTTAGATACATCTCTTGTTGAAGGTTGTGCGGTGGCGATAGACGCTGGCGGATCGGAGTTGCGCGTTGTTGCGGCGTATCTCCGGCCCGGCCTGCGGCTACCTCCACCGCCCGAGGAGTGGGACGCTCTCCTCGATCATCCCCTACCAACCATCGTAGCCGGCGACTTAAATGCCAAGCATCCCTCCTGGAACAGCAGAGTAGCCAACGCCTACGGAAAATCTCTGTATCGGTTCGTCTCCGACGACCCGGTACTTCAAGTTATCGGCCCAGAAGACCCTACTCACTTCCCCTTTTCCGGTCATCGACCGGACGTCCTTGACATTGTCATAGCCAAGGACGTGACCCATCACATCCAGGTCTCGTCAGTGTCGGATCTCTCATCCGATCACAATCCCCTTTTTATAACTGCCCGTGAGCTGTCGGCCTCACCCCGACCTCCCGCTCAGACTGTTAGGAGAGTCAACTGGCGCTCCTACCATGATGAGCTCTCACGGCGGTTACCATCACTCCCCGCGGACCCGGTCGTCACTTGTGACGATTTGGATCTCCGAGCCACTCATCTTCAGGAGTTGGTCCAAGGTGTCATGGATCGACACACATATACTCTCGAGGTGAATCATCGTAAATCGGCCTTACCTGCGGAAGTACTCCACGCCATCTGGCTACGGCGCAATCTCCGCCGCAGATGGCAAAGAACCCGTGATCCCGGCGTCAAAAGGCGCTTTCAGGCCCAGTCTCTTTACGTCCAGCAGCTACTGCGGGACGTAAACTCTGATCGATGGGACTCATACCTTGAGTCTCTTGAAGTCGACCACGCCTCCGTCTGGAGAGCGGCGAGTAGACTGACCCGCGAGAAGAGAACTCGCAACCCACTTGAAACTCCGAACGGGGTTGTATCTTCATCAGAAGGCAAGGCAGAGGTCTTCGCCGACTGCATGGAGGTGCAATTTACTGTTCACCAAGGCGTCTCGGACCCTGCCCACTCGGCAGAAGTCCGTGACTTCCTATCTGGACATTTTTCACGCCCTCCCGAAATCCCAGCCCTCCCGTTCGACAGGGATGAACTAGTTTCATCTATCTGCCGACTAAATCGCCGTCGCGCCCCCGGTCCTGACCGGATCGGGGCCGCTGCTCTACAAAATCTCCCGGCCTCAGGCGTTGACCTCGTTCTTGAGCTGTTTAACTCCTGTCTCCGGCTACAGTACTTTCCCCGCCTGTGGAAATCTGCCAACATCGTAATGATTCCGAAGCCTCGCAAGCCGCGAATGCTTCCTGAAAGCTATCGTCCAATCTCTCTCTTGCCAGTCATCTCGAAGGTGTTCGAGCGTCTCCTGCTGGCTCGCATCTCGCCGCTGCTAGATGGTTTCATCCGCAGCGAACAGTTCGGGTTTCGCAGAGAGCACTCGACCACGCTTCAATTGGTCCGCGTTGTTACGCACTTGTCAGACGCCACCAACAGGCGAGCGGCTACGGCCGCCGTACTGTTGGACGTGAGCAAGGCCTTCGATAAAGTCTGGCACGAAGGTCTTCTCTTCAAACTTGCCAATTCCCCTCTACCATCGACCATAGTGTTTTTCCTCCGGTCGTATCTCAGCGACCGAACCTTCAGGGTGAGCGTCGACGGGTCCTGTTCTACAGTTCGACCCGTCGCCGCCGGCGTACCACAGGGATCTGTCCTCGGCCCCGTTCTGTACCTTGTGTACACGAACGACCTGCCTGTCTTGCCCGGAGTCACGTTGTCTTTGTTCGCTGACGATGCTATGTATCACTGCAGCTCCCTGTCCCCGCGATTTGCGAGTACAAAGCTGCAGCGTCAGTTGAACCAGCTTCCGGACTGGCTACGGAAATGGCGGGTGACGATCAACACGGAGAAATCCGAGGCGATCTGTTTCACCCGTAAGTCCATCTCCCGATGCCAGCCCCTCTCCCTAGCAGGGAGACCCATCGCCTACAAAGAATCGGTGAAGTATTTAGGCGTTCGACTAGATCGTCGCCTTTGCTTCAACGCCCACGTGACGGAAACCCTTGCCAAGGCTCGCGGCGTCCGAGCCAAATTATCTCCTTTCCTCTCGTGTCGCAGCCGCCTGGCCATGCGCACGAAACTTACCATCTATCTACTATTTCTCAGGTCTGTATTGACCTATGCGGCACCCGCCTGGTGGTCTCTTTTATCCACCACCAACAGATGTAGGCTGGAAGCTTTCCAGTCCCGAACACTCCGATCCTTGACGGGGTCCCCTTGGTTTGTAAGGAACGACGTGATTCGAAGGGGTCTCCGTGTTCCTACCTTGACTTCCTTTGTCCGGTCGCTGGCTCTAACTCTCTTTGCTAAAGCCTCGACCTCCACCTTCCCGTACCTACGAACCATCAGTGCATCAGAACCACCACCGCCCATTCGGGTCAAGCGCCCTCGGGCGCTTCTTGATGACCCGCCATAACGCCATCCTCTTTAAATTAAATACAAACAAGTAATCATCAGTCCTAGACCAGAGTATTTCACCAAACTGTCCTTCTCTCCTTCCTGTCCCCCTCCTAGCACGCTTAGCCGGCTGCTTGTCGCTGTCATCATTCACTGGCACGGAGGCTCTCCGCCTCGCGGGGAGCGACCGACGCCCTCAGGGCGTCTGCTGACTGGACTTGAAACGGGCAACATCTGTTGCTCGAATCGGTACCAGCGGCAGTGCATTAAACAAATAACAGTTATACTCCCCCGCCTTCTCAGTTAACTGGTTGGCGGTTTCCTTTTCCAGTCTTAGGTAACCAGTCGACATGTACCAGCACTATGTTTACTTCTGGCAGCCATTGGACACGATCCAGATGCTGCAATCAAGCCACGGGTGCAAAGACACCCCGCATCCATAATGCAAGTTGTCAGTTCATAATCACCCTGCGATTGGAAGGAGCAACATCTCCAAAGTGCTCTCTCTTCATGGGAAATTGTCTCTTTTTCAAGTGCAATAGTACCCGGCTTTGATCAGTGTTTACCGTTCAGTGCAATAGTCAACAGTTTAGTGCCAGTGTTCAACATCTATACAAGAAGATAATAGTGCAGTGTAGTGTTCAGTGCAGTGTTGTGTTCTTGTGCCGTGCAGTGTTTCGTGTGTGTTCCGCTGCTGCCTGGAGCTTGTTGGTAAGTGAGCGACTTTTGTTTTTTGCTTACCGTAGTGCTTGGTCTAGTCCTTAGTTCCGTTCCGCCTAAGGCGTAGGCTTCGCCTCGCCGATGGCTGCCCTCAACCCGTCTTCCGTCGGCCCTTCTCAGGACCACCCTACACCCACCTCCTCGGGGGAAACTCAAGACGTGGACTCGGCCATGGATACTGATGGTGCATGGCAGGCTGTCAGCCGGAAACGGCGTGTCAGTGCCACCTCCACAGAATCCGGTCGGGCTTCGCGTCGAGGCTCAACCGCGGGGCAATCCACCATGGCCCCCCAACAACAACCTGACCAGCACCGGCGTATCCCGCCTCTGATTTTCGCCCGGCCTTCGGATTGGGCGAATTTCATGCGGCGTTTACACCGTTGCACTCCCTCTGGCACCTTGACTGCTTCGGCTCAAGGTGACAACTCCATCCGCCTCAACCCCACGACCGTGGAGAGCTTTCGTGTAGCGCAGAAGTTCCTCACGGACGCGGGGATCCCGTACCACACCTTTGCCTTGCCGGAGGAGAAGGAACTCAAGGTACAAGTCATAGGTATCCCAGCAGGTACCTCGCCCGAGCTCATTTCCAATGAACTCACAAGTTTGGGCTTTAGGGTTCACAATGTAACGCCTCTCTTCTCCCCCGGCAGGAAACTCGCGCGAAACGCATTCCTGGTGAAAATCCGAAAGGTGGGTGATTACCAGGCCGTATACGACATCAACATGCTATTCTACTTGAAAGTTAGGGTAGAAGCATTCGACGCCCAAGCCGGACCGAAGCAGTGTTACAACTGCCAGAGGTACGGACATTCATCGGCATTTTGCCACCACCCCACCCGCTGTTTGCGCTGTGGCGATAGCCATCGGAAGGACACTTGTCCTCTCGCTCGTGCTGCCGCCACTTGCGCCAACTGCGGGGAACCTCACCCGGCATCATCGAAGTCCTGTCGATTCTATGCTGCGGCTTTGAAGAAACTTTCAAAGTCCTCGCAGCAGCGCGCTACTGCGCCTCCCGCTAGGCCCCAAACATCAAGGCCTGCCGCCTCGGCGGCACCTACTCCCGCTGCGGCACCGGCACTTCTGCCTGCCGCAGCTCGTCCGGCGTCTACCGGGGCGCCCAGCTATGCGGCTGCAGCTGCTTCACAGCCTGCCGCACAGCCCGCGGCCCAGCAACCTAAACCTGCTGCGCCGTCCAAGAAACGAACAAAACCATCTCCCCCAGCTTCCTCGCAGCACACGCCCGCTGCACCACAGCCAACATCTACTCCAGATGTCCGAGATCCTAGGCAGCCGAAACAAAAGGCCCCTGCCCAGAATGGCATCATGTTCCTGCACCCGGCGCCCAAGCCTCAGGCGGCACCGGCGTCTGCCGCGTCCTCGGACGTGACTTTCGCCGCCCGCGTGCATGCTTGGATCAACGCCTTGATCCCGCAAATTCTCGCTGCCAAGGATGTCCAGTCCTTAATCGTTATCATTCTCACCTCCGTGACCTCGCTTATCCCTCTCGATGGCTAGGCCCTTTCGGCTGGTGGCTTGGAACGCATGTGGCGTTCTATCTCGCCGTGCCGAATTGGCCGCCTTCGTCACCGAATATGACATAGACGTCATACTCCTTAGTGAAACCCACTTAACTCCCGCTCACTCTTTCCAGCTTCCGGCGTACACGACGTACCGCACAGACCGGCCTGGCCAGAACCGGCGTGTCGCATCTGGCGGCACTGCCATTCTGGTTCACAGGCGCATCGCCCACCGCCCCCTGCCGCCTCCGGCGACTCGTCGCTTGGAGGCGACGGCGGTTGCTCTCTGCATCGGGGATCGGGAGGTTCGACTGGTTTCAGTCTACCTCCCCCCTCGAGGTGGAACACCGCCCGACGAGAATGAATGGGACGCTCTCTTAGAAGACCCGTTACCTACCATCGCAGCCGGAGACTTTAATAGTAAGCATCCCCTCTGGAACAGCCGTGTCTCTAACCCTTATGGCCGCTCTCTGTACCAATACGTTCAACGTCATCCTCATGTGAACGCTCTTGGTCCTAGATCACCGACCTATATCCCCAATCACCGGGGACCTCCAGACGTCCTTGACATTGCTGTTGTCAAAGACTTGGCCTACCCTATCGCAATAGAAGCCGTGTCAGACCTCTCGTCTGATCACGACCCGGTATTACTCACTGTTCGGCCCACGCTGGACACACCTCTCCAGCCTCCCCATCGTGTAACGAGAGTCAACTGGCGATCGTTCCACGATGAACTGGGTCGAACAGTACCATCTGACCCCCAGGTCGACATCTCCAGCCCGGATGATGTAGACCGTTTGGCCGACTATCTTCAAGAAGTCGTCACGTCCGCTATGGACAACCACACCTATAACGTCCCTGCGCCCAACAGACGATCGCAGTTACCTGAAGAGGTGATTCTGGCCATCCGCAACCGGCGCCAGCTCCGCCGGAGATGGCAACAAACCCGGGACCCTGCCGTAAAACGCAGGCTAAACGCCCAATCTGACCTTGTCAAGCAGCTTCTGCTTGATGCCACTGCTCATCGATGGGACTCATATCTTGAGTCTCTGGAAGTCACGCCACAGTCCGTTTTCCGGGCTGCGCGCCGACTCACTGGCGAGAAAAGGACCCGCTACCCCCTACGATCACCGAACGGGATTGTGTACTCCGCGGCCGACAAAGCAGAAGTCTTTGCCGATACCATGGAGGAACAATTTACCGTTCATCGAGGCGTCTGTGACCCCGGCCACTCGGCAGCGGTCGCAGACTTCCTATCTGGATATTTTTCCCGCCCTCCCGCAGACCCGATCGACCCGTTCGACGAGGCTGAAGTTGAAACGGCCATTAGTCGACTGCGCCCCAAGAAGGCGCCCGGCGAGGACCGTATTGGTGCAGCGGCCCTACTCAATGCCCCAGCAAGTCTCGTTTCCCTCATCCACGTGCTGTTCAATGGATGTCTCCGGCTCCATTACTATCCCAGCCCTTGGAAACGAGCCAAAGTCATCATGTTACCTAAGGCTCGCAAGCTGCGTACTCTCCCGGAGAACCATCGACCCATCTCTCTTTTGCCAGTACTATCGAAGGTGTTCGAGCGCCTCCTGCATCGCCGAATTACTCCCCTGCTGGATAATTTCATCCGGCAGGAACAGTTCGGCTTCCGCAGGCAGCATTCGACCACTCTTCAACTTGTCCGAGTTGTCACGCAACTCACTGACGCCATCAACAGGAACCATCAAACTGTCGCCGTCCTTCTGGACGTGAGTAAGGCCTTCGACAAAGTCTGGCACGAAGGCCTTCTCTATAAACTAGCCACCTCCCCTCTCCCTGCCTCATTTGTACATCTGATGCGGTCGTATCTCTGCGACCGCAAATTTAGGATCTGCGTCGACGGGACGTACTCTTCTGTCCGCCCCGTCGCCGCTGGCGTTCCTCAAGGATCTGTCCTCGGCCCCGTTCTGTACCTAGTGTACACGAACGACCTGCCAGTATTGCCTGGAGTCACGCTCTCTCTCTATGCGGACGATGCGATGTACCACACCAGTTCTGCAAACCTTCGTTTTGCGACTGACGTGGTGCAGCGCCAGCTCGCATTACTTCCGGCCTGGCTAAGGAAATGGCGGGTGGCGATCAATACGGAGAAATCCGAGGCGATTGCCTTCTCCCGTCAGCTCACTTCCCGATGCCAGACCCTCTCCCTTGAAGGGAGTCCAATCGCTTGGCAACGTACTGTGAAGTACTTGGGCGTCACTCTTGATCGACGCCTAAGCTTCAGAGCTCACGTATCCACAGTGCTCCAGCGCGCCCGAGGCGTCAAAGCCAAACTCTACCCATTCCTATCGCCTCGAGGGCCACTGCCTGTGCGCACGAAGCTCTCGATTTATCTGCTCTTTTTACGAGCCGTCCTTATGTACGCAGCGCCTGCATTTTGGACCCAACTCGCCCCCGACGTCGTTAAACGCATGGAAGCCTTCCAAGCCCTTACCCTTCGCCTTATCTCCGGCTCTCCCTGGTATGTAAAAAATGATACTATCAGGCGAGGGCTGAAGATTCCGTCGCTCGATGGATTTGCGCGAACTCTTACGTTCAACCTCTTCCATCGAGCATCCATTTCTGACTTTCCCCACCTCCAACATCTCGATAACGATGATGGACCACCACCAGTCAAACGCCGCCGCCCTCGAGCTTTGCTCGACGACCCACCGTAATTTTAAAATAAATTGCCCTCTCACCATCTGTCCACGCGCCGACCAATCGGATCTCACCACCATCCTTCCAGTAAAATCCGGTCCGTTGCAGGCCGACAGATTGGTCGAGCGTTGTGCCGGCTTTAGGTGTGCCTAGCGCCACCTTCAGTCGGCAACTTCGCCCCTCCAATCTCTCGCCTGCCTCGGTATCGCCATAAGGCAGTCTACCGGACTCTTACCGGGCTGGCGGAAGTGTATCGACCCGTTGTGGGCGAACAGATCCCGCCAATCCGTGCTAAGCGTTCGCGTAGGCTTCCCTCTCAGGCCATTGGTGGATCGCGTCAGCGGTTCAGCCAATCACAGCCCATCTCCTTCACCTCCGCCAAAATAAAAAAGGGGGTACCTATCCTCGCTGCGACAAGTCTCGCTCCAAGCACTGCAGAAGCAACAGGCAGTCATCGGGCTCGCCCGGACGCTGCCGTCACTGGGGCACGCACTGTGCTGTGCCCCTACTTCAACTTGGCAACTTGGGTTGTCAGTTAGTTACGTGAGCGACTTCCGTTGTTGTGGATTAAGTGCTTGTCAAAGTGAAGAATTATTGTGTTATGTGTTTTATAATTGTGCAAGACTCTATTAGTAGACATTGTTTATTGCGTGTGAACAATTTTTATTTGATTTGTTATAAGAGACTGTGTTGTTAATTACGAACTGATTAACTGTAAACATTAAAGCTGGTGATTATTGACTTAATGGGTGTCTTGTATTTTGTACCTACGACGATAACGCAGACCGTCGTAACATATCTTTATTAAAAGCACTACCCCCATTTTGACATCAGTTTTTTAGTACTTGCACACATAATAAATGTTTGTGGAAGTATTTATGAAATGTTTTGAAAAATATTAGTAGGTATATGGAATTAATTAATGAAACATTTATTTCAACAAAGTTTTAGCAATATGCTTCAAAATATAGCTACACATAATGTCGAAACACAATTGTTATAATTTCTTGCTTTTTTACTTCCACTTAACTACACACGCGCGGTCTCATACAGACACAGATAGACAGAAAGGTGGACAGACAGACACACGCGCGCGCGCACGCACACACAGAGTCACACATATCAGCATATTTATCGTCGCCTATAATACGGATTATTAAATAAGAGGTTTTTAAGAAGTCTGATTAAAATATTTTATATTTAAAATACATTCTCTGTATTCAGAAAGTACATTGGTTTGAAATAACATAAATTAATTTAGAAGCTCGTGGAGGCAAACCCAACAATTAAACTCGCCCTTCGTAAGATTTTGTACAAACGAAATACTTTACCTAAAGGAGATTAATGAAATAAACAGCTGAACTTTTCATAATTTTTATAAGGTTCTTAAATCTTTTTAATGAAACCTGTTATTTAAAATACAGGTTATTAAAATTCAATAATAATATTGTTTTATTTTTCTTCAAAATTTATGTAAACGACACTATGTTCTCTTTTGAGATGAGATCTCTTCAGTTGCTACGTTATTTGTGATTACGTATAGTGTCTTATTATTGAAAAAAGGTAATAAACTCTGTAACAACTTCATTGCGTAGCGGTATGACTTCGGTGTATAGTCATTGCCGTCCTCTGTCTGTAATACAGCATCAGAGAGAAAAGTCGACTGTATTTACTGACAAAAATGTTTATATAACGACAAGTAGAAACTGACGAATCTCTAATGAAAACAGGAAGAAAAAACAAATTTCAGTCCTGCCAGCGTTACTGACACAATTTAAATGTGAAAAACAAGTAAAAAATTGTCTACAATAATATTTGTTTTATAAGGTTTGCTGTAATGAAGATAGCTTCAGAAGGCAATCAAAAAACAATTCCATTGTCCCGTTTTCCGTAAATAGAGAATACTCTAGTATCAATAGAAAAGCACAGGCAATTTGCAGCCGAAGGAGAATGTTACAGTAACCCAACTTGAAAAGTATTTATTTATTTTGAACGTAATATTTAACTATAATTTAAATTTTATAATTGCAAACTCTTACTGCTATTCAATTTACAACTTATAAACAAATTTAATAAACTTTATTAAGTTGTATATCACCACACGGTATAGCTTCGACAATTGTCTAATCCAAACAAGAGAAAACCTACTTTAATTAAAAATCAAAATACAGTTGTCAACGTTTGATCCCAGCATTGTAAAAAATTATTTTTTAATTAAAAGATCGTCTCTAAACCTCTTCTTCGTATAAGCGAGTATTATCAATCTCTTGTCCAGTGTATTATGTAATTATGTGAAATGTCTACATAATCACAAAAATTTATTAAGGCTTACCAAAATCATAGGTAATCGACTAAAGAACGGGAAAGCGCCTGGCGAAGATCAGCTTAGCCCTGAACTGATCAAAAAAGGCGGTGGAGCACTAACTGCACAAATTCATGATATAGTATGTAGTGTATGGGAGGAAGAGACAAAGCCAAATGACTGGAAGACTGGAGTAATATGCCCAGTTTTTAAAAAAGGAGATAAAACTGTATGCAGCAATTATAGGGGCATAACACTGCTAAGCTGTGTCTATAAGATATTGTCCATGATTCTCCTTGATAGGCTAAATGTATATGCAGAGGAAATCTTAAGTGAACATCAAAGTGGATTTAGAGCCGACCGGAGCACAGTCGATCAAATTTTCGTCATGAGGCAGTCACTCGAAAGATGTTTCGAATATGGTATTGACATCCATATACTGTTTATAGATTTCAGGCAAGCCTTCGATAGTGTAAATCGAATAATGTTGCGAATAGCATTGGAAGAATTGGGAGTACCTAAAAAGATTGTGAGACTGGTACTGCACGATAGTCAGTCACGTTGCAGTCTGAACGATTTCAGGGGAAAAGTAGTTCTGGGAAGAAACAAAAGCCGGGATTTTACGGTTGGTACTGGAGTAAAGCAAGGTGATGCATTATCTGCGACCCTCTTTAACTTGGCACTACACTATGCTATAAACAAGATAGACTTCAGAGGACACATCTTCAAAAGGACGAGGCAACTAGGAGCATATGCGGATGATATTGTGCTGGTAGCCAGGAACAAAAATGTATTAAAAGACACCTTTATTGAAATAGAGAGGGAAGTGAGCAGGATTGGTTTGGAAGTCAATGAGGCTAAAACAAAATACATGAAAGTGTCTGCGAAGGAAAATAGAGAACTGCTAGACCTTCACACAGGCCATTACTGTTTCCAAGGAGTTACAGAATTTAAGTACCTATGTGTTATTCTGAATAATGCAAACCGAGTGAGCAGCGAAATAGTAAATAGAATCATAACCGGCAATAGAGCCTACTATGCAAACCAATCATTACTGAAATCAAAGCTTCTAACTCCAAGAACCAAATTGATGTTATATAAAACACTGATCAGACCTGTTGTTACTTATGCATCCGAGACATGGACTCTCGTAAATAAGGATATAAGTGCACTAAGAATTTTTGAAAGAAGAATTTTGAGACAGATATTTGGACCGGTGAAGGAAGGGAATATGTATAGGATCCGAAATAACGGTGAAATAAATGAGTTGATTGGTGGACAAGACCTGGTGAGACACATAAAATCAGCTAGAATTAGATGGCTGGGACACGTATTCCGTATGAATGTTACAAGGATGCCCAAAACTATATTAAGTGGAACGATACTGGGCAAAAGAAGAAGAGGCAGGCCTCGAAGAAGATGGCAGCAGGATGTGGAAGAAGATCTAAGAAAGATGGGCATTAGGAACTGGAGACTGAAGGCAGTGGACAGAGATGAGTGGAGACGGGTCGTAGCGGAGGCCAAGGCTCACCATGGGCTGTAGTGCTGGAGAGTAGTAGTACCAAAATCATAGGAGTAAACATTAACACTTCTCTAAAAAATGACAGTCACTGAATTCATAAATTGTTAGATCACATTTACAGTTAGATACTTCTATAAAAATTATAATTTTGGATTGCCTTTAAACAATCCAGGCACATTCACTCGACTGGTTTTGATCGACCATTAGGCACCCTTAGAAATTAAAGATGTTTTCATAGCAACACGTTCGTCAGATATTCGCAAACTCAGCAAGTTTACGTCGTTTTACACATCGATCATTTAACAAGAAATTTTTGTTTATTTCAAGTAATTTCTTCAGCTGTAACAAATACTTCAACGTTCATAGTTGTAGAGCAAGTGGTATGGTCCTCAATGTAAAATGTTCCGTAGGTAAAATATCCCCTCAGTCGGATCTCCGGGAGGGGTATCCAGCAAGGAAAAATACCAAAGGCCGTACAGATAACACAGAACTAAGAAGAGTTGAATAGAATTGTTTTAGAGAAAGAAGCATTTAATGGAAAGAAAAAACTGCTGTGGCAAAATTAATAAGAATTTATGAAAAACATTGGCCAAATGTTATGTGCGGAGCGTTGCTTTATATGGTGCAGAGGCATGGACACTGAGGAAAGAGGATGAGATAAGATTAGAAGCATTTGAGATGTGGGTTTGGCGAGCAATGGGAAAAGTGAGGTGGGTTGATAAAGTAAGGAATGTTGAAGTTTTAAGAAGAATAGGGGAAGAAAGAAGAATTCGGAAGGTAATTGAAAATAGGTAAAGGGACTCGTTAGGTCATTGTTTAAGAAGAGACTGCTTGCTTACAGCTGCCATGGAGGGTGTCATAGAAGGAGAAAAACGAAGAGGTCGCAGAAGAATGAAGTTAATAGATAGCATTAAAATCAGAGGGTGTCATGAAGAAAGAAAAAGACTGGCATGCGATAGGACAGCTTGGAGAGCTTTTACAATTTGAAGACCTGCCTTAGGGCAGAATACCAAAAAATAATAATAATAGTTGTAAATTTATAAAGCACCACGTTTGCCCTTCAGCAGTCAATTTCTTCATTATTGGAAACGATAGTGAAAATTTCCGCAAGTATAACACATCTCTTTTTTTCTTACTGTTGGTGTTAAATCGTTTATAACGAAGTTTTTTATCACGGTCCAACGTTTGACATTATCTACTTTTCCAATAAAAACATTAGCTATATTATAGAAATGAAACTTGTATCACACCTGTTTTAAACGATACAATACGTCACCTGACGCATCGATTTTATTAATAATTATAATCATTTGATAATCATGGCGCCATATATATTTATTAAAGACGTTAAAATGCAACATTGTTAACACCGATATGTTAAGAAAATTAAAATAATAATTTTGCAGGTACATCATAAAATGTTTAACATCACACAGCTAGAAAGCTGCATCTAGAAACGTTTGCAGATAGAAAGAATCGTTAACTGTGGTTACAGAAAAAAAATGTTTATATAACGACAAACAGAAACTGATGAATTTCTAATAAAAAATAAAAAATAAAAAACAACATCAGTTCTTTCAGCGTTATAGATATATTTCAAATATGGAAAAAAATAAAGAATTGTCTAGAATAATGTATGTTTTATGAGTTATATTATATACTGTAACTAAGATAAGTTCATAATTGCAATAAAAATATCATTTATGTCATGTAAATGGAGAATACTCTAGCTTCGCTAGAAAAGCACAGACCATTTCCAGTTGTAGGGGTATATTACAATAACCTAACTTAAAGAGTATTTACTTATTTAGAAATAAATAAGTTTAGCTATAAAAAGAATGCATTTCTTAGGCACTCTTATTCGTGCAATACATTTTTACAAATCCAATCACATATCAATATTTTCAAAAATTAAAAACATTTTCAACTAGCGGCTGGCAAACTAGCCATACAATCGCCACACTAAACACAAAAGCCGTGCCGTCCTTAACGGACTGTTGAGCAGAGGTATTTATTTTAAATACATTTGCGGGTGAGTTTATACTAACTTACCATTTGTTAAGGAGATGAAATCGAAGTCTGAAAGTTGCCTATCGTTCACAAATCCAAAATAAAATTATAATGTCTGTCAACAAAATTAGATTCCAGAATATTATTATTGCAATAATTATAATAATTGTAATTATTATTGTTGTTTCTTATTATTACAAGAAAAGAAAAGTTCAACAAAAAAATTTTGTTTTTACTTCTATTTATACAACATTTTTCTAAGATACATTTTTAACGTTGTAAACATCGTTAACAATAATATAAAGATTTGTGGTATATTAACAAAGTAAGTAAAATATTTCATTCCAATCAAAAATTACATCACAGTTGACATTTTCACATATATTATTCTTTTCAACAATTAAAGTTTTAAAGTTTGCATCCAGCTTGTTCAGTATTTAAAACATGAACAGAATATTGTGAGTTAATCTCGTGCACTCTAAAATGAAAGAAAAACTTTATTATTTAGCGTTTGTTGAAACAAAATTTAGCAGCGGTTAGTAACTTAAATTACATGTCTCGCAGTACACAAAAACAACCAATGGAAGAGACAATGTTAATTGACAGCTTAGAAACTCTAGTAGGCTAGCATGTGTGCAGAAACCAACTGCAAACCTAAACTGTTTCAACTTGCGTCGATCCATTCAACCGGGTTATCGTGATTTATTTAACATTCACTTCGGGTGCCAGTTACTTTGTGAAATAAGTGATTTACACTTCTTGTTCTCCGTGCTGCGCATAATTTACAGTGAAAACCGAAATTTGTTGAATCAAAGTGTACAAAGCTTTCAGTTAGTAACCTTCTGTGGCGTCGAAGGTCAGGTTTCTTTCAATAGTTCATAATGATCACAGTATAAACTACGTACAATTAAAACTATACAGAAATTAAAAGAATATGAAATAGTTGTTCAATACCTTTTCAACTACTGATTATTCATTAATATTTATTAAGATAAATATTTTGGGGTATAAGGTATATGATGCGCAATATATAGTACAAATGCTACCCTCACCTTCTCCAAGTATAGCCTCGGTCGGTATGGTGCACCCTGTTTTAACTGAGGAGGAAATGGCGACCGAATGACTACCGGAATAAGTAGTCTCCCGTTTGCTAGTCAATAGGTTTGGATGGATGAACTGGCAACGAGTAGGGCACCTCATTGTCCAGGGGTTGAGAAATTGGCCCCGAAGGCTGATGAACTAGTTACTAGTCAACGATATTGGGATGTAGAAGGCAACGAAAAACCACTACATTGAAGATCGTTTAAATATCTCCAGTAATATCAGCATGGAATGTTGACGTTCTTAGATAGATGAATAAAGATAGGAAAGTTATTAACACACAAAAAATAAGAAAGCTTTAATAAGAAAGCTTTAATATTTGGGACATCTAATGAGAAATGAACAAAGATTCTACTTACTTCAGTCCATACTACAGGAAAAAGTACTTGGAATGAGAGGAGTTGGGCGACCGAGAATATCATGGCTGAGAAATTTGAGGATCTTGCTTGGCATGAATAGAACTGACTTATTCCGTACAGCAGTCCAGAAAGTTAAAGTAGCCTGTATGATATCCTACATCCAAAACGGAGAGGAACTATCAGAAGAAGAAGATAATTATTGGTAATAAAATGTTCACAAATAATGTAACACATTCGTTACATTGTAAGTTGTACTTTGGTACCAACGGAAATTTAATAAAACAAATAAACAAATTTCAGTTGAATGTTTAAGATTAGTAAACATTTGAGGACAATATAAATTTATACATTCGTTAACAATACATTGGTAAAATATAACACTAAAATATAACACGGGACTTGGAGTATATGACTCGGAAGATCAAAGACAAATACGAGAGTTAGGGACTGTCAATAAATCTAGAAAAGACCAAGTACTTATGCGTGGAAGGTACTGAAACCAAATTGCAATTGGAAAATAATGAAGAAATTGAAAATTCCCAGGCATATAAGTATTTAGGAGTACAGATAAAGCAGGATGGCAGAGATACAGATGAAACAATAGAGAGAGTAGGCATGGGACGGAGGGCTATGAAAAGGGTAAATAGTATATGGTGGCATCACCAGATAACTAGAGGAAGGAAAGTACAGATATACGATACTATCATAAAGACTATTCTGTTCTGTGGTGCTGAGAGATGGAGAATGACAGAAGCGGACAAAAAGAAAATTCTAGCTGTAGAGATGGATGCACTAAGGAGATCATGCAGAGTATCCAGGCGAGAGAAAATAAGAAATGAACAGATTAGAGAAATGATAAATGTGAAACATGCAGTAGTAGACGAAATAGAAAGAAGACAGTTATGGAATGGAATGGATAGTGGAATGGTTATTCCCGGAGGAGAGGAAGAGGAAAAGAGCCAGACGATCTTGGGGAGAAAGTATCCAGAAATCTCTAAGTGCGAGGAATCTGACAGAAGAACATTGTCAGGGCGAAAAATATTGGAGAGAAGGTCTGGAAATATATATATGTTTAAGGTTAGTAAACATTTGTGAACAATATAAAATACACTGGTACAATATACACAATGTTTAATTGACAGCTTCTCTGTTAGTAAAATGTGGGAGCTATCGATTATTGAACACTAAGACTTGTAGTCTCCGTAATGACTTCTAAGAACAGTAACATTTGTCTTTAGGCTAAGAAATACGCCTATAAGTATAAATTTGAACGAACGTATACTGCATAAAATAAGAATTTATAACGAATGCTGGTCGGAACATGTGAGAACGACATAATAGATTACCTACATGCCATAAAGAGAGAAGAGCTGTCGGAAGGCCGAGAAAGCGATGGATTTTGAAGCTGGGTTAAGGGGACTAGGAAAGGACAAAACATTTTTTCAAATTTTCGTTTTTAGCGCCAATTAAAAGCTAAGGTTTTTCTGAATAAACTGATGTGCGATACTTGTTATTTTTAACAAAAAGTCGCATCATAAAATGCTTTTTAAAAATATATTACACCTATTGACAGCTGCAGTCAATTAAAACTTCCATATTCAAACACGCATAACGTTTGATCACTCCATCAAATTTCATGATTCTTTTTTAAAATTTACTACATTTCATGCACAAAGGTTGGAAGCACTCAGCTGTGCAACTGCATTTAGCTGACAATTGTAATAAAGTGTCTCCATGGAAACACTCAAAACTCAACTTTCACGTGTTTTCCGTTTTTTCTCGTTTAAAGAAAGTATGGGTTTTTAATACATAAAAAACATTTTCTCACCAAAACACTAAACCAATCATTGTGAAATTTTCACACAATATTCATAGTATGTTAGTATATATACTGAGTCTTTTCTGTTATGGTAAATGCAAATTTACATATTACAGGTAATAGTTTGCATAAAAATTTATCAACTTTTAAAACTTAAATGAGAAAAAGTTTTTTTTATTTTATGTGATATATTTTTTAGCTCTTGTGAATGGGTTTACAAAAACTGCTGTAAAAATTTCAAACAGATTGGTTTAGTCGTTTTTTTATAGAAAATGTTCCTTATGTTAACATGGCTGGGAGATAGGGATTCAGTGGCCCAGCTGAGTGCATAATTCCGAATGTCAGAATCAAAAAACCGATCATTTACTAAACACTCCTGTCGCTCAATATCAAAACCGCATCTCTAAAATCAGAATGATACAAATTAAAAGCGATGGACAGCGCAATTACAAGGCGTACTCCTGCACTTAGCCCCGGCGGCAAACAAGTAATTTCATTGTGTTCGTCACGCACCGGTATTCTAATGAATAACGGTGGAGACTTGGTTATTCATTTATAGTTGTATTCAACAGCGCTAATCTTAACGAGTGTAATTACGAATTAGCAAAAGATACAGAAAAGACTGAAACGTAATTGACACAATGTTTTGTGATGACAAAGTTAGTTTCTTTGTACAATGCATTGATACCGCATACAGGTAATCACTTATTATTACAATGCATTGAGTTTCTTTCCTAGAATTGATTACGTATTGTTACGTAATGCGGAAAGAGTGTTACACTAATGCAGAATATTCTACGTGTTTCTCGGCTGTTCCAGTGGAATCCGGCTGTAACGTTGTGTGCACAGGTGATCTCAACATGCGTTAGCGAGACTTTTCTTGACTTCGCCGGCCGCGCGCACTGTGTCAAGGCCGCAGTCAATTACGCTTTAGAATAGTGCTGCTGGGTAGTATGGAGGATTCTATAATTTCAGCGGGGTAAAAATATAGGCATTCAGCGGCGCTTAGTTCAGTTATGTCGGGCGATTTACACAGTGTGGTTCGAAATAATGTGGCGGCGAAGTGTTATATGTGTTTTATAATTGTGCGGGACAATTGTAATACAATTGTGTTTTATATTAGTTGAAATTTTTATTGCGTGTGAACAATTTTTATTTGATTTGTTGTACAAGACTATCTTGTTGATTACAAACTGTTTAATTAAAGCTGGTGATTAGTGTGACTTAATTGGTGTCTTGTATTTTGTTTTCCATTCGAGATCAAGATTGGAGATCAAGATTGGATTTTGTTTTGTTATTCGATGATCAAGGAGAGCGTCGTAACAATATTATATAAGGTATACGTAGCCAACTAGACTGCATCTCTCAATTGATACGTCTGCAATTTCACCAGCTAAATACACATTGTATGGACGTGTTTTGGATCGTCACTTACCTAGAATTACCGTCAGCAATTGTAATTACAGTAATTCATTCTTTACAACTGTTAAGTCGTTTTGTCTATATCTGTAAATTATAAGCTCGATGTTTGTAAATTTTGCATTCTGCGCGCGTATGTGTGTGTATAATTGCAACGAAATACTGTATGAAGTAAAGGAAATAAAGAAGAAGCAGGAAGCTTTTGATCTTCGAATCATGCGTTCATAACATCTTGGTATAAGTAAACCTAAATAATAAAACTGTCATTAACGGACTTTCCGTACTGCAATTGAAATTGTACAGAGTGCAAAACTAGAAAGTAAATTCCAAGATATGATCGGACTGTTAGTCCGAGATGATTGTTTTTCGTGGTTTATTCCACTAGGTTCTTCCGCTCTCTCTGCCGTTGGGAACTGAGATGCCTCATCCGCCTTTGAGACCGTTGACCGTTGAAGGAGTCCAGGGTAGGAGAGAGGAAAACGCAGGTTCAAAGTGGCCTGAACACAGGAAGAAGAGACGTAGTGAAAAGATGAAAGAATAGTGGAGAAAAAGAAAAGAACAAGAAATAAAGAATTGAAATGATCGTGTGGTCCTCAGATGGCTGATACAAATAGAAAACAAAACTGTCATTATTTAATTTCTCTTTTGTGTCTGCAAGTAGAAGCTAGTTTAATAAATTTACATGCAGATTGATATGGACACCGACACCTGTTCTTTACGATAGTGTATTACGAAAAGTTTGATGACAAGTCTGTTGCTTGATTTCAGCGGAAAGGAGGGTCATTAGTGGTCCCGTAGCTTCGGTTGCACCCGGGTTAAATAACACTCTAGTTATGCCCGCTAAATAAAGAAATGTAAAGAAGGATACATCAAATGATTTAAAGACTAAGAATGTTCCCACATTTGGTTTGATATCTGAAATATTAAGACGGACGCCCTAAGAAACAAGGATCATTACTACTTCTTGAATGAATTATGGGCACAGTCTACGATGAATTAATTGGTTACATTTTCACTGTAAAGACCTAATTCATTTCTTTCATAAGTATTTAAAATAGTACAAGTTATTGCTGAAAGCACTAAACCTTTAATGAAATGACTACTTACTGATAAGCGTCATTCATCATTACAAAAGTACTGGTACAAGACATAACGCGTGGATAAAGTTTTAATTGTATAGATAAGTACACAAGAAAATTGAAAATATTGTATAAAAATATTACGAAAGACGACGTAAGAAAATTTACGTATAAGCTAAATTAATTAGGATGTCTGATATTAGCGTTCTGAAAGTTACTTTAATAGTCACTTTCCAGTACTTTAATAGCGCTATAATATAATACAACTTTAATACAATTCAATAGGTGGAGTTGTTTAAATATCTTGGGAGCTTGATAAGTGACGATAAGTCCTGCACTCGTGAAATTAGAGCAAGAATTTCTGTAGCGAAAGATGCGTTTAATTGGAGCCGCTTACTGCAGAAAGGCAATTAGTCCAACATTTACACATTTCCTTTTTTTTGTGATTGCGGTTTTGATTGGGTCAACGGATCGTTTACCACAGAATGGAAACTTGTCCGCACGATAGCACACGCCTGGCAACGCCTTCAATTTTCCGTTTACTGCAGATAGGGAACTAGTCCGGGACAAGATCCCTGTCTGCAGTAAACGATATTTTGATGGTGGCGCTAGGTGGCTAGTTTTCGAACTACGCTCTGTTGTTTGCCAGTTGAGCTCAACCTCTCTGTGTTGTCTTCTGTTGCAGTGTTTTGCTCTAATTTTACTGTGATTTTTTATTGTAATTTAATAAAATTACTAGCTCCGACGACGAGGGAACTGTAGTTAAAAAAAGGAAAGGAGTCGTGAACCAAGAAATGTACAGAAGGAATGTAATCAAAAAAGCCAAAGTTTCAGGGAAAGAGCACGTCAACTGGGCAGGGAAAACCGTACCAGCTAAAACATCAGCCTCAAATGATAGCAGGTAAATATTTTCGTTTCATTTGAAATACTTTTACTTACCTAAATTAGGCCTACCCATTGAAATACTCACCTTAAAATCTCTCAATTTTTCAAAGTAATATATGTCTAATCTGACTTACATTAACATAAACTCACCTTCACAAACTTAATATAACCTAAACTAACCTCCAAAGACTTAACCTAACTTACACTTACCTTCACAAACTTAACTTAACCGACTTTCTTTTTGCTATGCCTAATTTTTTTGTTTTGGTTACAGCTGCAAAAATAATTGTCTGGACGTTTGCACGGAAGAAGACATGGTTAACATTTTTTCCAAACTTCACAACATGGAAACAAAAACAGAACAAGACATATATATATCCAGTCTCTGATGGAAGTTTGTCCAGTCGAAAGTGAAAGACCTAGGCCAGAGTCATCTACAACGAAGCCCAGAGCTTTCAACGTGAAGTATCACATACTGCATGATGGTATACGTACAAAGGTATGTAAAAAGGCATTTATGAAAACTTATGGATACACTTCAAGCAGTGTTATCGCCTTTCACACCTCTCATAACTCAATGAAACCCCTAAGGATGAGAGAGACAAAAACATATCTGGCAATGCAATACCTGGTTCCGTCTTACCTCGCTTGAGAACCCATATCGAATGCTTTCCAACTAAAAGTGACCACTATACTGGTAAAGAAGATAAAGAAAGAAAGTATCTTCCAGCTAACCTTAATGTACAAATCATGCATGAAATGTTTATGAAAAAAGAACACGATTTTCTTATCACAACCCTAGGAAGCGAGAAGAGAGTTTCTTAAAAATTTTTCTGGCAGTATTTCAATGAAAATTATTCACATGGTTTTGGCCAACCCGTGAAGGATGCCCGTGTAACATGTGAGGAGCTCAATTTAAAAATTAAAAGCCCCTCCCTGAATGAGAATGCGAAGCGAGTGGCTATCGCCGAACTACTTGTGCATAAGCGCAGAGCCAAAACGTTTTACACCTCACTTAAGGAAATCACTGCCAAATGTGTGAAGGAGCCTAAAAAAATTGTTGGAATCTGTATTGATTTCATGGCCAACATCTCTCTGCCTTGCATTCCTGTTCAGGACACCTACTACTTTGGGCAACGTACCGTGAATGTTTTCGGTGCGCGTAACCTAGCTTCGCGGGAATGACAGTTTTCATCTACCATGAAGCTGAGGGAGGGAAGGGCTCAAATGAAGTGTGTATGATGTTGAATTGGTACATCGAAAATAAAATCGACAAGGACGTAAAAACTTTATACCTTTTTGGGGACAACTGTGCGGGCCAAAAAAAAACTATACTCTTGTTAGGATGATGATGGAGCTGTGTGGGAACAAAAGATTCAATGACATTAAAGTTACTTTTCCCGTTAGAGGTCAGTCGTTCATGCCGAATGATAAGGTATTTCGGGATAATTAGGAGGAAGCTGAGGAAGGAGGAAAGATACTATACAGTGGATGAAGTTGTTATACTCATAAAGCATTCCTCAAAAAGCCTAAAAGTTTTCCAAATGAAGGTGGATTATTTAATCGACTACAGTTCCTGGTGCCCTAAATTCTACAAACAAACCTGCCTGAGCGATGATTCTTATGGTAAAGATGTTCCCAGACACCTAAAAAGAGCTTTCACTATTTCAAAATACCGTGAGATGACCTTCTCAGCTGAAATTCCGCATAGTGTAACGTACCAAATTGGCAGTTACATAAGATAACTATCTAATACGTCAAATAAAAGGATATCATGAAAATATTTCAACGTGCATAAAAGAAGGAACAGGAGAATATAAACAAAGTGTGTATCTACGAACGAATATTATTGAAACAACCCAACAAAGAAGAAAGAAGAGTAATAAGGATATCATCGAGTATAAAAAGAGAGAAAATGACAACGAGCCAATATAATATGTTAGCTTCCAGGCCCAATAGATCCAAAATAGTGAGGGGATATGAAGAAAATAATTACTAAAATAAAAAGGATACGAATCAAGTACAACCACAAGGATGATAAAACAAACAAATTTGTTTATTAGTATAAAATAATATGGAACAATGACTACCATAACCACGAATAAAAATATGGAAGAGTATGACAAGACTAAGGGAACACTGATTATCACAAATAATGTATAACCCAGGAGAACACCGATAGTGAGCAACAACTAACCAGAAGAAGAAAAGAAGAAGAAGAGGAAAGGAAACATACCACGAAGAATGAAGATAATGTATGAACAGTACAAGACATCAACATTCACAAGATATACAAGGAACTAAAATTAATATAGTGACCGGAAGAAGTGTAATGATTATTCGAAGATCAATAACAAAGAAACCAGTGTTTAGCATCATTGAGTGATCACGAACAGTAACCGTGAAAACTTAATATAAGTGTAACAACCTGTGATATGATAACCATTTTACCCCAAATAAACACCACAAACAATACAAGTGAAAATGTTTATAACGGAGAAAAATGATTAACCATTATAAGTGAAAGAATCCAAGATTAACTAGTTAAAATGCACAGACAATTAGTGTGACAAGTTTAATCAAGATTGTAACATCACATAGATAATCATTAAGACCACCAAAAGAAATATGAGACAGAACAGTAAATTAATTGTTCATAGGGACTAATAATAAAAGCTTTGTAAGCCTTAAAATGAAATGTGCCTGAATGCCATAGCAAGACAGGACAAAATATAAATGAATTCCAGAACAAACAGTAGCAAATAAGCTAGTTTGTTAGGTATAAAACAATCAATGTACCAAAAACTAGGTGCAACCCACCAAGAAATGTAATATTATTAGACTAAGAATACCTGTGTTATTGTTTCAACAAATAGTGTAAAAATGTGTATAACTTAATAATTAAACCATTGTAGTAGAATGCCGTAATGAGATGGAAATAGTTGAGTCAAATACTGCATAAAAATATGTTGCACATTGTTGTCAGACAACTGACACATAACCTCACAGAAGGTGAACCTATAACATAAAATCATGTACATTAGTTAAACCAAGCAACTATCCACAATTGTTTCAAACAAAGACTAGTTAAGAATAATAATGCAAACCAATAAACACCATATGTACTGAAGGGCACAGCAAATGAATCAGATTGAATATGATATCATAAAGCCAAATGAACAGAACCCAAATGTGACAAGATAGTTAGTCAAAAAGCATTATCAAACTTATCAAAAGATTGTGACAAATGTTACCAGTAGTTAGAGAAATGTCTAATACTGCTATGAGAACACATCACAAATGTAATAGTAGTAGTTTAATAATTGAAATGTTATAATAGTGTTAAGTCCAACATGAATATTGTTGGCTTGACGATGGACACTTTTAGGCTGAGAAACACTGTACAACCTTTGAAACCCCTTTCAAAGAAAGCCTGCACATCTGTAATGCCTATAAACAACAAAAAATGGATGACATCAGGAAAACTTGGTCTATATCCCTCAGGACAAGACGCAGTTTTGGAATTCAATCAAATCATGGCCTATAAGAACGGCATCTCGTGACGAAGACGACGATAACTGAGTAATTCAACATTCCAAAACGTCAAATATTATTCAGAAATATTTAACAAACAATGTTTATTACAATAAAATAAGTTTATATATAAAATTATATTTTTTTAAAATTAATTTAACCCAAAAATTCATTTGAAAACCCAATTTTCTGCAGAAAGGTAACATCTCCAAAACCGAAAAAAATTCCCCCTTTCCCATTACGCCATAAAAGACTTTTAAATTTATATATTAAGCAAGTATACTTATATCAAGAAAAGAAAAAAATACATGTAAGGAGAAAAATTGCGTAAAACTGGTTTTATGCAGTTTTTGTCTCTACTGTAAAATTAGGAAATGTGGACATATTGCCTTTCTGGAGTAAGTCTTTTAAAGAAAAGACTGCTGTATGGCAAAGTTAATAAGAATTTAAGGAAAAGGTTAGCCAAATGTTACGTGTGGAGCGTTGCTTTATATAGTGCAGAGACATGGACACTGAGGATGAGAAAAGATTAGAAGCATTTGAGATGTGGGTTTGGCGAGCAATGGAGAAAGTGAAGTGGCTTGATAAAGTAAGGAATGATGAAGTTTTAAGAAGAATAGGGGAAGAGAGAAGAATCCTGAAGGTAGTAAAAAGTAGGATAAGGAATTGGTTAGGTCATTATTTAAGAAGAAACTGCTTGCTTACAACTGCCATGGAGGGTGTCATAGAAGGAGAGAAAAGAAGAGGGCGTAGAAAAATGAAGTTAATAGATAGCATTAAAATCATAGGGTGTTACGAAGAAACGAAAAGACTGGCATGCGATAGGACAGCTTGGAGAGCTGTTACCATTTAAAGTCCTGTCTTAGGGCAGAACATCAAATAAAAAAAAATACCCTGATGTAATATAATTACTGTTAGGTATTGAAGGCGGAACGTGATTGTGGAGTTGGCAGCAGACCAATGGTGCTGTTGGAGAGTTAAATTTACTAGCGCCAGATTAAGGAATTTCATTAGTACGTATATTGATCAGTGTGCAGTAACACCAAAATACTTTAAAGACCAGTAAGCCCACTATGCCTTTAAATGTGAGTAACGCTTTTAATTTTAAATATGATGTAATTATATAATGTTAACAAGTATTTAGAAATATAAGCGCAATAAAATATGTTAGACTATTAATTTTTTTAGGTTTAATGTCTTGATAGCAAAACACTCTTTACGATATTAATTGATGACTTATTGGGCACTTTGTGAAACATAATAATACAAAGGTTTTTAAAAATACTGTATATAAACACTTGGTATGCTTCACAGTTTTTATTTAACTCTGACAGTTGTTTCAGCTTCTCAAGCTATTGTCAAAGAGATCAGTGAACAACTAAACAGAGGATGTTAGGGTGGTGAACATCTGTTATGGCGTGTGTCAGGATACTAACAGCTGTCAGTGTTAAATAAAAACTGTGGAACGTTCCAAATGTTTATATATGTTTAAAAACCTTTCCAAACGCTCTTTAAATTATTACTTCAGTAAATATATGTGTCAATTTCGGTTTTTATTTATTACGCGAAATATGATTTCTTGCGTGTACTAAAAACTTCATATTTCGTTGCTAATGAGACTATCATAGATATATTTATACAAATAAACAATTGGTTAATTAATAACTAAGAGCAGCAACAGTCCCTCATATATCTGATATTCTCTATCATCCGTCACATATCACTTCATTCTTGGATTCATAAAAAAAAAATTATGTATTTTCTATTACTTATATTCGTTTTTTATAACTATATTACTATAATTGATAATGACGCAGTACTCAAAATGACAATTTTATACAACGTAAGTTAAACATACTGTTCCCTAATTATAATATTATAAAGTTTCAGAAACTGATTATAAAGCAAGTATTTTATTACGTATTTGCATGTAGTATTACATATAATTAGTGCTGAGACATTTGTAAAAATTTTGACCGTGAGGTAGTTGAAAAATAGAAAATCAAAGATCCAACCAGATAAGTGATAACTTTTTTCAACGCAATTATTATTCATGTTTTTAGATTAGTGTGACATACTAAGTGCGATTTAGTAATCTCAACGACCTTAGTATAAAAATATATTTGGGCCGTTATTATGTTATGTAAATAGCAGGAGTCGACAAGTTTCCATAAAACAATAACGAGATGACAATCTGTCAGCCTCTACGGTTTAGTTCTATTTCTTTTAGGACAGACTGGATTTTGAAACCAATTAATACGGTTGAGGGTGCAACCATTATTTTCATGGGACACACTCTCTTAAATCCATTTCCGGATTCACACATTAATGAAATAGTTGTATGGACAGTTGTAGTTTCACTACTAAATAAAAATGTGTAACTATGTAACCAAAATTATGGTAATGATAATTGTTTCTATTTATAAGCGGAGAAGCTGGGAAAGTCATGTAGAGCATGAATTAGCTGCCTAAAAGTCCAGTATTTCATACACAAATAAATAATAAATCTAATAACACAATACAGTTATAAAGACTTATTAAATAAAGGTGAAATATATACAAGTCGAGAATACATCCTGAATTTTAATTTTAATTATTATTTAGTGTTGTGCCATAAGGCAAGTCTTCAAATGGTAAAAGCCATCCAAGCTGTCCTATCGCATTCCAATCTTTTCGTTCCTTTGCAACACCCTCTGATTTTAATGCTATCTATTAACTTCATTCCTCTACGCCCTCTTCCTTTTCTCCTTCTATGACGCTCTCCATGGCAGTTGTAAGCAAGCAGTCTCTTCTTAAACAATGACGTAACTAATTCCGTTTCCTATTTTCTATTACCTACAGGATTTTTCTCTCTTCCCCTATTTTTCTTAAAACTTCATCATTCCTTACTTTATCAACCCACCTCACTTTTTCCATTGCTCGCCAAACCCACATTTCAAAAGCTTCTAATCTTTTCTCATCCTCCTTCCTCAATGTCCATGTCTCTGCACCATATAAAGCAACGCTCCACACATAACATTTGGCCAATCTTTTTCTTAAATTCTTATTAATTTTGTCAAAGAGCAGTCTTTTCTACACATTAAATGCATCTTTTCCTATAGCAATGTTTGCTCTAATTTCACGAGTGCAAGACATATCTTCACTTGTCAAGCTTCCAAAACATTGGCTAACCACCATACACTTAGTTTTTTCTTTATTAATCCTCATTCCATATTCCTCGCATACCATATTCAAACATCTTATCATTTCATTCACTGCCTTATAGGATTTTATTGTATTAATTGAATATTAATAGGATTAAAGAATACCGGACTTACAGTTAACTATATTAGTGAGGCCAGTTCAGAACTAGAATAAGTGCTAAGTGTTCTTCTGACTTTGTCTTTCGTAAGACGAAGTTCTCTTTGAGTGTCACTGTTTATGGCAACATCACATAAGTATGTTTATGGCTAAAGTATGGCAAAGTCTGCCTCAAATACTTCTACTACGTAACAGCTAGTATTCCGCGGAAGTCGGCTCTTTTGCGATATCTCTGCTATAGATTTCTCTGAGCAATAAAATACGTATGCAGACCAAACACACCAAACAGTGAAATGGCAGGACGAGGAGGTGGGTAAGAAATCAAGACGATTTTGAATGCAAAAAAATTTTTCCGAAGCAAAAAAAGACGGAATAAAAATTTGTTACAAAAAGTTGAACGATCAGTGAAGTGACAAGGCGGCATTCTATTAAGTAACAGATAAAAAACAGCAAAAGAAAACACTATTTATCTTAAAAGTTTGATAGTTTAACATTTTAAGCTACGGAAAATAGATTCGTGATTGCATCACTGAAAATCAGAAAACCACTGTATACCAAAAAAATTACATTAAAATACCAGTGACCATATTAAAATCGGCTACTTTGGAAACGAGAGAAGATAATGACAAGAATATCTTGTATCATAATTTGTTTGGTGTCTTTAGCGCAGATTATTTAATTTTGTATATTTTCTAATAAACTAATATAAAATTTTATTATAAGCATATACAGTTCTTTAAATGTTATAAATAATGCTAAATCTTTGTCACTGTTAAACAGACGTGGTTAATTACAAACTAATTCCCAACTGCAGGAAAGAGTGTGGCAGACTGAGCTGGTGGTGGAAGGAGGGATGATAAATTGTACTAGATACACAAGACACAAATGGTTTCACTTAGTTTAATCTTCGTATTAAAGAGGCAAAAACTTGGATTACCTCTAACGAAGCTCCTCTTTGTTTCGTTGTAATTCCCTTTCAGATTTCAAATTAAAATAAATATTTTTAAAATCCCACTTGCTTCCCTTATAAAAATAGTGTTACGTAAACTTATTTAGTGACTATTGTCTTAGGAGTAACATTGTGCAACTTCTGCAGAAATTCATATTTTTAAGGCTGCAGAAAATGGGAAAAAAATAAATTAAAACTGGAATATACATGTCTAATTAGATCGTATAAGGGGATTTGTAATTACATTATTAAACACGAAGTAATTTTGTATATATATTGCAATGAAACACAGGATCCTGATAAGCAGTGCAGGCTTGTGTAATACACAGACGATAAACATTCAGGTCTAAGTTGGTAGTTTGTTAGATTAGGTTTCTTTTGGTATGAGTTTTGTATTTTAGAAAGGATAAGGAATTAGGTTTAGTCAAACTGTGTATTGTTTTATGTGTTATTTATTCATGTACTATGTCTGTGGGAATGTGCGCGCGTGCGCGAGTGATAAACGTTTCCCCGGCTGTGCGTGATATAATTGTCATATCGTTGTGACACTTGAGCTGAACATAAGCTACTGTATTAGTTACAGTTCCTGTATTTTTCCTATCTATTAAATGACGTTAAAATATGATTTAATTAAAATATAAAGTTGTTGTAAAACGCATTTGTACGTGGGATAAAGGTATTCAGAGATTACCATCTATGCATGCTCTTGCAAAGTCGATGCAATTTACGGCATCAAAAATTGGCGAGTCATGTTCAAAGTAACCATGTGACTTCCTTCCACCAATAAAATGCTGGAAGGCAGTCGGAATTTTCTTAAGCCTGTTGCTTCACAGTTAGTTCGTCTCTTCTAGCTATCACGATCGGAGCGTGCAATTCTTGTGCAAGATTTTCCGCTTGCAAGAATTTGTTAAGTCTTTTCGGCGGTAGTAACGTGTGAGAAGGCTCAGAACTGTTGGTGTAATACGTCGCTACACACGGTATTGTTATTAAAACATAGCGTGTATAAATACGTGAACTTAGACTGTGTTACTGTGTGAGGTATTCTGCAGTACCAGTAGTATTTCAAAATTACTTATTTTAAAGAATTGTCATCATTAGTTTCCGCGAGAGTGGAAGATTTCCGCATAGGGAGGTCTGCTGATCGTGGTAGACCCAGAGTTACGCGTGAACACTTGAAGAGTCCGGATTGGTATAAGCCTAATATGCCGTTTCTAAATAATACCCACTGTGACCTGAGATACTAATGAATTATAAATACTGTATACAATTTCAGAAGTAGTATTCCATAGAACCGTTGTTTGTGTGCGAAGCGTCTGTGTCAACGTTGGAACTCCAGGACACCAGCCCAGCTGGAAGCGTCACCAGGGTGAACCATCTGTCATCGTACGCCCCGCCTGACGACTCCACGACCCAGCAAAGCCCCCCCCCTTTTCCATCAACATCGCCGTGGGAATCATCATCATCACATATGTAATGTACCACATCACGTATATGAACAATAATTAACAATTTAAAAGACTATATCTGAAACACTACCATTATTATGCTTGTCAAATATATCATATAAACAATTACATATGTCTTGTGTGCAATAAATAATCTTAAACCCTCCAATATAGACTTTTGCATTAAAATACACATACTACCATATCCGATGCGCCAATAGTTAAGTTATTTGTGTTGTCGCAATATGTATTACAAATCTAAAAACACCATTAGAGTAAGGACATTTAAAAGAGTATGGTGATGAAAAATTGTTGCAAAAAAGTGCAATAATAAAGACGTCATACGAATTAAAGTTAATTACTACCACAAATAGCTGGTAATTAACGACTGTGTTATATGTAAATGACGAGTGAAAAATTACGAAGACAGTTCAACCACCCGCCTAAAGATCAAGTTTTGGTTATCGCGAAAATAGACTAAAAAGTAATTAGTTAAGAAAGGACGCTACAAACGAATTGACAAAATTTGACATGTCATAAACAATATCAGACATGTCAGTTTGCTGTTTACCATAAATACCTCCGACAATTGTGGACGGGGATCAGAGTCAAGAAACCTTTACACGAGGCCACTATGTCCGTCTGGTGATCGACTTGAACATCATCATCATCATCGCCATCATCTGCAATACAACACGAGTGATGGAGGAGCACAGGACCACCATCAACAATAGAATACCGAGGAAGCGTCAGCATCATCATCGTAGTGATTGTCATCTTTCAGGAGACGCACACACACGCACATACTAATGCAACGGTACTTCAACAATACGCAGGTGTCAAATGAACAATTATATATTTGTGTTAAACAAAGAACTGATAAAAAACAGAATATGAGATAAAGTAATTATAAAGACTAAAATGTAAACAGTGTAAATATTCAGAGTAAAAGACGTAAATGTAAGTTGATTTAAAAAAATGTATTCTGTTCAATTTTAAAATATAGATGTGACATAAATAATAAATGTTTTTAAAGTAAATATTATTGTTATTAAAATACTGATGGCACCTGTTCAATTATTAGTTGGTAAAGTTAATATTATTTTTGTGAATAAGTTTCTGTGATGTAGAATTGTAATAATGATTCAAAGTCAGACACCCATCCAATATAAAAGAATTGTATAATTTGTTCATCATATATGTTAAGATAATTAAGATTATATGTTATTAATGTGTGCTGAATAGCAAAGACATGTTATGTTTTCAGAGTGTAACCTTATAAAAGAGAATATTTTGAAATTTCTAGTTTAAAATTTTAATAAGCAATTAATTTTCTTTGCAATATTAATAAACCGTCGATTGATTCTTTTACCATGTTTTAATTAATTATTTCATGTCACCAACGTTTCACTTCCCTTTTTAAAAATACATTTGTTGTGGAACCACATGTTCTTAACGCAACGAAAACAAAGAAGTCCTACGACCTGGCCGTTGTTTAAATATATATAGCTGCGTTGGGTACATGGACAGAAGTGTATTCATTTTATAATACTTATAACGTTGCAGTATATTTTGTAATACATATGTGTGTGTGTGCGCTCGCGCGCGCGCGCGCTTTGGAGTGACTGGATTTTGTTTAATAACGCAAACCTTTCTAGAACACTGTGTATCATAAAATAATAACAGTCTACGTACTATAGCTGAATTTTCCAGTATGCTGCCGTCTCCAGAATAAAGTCAACTTATTTCTAATATTAAATCATTCAAAATCACTCTACTATAAACATAGGCACCTACTAATATTATGGGCGACACAATATGAGATAATCATTTATGCTTAATTTAAGACTTTCATTCACAATAATTTAATTACTAGACTTTACCTAAAATATATAATAAATGTTCAGTAAATAAATATTTTTCCCATTTTGCACTGATTTTTGAGATCTTTGGTGATGAATATTTAGCATCTGTTTGCTATTTAACATCCGTTGCCTTTTCCTAATTTTAATTTCCGAGGGGACACAGTATTACAAACCTAAACTTTTTACTATTATTTTTAATACATACGGGCTATGAAAAACAACAGTCAGTTTATTGAATATTGTTAGCGTTAATGACACTAAAATAATTTCACACATATTGTGTTACGCTATCGACCATAAATAGCATTAAAAATGTTTATTGCTGTTGTTGAACAAACATTAATGAAAAAACACTTGCATTATCATATTTTCGGAAAAATCAATATTGAATATGTGGATAAAATCTTAAATCGTTCTAGTACTTGTACGATAAATTATTCAGGAATCCCAACTTTGTCGTGTTCACTTTTTGAACTGCTATTGTCATGTTCTACTTGCGGGGTTCACTATGCTTTGTTTGTAGGTCTTGGTTTAGGTCTTTAAAATGGTGAAAACACTGTAAGGCCTCGACCGGAACATGACAAGTAGCAGTTCAGCAAGTAAACACGATAAAGTTGAAATTACAGACACTGCTAATTCAAATAACAAGATGAAAAAGTATTTCGGAATCTGACGGGACGGAGCTAAATGGCATCTGTTTTATTAATATTATAATAACTTTGTATTGTTTTTAATATAGGATTAGGTCACTTTGTATTTTTCTTTACTAATTTTTGATCATTGAATAGTTATAACATTTACGTTTTTCAAAATAATTGCTTAACCGGCAGTAATGTTTTAAACACTATAGCTGTTTCTGTAAAGCGTCATCTTCACCAATTCTAAATATAAATATCGCACAGTACCCGTAGGAGGTTTAGAGTCATAAGAGTAGAGAAATGGTAAAAATGCGAATGGTATATGTGATTATCGTGCTGAAAACATTTTATTTGAATTGTTTAGACACGGATATTGTCGGATAATGGTGAGCGGATAATGTTTAATATTGTTACGACGGTCTAACTGATCGTCGTATGGTACAGTGGAAAACAAAATAAAGAGACCAATTAAGTCACTGATCACCAGTTGTAATTGATGACATTTAACAGTGTGAAATTAATAAGTTATTCATGAAATTATACTCGTGAAATAGTTCAGTTAAATTTGTCCACACGCAATAATAATGTAAACTAATAGAGTCCCGCATAATTATTATAACACAATAACACTTCGCCACAATAATTCAAACCTCACTTGAATAAATCGCCACTTAAACGCACTGACTAATCGCCTGACGTCAACTGAGTGTCCGTCGCTGGATCCGTTTATTTATACTCCGCTGAAGTGATAGAATAATCGGTCACTTTCTCGATGACGTGTCGAGCAAACTGCGTATTACAGGCGCTGTAGAATCCACTAGAAACCGTGCAATGTGTCTAACCTTGAACCTAGTGGGGGACCGGTACGGTCTGGAGTAGCCTCGATTGTTGACGCGTGATAAGTGTCACGTAATTGTCTTTCATCTCAAGGTAGCAACAATATGTACGCACACACACATTGCAGCTGGGCTCCGCTGGGATAGCTGAGACATCGTGTCGTATCTCGTAACAATATCATGTTAGCAGAGGGCTAATGGAAAGATGGAGCGCTACGTTTTGTTGTCAGTTTTGATCAATAATTGAGTTTAAAAATTATGCAGTAAGGTCGCTTTTGACGACCCACAATTATGGAATGTATTCTTGCGGGACGTATAAAACTATTCGCTTCTAATAATCGATACCGCTGTTTCTTTGTTCCTTAAAGAAAAATGTTTACAACAATAGACTACGGCTAAACAGCCCAGGAACCTATAACGACATTTAAATTATTACTATTATTACTATTATTACTTTTAAAGGTGTGGGTGAAAGAAATAATTGTAATAAATAACCCGGACGAAGTACCACTTTAACAATTTGAAAGTATAACCAAAAATTAGTTAAATCTAATTACTCCTTACTAACAATAGTAAAAATGTAACTTTACTAGTGTGTAAATATTGCATGTATTTTAAGAAAAAAATAGATTTTTAATCGAAAAAAAAACATTTTATGACTTCATTAGATTTATTTAAATTGTACAGTGGTAACAGATTCAGCCATGTAATTACGTTTTTGCCTTTACTTATCAATGTGTAACAGCATCTTTTCTATTCGACATTTAAATTTTTCGTCAGTTTGTACTCTGAACGTAGTATGTGTTTAAAGCTTTAAATCATTAGTTGTAAACTGTGTATACATTTACTTGTGTACTATACACATTTTGAATTTTGTTTTTATTATCAACAACATGTAACATCTTGCAGCAAATTAAAACTATGTAACAAACAGGTCGACCACAGAGTTGACGTTACCTACTTTAGTTACGTTTGTGGCGAAAATAGGTAAACCGATAGCCTAAGTCTATTAAACCTAGTATTATAAATAGATGTTACTATAAAATTTATCTAATTACTAAGAGTGTACTGTACAAAATAATTACAGTAGCAAGATTGCAAAGCTTATTTTACTTTGAGAATTACACAAAAATGCGACAAACCCTTGAATATACGCGTCCACACACATAGATAGTACTTCCATTAAAAAGTAAGTTAAAATTTGTATGACTGCATATTTATATGTGTGTCGTATTCAGAGTTACGTTACAGTGACCAACTATTAGAAGTTTAGCGTTTGTGTTTATGGATTTAAAAAATAAAATATAAAACAGTGCCTTAACTGGTACCTTAGGCTTTAACCGCCAGCGTCAACTCTGTTAATATTTCGACCCTTCACCGGTGTAGCAGGCCGTAGTCTCTACAGTACTGTGGAAACTGGTGAAAAGCGTACCAGTTGCGTTTTCAAATAGTTACACCAAGGATGGTCTCCACTGTTAGTGCCAAAACGTCTGTTTTATGCAGCTCATTACACCACAGCCTTATAGCCCAGTGAATAGTAAAAATATCGTCGCTCTTTGTCCTTCATTAACAATGTTAACTATAGTGACGACGCTCTGGGCTGTGCGGTTGTGCGTCGCAGAGGCGAACCGCTCGTGAACTGAGTTCCGAGCTGCCTTCTGGAGCTCCTGCCTCGTTGCCCTGCCCAAGTAGGGCGTGTGCTCTGTAGCAGGCCGTTTCTCGGCTGTTGTGCTACCCTACACTAGCGCAGTGTACACCGAGGGCGTTTCCACGAATCACCCGAACGTATACGGTACCCACCCAGCCCAGCCACAAGAGGATTGTCTGGGAACCTCGCCGCACGTGCATAAAATTTGCGTGCAAGCCGCCTGAATATTTCGTCGAAAGAACCGACGCCAAGACCTCTCTTTAGAAGGCGTGATTAAAAGCGACGGGGGACTTTGGCCGCTAGCCGAAGACCCCTGTCGAGGACGGTCTGCAACTTCTTTTTATGTATAACGGCGAGGTAACCCCAAACCGGGCAAGCGTAAGTAATGACCGGCAGCAAATACGCGGCGACGATCATCTTGCCCAATTTCCTGGTCATGGCTGAGCTGATCAGGAGTGGAAACAGTAAGCTCAGACGAGCGGATGTTCACTTAAGAACTGTCTGAGCGTGGGTACGCCAGGTGAGACGACGGTCAAGGTGTACTCAGAGGTACTTGACCTCGTTGGACGAGCGCAAGTATGTTCTGCCGTTGCGTAACTGCCTAACAGGGTGATTCCGTCGCTTTGAGAATTCGACGGGTACAATCTTGGTAGCGTTGAGTTGCACTCTCCAATTTTCAGTCCAGTCCCCGAGCGAGTCGAGCTGGCGCTGCAGTCGTAAGACGGCTCTTTCCATATGACCATCTGCCGTAAATAAGGTAAGGCCGTGTCGTCCGCAAAGAGGGACAACTGGACTCCAGGTTGTTTCGGCACTTCGTTGACGTAGACTGAGAACAGAAGGGGGCCACGAACACTACCTTGAGGGACGCCTGCTGTGATTCGTCTCTCGGAATAGACTGAATCGCCAACTCTCACGCAGTAGGTCCTCTATGTCAGAAAGCTACCAATCAGATGAAGGTAGCAGTCCTGGAGCTGGACTTCCGTAAGTTTGAATAATAGGCCATCATGCCACACTCTGTTAAGGCTTTTTCAACATCTAAGAAACAGCCAACGGTCCGTTCTCTCCGACACCCGGCGTCCATGATGTATTCCACCATTCTCATCAGTTGATGAGTGGTAGAATGGCCCACACGGAAGCCGAAGTGTTCGGGGATAAGCACGTCAAAGTTAAATAGATGTTCTCGTACACGACGCTGCTCGAGTCGCTCAAAAACCTTGGACATAGCGGAAAGTAGGCTGATGGGCCGGAGGTTGTCGGGGCGGGAAGCATCCTTTCCCTGCTTCGGTATTGCGATTACCGTAGCCTTTCGCCATTTCTTGGGAAAGTAGGCTTGTCTGAGACACGCGTTGAACACGTCAGTCAAGATTTGAACTCCAGTCTCCGGGAAAAGTCGTAGAGCGGTGTTCGTTACACCGTCCGGGCCTGGAGCTGTTCTTGGCTGAAGTTCAGCGAGCCGATCTGAGACCTCTTCCAAAGAAATGGGTTCAGGCTCCGCCGTGATCGGAAGAGATAGTAAGTCGTCGTCCACATCAATCTCGACGTGTTCGTCGAAGTCCCATGAGAGGGTTGGGAGCAAACTGGCGCTCGAAACACGCACCCAAGTGCTCGGCCTTCTCCTCCGGGCGACCCAGGAGTTGTCCGAACGGCCCAACGATGGAGAGGAGTGGAGGTCGTACCCTCCGTCCCGTCATTGCGGAAGGTATTCTGTGCGGTTGACTTTGCTGGTCCGCATCCCCCGTTCGGTCCACAGCGAGTTCCCAAAACCTACGTCGGAAAGCTTTCAGACTGCCACGCAGTCGTCCGGTGAGCCGATTGTATGCTGCCTTATCGGCCGGATCACGGGTCCTCTGCCAACGTTTCCGGAAGTAATTCCTCTCGCGAGCGAGAAGGGAGACTTCCTCTGGGATGAGTTGGTAGTCAGGCGTGAAACCGGTTCTCATTCGTGAAGACAGGTCTACTGCCGAGATGATTCCATCTTCGATTGCCGCTACTGCTTCGTCTAGGAGGCGGACGGAATCGAGTGGGCCCGCTGGCGGCAGTCTACGGCACAGAGCCGGGCAGTAGCAGTCCCAATCGATTACCTTCTTTTTGTCCCGTGTAAAGGCGTGCTGGGTAGCGGCGTGGACCAAGATCGGATGTGGTCGGATGTCAGCTCCGTAAGCGCGAATACCTCGACCGGACAGACAATTCCTTGGGTAACCGCAACATCCAGAACATCAGGAGCCGCATTAGGTTGCGTCGGAAAGAACGTGGGTTGCGCTGGACCAATCACCATCGCCCGGCGCGATTCAACATATCTGAGCAAGCGCTTCCCGTTCGAAGTAGTCAAGCGACTTTTCCAAACGCGATGCTTCCAATTCGGATCGCCGGCCAAAATTACCCTTCGGTGGGAATCGAAGATGACGTCGAGTTCGCCGACTAGGAGTTCACCGCGAGGGGGCTCGTATGCTGAAACCACGAGGACGCCGCCAAGAACTCCGTGGACCTCAATGGCGGTGGCCTCTAGGTTAGTGCGCTGCACGATGATGACCTATACAGGTACTCACCGCGATCGCCGTGCCGCCTCCTTGTCGGCCAACTCTGTCATCCCGAAAGACCACGTAATTCGGTTAAACGAAACCGGTTCGCCGAGGTCAGGTGGGTTTCTGTGTACGTCGGGTTTGCACCGAGCCAAGAACTCCAGAAGGTCAGAATGCTTGGAAGCGATGGAGTTAGCATTCCAGGCTACGAGCGAGAGGTCTTGTCTAAGGGCTCGGTTCATAGAAGACTTATGACAGTACAAGCTTCCACCAAGAGCATGAACCTCTCGGTTTGGTCAGCAGTTTCCAGGCGGTCACGGATGGACCTGATGGTGGATGCGACTTTCGTGAGGTCGTAGCCTGACAGAAAGTCGCGGACGAACTGTGCGTCATCGGAAGTGACGGACTGGACGGTTTGCCTGGAAACTGTGGCCGCAGAAGGGCGACAAGGCTTAACGGCAGATCGGGTCGTGTTGGTGGCAGCTACAGGACCAGGGGCGGTCGAATTTGAATTTTCGGTAGGAAAAGTACGCTGCTGCGCTTCGTCGGGCTTGTACAGAGAAGCAGGACTTTTCTTGGGCTATGGGCAGGCAGGAGATCGGGTCCGAGCATCCGGTGTGGTTATCCCTTGATTTTTGGGTTTAGTTTTCCCTGCTCGCGAATAACGCGGAGGTGGTAGTGGTGGTGAGGCTACCTCTGGTTCAGAGGCGGGAGTTGGTGGTTCCACAGAGGTGGAGGGTTGATTTTCCGGCTCCATAATCGAGATAGTGGCTACAGGGCGTGTCTCTGTTACGGAAGGCGAGGCGAATCATTTTTGTGCCTTGGTAGGGGCTGGAGGTGGAGCCGGAGAGAACTCGCGCTGTGCCAGTGGTGCCTTTGGAGTCGGCTTAGCCTGAACGTTAGGCTTTTTCTGTGTAGGGGGCTGCGTTACTGGCTGCTTCGGTTTTGGGAGGGGCCCCTGCAGCTTTCGCTTGAGGAGCTCCGGCCTATATACCGGGCAGTTGCTATAGCTGGCTGCATGGCCATCGCCAGAATTGATGCAGCAGTATTGAGACTTAAATGCCACAGTGCAGGACCGTGTTGAATGTCCCAGAGAACAACGTAAGCAGGCCGGAGCACTGCGGCAGATGGCAGACGTCGGTGTGGTGGCCGCACCTCTGGCACCGGTGCACTGTGCTAGCTTGCCCGGGGGGGGGGGACTGGATTCCACCCTGACGCGGAAGCCAAACAGCGGCGTCAGGTGGAAAATCTTGTCTCCAGCCTCGCCCTTCTCGAGATGGAGACGGACGATTGGGAGAGGGACTCGGTTTTCAGAGTTGGTGAACAGGCGTAAAATTGCCTGCACCGGGTAACCGAGGTCTCGGATTTCCATGAGGATCTCCTGTGGATCAGTATGCGCGTCAAGCCCACGCAGAATTACAGACAAGTGCTTGAGCGACGTGGAGAGAAGATATGGTATGCAGGTTATTAGCCTGCAAGAACGCCTCGACCAAGCGGTGGTCCTTGAGCCGACGGACGACAACATTGACCGTGTCACTGCCAAGAAGCTTAACGTCAAATCTGTCGGCCGACAGTCCGTGGGCCGCGATCAGCCGCCAGTATAAGGCGGTGACATTGGTCACTCCGTGGACGAACAGGCACGGCGTGCGACCAACAGCGGAGGGAGCCGGAGCTGCCTCGAAGTAGTCGGCACCGCGGCCTGTTGGCCCTGAGAAGGATCGAAGTCCATGGCCGAGGTCCGTGAGGAGGCGGACTCGGATGAATGATTTCTCCTAGGCTTCTTAGCCGGGCGTCTACTCGGGCCAACGGTCACGTATTCGTCTGGCTCTTCCACCGGGAGGGAAAGTAACGGGTGAGGAAGCTCCTCCGTTTCCATCGCACGAGGCGTATGAGGCGAGTCGCTCGCGAGGGGCAAGGCAGAGCCGAGCGACCCGACACTCGTGCCGTCGCCCGTGTGGGCATGCTGGCCGAGTGTGGCCGCCGGGCAGAGATTGCAAGGCAGTCCCTGCCAGACGCCAGGAATCTTGGGTCCGGCCGAAGCCGAGTGACCCACGCGGCTACTCTGCTCACTGCAATACGGGAGAAGCTGGGCTGACGACCAGCTTCGTTAGATACCAGTCCTTACCTAGACTGGAGTCCACTTGTTCCTTTACCACGGTGGTGTGTGAAGCGGTGTTTACCACTGGTGGGGATCCGCAAGGATTACTCGGGACAGTGCTACCTAATAGCCGTGGGCAGGTTAGAGAGTAAGCACTGATATACGGTAGTCATCCAGAGCCCAGAGCAGTCCTCTTCTTTCATGGCCGGTGAGATGTTTGCTGGTGTCAGGTGGTCCTGATAAGTTCTTCTGCCAGCTGCCTCTTCTACCATCTACTCAGTTCACCGGCAGCAGCTGGCTCTTTTGGTCTACTCAGCTAGCGAATAACATTGTCCTCTTCAAGAGAGGCAGGCGACTGCAAGCAGTGGTGTGTAGCGTCAAAGCTTCAGATCTGAAGAGCGTCCAAGAAGGTGCACTCTATCTGTTCCAGAGCTGGATGCAGAACGTGCCCATTCCCCCTCCTTTTGTGACGGCGAGAGGTCGCCGCTAACACCTGGCAGCGCGTGACACCTGAGGAATACGCAGCGAGCCAATCAGGGATCAGGAGCCGAGACATGACACCTGACGATTACGCAGCGAGCCAATCAGCGATCAGCGGCAGGGCATAAAATGAGCGCCGGTAGAATTTTTTCTACTATCGCCACGCCATCGAACGCACTTCATCTCCTCTCCACTATCGGAAACGACATCGACGCGGAGCCAGCCGGAAGAAACAGCCGAAGAGTATGGACGTTCTTCGCATTCTTCGCCCTTTAAAGCACCAGCGATGGACGTCGCTGGGCCGGCAGCGGTCTCTACAAACTGATGCCGAAAGAAGAGGAGGACTGCAGTACGCCACGAACAGCGGGCGCAGCCGCCGACCATCACAGCGCGGCTCGGGCGGAACGAACATCACAGCGTTTTCACCACACTGCCTTTTTAGCGTCAACAAAATAACGAAGAGTTGTACGGTTGGAGCCATTTGTCATGTGACAAACTTTTTGTCCGGTGACACTTTATAGAAGACTGTCGTTTGCTTAAATCAAAATAGTTTAACATGTAAAAATTTAATAACCACACACACACACACACACACACACACACACACACACACACACACACACACACACACACACTGCAACAGTACGAATGTATATGGTGCTGTGCATTGCACAATTAGTTAAGATAATTTGTGTATATTAAATAAATAATCACTATTGTCAGTAGTAATAATTATTCAGATAGAAAGCTATAAAAGGGACAACGAATTTGCCTGCTTGAATAGGTAGGTCACGCCAGACACAGCTGCGTCTGTGTACACGTGTATCTTACGTGTGTGAGTGCAGCCAGTTAATTCCTTGCTCCAGGCTTGCTCTCTTTCTCGTTCGACTACAGCGGCAGCCGGAGGCTATGCCCGGCAGCTTCAACTCTTTCTCGATCAACCACAGCGGCAGGCGGAGGCTATGTCCGACAACATCATCACTTTCGTGAGATCACCACTGCAGACAGAGGCTATTACGGAAGACGAGAGAGCAGCACACTACATGGCATAGATTCCAGACGTAGAGTACGAGTCATCGGACTACTGAGAGGATCCGGAGGACGAGGAACGGATTCCAGGACTACACGACTACGGAGAATCAACCAGGATCAAGGACTTAGGACCAGAAGAGGATACGCTGAGAAACCGCAACGATTAAGGTGAAAGAAAGCCATATATTCATCCAAACGAAAGACTTAGTCAAAGACAATTAAACATTGTAAAAAGAAAGACAATATAATATCAAAAAGTGTAATTAATAATTTGTAAGTATAACTGTTCTTGTATAGTAATTAGAGTAATATTTGAATTATGAAAGTATAATTTTTGACATGATAATTTATTGGAAATATTTAAATTAATTATGAAAGAATAGTAATTTTTCTAAAGTAATTAATAAGTCATAAAAAAGAAATGCATATGCAACAACAATAAGAATTTGAAAAAAGAAAGATTAGAATATTTGATAATAATTTAATCATAATAAATGGAGCAAGGCGAGAGCAATATTATATAATAAGCAATGTTAGTTATAGTTATAAGATTATTTTATGTTTCTATGTAATATGAGATTACTTGTATTTAAACAAGGAGCTGTACTACGAGTACACATACACATGCAAATAATAATGAGTTTTTAGCTCGCAATATAAATAAAAGTTTTAATTAATAAATGTTTTGAAAGATTCTAAACAATTCACGTTGTTAATATTATTACGATTAAACCCGTTGAATATTTATAACGTAAGTATCGTCAACGATACAGATAGACAACATAGGCAAAAAACGTTATAACACATATAAACCTAATTAACGTATATGAAAATAAATGATCGTGTAGTTTAGAAGTAACAACAACTATTGACGACAACACAGCTGATTCACAACACTTTAATATCACTTACGTACACTTATTAATGATATTATTTAATATTCTTCCAGTTTGGGCATAATAACAAGTTGGGTATATTTTGAAATTAAGGAAGTTCTGTAATTTGCTTACCTGATGAGGCTAAGCACTGACCGATTGTAGAGACCTCATAGATTTTTTATTTTACATTTTATCAAGTTACATATCTTCAAAGGCTTTCGATTTTGACAATAGGGTCGGTTGTTAGTCCATTATTAAGTGTCTCCTTATCACTGTATTCACCAAACGTCACAAGGTCATAACGTGGTAATAAGAGTTTGCAATATGTCACCTACAGTGAATATCTTACACTACGCGGTGTACCTACAACGTCAAGAAGCGTTCTAGAATTTTTTTCTTAAAGAGTATCGGAGATGTTGAAATACGCTACCTTAAGGGCGGAAAACAGTAGTTTCTATGACACGCTATGTGTAACTAATCAAGGTTAAATAAATTATTTTTTATCAAATTAGAATTGATAAATCTTACCTTATTTGCAAATTCCGAAAGCAGCCAAACCAATCTGGAAAGAAAACAATACACTATTGACCATTAAATTGAAAAACACGAAATATTTAGAATAAATTTTAATTCATTAGGTTTTTGTTAATTTTTTGATAAGCCACAATTGAACATGATAACTAGTGTTATTTCAAAGTTAAGGAAATTTGAAAACCTATAAACTATCTTTGACTTTAAAGGTAAAGGAAGAATCGAATTTCCTAGAGAAATGATAAAAAAGAAAGTAGGTAAAATTATTGTTTATGCGAAAGAACAAAAATACTAAGTAAAAAGAAAATAAAAATTAGTGTTAACCGAATAAAAATGAAGATACTTATTATAAGTACACAAAAAATAAGTATCTTATTATATAAATATATAGAATTCTTATATAGAAAATTATATAAATCTCTATATCTCATATAGAAATAATTATATTTATTTATACGTTAATAATTTTTATACTTGTTCTTTTTCAAGAATTAAAATAAAATGTAAGATATTGTTACGACGGCCGCATGGATCGTCATGTTCTACAATGGAAACAGAAAAACTGACACCAGATGAAGTCACTAAATACAAATTTAATTAGAAAGAAACAACAGTCAGAAATCAGTAGTATCACTCATACAATAATTTAAATTAAATTTCTGGTTAAAATACAACAATAAAAACGGATACACCCCTAATTTAATAAACAAACTACACAAACACATGATAAACAAAAACAACAAAACACAAAATAATAACAACAGCACACTACAAACTAAATACATCACACTCACATACCATAACTCCAACACACACAAACTCGCCAACACATTCAGAAAACACAAGTACAAAATAGCATACAGAACAAACAATAACATCAAAAAACACATCAATGATACAAACACGGACATAGACAAATACCACAAAACAGGTGTTTACAAATTAATTTGTAAAAACTGCCATAGTTTCTACATAGGCCAGACGGGAAGACCTTTTTCATCTCGTTACTCTGAACACCTAAAAGCTTATCCAACAAAATATATATTCTGCGTTTGCCACACACATACTCGTACACACAAAAAACCACAGTTATAGCAACATAGATACTAATCTTGAAATATTACACTACTTACCCAAAGGTCGAAAACTTAACACAGCAGAACAATATGAAATATACAAACACCACACAACACAACCAAACAACATACTTAACGACCAATTACAGTATAAATCACACACACTTTTTGACACAATTATACAAAAAACTAACAATAATTTGGATCCCCGCGCCAATCCCCTTCCACCACACACCACCCCCACTATACCTTTCAAAATAAAAACCGTCACATGTTAATGGCAGTCTGTCTCAAAGCTGACAAAGGCGAACACCACGCCGAAACGCGTACGAGAAGAAAAGACAAGTAAGTTTCACAAGTTGAAAGTTTCAATATTCTATAAAGTATAAACAATAAATTGTTACAGTTCCGCGCAGTAAATAAAACTAAAACTAACACTAAAACTACAAGTCACAATAACAGTCACAAACCTCATTATTACGAACCTCACTGTAATGTCTGTCGCTGGTCAAAAAACTAAACTAACGCCGCTTCTAAATCCAGTATTCGTACCTTGGCTGTGTGGCATTGTAGTGACACAGGAAGCCTTGATGCCGGTAAAACAGTGAGAAAGGGGCATAACTTACCGTCTGAATGACCTGGAGCGTCACGTAATTCGGGCGCACACACTACAGGTGCAAAGCGTCACCTACCCATAAGATGTACCCTGTGTCTTCAGCATAGTTAGTCTATATATCTATGCAGATAATATTGTATTTTTCGTAACTTAGAAAAACAGTCGAGACGCATTAATTTTATTGAAACAATATTTTTTAAGCAAACTATAACGTTTTAATCCTTGCCAAAATTGACTTAATTCAAAATATAATGTAATGTTTTTCTTACAACAGCTAACGCCTTACCAAAATTGACAAATTATTTGTACTTGTGCAATAGCAGCTTTACAGTGTTATATGTCAAAATAATAATGTATACTCCTTACGTTTTCGGAAGGCACCTAAGAGATTAGGAGACCCTTGCCCACCAACGCGCACTCACACACACACACACGCGCGACCAGTTTGACCTGCCACTAATGGCGCTTCGACGAGTCACCTACTAGGCATTGAACGACAAAACTATGAAAATTTGTATTCTAGATTTTACATAAGTTATGATACATTTTTTGGATTCTATATTCAATTTCCTTCAAAATGGGTCCAAACACGAAATAATGACGACATTTATGAGTTTAAAAAAGACGCCAAACACTATTCTATACTTTATTCAAATAGAAAAGTGTTTCGCGTATTTCTAAAGCTCATAAATGTCGTAATTATTTCTTGTTTGGACCCATTTTGAAGGAAATTGAATATTATTACGACTGTCTACTCGATCGTACTTTTAATGAATTTTTAATGAAGAATGATTAATTTTTAATTTTTAATTGAATTTTTAATTTTTAATGAAGAAAGTTGTGTTAGTGGCTAAAATTTACAAACAGAATTATCACTGTTGCTCACCACTGTAGAAAAATTATTCCGATTAGCGCTTTCAAGCTACTCAGCTCATCGTCAGATCTGAATTCCAATCAGACGATGACCTGAGAAGCTTCAAAGCGCTAATCGGAATAATTTTTCTATAGTGGTGTGCAACAGTGATAACCCTGGAAAAGTTAATTAAACTAGAAACATTAATCTAAGTCGGTTTAAATCTCATAAATACAAATGTATAAGTCGAGCGACAGTAAAAGATTAATAGAAATTGGTGAATTACTATGAAAGTTAGTATTCATATAATAAGTAACACATTAACAAGTGTGCTATTTAGATGTAACAAATTATAAATTATTATTGTTACGTCAGTCACACGGATCGTCGCATTTGAACAGTGGAAACAAATTAACACCAGATGAAATTGCCTTTTATAAATTTACTTAGAGTTTAAATAAACAAAGATGTCAGTAAACACACCTGTACAACAATTCTTCAACAATATTATTGTCTAACTAACCTAGAGGTGTAAGGTATGATGCGCAATATATAGTTTCTCATGTACAAATGCCAACCTCACCTTCTCGAAGTACACCCTTGGTTGTATGGTGCACCCTGTTTTAACTGACTAGGAAATGGCGACCGAGTGACTACCGAAATAAGTAGTCTCGCTTGCTAGTCAACAGTTTCGGGTGGATAAACTGGCATGTGGTAGGGTACCTCATTGTACTGGGGTTGAAAAATCGGCCCCGAAAGCTGATGAACTAATAACTAGTAGAAGGATGTAGGATTGGGGTGTAGAAGGCAACAAGATACCACTACATTAAAGATCGCTTAGATATCTCTAGTAATATCATCATGGCTATATTCAAGGCAAAATCATTCGAAGCTTCAATTTCCCCAATCGGATCTCCGGGGAGGGGGACAGCTTTGAACAGTCATGAAGTAAAAAGAAAATTAAATATAAACACCGACGTAAAAATATGCACTTGGAACGTGAAAAGCTTCAATATCTGCCATATCCTATGAGAAATGAACAGAGATTTTACTTATTGCAGTCCATACTACAAGGAAAGTACTTGGAAAGAGAAAGGAGTTGGGTGACCGAGAATATCATGGGTGAGAAATTTAAGGACATGGTTTGGCAGTGAATACAACTGACTTATTCCGTGCAGCAATACAGAAAGTTAAAATAGTCTGTATGCTATCCAACATCCGAAACGGATTGGAACTATCAGAAGAAGAAGATCTAACTAACAAAGAATAAATGACACTAATTTAACAGTGTCACACTACATGTTACAAGTCACCATTTGCATGTGTCCTCACGCAGTAAGTCACATTCACTTTTTCACTAATCGTACAGTGAATTATGTTATAAACCTAAACGCTCCTTTGGATATAAACCTTAGTAAAATGGACCCAGATATTGCTAGAACAATAATATACAATCTTATGACTGGGTGTTCTGCGTAGCAATATGACTGATTAAGGCATAATATTTATCAGCCATTGTGAATGAGATATTTTTTTAATAAAATATCTAAAAAGCTAATTAAAAGAGGTCAAAAGTATAAGGAACAAATTATAAGTAAAAAACAAAGTTGAGGAATCAACCGAATTAAAACAGAGCAACAATAAATCACAGGAGTATTTGAATGTGATATAAATTATCAGTTATTTTCTTTGTGTTGGCAGTCTTCATAACAACCTTGTCGAATTTTGTTGCTTCTCTGCTATGTACAATTTTTCCTATGTACAATTTTGTTCGAGGGAAAAATGTACATAGCAGAGAAGCAACCAAATTCGACAAGGTTGATATAAATTAAATAAACCAAAATTTAAAAACCAAAATACTCTGCTCTAAGCTCCGGACTATATTTTTAGAGAAGTAATTAGTTGAATAAAATTGTTTTTATTGAAGTATTTGTTCGAGTGGGAGAAAATTAAAGCGATTTGGTTACATATAATTTGATAAATATTGTTTTATATTATTAAGTATTTCCGTATATCAAGTTTTGTGTGCTCAATAGAATTTACGATAACTTTGGTGATAATAATTTTAGCTCTCATATAACAGGATTTTTAATGTTTTGCCATATTCCATTAATACAGTAGGCCGTTAATGATCCGAAATAATTTTTGTCGAATGTAATTTGGATATCTGATTTGATATGGATATATAAAAATTTCTGAACGTATAAAAAGTTTGTAATACAGTATACAATCTGAAAAACTAGAAAATTATTACATTCCCGAGAGTAATATCAGTTTTATGGTGCTCGATATTGTGAACAAGGAACAAAAAACTTAGATTAAATAAATAACATACATGAAACATCAGTATAGAGAAAACATCGAGTCCTATAGCAGTAACAACAGTTTATAGCTAATAGAATAAGTATGCGTATTCTTGTTCATCATTTTGCTTAGCATGTTTGCATTTTTTGAAGGCATGAAGACGTTTGAACTCTTAATTTATGTAAAATTTGAAATACTGTACCTACAGATGCAGCACAAGAACTCTAAACGCATCAGTATGTATTATAGATAACATCCCAACCCCATTTTCTACCTACATTTTGTTCCCTATCAATGCCATTTTTAGGTAAAGATATACAAATATTATTTGTTTTTTTTTTATAATAATATTACACGACTTACGGCTGAGAGTTTGGACTTTTAATAAGCACACAAGAACCAAATTAATAAAAGCAGAGACGGTCTTCTGGAGGCGTTTGGCAAGAGCATCTGGACGTGAGAAAATTAGAAATTAAGTCATTAAGGGCAGAATGAATGTGAAAAATTCAGTTGTTGATTTTGCCCAAATAAAAAAATTACAATTGTATGGGCACAAGAAAAGCTTGTGGCAAGCTGGTATGGCACAGGAAAGATTACTAAGGAGAGTTATGGAATGGAACCTGCTGTAGCACTTCCCGCAGCTGGGCTCCAGAAGTGTTCAGCATACACACAAATAACATAATATAATATCTAAATACATTAAAATGCTTAAGACACCTTTTCTATGTTGCAACTTACTTCTCTAGGGTTTCTATAACTAACATAATTATATAAAAGGAGCAGGTGCGAGTAAAGAAATTGTTGAAAGCAACGATCTGTGAGCTGAGTCGGATGCGACCCGTTTATTTCAAAAACATTACGAGCCTCTAAAATTTGCCTAATTACGTGCCAGTCAGCAACGGTCAGTACTGAGCCAATTTTTTTTTTTTTAACTGAATATAGAAAATGTTAAATGCTAAATATGGGGGGTCGCATAAATCAATGCTAGTTTACAAAACGGGGTTCAGCGTACACGCTGTGATCTACTTATAAATTTCTGACACTGTTATCTATCGCAAAAGTTTATAAAATTGTTTCTGACACTTATGATCAGTAACTAGTTTGTCTCGCTTTTGCTTCGTGATTATGCAGCAACCACCACCGTAAGTTATTAGGTAAAAATGTTACTTGGCAATCCAGATAAGTCCTTTTGCAACCTGCTGTATCTGGTCGCTACGGCTGCGTGTTCCTCAGTACCTGGTTTGAACCACTGCTATGTCTGTGCTGGAAGATCGTGTAAAACTGTACGAAGTTCGTGTTCTCGTATCTTCTGTCCGGAACGTTGAACCAAGTTTTGAACTTGGTTATTGAGGCTCCCAAACTTGACGAAAGTCCGGCGACGGGCCGCTCAGCTCACAGCGTTTTATGGGAGACTGACGAGATTTAACAAAGCCAACGATAGGGTTAGTAAAAGGGAGGGCGTGACGTCGGTGCGTCGGGCAAGGTACAATACGCGGATTGTTGCATTCGGCAGAAGACGAATGATTGCAACAAACCCACCAGGGAGAAGGAAACGAGGAACATGAATAGAAGAAATTCAAACTATATTGAAGGAACGAGAAATTGAAGATCTTTGGATGACCAATCGGTAGCGGCTGAGAATACAATCACTTCTGTAATCTTTGGTTACGGAAAATGTGTAAACATTGTACAGCCGGATTAATAATAATATATAAATATTAGGGGTAGTAATAATACAAAATCTTCATTAAACTTTACAGCATAGCCATTCTACTTAATTTATTTATTACCGTCTAAAGTGTACACGGGAATCCGTGTTTCTAATTCAGGTATTTAAATGAAGTTATTAAATGCGCATATATTACAGAACAATATGGAACTGAAATGTAATTTATATGCAAATTCAGAATTTGTGTACCACCTGTAAACTATTAAGCGCAATGTCATGTTCACGTTGCGTAATTGAATAGCACGATGCAATGGAATTAACACTTTGTCTTTAGTTTATGTTTGTGTTTGAAAAAAACAACGTGTTCAAGCAATAATATACAGAAATCGGCTGACTTTCAATTACACAATTACTCATGCACATTACAAAGAGCAAACACGCCGACGGTAAGTGAACACACACACACACACACACACACACTAAGTCTCTCCCTTTCACACAAACACATGACGAACAAATACGATTTTAAAGTACAGGATGAGCCAGAAGTCATGCAACCCAGTAATTAATATACTCACAATTTTTCACAATTTTCTCACCACAGATGCTGGAAATGTCCTCCATCAGCTGTGACACACGCCTTAACACGTTTCGTCATGTTAGTTGCTACTTTTTGGGTGGTCGCTACACCTATGCGGGATATTTCGTCTTCGATGTTGTGCTTCAGTTGGTCGAATGAATGAGGGTTGTTCTTATAGACGTTATCCTTCAGATGTCCCCAAAGAAAAAAGTCGGGGGGAGTTAAATCTGGGGTTCTAGGCGGCCACAGTCAACGTGAAATGATGTGTCCCCCAAAGAACTCACGCAACATTATCATTGTGCTATTCGCTGTGTACGCTGTTGCACCATCTTGCTGCAGCCAGCAGTCTCGTTCATCAGCCTCTAACAATGCTACGAATTGCATGATGATGTCCTGGTAACGTTCAGCTGTTATCGTTTCCTTGAAAAAAATTGGGCCTACAATTCTTTTGCGCGAAATTGCACACCAAACTCCAACCTTCTGTGAATGTAATGGGGTCTCATGGAAAACGTGAGGGTTTTCTGAACTCCAATATCTGTCGTTCTGGCTGTTTACATAGCCACTTAGATGAAACCATGGTTCATCAGAGTAGAAAACATAATCCAACACCCGAACACTGTTGCGAATAAAACGCAAAAACGATTGACAGTAATGTAGTCTTCTTCCCCTATCAGGTTCTTGAAGCTCATGCACAACGTGAATGCGATACGGACGGAGTTTCAGCTTCTTTGTGGCTCTGCGAACACTGCCGTAAGACATTCCGGTTTGCTGACACAGTTTACGTATCGACTTTTTTGATGAACGTAGCACGGATGCGCGGATATTTTCCAATGAGGCATCACTTAACACCGAATATCGGCAGGAACGTAAACAATCATTCACACTACCAGTTTTTCGGAAACGAGCGACTATGCGTGAAATCGTTGATTTATTAGGCACCCGTGTTTCAGGAAAAGCTACCGTCAAGTCTTCCTGACATTGTAAGAATGATTGCGATTTAAAGTAACTTTCAAGAATAAACGCACGTTCAGCCTGGGAAAAACCCATGTTTGTCCGCACACAGCTAACTCACCACTGACATCAAAAAGGAGGAAAATTGCTTGGATCATAAGCGTCTCCCACAAGGTCATCCGTTGCCAATACAAACATTCCCGCCGGCAAGAAACTAAATTTCCCGCCACAATATGTTTTCAAATTAAGGTTTGCGTGACTTCTGGCTCACCCGGTATATTATGTTTTTAGTATTTAAGTATATTATAATTCTGAGCAATTAAAAGATACTCATCATAAACCATACAAGTCAGCATTGGCAATTAAACGCAACAACTGTATGTTTGTATTTTCTGTTAATGAGATATCGTGTCTGTTCTTTTAAAAATTGTATAATGTTACAACATTACAGAACAATCTACGTGTTTGTCGAAAGTTCCAGTAGAATCCCGCTGTAATCTGTGTGCGTACGTTTTTCTCAACGCGTTAGCTAGACTGTACCAGAAGTCGCGCGGCCGCGCGCACTGTGTGCAAGGCTACAACCGATTACGTTCTGGTGTTTTCTAGTAGCGTTGTTGATGCGTAGTATGGATGTTTCTGGATTTTCGGCGGGGTATAAATACAACCTCAGGGACGGTCAGTTCAGTTTGAGTTGCGATATATTCTAGTGCGGTTCGTAGTATTGTGGCGAAGTTTTATGTGTTTTTATATTTGTGCGGGACAATTGCAATACTATTGTGTTTTATATTAGTAGACATTTTTATTGCGTGTGACCAATTTATATTTTATTTGTTGTAAGAGACTATCTTATTGATTAGAAACTGTTTAATTGTGATAATTAAAGCTGGTGATTAGTGACGTAATTGGTGTCTTGTATTTTGTTTTACAATGTACCATACGACGATCTGTTAGACTGTAGTAACAATATGATTAAGTATTATCGTTACTTGTAGAATAGAAAAAGGCAAAAAGCGTTTCACAAAATATTAACAATTATTTTTTGTCGACCAGAAATATTTAATTTTTGTGTATATTAATTGATGAATTTTAGAATGTTATTTTCCTTTTGAAGAATGTATTGTGAGTACATGCCTTAATTTAAATCAGAGCTTGAACAATTCACCTCCCTCACCAATGCAAAAAATCTATATGCAGCCATTTCTCTCTTGTTTTGACAGCACAATTACAAATTATTATAAACTGGCAAAACACGTCAGTAAGCTATTTCTCTGTATCAATTATTAGGAATATTGCTGACAAATGTTAACGAGTGGAAAGTATAGATTTAATACAACTTTGCTTACTACTAGCAACACATATGCAAATGTGATTTTGTCTCATAAGCGCGGACATATTTGTTCCAGCTTTTAAATTGTGCAAGCAGCGTGAAAGGAACGAAAAACATCTTTATTGAATGATGGTACCTAGCTAGGAGTAAAAACAATAAACCTGAGGTGAAAATAAACTGTAGATATGTTGCTGGGAACAGAGAGTGAAGAGGAAAGAAAATAAACAAGTAAATAAAAACTGTAAACATCGACGGGTGTAACAGAAAATGTGGCCAAAATCACAGTTGGATGCCGCAGGGATGAAATCATATCAACGTAAATATAATGCTGCAAACAGCGATAAGCACACAGGTATATTGCAAGCATATTGTTACGACATCACAGAAAACTCTAAATATTTATCGAATGTTCCAGAGGAATCCGGCTGAATGTTGTGGCATACGTGATTTCAACATGCGCTGGACATTTCTGGGCTCGCCAGCCCCTCCCACTGTGTCAAGGCCGCAATCAATTGCGTCCAAGTGTAGAGCTGATGCGCAGTGTTTTCTAGTAGACGCCTATTAGCGAATATTATGGAATCTCGGCGGCGTATAAATACAAGTACTGGGCGAAGTTCAGGTTCAGGTTGTGTTGCAAATTATTGGAGTGCGGTTCGTAGTATTGTGTGGTAAAGTGTTATGTGTTTTATAATTGTGCGGGACGATTGTAATAAAATTGTGTTTTATATCAGTTGACATTTTTATTGCGTGTGAACAATTTTCATTTGATTGTTGTAAGAAACTGTCTTGTTGATTACATACTGTTTTATTGTGATAATTAAAACTGGTGATTAGTGGCGTAATGGGTGTCTTGTATTTTGTTTTCTACTGTACCATACGACGATCGAGTAGACTCGTAACAATATCGATCTCTAAGAAACAAAGTACAGTATGTATAATATAATTATTATCCTATCGTTGTTACACGTCTGTATTTGACCTGTGTTGCTTCATTCTGTGTACATCCGAAACATACAATTGTATTGTCTTTAGTTAATTTATGTATCCCTATTATAGGAAACACTTGTCATAATTTTAAAATGGTTTGAATGAAATTGTAGTTTGTATTCTTACGACGGCCACACTGATCGTCTTATGGTACAGTGGGAACAAAATACAGACACCAGTGAAATCACTGATCACCAGCTGTAATTAATAACTAAGAATAATTTGAAATCTACAAGACACTTTGATAAAGTAATTCATGTTAAATTTGTCCGCGCGCAATAATAATCTTAACTATATAGATTTCCGCACTAATTATAACACAATAATCGCTTTCAAGAAAACACTTGAGGCGCATTGAGTAAATCGCCCAACGAAAAGTCCGAGAAGCCAGCAGCTTTTGTTGCTTAAATTAAATAAGAGCAGGTGCTCCGTAATAATCGATAATTTGCGGCGTTAACGAGAACTCGAAATAGCGTACTTGAGTGCGGTCTGGACAGAGACACGCAACTGCTCGGCTAGGGTGGAAGCACGCTCTCGCCTTTTCGAGAGGTTTCCATCGTTACAGTGTTCAGTGTGCCTGATAAACCAAATATGAGAATACTTTAAGAAAGTCAAAGCAAACTTAATTATACGTTTTAGGTATGAGAGTGGGTTATTAACAAAAAGAATGAAAGAAAGATTCTTGCAACGGAGATGGAATATTGGAGGAGGTGGTGTGGAATAACTAGAGTAGACAGAATAACAAACTAGGAGATCAGAAGAAGAATGGAAACGGAAAGAAGTGTAATTGACTACATCGAAGAAAAGATTGGTGTGGTACGGTGATGTCCGGAGAGCCCAAAATAGGTGGATCAACAAAGTGACGGAATGGAGTCCATTAGGAAGGAGGAAAAGGGGAAGACCGAGAAGATCTTGGAGGGACGAAGTGGATGAATCTATGCAACGTAGAGGACTTGAGGAAGGACAATGGGAACATCGGGAGAATTGGAAAGCCAGGTTGAAGGAAGGGAGACGGCACTAGCTGTAGCAACCCTATTATATATTGTTACAACACAAACAAGCCAACCCGAATACCACGGAAAAAACAATGAATCAACTATATAAAAATGTTTAAACTAAAGAAAATAAAATGACGATGACGCGACAAACGACTACATAACCCAACCCAAGTGATTGACCAAATAAAATGATACCAAATGAGAAGGGGAAAACCAAAATAAAATGAATTAAAATGAAATAAAATGCAATCGAAGAAGAAAGTAAAAGAAAATGAAACAAACCTAGTATAAATGAAATAAAAAGGGACATCAACAAATAATATAGAACAGAAAAAGGAGAAATGTTACACTCAAATATAATAATGAAAAAAACCAATAAATAACAAATGTAAAAGATAAGTATTATTATTGACTAAATAATCAATGTAAATGATAATTGATAAAACCCGATAAAGTAATGAAAAACTAAAAGTACACTAACCAAAGAAATAGAGTTTAAATGTAATAAAGAACTCTATAATGACAGGAACTTTTAATAGTATAACTAACCTTTGCGAAGTGAGAGATAGAGAGATAGAAAGATAGTAAACGTAAATAAGTGACAAAGAGAATGTAATGTTAGAGATTACCCACTAATAACGCTTAAATAAAAGATAAGAAGTGAAAAATGACAGTGTAAATCCCCAAAATAATTAGAAACAATACTGATAGGTATAAACATTTAATAATCTGTGATGAACACTAAAGGGTTAATGGTGAAAAGTATTATTAAATAAGAATTTTGTTGTAGATAGTATTAAGATTAATTGTAAATGAAGGATGCAATAGTATTCAGGGGAGGAATCCCATGGAAGGTCAAAAGTTAGTGTTACCATGGCTAGAGAGTAAAGTTTATATAAGAAAAAATGTAGTAAAGAAAATGAAAGCAAAATCAATAAACACCCTATGTTCTAAGGGATAGTCATTTAAGTAAATTTAAATGGTGTGATGATGTTTATCACCTAAATATAAGTAAGAATAAAACAAATTGTAAACAAACGTTGCATAATAGCTGTTAAAGAATTGTTCGATTAAATCTATGAATAGGAATATGGCTGAAGGGATTATACAGACCATAAACCTAAATGTTATATTATATTTTATACAGAATAGTAGATAATAGCCAAATTATAAACACTGGCAAAATAAATAAATAAAAGGATAAATTAATACAAATCTAATAACACTGGAAAGGCAATTAGACAATAATAAACAAACTGTAATATAGAAACTAATGGGAACATACAATTATTATAAAAACAGATCCAAAACACATCAACAAATAAACAAATCATTTATAATATCAAAACAAAACATAGATGAGGGTAAATTAAAGTGTAATTTGTATAAAATAAGTAAATATAGCCAATTACTACTTAGGCCTATGAAGTGCCTAACTCTAAAAAAACGAATAATTACAAATTGTAAAAAATCAACAAGGAAATTAGCAAATCCAAGGCAAATAACTAGTCAAGGATAATTAGTGAATCATATTAAAGGATAAATGTTAATTTAAGGACATAAAATAGGAAAGAAATGTAATTAGATAATATCAACATAATTGTTCAAAGAATAATACATAAGAAAACTCAACATTGTGGGATGTCAAAATGATCTTTGAAAGAAAATACGAACAGTAGTGATAATATTTAATACATAGAGAGGAAGACGGAAGAATAATAGCAATCAGAAGATATACAGTAATTTTGAATGAAAATTCAAATATGATAACAATGGTCCTAAGTTAAGTACAGCCAATCAGAATCTTTCAGTTACCATGACAACTGAAACGTTATTTATGAATTTTCCGTTAGAACCATTATTCCATTTTTGACGCTCAACAGGAATAGACGCCAAGCCGTGAATGACCAAAATTTTAATATAAAACGTTTAAAAAGTAATCCAAATTCGAAAAGATGAAGACTTAAGAAGCTGATGAAGGACCAGAACGCTTAACTGATGCCAAGGACCAATTTAACAAATTCCAAATTAATAAATTTCAACAACTAATACGGAAAAGAAGCCAGACGTACTTAAGTTCCAAAATAATTGAAGATTGAAGACTATTAAAGACCCCAACCCATTTCAACTGAATAACAGTACACATCAAGTCGACTGATTTGATAATTATTGCTAATGTATCCGAATCTCTGAATTAAATTCTCTTTAAATTTTTCTCACAGTAATCTGAACACTCATTATAAACTGATGATATTATTTCTTTCAAAGATTAATAAAAATTAAAGCACTAAATTTTTGTTAACTATAAAAATAACCTGTATGAAAATTACGAACTTTTGAAACACACTTTACAACACTTCAGGAACCAATTATAATTACCCATTATATTATATAAGTACATTTAATGTAAGGTAGTGTACTTTATTGTAATCATTATTAATATTTTTTTTGTAATCACAAGAATCCAGAATCTGAACGGAATTAATAGTAAACAACCAAGCAGTCGCCATGTTTGACTGAATATTTCGTTCAGAGTCAATTCGCCAACCTTGAGATTTTTGTCTTATAATAATTGCCGGTGCAAATTTGTTTAATAACAAAAATATAATTTTATATATTACTGAATAAATCTAAATCGCAATTAAATAAACTAGTACAGAGTTGTAACCACTGTTTTTTATTTCATAGGGAAGTGCATAATATAATTTGTGTATTATTTAGCAAAGAGCAAGGATGACGGTAAGCGCTCACGTCGGAAACTCGGCGAACTATCAGCGAGATTTATAAACCCGTACAGGCGGGAATAATTGAATTCACCAGACCGTCATAGCCACGAATGCTCAATCGACCTATTTTGTATTTTAATTGTTTTCAGTATAAACAATTTGGCGCCACCCGGGATTTATGCACATATACTGAAGAACAGGTAAGGTTTCCACTCGCGTGTACTGGTAATTCGTGAGATCACGACGGACATCGTCAGCGCAACATATAAGTAACGACCACTTGTGTGAGGCGAACACACAAAACGTACACTTTTACACAATTTTACAGAGACGTAAGAATCTCGTCGTTAACAATATATATAGGTATGAGAGTACAGTACTATCTCAGAGTTTTAGTTTATTATCGTAGCTCAGTCTTTGTGCCTTTCTACCTTTCGTATCTTTACCAGTAAAGATTTTCCGATTACGTGCCTTGGCTCTAGTCATGTTTCCACGTGTATAAGTGTTTACGTGACATTTAATTTTAGGTGAATCCTGATCTTTCAACCATGTACTCATACCCCCTGATTGTCAGTCATAAGTGATATTAAGGGGTCTAATGTCAGAGACATAGCCTGTTCACACACATACACACACGTGCGCGTTCGCGCACACACAGCTATAACCAGTTCGATTTTAAAAAGACTAAAGTAAAGGTAATAAAAACGAGAATGCATTTGTTTTTAAAAATTAATTCCAAAGCTGAACAAAAAGTGCACAATAAAATAGTCCAATGTATTCGCCAGGGATGTTTTTTTTACATATGCAAACTTGATATGTGAAACAAGAATTAAAAAAGCTTGTGAACGATATCATAGCAACATAAATAGCATCATAGCATCAAAACACGTCTGAACAAACAAGAGAATAATTTTGAATCAAAAAAAAAAAATATATAGACAATTTTGTCGCACGCACTTCGTGTTTTGTATGGAAAGCCACTCCCACGGGCACTGTTACGTCTACATTATTGCAGACATAAAGTGGATTTATTGTGCGAATAGCTGTTTTTCCGCTGCACGTTAAAGTGCCTACTCCGCTTGCAACATTACTTATTTTGAATGTGTTGCTACGTTTCTAGATGCAATTCAAATGTTCGTTGATATCTTACCGTTTCTGAAATATGAATTTTTATATTGAAAAGTCTAAACATGTTACTTAAAATATTTTATTATTTTATAATAACTAGATTCAAATATTTTTTTATATTCTTAAACAATATTTATTGTACCTTGTATTAACTGAGAATAATTAATGTACAACTGTTAACGTCACTGAGATTCAAAACTCCCTCAATATTTTGGACTGTACATCTTTTACGCTTTTACATTTTTGCCTCCCGCCTTCTATTTTTCGAGTGATTAATCTTTAAAAGATAGGGGTTTTTGGGTTAAAAGTATGAGCATGGGAACAAGGTTTAACCAAAATTGGTTTATGTGTTAAAATGATATTGTGGAACATACCACAAACATATAGAAAGCAGGCAGATAAACTGAAAGACAAATGACAATCAGACGAGTTAAAACGGAGACTCGCTACGCTCGTTCTATTATAATTATGTTTTATATTTAATTTCCAAAAGCAATAAAGTGTTATTTAGTCTTCTTAGAGTATTTTTCTTGTTCTAGGTAAGCATAAATATAGGAGAGATTGTACAAGTAGGAGTACCGATACACGTGTTTTCATCAAAATTATACAGAAAATTTATTTTAAAAGAACCTCAACGTTATTTTACTTCAAAATTTTAACTGCCTAATTTACACAAACTCTTAAAATGCCTCTGTACTTATGCATTTGTGAATATTGTTTTTCCAGAACAAATGTTTTTTCTCAACTACTCATTAAATGTATTTAAAACCCATTAGGACTTCACACGTGTAATTTTTTGCATTAAAATTCAGAGAGAAGGGTAAGTGTCAAAATATAACAGACGGCTGAATTAATAATTTGGACGTTAGTTGTTGACTGTGTTAGTTAAATTGATTGTTGTCTACTCGGATAAAAGTGTCTTCAAAGCACGAATGTACGATAAACTATTATAGATATAATTTTATATATAAGTAATACGATTACATAGGTTTTTAATATGAATACGATCAGAGTGTTGATTGTAGTGTAGTATTTTTTTAGAAGCGTCACTATATGTTTAAGGCGTGCTTACGCGTTCATTATATGAAAACGTTTACAAACACACATTTACCCGTACATGTAAAACAGTGAAAAATACTGTAGTACAAATATTGCTACTGTTGAATTTGTTTTTAACAAAAACAATGGAAACCCCGGCTGAATGTATAGTCGTTACGTTTATTGGATTTTACCGACCGTATTTATTATCAATTTGTTATATCATCTGACTCCATAAACAACGAAATGTGTTGGTTTCTATATACACAAGTTTTGTTACTGTTCGTTTCTGTGTTATAGTTTTACTCACGTATTTCTACCATTCTATCTCACATTTTATATTCAGTATTTAACCAAATTTTTGAAATTAAAAAAAAAAAGAAAAATATTTATTTCACTTTGTTTAAGTTGATCTTTTAAACACAAAACAATAAAAAACATTTTGTAAATTGTTAATAATATTACTTGTGGTCAATTATGTGTATAATGTTTGTTACCTGATAATAGAAAGTTATTTTATTCTTCTAGGCCTAATAACTTAAAAAGAATTCATGTACTTTTGCAAGCGTCTGACTTTTGTTTCTATAAAATGTAATAGATGTAGGTGTGATATATATGTACACTACTATATGTACTAATATATGTAATGTATCGTATGGTATAAAAAGGATTCTTTAAAAAATACTTGTGTCTTGATTATCTCAGGTTTATCTGGGGTTCTTTAAGTCGTTTTATACCGTGTAACTTTTTACATGGATTTACTTGTAACACACCAGTATTTTAGGCTTTAGCTCATTTACAACCTTTAGCTTTTAAGTCATTTATATTTATAGGTAAAGAATATAACTATCTAGGAAGTAAAATCACAAGTGATGGACGTGGCAGTAAGGAAATTATAAGCAGAATTAACCAGCCTAAAGTTGCTTTCAACAAACAGAAAAATCTTTCACTTCAAACACTATCAGTCTAAAAGTAAGAAAGAATCTATTAAAGACATATATGTGTATAGTGTTGCCATATACGAGAGTGAATCTTGGACAATTGGAGAAAGTGACAAGAAAAGACTCCAAGCATTTGAAACCTTGCGCTACAGAAGAATAATCAAGATAAGCTGGAAGGAGAAGATAACGAATGAGGAAGTCTGTAGAAGAGCTCAGGAGGAGAAGAGTTTTCTACGAAATTTAAAAGTTTTAAAGAATTAAAGAAAACTAAAAACTTGTTTTCGTGATTTTCACTCGTCAATTATTTAAAAAATAATACACCACGACAGCTGTTTCGGCACACAGTGCCTTCTTCAGATGGTAAGAGCTGACTGGTAAGAGAAGAAGGCACTGTGTGCCGAAACAGCTGTCGTGGTGTATTATTTTTTAAATAAATGACGAGTGAAAATCACGAAAACAAGTTTTTAGTTTTCTTTAATTCTTTAAAATTATAATGGATTTTCATCAAGTAAAGGTCTCCAGTATCAATTATTTGAAATTTAAAAGGCAGAAAAGCTAAGTTTATAGGGCATATACTAGGTTACAATGGGTTGGTTAAGCAAATATTAGAAGGGAAGAATCACAGAGGACGACGCCGTTTAAAATACATGAAACAGTTTATGGTCGATATGAACTGCACATCATGTTGTGAGTTGAAAAGAAAAGCAGAGAAGCGTGAAGAATGATGAGCTGCTGCCAACCAGCCCATGAGCTGCTAACTTAGGAGAGAGACAGCCCATTTATGTCGTCTTTAGTTCGTCGCTTGTATTTACCTGTGAACTGATTTTACCAGCCGAGCGCTGACAGTTTACATGAATAACGTACCAACGTGGGAACATAACGGCACGACAGAGAAATTAACGGCAAAAGGTAGGAAAGTGATATTAGTAACTGAAAGTATGGGTTGTAGATGTAAAATATTTTACATTCAAAAAACGTAAAACCTATTTGATTCATGAAACTGTAGTTTTCAGTTTTATATACAATAAGTAATATATAGTAAGCTAATATCGTTTATGACCCCCCCCCCCCGAATAATGAAATTGAAACATCTAATATAACTTGTCTTTGTAATATTATCCCGTGTTGAAACATTATTTATTTATTTGTTTCATACAATTATTTTCGTCTATTTTGTCAGTTTAAACTACGTTTGTGTCCTTTTAAAAGTTATGTAATAAAAACATTTATTTTTACATTCAAGATGATGGCCTAGCTATGGGCTCACCTCTCTCCGGCCTACTGGCCGATATTTATTTGAATTATTATGAGAATACTCACTTGTTGAACAATATATATGCAAATAAAATAATATTTTATAGACGGTATGTAGACGATACGTTTTTAATTTTTGATGGTACTGTAAGACAAATCGAATTATTTAAAAACTGTTTAAATAAAATAAATAGAAACATCCAGTTTACTCTTGAAACAGAGGTTGATAACAAGATAAACTTTCTAGATTTAACCATCACCCGACAGATGAATAAACTAAAGTTCAACATTTATAGGAAACCGACTACCACTGACACCACAATACACGCAGACTCTCATCATCCACTTTCACATAAAATGGCAGCGTACAATAGTTTCATTCATAGATTATTGACAATTCCTTTGGATGATAATGACTTTCGTGATGAGCTAAATGTCATAAAATATATCGCAGTTGCAAATGGTTACAATAGTTTAACCATTGACAAACTGTTGAGAAAACATGAAAAAGATTGCTTAAACCCCGAATAAACAACACGCAAAAAATTTTTATATCTACTAATTACACTAGCTTTTTGCCTAAGGTTTTGTCTTCTATACTGAATAATAATAGTTTCACTATTTCATTCAGAACTAATAATAAGTTACTGGATATTCTCAAACCGAAAAAACACACGCCTCCAGAAGAAAAAACTGGCATATATAAGTTAACATGCAATGATTTCGAGTGCTTCTACATTGGACAGACTGGGGGAGGTTTCCTTAAACGATTTCGAGAACATTTACCTAAGAAAATAAGAAACATTGAGAACATCAAATCAAATTACGCCCGACACCTGACTTCACACAATCATAATTACACAGATTTTAGTTCCAATTTAATACCGTTACATGTGTGTAAGAAGGGCTGTTTCATGAATGCCTTGGAGGAATTTGAAATTTACAGTGCATATGCAAACCCAAGGAGTCGCGATATCGTGTTAAATGACCACCTGAACTTTGTATCCAACCGATTGTACGATACCGCCTTGAGTCTGCTTGCTGGGACTACGATAAGGTAGCAACCGCTCAGTGGCAGAATGAACTTGAACGGGTGCGCACCCAAATCCGCGTACGGTTCATATGCGAATTTTGACATTTTAACTTCTTAACGATCTCGCAAGAGTGATAGTTTTACCTTTTTAATATCTGATGATGGAGCATATGCTCTGAAACGCGTCATAGACGAAGTACAAGAAATCACACGGCGGATAATTTAAGGTAATTAATTTATTAAATATGTAATAACTTAGGCGATGCTCTTTATTCTCAGTACGGTTTATGCAGTTATCAGTGGTTTAATCTTTTGTTTGTGTGTTGTTTGTCAGGTGTTTCCAATTTGATATCATGGTGCGTGGTACTGTTGAAAGGCCGCGTGGATCTCTTTACAAAAGTTATATAAAGCGCTTTATAGTTCCTCTCATTTGTTACACACCACACTGCATCAAACAATAGCCGTAGTAATATTATTGAAAGCATTTGATCTAAAGTAGAAAACATTTATTTTTGAATGATTTTAAGACAGTTCAGCCTTATATTGTACCTCTATACAACTGTCAAATTTAATTTGCACTGTATCAATAATCAGATTATTAGTAGACGTTAATGCTTCAATCTTAAAAACTTAAAAATAATAATTAAAACTGCAGATATACCTTTAAAGTAGTAAAAATTTGGTATAAAAATGTGTGAAATTAATAATTGGTTAAACCTCGCTGGTGATAACAATACTGCTGCTTGTGTCCAGAAGAAGTGATTAATTATACGAGACAAAATGGTTTTACTTAGTCTATTCTTCTCAATGACATTCAAAAGTAAAGCATAGAAAGATTCTTACGAATTTCTCGTTCGTGTAATTTTCTTTACTTTTTAGAATTTATATATAATATAAATTTTTCCAAATGTATTCTTTCTGTTAAAAACCAATATTGTTTATAAATAGTTAGTGTTTGTTATCTTTTTGCAAACGTTTTTGGATTAACTGCAATTTGTAATAATTATTAGTAATAATGAATAACAGTGAAAGCTAGGAAGAATTATTCGGAATATATTTAATATTTTTAATTAACAAAGTTTTGTTAGTGATTATAATCACAAACAGAAATAAAAGTGTTGCATACACCTATAGAAAGCTTATTCCGATTAGCGTTTTTAAGGTACAGAGCACATCGTCACATCGGCAATACTTACAATGATGGAAGCAGACAATTTCTTTGTACGCCCACTTCCCCTACAGCTCCTATACATTTTCGTAAACAAGCTTTAAGTTACTAATAGACCAATAGCCACAAAGGGCGTTTAACTTAAAGCTTGTTTGCAAAAATGTGTACGCGCTTTAAGACAAGTAGGAGTGTAAAAAATTTGTCTACTTCCATTGTTGTATATTTACGATCTGATGATGAGCTGTGAAGCTTGAAAGCACAAATCGGGATAATTTTCCCGTAGTGGTGTGCAACAATGTTAATTCTGTTTATTTATTATTTTTGTGATAAGTAAAATATAATGTAATGCTTTACTTAAATTAAGAATAGGATACATTTTTGTAAGAATTGTGTTTTCATATTAATACGAATATGTATATATTAATCCGAGTATTCCGATTATTGTGTTTGTATTGAAATTTATCCGATTAATGTTTCTATGAAATTTTATGTCATAACATGAAATGCTTAGAGTACAAGAACGACAAACCCTCCTAACAGCATAGAGATAATATACATAAGTAGACATAAGTAGTCAACTAATGTGAGATTATACTGTAGTGGATAATAAAGTCACTCTGAAGTTCATTAAAGTTACAAAATATGTAAGAAATTATTAATGCTGTACGACTGTGGTTATTTATCTGTGTTATACATGATATCATATTAGTGTTGTCATAATAATCTCTGTCATACAAGGTGGCCTTTAAAAACAAATTAACATGTCTCAAATGATGGAAGTTTTTTGCAACGATTCGAAAATTTACTTTAATGTAAAGTGTTGTCTCTTACATAATAATTTTTGTTTTGTTTTTGTTGTCACCAATTCTTTAAAGTATTGTATGTAGTACGAACGTCGTATGGTACAGTGGAAAACAAAATACAAGACACCAATTACGTCACTAATCACCAGCTATAATTATCACAATCAAACAGTTTGTAATTAACAAGACAGTCTCTCACAGCAAATCAAATAAAAATTGTTCACACGCAACAAAAAAATGTCAACTGATATAAAACACAATTGTATTACAATTATACCGCCCGATTATAAAACACAACACTGCAGTAATAACCACTTGAACGCACAGAGTAATATCGCCCGATAATAACTGAAAACTAAAGCCGCTGACGCCCAGTGTTTATAGCTCGTTCACAGACCAGAACATTCCACAACTGCGTTATTTCTTCACTACGAGGTAATTAATTGCTGCCTTGACACAGTGCGTGCGGCCGCGCGAACTCTGGCACAGTCTACCAGATGCGCTGAGAATCACGTACGCCACAACATTTACCTAGATTCCTCTGACCATTCGATAAACACGTAGATTGTTCTGTAACATCGTAGCAATATGCTCAAACAGTGATTAACCGTATTTACAACTTTATGCTATATCGTATACCTAAATACGTAATTATATTAATACATTACGTACAAAATTACGAATTAATTATGATTTACTGCATTTATAATGTTTCTACGCACGTTAAAATATGAATAAACAAGCATATGAATATTATTGTTTCATGTAGCAGAGAACTATGCAACCTATTTTCTTAAAGACGATCCACTGATGTAATGAATTTCATGAGAAATGGCAGTGTACTGTATAGGATTTTCTTGTTTCCTCTGTAGTTGCAGGTATAAATTACAGCTGAGTAAATTAATTGTTTGAATTTCGTCAGCACTTCACGCTTTCCAACAGTATCCACTGATAACGTACATCACAGAAATTTGCACTGAACCTTAAAGTTACAGTTAAAGATTATTCAAGTCTATGTACGCAGTACACTATGAATAACTCAGTTTTACGGTTGGCACACGTCCAATAATTGCATTTGTGTAATTAAATTATACACAGAATATAATTTTTTTTAAGGTTAGCAATTTATTTATAACTTTCTCAATAAATTTCTACTTAACATTATTAGGGATTTTTACACAACTGTACTTACAAATCTTACATATGAAATAGCGTAGTACAGATTTAAATTCGTAATCTTTATGTTCAGTAGAAAACAGAATAGTGTACATACAAGAAAAATAGTTTCTTTATAAAAAATTTTCAATTTTGGAAATCTAAACAGAGCTTATATTTTAATACAAACAACTATTCAAACTAAAAAATTGATAACTAATTAGACTTTGTTATTGACAATGAAACACTAAGAAGTGGTGAATTTAAAATTCTAAAAATCTCTGATATTTAATGTGTTTCCCTCCCATTGAAATAATTCAGTTTTAACTATTCTGAAAATTTTTATGGTACATATATATTTTTGGAGCACATATTAACACTATTTTCATTAAGTAATTAAAAGTTTAAACTGGTATTAGGAGTATATTTAGTGACATTAAAATAGAAATGTAATTCCAAATTATTTACATGATCAGCCAATGCAGTCCTGAAAACTGCAGACAACTCATAGCAATAAATAGATAGAACTATACCATGCTTGGTTGTATCTAATAATGCAGTACAATTAATACTAAAATTTTGTATTTAGTACTAATGTTGTTAGCTACGTGCAAATGACTCCAATCGTTTCCTGGTTTGTTCAAATAAGTTAATATCAAAGTCAATTCAATGGCAAAATGTTGAAAGAAGAGTAAGTTTGTGAGACAGAGATTTTTGATAATCTTCAAAACACACAGCCTACAATCAGTTTTATATTGTAAAATATTAACTCATCTAAGTCGACTTATAATACGAGTATTTTAAATATTGAACAAAAAATAAATGGATAAATAGATGATAGTAATAATCCTTTATATAAGTGCAATATTATAAAAATTTACCACCTTAAGTGATACAGTTAAGCACGTTATAAATATTACACCCTACTCTTACATTTTTCTACACAATAATTAAACTTATAATTCAGTTACACAACAAAGTGCCCCTCTAAGTAGGCCTATACAGATTAGCCGACACGAGTTCCTAAACACTATGCTGTTTGCCGATGATCAATTTGTAATCCAAGATAGTGAGGATAAATTACAACTGGCTATCTACACATTAAATCTGTTATCAAATGGTTATAATTTGAACATTTCAATAAGAAAAACTAAGACCATGACATTCTTACGAAAATATTCGATTCCGACAAAAATTGTAATTGAAAAAAAAATTGTACAAGTATCACATTTAAGTTACCTAGGATGTGATATTACATATGAAGAAGACAAAGATATTCTTAATAAAACAAACAACTTCCAAAGAATATGTGGGACATTACGGAGAACACTCAAAGGAAATACCACGAAAGAAACACAAATAAAATTCTGTAAGGTGATGGCAGTCCCCAAGCTATTTTACGGGTCCGAATCATGGGCACTAAGAAAGAAAGTATATAGACAGATGGAAACGTCTGAAATAAAATAGCTTAGATAGATTAGAAAGGTTGTATAAGATTAGATCACATAAAGAATGAAAATATAAAATAGGAATTAAAAGTACAACCAGTAACGGAACTAGCGAAAAACTATAAAAATAGATGGAAAGAGCATGTTATGCGCATGTCTCCAGAAAGAATTCCAAGAAAAATCCTGAATTATAAACCAACCGGAACAAGAAATGTTGGTACACCGAGACGGAGATGGTTAAGCCGGAACAGGTAACCTGCCTAATCCTGGACAGATAGATGATGATGATGATGATTCAGTTGCACTTATTAATACTCAACCTTAACCTATAAGAAGTTTGATAAATGATACATCATGGAATTTGTAATACATTTGTAACATTCTGAGTTTATAATACGAAATTCAAACTTCAACACTTACAATTTCAAATTTTGTAAAATTGTCTGACTCTTATTTTCTGATACATAGAAGTGCTAATAGCTCTTGACACCACTGTGGTCTGCGGGGTGAAGATGACTTGCATTAAGATTTTAAGGTTTAACTAAAAAGAAAATGTATATTAATCTACACCTGGTCTGCCTTATAAAGTAAGGCGTAAGCAGATTGCGAATACAAGAGTGAAAGCCATCGACATGATAAATATAATAAAAATTCATAAGCTGGGAGACGACATATCACTAGCTTTAAGCAACAGTATTAGTTTTAGTATCTTAGATCTCATTAAATAGTGTTATCTTTAAATCGACAATGATTACTCTCAAGTTAAGCCGTTTCAATTTTATGTGATTTTAGTTATCTTAATTTAGTTCCAGGTAACTAAAATTAATTAGATTGAACACAATAAAATTTAATTTGTTTAACAAGTAATTCAGTTATTAAATAATAATTATTTACAAAGATACTTTAATTTAGTACTATGAAGTCCTTCGCAGTAGTAGTATGAAGTAGTATGAAGAAACATGCAGTAGTAGACGAACGAAATAGAAAGAAGGCAGTTAATTTGGGTTTGGACACGTTAAACGGATGGGAGAAGAAAGGTTGTCGTCAAAAATGTAATGTTTACCCCCCGGGAAGAAGAAGAGGGGAAGACCCAGACGATCATGGGGAGAGTTTATCCAGAAAGCGTGTAATCTGACAAAAGAACATTGTCAGGACAAAAATATTGGAGAGAAAGTCTGGAAATCGGACAGCGACCACAGACGCTATAAACCGATTATATATATATATATATATATATATATATATATATATATTGTAGCATGACAGATAATCCACACAAATACATTACTCAATGATCATTAATAAAGCTCTAAGATATGGAATATCCAGATGAGAATTAATTAAAATGCACTGTTTAATAATATATTCACAAGAAAGGTTGAATAAAGAAAATATCTGCAAACAATATAATATAATACAAATTTAAAAACCCAGAAGACTAAAAATGATAATAACAAAATTACCCAGGTAAGATAGAAGCAGGCAATTAATATACCCCGTCAAAGAAACCAGACCAGAAGAAACGAAGGCATACACGGCGAAAAACTACAGAAGAAGGAAGAATAGTCAAAACTACCACTACAGAAGACAGAAGAAAGAAGACTAATTAAAACTACTACTACTGAAGAATGAAGACAGAAGAACGATCAAAGATACAGAAGACAGAAGAAAGAAGAATAATTAAAACTACTATTACTGAAGAAGGAAGAACAATCAAACCTAAAGAAGAAGGAAGAACAATTAAAACTCAAAGAAGAAAGAAGAACAAACTAAATCTAATGAAGAAAGAAGAACTAGTTAAAACTACTACTACTGAAGAATGAAGAAAGAAGAACAATCAAAGATACAGAAGACAGAAGAAAGAAGAATAATTAAAACTACTATTACTGAAGAAGGAAGAACAATCAAAGCTAAAGAAGAAGGAAGAACAATTAAAACTCAAAGAAGAAAGAAGAACAAACTAAATCTAATGAAGAAAGAAGAACTAGTTAAAACTACTACTACTGAAGAATGAAGAAAGAAGAACAATCAAAGATACAGAAGACAGAAGAAAGAAGAATAATTAAAACTACTATTACTGAAGAAAGAAGAACAATCAAAGATACAGAAGACAGAAGAATAATTAAAACTACTATTACTGAAGAAAGAAGAACAATCAAAGATACAGAAGACAGAAGAAAGAAGAATAATTAAAACTACTATTACTGAAGAAAGAAGAACAATCAAAGATACAGAAGACAGAAGAAAGAAGAATAATTAAAACTACTATTACTGAAGAAAGAAGAACAAACTAAATCTACTGAAGAAAGAAGAAGGAAGACTAATTAAAACTACTACTACTGAAGAAGGAAGAAGGAAGAATAAAGAAGAACCAAACTCAAAGAAGAAGGAAGAATAATAAAAATAAGAACTACAGAAGAAGGAAGAAGGAAGGATAATCCAAAACTACAGAAGAAGGAAGAATAACCAAACTCAAGAAGAAAGAAGAATAATTAAGACGACCCATATAAAACAAAAACTCCATAGGGAAAGAACCCCCAAAAAACCCCAAAATCAATGAATGCCCAAAAAAGAAAGTATAACACAATAAAAAACCATATCACTGTAAAACTGACAAAAAACTAAAAGTGTTAGCTGTAGTAAATATTAGTGCATTCAAAAAGTTATTGTGTAATGTGCATAAACAAATCTTCACAGTTCCCCCATGGTTGAATATTTCATATTAAAAACTAGAAAAAGACTAGTAAATATAGTAATAATTTACCATGGAAAGGTGTAAGTGATCAAATTATAACTAATAAACTTTAAGAAAGGTGCATGAGTAGCAGTACAAAGTAACAAACTTTAAGTTTTGTGAACAGTGCCTACTTTGATAATGAAGTAGTAATTTTACTAATAAAAAGCTACTAAAACTGTATGAACATTCCATAGAATGGAATATAACTTAGATAGCCAGGGTTATACTTTAAGAGGGGGCATAAATCTTATAAAATGGGGAATTACAGAACTAACTGTTTATGATGGAGTAGTAGAAGGTATTAACAATTATATATGGATCCAAATGTGGGGTTCTAATTAAATATAGCATTTAGATAAGTAAGGGTTAGTCATAAGAAATACTAGTATTATAATTGTTATTTTATTGTTCATGTTAATTTAGGAATGCATTATCTAAAATTAGATAACATTCCAATGTGGTAGAAATACTTTTTATTATGTTATTAGGTGATATACCAAAACAATGTTATTAAGAACACCAGTTTTATATATCTGGGTGTTATATTTTAATTGTATAATCTATAATTACTGTTATGCCAGATCAGAGAACTAATTTTTAATCAAATATATCAGAGTCAGAAGTCAGAGAAGGAAATAAAATAATTACATTAGTAAAACATTCTGCAAATAGCCACAATTCAAATCTAGGCAATATAATAAAGTTAAAATGCAGAATAATTAATAAACCTAATCTTATAAACCAGTCAAACTGACAATATTTAGGCAAGATACACCCAACATATTAAATACTATGTAAATAAGGCTTTCTAAAGATATGGTCATTCTATGAGTAAAATTATTTATTGGTATAATGAAATACCATTTGAAACTGAAATAGGTTCACTAACTTTATCAGAAGGGGAATCATATACAACTGAATTATATGAAAAAACCATCATTAATATACTAAATTGCAATAAAATAAGTGAGAATTGATAATTATACAAATTTCAGATTTCATAGAATAATAATTATATTAGTTAAAATGGCTATTATTTACATAGAAGACAGGGAAGTATAATTTTAGGCCTACCTCCCAAAAAATTATAAGAAATAATTTTCAGATAAAACTTTGTAATACTAACTTAATTACTATCAAAATAAGTAGAATAGAATAGTGAAAACGAATATGTATTTTATATTTCAAACAGTTAAGTAATAACGAATTTACTTTATAAGCATAGTGCACGAAATTAAAGTGTGTCGGAAGTTATGGCAATTTTAAACAATGTCTTTTTAATATTAAATTGGCTAAGACGTTTCGGATGACGAAGGAAATCCAGGCAGTTCATTATTATACATTGAAGACCACACTTGACGTGAATATTTTATAAAACCCAACCTTAATGGCGATTACGTATAACTAAAGTTCGGAATCAGTTTTTGTGTCAAAATTAAATTTTAAACTATTCTAATCATTGTGAAGTGGTGAAGTTGCCCTATGAACTACATAACACCTATAAACAGCATCACATATCACTATTTAAACGAAATAACACTGGAATCACACCAAATACCAAGTGAATATTCGAGGTTAAACGGACACACATAAACACCAATTGATCTACTTATTTAACAACATTTTTACACCCAGTGACTTTTCCATCTTACTCCAGTGACATTAAACTATACCCAAGAAGAGATTAAACGAGTACGAAGAGGATTTAATCGCAGAAGGAACATATTTATTCCACAAGTACTTTGTCAATGTTAGAAGGTGAAATCCACGCATGCGCCAGACGGCCACTTTGACTGATCTCATCAACACAACCAGTCGACTGTTTGCGGAACTGTGGTGAATAAAAATTATATATAAACTTTTATTATTACTAATTACCATTCTATTGTTTAATTTTAATACATTTTCAGCATTGTAAGTGTTATACTTTCTGACCCTGACCTTCTCTGGCTTTTTTATAAATAACCGTTAAAAGAACCTATATGTGTATAATACCAATATAAAAGTCATAGATCGACCGGACCTGAGTGAGTCGATACGGCATTATAACATTGTTTTCAATTAAGCAAATTCATTATTTTGTTGAATAAACGCTTGTTATCTAGTGAATTGAATTTGATTTCTTTAATAAAGGAATATAACCATTAATTAATAAAGAAAACTCGACAACCTTTAAAGGCAATATATGCGAATTACAACCTTTCAAGAGGAAGAAGAAGAGAGCTGTTCGCGCCTAATTCAAAGTGGATTGTCTTTTTAATAAATTTAACGAAGGGAAGATCATTACTAGAAGACACAACATACCATACTATTTATAATTACAATCAATAATCTCAATTTATTACTAAATTTTAAGAATATAAACACCTCGAAAACAATTATTTCAGAATTATAAAATTATATCACATTTCAAATTGCTACAACAACAACATACACCAAGAACATTTGATAACAGCATTTTTTAGGAACATTACCAAATCGACGTCTCCCGGAGCGGAACGTCATTACTACACCTACGCACCATAAAAGTCAATCTGGGTAATATTATCCCAGAACACCATTACAATTACAATTATATATTACCAAAGTGAAGACCAGCAGAGAGAGCCGAATGAAGACTAGAAGACATCATCTATATTACTACACACAATAGTGAGAGTACAATTCTCTCATACAACTACACATATTTTTATATTTGTATATTTTGTAATTTACATTTATATTACAAAATTGGCTAGCCCAACCAGTGGGGCTTACAGGAGAACACAATCTACATACATCGGTATTTATTTTATTATTCCACCACTCAAAGAGTTATTACATAACTTGACGTATCCAACGTGGGACAGAATAACACAACAGAAATCTTATTGATCACTTATTATAGCCACCACTCAACGTTATATATTACAATATATATATATATATATATATATATATATGTATAAGTCCTTTGCAGCAAGACAAGTATGTACTTTATCTCTTTTTCGATTAGTGTCCGCGGTAGTCTTAAGTTTGGGAAACACTCCATTCAATATCAATTTATTATAGACACTCCTTTCTTTTCATCATTTTTTGTCTATACACTCTTTCAATAGTTATATTTATCAGTTTAGAAAAAATAAAGTAACTGATAGTCTTATCAAAAGCTTACTGGAAATTATACATCGTCATATTTACAATTGATGTAACGTAATAGCAATATATTGCATTAAATTTTCTTTTAAATGTAGACCACATAAACACCTGTAGGCCAACGCTTATCAAAAACAATTGACTTTCAAGCCAATTGGCGTAAGTTTTAAACCAATTTATTTGAATACAATACGATTGTTACAAAAGACATACTTCCAAAGGAGGTCCAACACTGTTTCTTGCTTTTGAAAAAAGCTAATTGTTAACGAATGACGTGAAACCATTGTTCTTGCTAAATATTATAGTCACGTGCTGCAAATAGAGTTTAATCCCGATTTGGAGTAAGGCTGTAGTACATGTTACTCTATCGTCTGCTGTTAGTAAATTGTGGTAATCTTAAAAACCAGACATAACTCTATTCTTCAAATAGAGATGAGTTACCATTTCACTATAACTATTTAAGATACTATAATAGTTTCAGATAGTTATTCCGTGTTTGTATTTTGTCTACATTGCGACCAATAATTGTTTCCTCATGTAACAGCTAAGTACTGGCAACCTGCAGAAGATTACAAAGTATACTTTAAATAATAATTTACAACTTACAACCTGCAATATTTATAATGTCTTAACATTATTATAAAAATAGACAAGAATTTATGAGTTTTCTTAATAAAAGGAAACTTTTTTCACTTTCAAGAAATATTTAAGGAGTATCTATATATTGTAACGAGATGTATCTCTGGTATATTAATTAATCAATGTCCTCCGTTGGTATACCTCAACTTATAACGAAATTAACTTCTTTACTGCCGTTATAATAATCATAGAGTTAAACTCACCCGTTCCAACGTTCAAATTTGAATTCTCTGCCAAAACAGATATTACCAACCCTTCTTGGTCATCCAAAACTTTTAATGTTTATTATGTGAGAAATGAAACCCAAATTATAGTAAAGATTATAAGAAAATCAAACATACAGTGATAAGTTCAATAAAGTTTTTATTATCAATTCTTATGTTCCCTAATATATTACAAATCCTTCCAAATTATATAACGAAATCTGTGCCGGCATGTTTAATTATTCGCGGTTGGCTATTCTGTTTCCAATATGGGATTCCCTTGTTTACTTTTTATAAAATGATATCTCAGGTCGTGAAGTTCTTGAGGCTACAGAAAATGTCATTAAATATGTTAATAAAAGTACACAATTTTACAATCAACACACAAATATTATACAAGTTGTGAAATAATTACAATAATAGTTATAACCTGTATTTAATGGAAATGTGTTTGAAGGTTAACTGATTTTAACTAATATTTAATCTTAAAGTTTCTTCACATAAGTAATTACTATAACAGTGAGATTACTTTTCAGTTCTAAGTGTTCATTAAATAAAAGAAAGTTCAGGTGTTTGATCAGTTAGTGATAACTAGTACTAACAGTGTAGTGCACTTATTACCTTTTCGTGTTACTGTTACAGTTGTATTTAAGGTATACTTAGCAATTCTCTTTATTTTCAGTCCGGATAGGATTACTTTAGGTACTGCTCGGTTTCCTTTGGTCAATTAGATACTCCTATCTTCTTTTGGTATTAAAACTTTTTTTTGTAGTTATTATTCATAGCTCATCGTTTTGGTTCAATATTCCATCAATCATTTATATATTAGATATTTTTTCTTCTCTCCAATGGTCTGCAGTTTTTCAATCTGTACTCATCAAAAGTTAATAACAGACTAACGAATTTATTTACTAGAGATCTTGGTTGCTAAGGTTCAAACACTCATTCTCATTGGTTGACAATTTGGGAATATTGTTAAATATGGCTATTGTTCTTCTATACAAAATTACTAAGTTCTTTTAGATTAACATAATTTCCTTATACTAACTGTAATACTAAATATAATCACATCATTGTATTGCTGTTTCCTTACACATTAATTTGATATCCAACATGACTACTTTTCTTAAAATAATAACAAATCCATACATTTAACATTTTGTTTTCTTTTTGTAAATTAACTCTAAACTAATTATTTTATATCTATTTTTGTTTTCCATACTCCTACTGTTAAACCTAACAGGATTACATGGATTATTTTATTAATTGTTATTGTTTTTGTATTAAATTTTACAATTTTCTTGTTCCAAGATATAGGCCTAATGCCTAGAATAAATAATTCTCTTTATCTTCATTTATTACAACTGATTATGTTAATATTGTTAATTTTAAGTGTTTTAAACGTAATGGCCATAATACAATTAAGTAAACTATAACATTTGATTAGCTATAATCATTATACAATATAACATAACTCTTTTTTAAAACCCCATTTTAGGCCAATCCCAGTATCCAATATTGAACACATCTTTTCCCTGGTCCTGTTACTCATTAGTTGTAATATTACATCTGATTAATTATAATCATAACAAAACATAATATAAATTGAACATTAGGTGAGTATTAGTATTACCTATTGAATATACTTACAGTATACAGTACATAATTCCCTTTACCTATGCTTAGTATAACACATTATGTGTTTGCCATTAATCTTAATAGTATTAAATAGAAATCCATTAACACAAATAACTAAAATATAACACTGGATTATTTACTATCATTATAACACAACATAATTCTTCCTTTAAACATTTAAGGAAGTATCAGTATTTTATATTTAACAAACATTTTTTTTATACAGATGATAAACATTTTATTTTTTATAAAACTATTCAATTACTCCTAACTATAATTACTTCTTGTGACATATAGTTTGTTTATTATCTCTCGGTTCTATTCATTGTTTATTAGCTATTATAATATTCACAGGTTTACTTTTTTCTACTTTAAAGTCATTAATGCTCATCACTTTTCGTTCTCGATTATCACTAGTTTATTTCACTTTGTAACATTGTACCTTTATTTTATCAACACTATTCCGTTATTATTGTTATTATATTTGTTCTTATCTTTGATTTTCACTTTAATTATCTAATGTTTACTTACTATTTTTATTTTACAACTTAACCTTGTATTTTTATTATGGGTAATACTTGTTATAATTCTTTCTGAAATAGGGCATTTGGACTCATTATGTTAACTATATTCCTTTATCACTTTTCCAATCTATTGGTTATTGTCATATTCATTGTCTTTGTCTGTGTCAGATTTAGTTTATTGGTCTTGTTCTATCAATTCTGTTTATTAGATTTTCAGTGTACAGCTTTCCTTCATTCATTTAAACTTGGAAATCTTGTGCTACATTATGTCATGTTACAACATGTCAATCAAATATCAGTAATAATAAACACTTTTTCATTGTAAGTAATTAACGAGTATTTATTATAAACATGGGTGTTGGAGAATCCGGATTTTATATGTTGCTTGTTCCTTTCTTCCCTTATAAACAGGGGGTGCTTTATTTCTGAAACTCTATTGACTATCATTTCTTTGTGAGCTAGTTCTTCCTCAAGCAGTAGAAAAGTAAGGGACCAATTTATGTAGCTTCTGCAAGAACTGACAGAAATCATAGGGAAAGAGTATTAATCGTTGTTTATTATTTATTGTTTAAATAAGTAAAGTTTATTTATTGTATACATTTTTGATTTGGTTATATGTACTCTTATTTCCACCTGTGAAAGTTATTACTTACGCACTTTAGCTACCTTTACTCGCAAATAAAGCCAACAAGGTTACCTGTTATGCAAATATATTAAGCTACAGATAAGTGGCAATTTACGTCAAAGTATACGTTTGTCTTTACCGAAGTACGCAGACGACAGAGAGAAGATATATTGCTCTGAGTGTGAAAGCCAGACGTAAACTACAATTAGGTAGAAAACAAGTTTGATATTGCTAAACTGTCTTGTGGCCTATGTCTGTGACAGCCAGATATTAGTTAATGTTTAGTTTGCCTCTTCCAGCTAGTCACTTCCCTCGAACAACCCGCTGTGTCTTGTAACACAAACACAAACAACCGCTGGTGGTATTCAATTGCGTACGGGTCTCTACAAGCAGACAAGTACAGATTGTTTGATGAGGAAATATAAAAAAAAATGTATTTTTTAAATAAACGCGTTCCTAGACGAGCCATTATTTCAATAGGGTAAAAATATGTCGGACACAATGAAGCTTGTTAATGAGTTTGTCAGGGGTACAATAGTACCATCCATATCATTTACATATTAATGTAGAAATTTTATAATATTACCAGTGTTATGATACTTAGTAACCCGGTGTATTATACTTAGCAGTTTGCATAACAATTAATATTACAGAATAGAAATCAATTTTTGTTGTTGTAAATAGTAACCTTTATAAATATTTCTAATGCTAAAACCAAACAAATGTAAAGGTGAATTTCATATATTTTTTATGATTCCTAGAACATCACCTTTATTATTTGGTGGATCCAAAAAGCCTCGGAAATTTTGTATTGTTAAGATCCGATGAATATATACAGCAAATAGGACACGATTTGCAGCTGTTTTTTAGAAATTGTATATTAAAATTTAATATTCACAAATAACGTAAACAGGAATTTTAAATCATTAACGAATGGTTCTAAAATATTTTAAACTTAAGGTAGAGATAGACTGTAGCTGCAAACAGTATTTGATCATGTCGGTAGAGAACAAAGGCAATCCTAGTAAGTAACCAGGGTAACCAGGGTTATCCCAGAGAAACCACAGAACGCTACCCTTGTATTGTATGGTAGTGACCTCAGCTGTGCACTGATCTACTACAAATCGTGAGACACAGACCGGCCGTATGAGAATAGACCCCTTGGGCATCATCACACACTACTGTGCCGCGTTGTAAGGCCCAGACCCCACCGCCGCGTCGTATCCAATAATTCGTATCTACTCCAGACTGAAACTTGAATATCTTCGTACTTGTATGCCATCTGAAAATTCTCCTCACTCTCTTTTTACCTCTTAACATTGTTTCCTGAAATCTTTGTTAGCATCTCATTTTTACTCATGACACTTCAGGTCTACTTATCAAATTTGAATAAAGATTGCAAGACTTCTAACCGTAATAAATGACTATTTTGCCTTTGGTATTGACGAGCGCTTTCGGCAGTCAAGCCATCTTCAGGTCATTTACCGACCTGAAGATGGCTGGTAAATGACCTGAAGATGGCTTGACTGCCGAAAGCGCTCGTCAATACCAAAGGCAAAATAGTGGTTTATATAAAATTACTAGTAGAAATATTTGAGACCACTAACACTCCAATACAACAATAAATGTAATAAATGGTACTGCATATTAGAAAACAACAGTATAATAAATAGTCTGACGTTATACACAAAGTATAGATAACACTATATCCATGAATTCGGTATCTGCATGGATATCTACACTTCTTTACTGATGTAACATCGTATTTTTACAATAATAAGAACATTTTTTACAAGTATAACTTTATGATATTGTAACGACAAGCCTGTCGAATAGCCCAAACCATTCTTCACCCCCCCCCGTCCAGTGTGGTAGGTGTTGCCTTAGTCAAGGCCGCTCTCAAGTAGGTTCTAGTGTGTTCATGAACACTTGAGATACGCATTAATCCGGCGTCCAGTAAGGAGGGAAATCTAAACTGGACCTCTGCACGACCTATAAAAGGAAGAGCGTTTGGCGTTGTTAAGTCAGTTACGTAAGCGATTTTCCTTAGCGCGGATCGAGTGTTTGTCGAAGTATTGTGTGAAATGTTACTGTGTTATAAATTGTTTGGAACTCTAATATTTGACATTATTATTGCATGTGGACAAATCTAACTATAATTATTGTACGAGTTGATCACGAATTATTAGTTGCGATAATTGAAGCTAATTTTAGTGACTTCAGTAGTCTCTTGTATTTTGTTTTTCACTGTAGCATACGGCGATCAGGAAAACCATCGTCACAATATGCTATCATAAGCGGAACGTTCAATGTAATAAAATAAACCACTTGTGAGACACTAATATTACGTGCAGTATGTTGTTAAACAAGGGAAACTATGAGAGAACATTTCTTTGCTGACTTATATTGTCTGAATATGATAAATAAGATACCTGAACCAAATAATGTTATGATAATAATAAGACAAATTGTTTGTTAATAAAATATCCCAGAGATTATGTATAAATCTACTGTTACGACTGCTAACTGATCGTCGTATGGTACAGTGGAAATCAAAATACAAGACACCAAATAATTAATTAATCAACAGCTTTATTTATCACAATTAAACAGTTTGTAATCAACAAGAGAGTCTCTTACAAGAAATCAAATAAAAATTGTTCACACACAATAATAATATCAACTAATACAAAACACAATTGTATTACAATCGCCCCGCAAAATTATAAAGCATATAACATTTAGCCACAATAATATGAAGCCCAGTCGAGTAAGTCGCAACTCACACTGAAACTGAGCGTCGCTAAGTATTTGTATTTATACCCCGCTGAGGCTCCAGAATATTACCTAATAGGCTACTAGAAAACACTAGAACGTCGTTGATTACGGCCTTGAACGCAGCGCGCGCGGTCCGGTATGGTCTGGAAAAGTCTCGTCGCGGACGCGTGACAAGTGTCACGTAATTGTCTTTCATCTCAAAGTAGCAGCAATATGTACGCACACACACATTTAGCCGGATTCCACTGGAATAGCCGAGAAACAAGTAGTGTGTTTTGCAATGTCGTAACAGTATAAATTTATCATTGTATCTCTAAGTTACTTCCATTGTGACATTCAGACAACTGAGTCCGTTTTCATATCTAGGCTACAGTTTGGTGGGCGACCATTATGAAATGCTTACCACAACACAAGATGACAATTATTATTTTCAGGTGATTAAATTTTTCTCAAGTGTGGCTTTTTTCTGTGGGATAACATTTTCGTACTTACACATTTCTAACGTATTTACAAATAACGAATTAAAATTTTGATACATATGAATGGTGTTCCTTTAAAGGCCTAGTTGTAAATAACAGGCTGTATACCGATAAGTCCAGATCGTGTTATTGGTCAACAACCTCATTCTGTACTGGAAATTCATAAAAAATTCCTTACCTTATCTTTTTTAACCTTGACCTATTAATCTTCCGTTAATTTTCTAAAACTTTACTGAGTATTTACGTAACGTTTGCGTAAATTTTTATTTTACCCAAGAAGGATGAAATCGTTGCAGGGAAAGCCGAACGGAATACGTAGACCACAGATCTACTAAAGAAAGCTATGAAATGTGTCCATCGGGCAACAGTACAACGAGCAGTCACCGGACAGCTATTCTGCTCATTCCACCAACGAGGATATTACAAAGTAACTGGATAACTGGTTCAACGGTTAGGAAACTTAGTAGGCGAACTTATTTGCCGGCAGGCAAAGAAAACGACCATGATTGTGTATTTTCTTATGTGTAATATCGGCATACCTCTAATTCCTAAAATACTAGAACTAACTATACTTAAATAAGTTACTACTGACAAGAAGTATTTAATCGTTTGTTCACTTAAGCGGTCCTAAAATTTATGATAGAATTGTTCAGCGTATGGGCCCCGGTCGAACAATACTACTTAACACATCTATAGTAGACGACACTTTTAACAGCTCCTTGAAATCCAGGTACAGAAGTGTTTAATGGGAAGGCTTCTTAATGTATAATAGATGTAACTAACTTTTAATAAAATGAAAAAAAAAAACAGAATTATCACAGTGCAACAGTGATACCCTATGTAAATAAAGTAGTAAATAACACAGTTGAATGAAAGCTTAGAGAGGAGTTAGAAATATTAAAAGAAAGAGAGAAAGGGTTAGACAATTCAATGAATACTAAAAATAAGTTTTAAACGAAGAAATATTTTATAATATAATTAAGAAGTAAAAGGTAGAAGACGGATAGATAACATTAAGAATTAAATTGCATATATGGATGTTTTTGAAATAAGGGTGAGTGACCGCGCCAAAAAGTGAAATGAGAAAGGCTTTACAACGTTAGGTTTTGAAAAGAATGTACACACACACATAAACACACACACACACACACACACACACACACACACACACACACACACACACACAACACATACACACGGAATGTGCTAGAAAAATATGTAACTGTACACACTGTGGTGACAGGGCTCGGAGGTTAGAAAGGGACATTTGACTTATAGCTTGTTTGCGGGGGGTGTGTGTGGACAGTGGGACGGGTTGAGGTGTGAAGAGTCTATTTTATTCTGTTGTTGATGTTATTTCAGATTGGACGATGAGCTATGAAGCTTGAAAGCGCTAATCGGAATAATTTTTCTATAGTGGTATGTAACAGCGATAATTCTGTTTGTGATTATAACCAATAACACAACTTTCTTAATTAAAAAAGAAAATCAGATCTACTATCCATCACCACCAAAGTGTTTCGGTAATTTGGTAGATATGTTGTATAACACATCACCATAATCTACACTGTGTGTGAATTATTGTATAAGATCTACTTTTCCCTTAAGTTATAGGCAACATGAGTAGCAGCCGTCTAAAGATTAACGACTCGGTTTGAAATATTTTGGCAAGTTGTGTGCTTTCAAGATATCTGTTTGCCGTAAATTTCTTGGAGTACCAGCTCTCTTGCCGACTGTAAATACAGTACAATTACATTGCGGTAACTGTTCTGCAATTTGTTGCGTGTTATTAGACAGAAATGTTTAGTGATGAGTGTTTATTGTATCTCGATAACTGGTGTTAATGTTGAGATAGTGTGTACTGGACAATATCATAACTATAACAAATATATGAGTGTTCTTGCTTTTTGAACGGTTAATAAATTTTGTAAATATCGATTTTACAAGTTTCAGTCGAAGATGAATACTTTGGACATCCGAAACACTCAGATAGAATAATACTAATATATAAAAATCATGTAGTAAAAAAATTTAAGCTAGTGTTTCTACGATTATTATTACTGACCTCGATCTCTTTGAAATCATAGGTGATAGTACGGAGCAATATAAAAGTCTACCACGTCGTGGTGAGCTGTAACACAGGCGTCATCAGCTAGATTGTAGCCTGACAAGCTATCGCCTTTTTCGCGGAAGTTCATGATTGGTGATTAACGGGCAACTGTCAACGTGGAGGAGGTCATACGATCAACTTTGATGAGGTGGAGTTAACCCTAAATATGGTTGTTTTGATGGTGGCGATGGACAATTTGCAGGGATTGATTTTGGATATGGCTGTCGTAATATTAACTCAAAAATATTTAGTAAGGGTGAAGCTTTCGTAGCTAGGAGCCACGTAAAGGCACGTTCCGTCTTAGTAGTGCCCTCTTTAGCCCACGAAACTGTTAAATCAATAGCATGATCAAAATTTGTTAAACGAACTGTTTGCTTACGCAACCTAAACTCTACGGATAGATGTAACAGGACGACGTATAAAAACAGAACTATTATATATTTTTATAATATTTATTTTACTAGCTCATAAATACGGCTAGTATTTATTTAGTATGACTGGTATTTTTTTCAGATTAATAAAAAATTTTGAACTCAGATATGTAAAAGTGACTATCGTAAAAAGATTTGTCTGATAAGATCGATTTTAAAATAAACCAATTGTGACGCTACTACTGGTTTACAAAAATTGTTCCACCAACTTTGTCACTACTTATTGCCACACTGCTAAATGCTGTGTCCTTGACGAGCCCTTTTGGTGTCTCCACCATCTTCAGGTCTTAAACGACCTATCGTTTAGGCCTTAAACGGTCTACTCAAGAACGAAGTATTTAGCAGTGTGGCAACAAGTAGCGACAAAGTTAGTGTTATGATGGCTGCTAATGAAAGTAAGGAAACTGATAAAAAATTGTTTGTTTAATTACAAGTAACACGAGTATGAAACCTTAGAAATGCTATAATAAAATACGTTATTACAAAAACGGAAACCCGACTGCTCAGAATGCATACAGTTGTAACTAGAAGGAAAGAACGTTAGAAAAATCTTGTGGTCACTTTCCCAAATTACGTCAGTATCAGTCAGCTGTTGGTGGAAGCAAATGGGGTCCCAGTTCCTCATCATTCATAGTCTCACAGATACATATGAAATAGATCGTCAAAAGCAATTGTTTGAATCTCCACAGCAGAAGAAGAGGAATTACGTCATCGTCTGCATCTTTAAAAGTTGACTGATATAATTATTAATTGATAAAATTATTAAAAGTAATTATTGTGTTCATTATATTCAACAAAGAATAAACCAAAAATGGTTTTATTCTGTCTCAAACAGAAAGGCTAAAGGTGGTCATTCCAACGCTTCTTGGGGCATCCCACACCTCTCCGTCCTTGCGGCTTATAATTTAATAGTTGTTTCGGGGATGCGGCAGCCATCCATTCGGCTAGGATATTCTCACCATCACAGTTATACTTTGAAACGAAATATAAATGAAGTAGTATTAGAAAAAGTTGTCACTAATTTTGTAAAGTTAATGGAAACTAAGACATCTGACGAATTAAAAAATTTCATAAACCAAGTATCGTGTGTGTGTGACGATTTAATTGAAACTTTCCTTTTATAAAATTGCTAAACTGCTATAATTGTTTTTATTATTTAGACAAAGCTTTTCGTCATTACTGACATCTTCAGGTCTTAAACAACGAAGGTTGTTTATCTTCAGGTCTTAAAATCTCAGGTTGTTTAAGACCTGAAGATGTCAGTAATGACGAAAAGCTTTGTCTAAATAATAAAAACAATTATAGCAGTTTAGCAATTTTATAAAAGAAAAGTAAGGATGGCTGCTAATTTAAACAATACGAAGAATAAAACATGTTAATTGAAACTGTAATCTTAAATAAATAAAAATTAAATTTGCGAGCGATTAAGTATTTTTAAATCGCACTATTCAACCTAAAGCCCCTGTACTAAATCAGAATGAGAATGAGAAGTGAATGAAAATCAACAGAAGCACTAATAAAAAGTCGAATTGTAAAAACTTATTAATATCTCAATTAACCCTTTGCTAGTCATCATGCGGTGACCTGTTAGTTCCGGACTCAACGTGTTTATCGAGTCGTCTGTAATTTAGGAAGATATAAAAATCATAATGTTTGTAATTAGAAATTTGAAGGCACGAGTAGTAGTTAAAATAATTCACTTAAATTATATATGTATAATTAATGTATTGTTTTTGGTAATAAGAATGTCAATTTAAATAAAAATAGGAACTATATTGTCGCGGAGTACTTGCTCCTCTCCGTTGTTATGTACCAGTCGAATCTAGTAGAGAGTCACTATGCTGCCGTCAGACCGTACAGACGTATAAGCGAGAGCTCCACGAAAATGCATTTGTTTTTTTAATTTAATTTTAAAATGTTAGCTACCACTGCTAAACGTGCCGAGCGTTGTGTAATGTGTGAATGATATAAAGATGTGTTAAGAAGAAAAATGTAATAAGTAAAACAAAAACTTAACTAGTAGTAAACAAGATGACGTCTCCCCTCAAGAGGTAAATACAAGTACAACCTTACACATGAAGATGTGATCAACATAAACTTCATAAATACACGTATACGATGCATAAGACGCTGACGAGGACCTCCGTGGATCTACACCTACTTTCACAAAAGAAACTTCAATCTCCGCAGTGAACATCCTATCTAGTACTTGCCGAAGACACGACCCAGATGATGATGCCGACTTCAAGAATTCCAAAGAGAGACACCCCAGGACGAGGTTACTACGACCAATTGTAAAGGTGACTCGATAGCTTGCCTATCGAGAGTTAATCATATTTGATACACAACTCACATTAAAAAGAGACTTTTCAAAGACTATAAATTTTGTTTAAAATTAAAATGAGACAAGCTAAGAGTTTACTGTAAGATTCAATATCATACGTTGTAACGCCTTAAATGTAAATGTAATTTATAATCACTTTAAGTAATAGTACCATTCTTCAAATGGTAAAAGAAGTCTTGCAAGCGTCTAGATGAACTCAAAATACTTAGAAGTCTTTGCTATAAATATACTTAAAGTAAACTCGGATCCGAGGTAAAAGAATACATAATCAGTTTGATCCCTAAGTTTTTATGAAAAGCATTTAAATATTTTAATCTAATTAATGATGTCATGGGATCTTTGAGTAACAGTTGTTAATGAAGAGAAGTCATCTTGTTACACATAAAAATGAGTGCATAAATCAGTGAAATACCTTCCCTTGTTTCCTTATAATTATCTTAGGCTATGAAATTTGTTCTATTAATCTGAGTTTAATAACAGTTCGTTACAACGTAGGCAGCCCATGTAATTGGCAAGTGTCAGTTAAGATGGGTTCCCTGGATTTGTAACGTGGCAATACGTTACAAAATTGCGCCACTCTGCTAAATTAGTAAAAAGGTTGTAAGCATCGTGACATTAACAGAGATACGTCACCCTGCTAATTAAAGTAATTGTTAAGTAGTAAAATAGATAACTTTTGGCACTCAGTTGTCTGATCTATGCACTCAGGCAATGTATTTGATGTAACTTTAATTTTCATAAAATGAATTTGTTTTAAGATACGCAAATGATAGTCAGTATAACTTGAAATATCATAGTATGTAGCCAAATGCAAATATGTACATGAATTGTAGTGCTTGGTGATCTGCTCAGTCTTTAACAGGTTTATATTATGACAATCCAAAACCTGTTGTTTCTTGAATATGCATGCATAGAATATGTTAGTGTATGTCTGTCGTCACGGTAAAAGTAAAAAAAAAAAAATAAATAATAAAATGCTCCTGTGTAAAGTAGACCCGGTTAATTACGTGGAAAGAATTTCGTAACTTAAATTTGTTACCAATATAAGTAATTAATTTAATTGGGGAAAGTACGAGAATTAATAAAGTCAGACTGTTATAACCGTAATACACGTGTAAGTTGAAGGCGTGCTTTGTTGAATGAGATTCACCCTATGCGTCCGAGCTGGCTTCTCCAGTTAAGGCCTGTCAAGGAAGTTAGTCTGTGGCATTGTGTAGAGAACAATACGTAAGCGTAAAACCCGCATTCTCACGCACACACTTACCCTGCCTGAGGGTGGCCTACATTCCAGCAAACAGCTGATCGGCGATTTAACTTTGAAATATGTGTGTGTGGAATTTCTGTCTCTCCCTTAGAAGAGAAATTGTTCTTTTCTGAATTATGCAAATGATTTACCCAAGAATTCTTCTTGTCTATGTAGTTAGTGTATAGTATAGTAGAGCAAGTATTTTTAACGTGACGACAATTAAATAATATAGTGACTTAAATTTCAAATAAATAAATGACCTAGTAAACCCCCATTGTTAGGTAAAGTGTTAAACCACATGCCCCAAAACAGTAAACTTTTAAACTAAGCAAAAGTGAAAAACAAAGTAGATAAAGTGCCCTAAATAAATATGGTAATTAAATGGGAAATAATTCTAAGTAAGTTTCTTAAATCTCCCCCAAAGTAAATCAGAATAAGCGAATAATAATTGCTTAAATAATAAGGCTGAATAAATCTTAAGTTAAACAAAATTTGTGTAAAGTGTAGCAGTAAATAAGGAAAGCAAATAATAATAACAGTGTAGTTAAATAAGTGTAAACACCCAGTCGTGGCCTGTTCGAGGAAATAAAGCGTGCTGAGAATTGTAGTAAGCAGCCACCCTCCCTATTGTTCTGAACTGGTGCTTATGTAAACAATTGAAAACCTCCCTAGTGTGTATTACAATGCATAGTGTAAAGTGTCTCCCCTTCCGCATAGTTTGTTCAAGTATTGTTAAAGAGATAATAAGAATTATCTTCGTGAGATTCCGCTTCTCTCTGTAGCATAAGATATTAGGATTAGCAATAATCTAAAGTGGAGTATGGGATCCTCTTTAGATTATATTAGAGGTAAGTTGATGATATATAATTGAGAATTATATATGTGTAACGTAACATGGTCACAACGGCGCCGACTGAAAAGGATAATGATGAGGCAGAAAGGTGCCAAAAGATCATTAAAGAGTGCTGAAAGCTAACTTGTGTATTTAGAGTAAGCCGATGTCAGTCGGGCCACGATATTGTAAGTTACGGAAAAGTAGGGAAATTAGTATTAAGAATTAAAATATAAGTTAGCATTGTAAGTAACGAGAAAAAGGGAATTTCACGAATGAGAACAAGATCATTTGAAGAGAGATAGAGAAAACTAACCTTGTCTTAAATTAAAATAAACTTCACACACTGACACCAAGCATACTCCAAGTCCCCAATTGTGCGTTAGACTCACAAAACACCCGTAACGTGAAGTTTAAGCGGTGGAGTATGTGACGATTTAATTGAAACTGTAATCTTAAATAAATAAAAATTAAATTTGCGAGCGATTAAGTATTTTTAAATCGCACTATTAAACCTAAAGCCCCTGTACTAAATCAGAATGAGAATGAGAAGTGAATGAAAATCAACAGAAGCACTAATAAAACGTCGAATTGTAAAAACTTATTAATATCACAATTAACCCTATAACAAATTGAAAAGATTGAGGGGTGTCGTGTTCCTTCTTTAACAGCCTCACGTTGGAGTCGTCAATTTATAACAAATAGATAAAGTGTATGTAATGTAAAAGTGTTGTATAATGTCGGGCGTTACCTCCGCGCACTTTTTGTTACTTACTGTTGACTGGATCCTCTGCGGTGATGTAGTCCTGTAACACAACTTAATACTATGTTTTTTGTGGACGCCACTTGGAATCGTTTGTTCCAAGAATAAAATGTGATTATTAAAGAAATTAAAATTTTTAAATCTTACTTCTATGAAAAAATATAAACAAGTCAGTTTAGCTTGAAAAAATCAGGTAAGTTTAATGATTCTTCAAAAACAAACAAATCGTCTGAAGGACTAACATTCATAAAAAATTATAAAATTGCAGAGTTACTAAAGGAAAAAACTTCACAAGTTATTATTATTCTTATTGACAATTTTATTTATCCAATCAAATATCGGCTATTATTTTCAATTCTTTACTCAGTTGAAAAGCATGAGTTTAATACGTGAAAAAATCTTTACTCTCAGGACGTGACTCCTTTGAACTACCAAGACATATCAATAAGATGCCTTACAAGGAAAATTAAGTGATTTGAAGGTGTGTGTGGCGTGTGCAGTACAACTGTGTGATAAATGTAACCAGGTAAAAAAATGACTTTAATTTTGGTAACTCACGTTCCAATGGTTAATTAATCTCGCACAGGACACTCCTCTCGGGTAGTTTTTCAATCTCGCCTCTTCATGTGTGCACTGAATCTATTTTAAGTCAAAATTGCGATCATTTACAATTTCCGCACTTTTTGTGAAAACGTTTGGCAGTAGATTCTCGTTCAAACCCCGCCACTACAAATCAGCTGCTCCGCGTTGATTCCCAAATTGGCCGTCACAGCGCTGATTCCCTTGCAGTATCGAGAAAGGCTTTGTGTTTGTTTGTTTACGTTAAGGGGGTTATTGTCAAGTTAGTCTGTCTATGCGAACACAGCAGAATTGGTTCTCTATTTAAAGTTTTGGTCCCTCCTGGGCCGTTGACGTTCTGGCTGCGTGATTTCTATTAAAATTTGCCGTGTTGCTGCTCTATTTCAGCAACACATTGGCGTAGATTCTTGTAGAGGTTATGTCAGTCTGTTTATCAATGTACGGGGAAAAGCTTTTCTTCGGGTCTTGTCGATTTCTCGCCTCTCGGTTTCGCCTTAGCTGCGTTGATCAGTGTCGTGGGCGATGCATCTGTTCTGGAGTTCAAGTTTCAAGTGTTTTTTGGGTCGAAATTGGTCTCTCTTTTATACTAATTCAGGCTGATTGAGTTTGTGAACTTCCGGTATATTTGTGTAAAAATTCCTTCTAGATTGTTCGAGAATAAACGAAATGGAACATCATGGAACAAATTTCATTTCCGTCGAAGCTTTTAGAACAAATTTCTTATTCTTCATACTAAGGAGATTTCAAAAATTACTCTGGTATTTATCAAACAGTTTTACATTAGTACTCACAATTTGTATGCCATTATTACATTTAGATTCTCTGTTTTCAATTGAATCTAGTGATACTAATTATGATTGGTTTTAAAATCAATTAACTCTAATAAGTAACACAATATACAACTCTCACCTTGGGTTGTTGTCATTGAAATTCAATTTTTAGAACAAAAAGTTGTTGTGAAACTATTATGTTTCTTCCACAATCTGAACATATAACATTACTATCTTCCTATAACAAAACAAACAAATTTTAACATATATAATACATAGATAATTACAATTTTACCTGGCCCCTGTCCATGGTCTAGGTTTTTGTCAATGTTATAACACAATAATTAGTCTCTTTCTTTAACATATGTAGTATTTCACTAGTGTACACTCAGAGTTTATTATATTGTCTGTCTTTTGTGATACCTGGTTACTCTTTACACATATTATTTTTATTACAGGATAACATAGCATCACACTGATTGGTCTTGAGATGTCCTTCTTCATGGTGTAACAAATCTCACCCTTATAAGTTAAATTCTTTCATAATTGATCTTATTTTCAACTGAGTTTGTTCGTTTTTAAGGTATACTGAAGTATTGTACCATTCTATTTTATTTTTGTCAACATTTTGTAAATATTTAGCCAGATATGACTATTTTTGTACTGGTTGATTGGATCCAGCCATACATGGTATAGGTAAATATTTTGCTAACTCGATTATTACAATGTTAAAGTTAGTCAAATATATTAGTATAGTCGCTTTATACTATATTTCAACTTTATAATGCAATTTGGTTGCATTTTGGCAACATTAAATCCATAAATCATACAATATTATATGCCTACCACATGTTTTTAGTTAATACTGTTTTTGGCTCTTTTGACTGACTTTTATTCATTTGACAGCTTTCTTTATTTAAGATACATTGTTCACTTTTGTCTGCTTGACAATTATATATAGTTTTTATTTCAAATTGATAATAATTAATTTTTTCATGAAATCTGAGTGTTTGGTCTCAAATCCAACACATTAATATTTTTTGTCATAACAAATACATAATTTTTATTTTAACTTAGATTCTTTCTAATAATGTATTTAAGTCATTAATACATTTATTTTATTTACATTACATAATATAATAATGGATCATGTCCATTCATTCACAAAAAGTAGTTCTTAATACTCTATTCAGAGTTATAAAACTTAATAATTAATGACTTCATTTTGGTTGATTCTGACATTATTTGTCTCTCTTATAGTATCTTATGGTTTTTTCACTGTTATTCACTTTAATAATATATATGGGGTTTGTGTCTTAGTCACAGTCTGGTCGTTTTTTCATGTTAGTGGTAATAATTATTAGACAATATTACACAATTTTTTAGGACTACTTGGGTTCGATACTGTTCACCTCACCTTCCTCTTATGATGAATTGCTATGTAAATGATTTCCTTTATGGAACGTTCTGTGACGTTACAACCCTTTGCTAGTCATCATGCGGTGACCTGTTAGTTCCGGACTCAACGTGTTTATCGAGTCGTCTGTAATTTAGGAAGATATAAAAATCATAATGTTTGTAATTAGAAATTTGAAGGCACGAGTAGTAGTTAAAATAATTCACTTAAATTATATATGTATAATTAATGTATTGTTTTTGCTAATAAAAATGTCAATTTAAATAAAAAATAGGAACTATATTGTCGCGGAGTACTTGCCCCTCTCCGTTGTTATGTACCAGTCGAATCTAGTAGAGAGTCACTATGCTGCCGTCAGACCGTACAGACGTATGAGCGAGAGCTCCACGAAAATGCATTTGTTTTTTTAATTTAATTTTAAAATGTTAGCTACCACTGCTAAACGTGCCGAGCGTTGTGTAATGTGTGAATGATATAAAGATGTGTTAAGAAGAAAAATGTAATAAGTAAAACAAAAACTTAACTAGTAGTAAACAAGATGACGTCTCCCCTCAAGAGGTAAATACAAGTACAACCTTACCCATGAAGATGTGATCTGCATAAACTTCATAAATACACGTATACGATGCATAAGACGCTGACGAGGACCTCCGTGGATCTACACTTACTTTCACAAAAAAAAACTTCAATCTCCGCAGTGAACATCCTATCTAGTACTTGCCGAAGACACGACCCAGATGATGACGCCGACTTCAAGAATCCCCAAGAGAGACACACCAGGACGAGGTTACTACGACCAATTGTAAAGGTGACTCGCTAGCTTGCCTATCGAGAGTTAATCATATTTGATACACAACTCACATTAAAAAGAGACTTTTCAAAGACTATAAATTTTGTTTAAAATTAAAATGAGACAAGCTAAGAGTTTACTGTAAGATTCAATATCATATGTTGTAACGCCTTAAATGTAAATGTAATTTATAATCACTTTAAGTAATAATACCATTCTTCAAATGGTAAAAGAAGTCTTGCAAGCGTCTAGATGAACTCAAAATACTTAGAAGTCTTTGCTATAAATATACTTAAAGTAAACTCGGATCCGAGGTAAAAGAATACATAATCAGTTTGATCCCTAAGTTTTTATGAAAAGCATTTAAATATTTTAATCTAATTAATGATGTCATGGGATCTTTGAGTAACAGTTGTTAATAAAGAGAAGTCATCTTGTTACACATAAAAATGAGTGCATAAATCAGTGAAATACCTTCCCTTGTTTCCTTATAATTATCTTGTGTAATTTGTTCTATTAATCTGAGTTTAATAACAGTTCGTTACAACGTAGGCAGCCCATGTAATTGGCAAGTGTCAGTTAAGATGGGTTCCCTGGATTTGTAACGTGGCAATACGTTACATGTGTACAAGGTTAGATTGTTTGTATTATTCCGACCAGTTGTTGAAAAAGAAATATTTTCTGATAATTGTATAATTTCATATTGTTACGACAATTACTGAATGCGTTTGATAAGTAGAGAGTGTCATTTTACACGCTTCTCGACTTGCCCAGCGTGGCTCGTCTTTGTCAAGGCCGTCCACTCACGTAGCAATCCAGACTGTTCAAGAGCAAATGAATGTTTAACTACGCAAATTATGATGGCTCGCGGCCTGGAGAATAGAAAATTATTATGGAACTTCTGCAGGCTACATATAAGCAGCAGCGGCCGGTTTTGTCAGGTAGTTACATCTGGCGAGATTGTAGAGCGTGGATCAATTGTTGATCCCTGCTGATTATTGGAAATTTATTAATGTTTTATAACTAGTGCGGAACCTCTAATCGTTAACAATTATTATTGCGTGTGGACAAATTGATTTAGAATTATTGTATGAGAGTACCTTGTAGATTTTAAGTTGTTATTTGTTTAAACACTAATTAAAACTTGTTATTAGTAACTTCATTTGGTGTTTGTATTTTGTTTCCACTGTGACACCGTCGATCAGTACGTTATAAAAAGAATGCGGTTTACAACTAACTCCACACAAACACAAGACACGTGCGCTAATTAATTAGTCGTGGCTGCAAACTGATGAACGCTGGCTTCTTAGTTTCAATTCATTGCTAATACTGTTTAGGTTCCAGACTACATTCAAACTTTGTTAATTATTAATATCATATTGTACGCTGAACTGCATCTAGTATTTTGAAACAAAGTTGAAATTCAAAAGTTCAACAGCTGAAAGACATATCCTAATTATAGCAAAGTCAATTAAGTCAAGTACCAGCTAAAACTCCCTAGTAGAAAGTACAGTACTGATTTGTCTGAACTGATTGGAAATTATTTGTTTGTGTTTATATTGACGTATGAGTAGCATTTAAGTTTTAATATAATTTGAAAATGCATAAAGTATACTATTTTTTTTTTGGTATGACTTTTCCAGTCGTAGACAATTTTTTTAACTCTTAAATGATGGGTGGTTTTTATCTTCGAGCCTTCTTCACGGACTGCCTACATCGTAATACTTCAACGCTTGTGTTTGGAACACAAAAATCTTGGGGTCATCGTCATGAACTGTGAGTGGCGTTTAAAAGACCCTCTTGAGAGGTCTAAAAGCAAGTACAATATGCCACCTTATTTTATGCAAAGCCCCCTAAGGCGATCACAGATTCTAGGGGATTCAAACGTCAACCGTAAAATGTTACGACAGATTGAGTCGGTGAAAAGGCTGTATAGACAAATTTTGTAATCTTCATTTCAAATGACACCAAAATGAAGACTTTTATTTATTAAAAATGTTTTCTTCTTAGTAGTCTCTTACAACTAGCAGCCATTTCAACATAATAACAAATTGTAGCCATAGGACAAATAGAAGTACCATTTCCAGAAGGCTTTTTAAATTCAGTTTTGCTGATAGCTTAACATATTCTCTGCCTTCTTTTACACAATATACCTTCGCACGTCAATTTCTTGTATTTAATTCGTTAACATGCTTATTTGGGATTCTTCCATTATTATTTCATTTAGCCTAAATACTAAATCACTTTGGCCCCATGACGCCTGATAACATCATAGGCGTCATGCTCAACAGCAAAGAGAACTGGGACATGGTTGTGACCTTCCTGAGGATGGTCCTGCGGCAGAAGAAGCCTGAACTGGACCGTCTCACAGGTCGATGATATAGATAAAGCTGTAGAAGCCTAGTAGGCGCAATACGAGGTGCCACCCTGAAGCCATACGAATAGTTGTTCCAGGGGGGTTTCTCTGCCAGTAAAGTGGAGGTTTTTTATTGGGTGCGAGTCCCACACACCGGAAGACCAGTCGGGTGTCTCCTGATGGTGCATAATGCATCTTTCCTCCCCCGAAAAAAAAATAATCACTTTATTTTCTTACAGTAACAAGAGTTGCAAATTTCTCAGTGTGTGGTTGCAAATATCACTTTGAAAACTGTCTTCTCCATGTCAGTGTTTTTTTATTGTATCGGCTATCTAACGTCCACATGCCAATTTCAATTCTTTATTCTTTGTTCTTTTATTTTCTCCAATATTCTTTCATCTTTTTACTGTCTCTCTTCTTCCTGTCTTCAGTCCACTTTGAACCTGCGTTTTTCTCTCTCCTACCCTCAACTCCTTCCATGTCAGTGTCTTTTATTTAAAGCTGTTAATTATTTTATATATTGTACTCGTTTTCACAATTTTTCAGAAAAATTCAAAATTAAATACAAAATTACATTCGTTTTCAATTAATTATTTAAACTGACATAAACTTAGTGTAAAATAAATTAAGTTTTAGAACACACGCATGTACAGTATTCCCACAAATCCATACTTAAATTTACTATTACTTTGTTTGTACTTACTCCATATTCTGGTTAATCCACGTTTGGTGATTTTATAAACTAATAACAGTAGTATAGTAGTAATAGTGGTTTTATAAACTAGTATAAATCAATAGTTTTATAAACTACTAATTTAGAGATTTTATACATTTGTTCTTCTATGCCATGATCGTTAATGACAGTCTCATTGTATTGATGTGTCACAATGAAGGGACGCACTTTCGATTTTTAATTAGCCTATACGTTCTAAGTTGTAATGTCTCAGTAGTTTTTAATTTTATATGCAAAACAAATAAAGTGTAAATTTTAAATGTAAATTATTAAGCAATCCTTATTAACTGTTAACCTGTTATCCTGTTAACCTGGATTGCATCCTTATTAACTGTAAATCCAACAGTTTCAGTTTCACGCTTACGGCTTAATCCAAATGTTTTCCACTTTGCGAAAAAACCGTTGTTTATCTGCTACCATCGAAGCAAGCGTTACTAGTTGACTACTTGTTGCCAACCTACTAGTTGACTACTCGTTGGCAACCTACTAGTTGACTACTAGTTGTCAACCTACTAGTTGGCAACATATTGGTTGACGTTGCCTTGTACGAAAGTGGTACTACGTTTTAGTGCCCTTTCTTTCCGAGAAGAAGATATTATTTGTTCTTATCGTACTTCACACTATATACGACACTTCCTGTCTCTTTGTCACTTTCTGCCTCTTTTGTATTTCTTCGACTCCTATATAGAATACAGAGTCTCAACAAAATCTCTCCACCCACGTCTGTTCCTTTGCTTGTTTTCACGAGTTATTTGCAGCATCCACTTCCTTTTCACTGTCCTTTACAATAAAATCTTTCGTATTCCTCTCCTTTTTTTTGAGTGTATAAATCTGTCGTTTTTCTATACTATAATGGGACATATCTAAAAGTGTTAAGAATCTAACGACAATTCTTACTTTTTGAACCAATGATCGATACGGCACTGCTTGGTAATCTGCCATACTTCTTCATTGGATATGACCTTTAGGTATCTTACTTTCTTGACAATATAAAACCATTTCTTTACAGTACCATGAAAGTCTAAATGTATGCCCAAAACAGTTTTTATAACAACCCTTAAACATGTTAACACACTTTATCTTGATTTCCCGGTGTAAGTTGACATCCGTTCTGTTACAAGAAGCATACATTTTACATGTAAGTTAATTACGTGGGTTGGAGAAACATTAATGGTAACAAAAATCAAAATTTCAATTAGGGAAAGTCTATTGTGATTATTAAATTGAAACATTAAGCGCGACAATGTTATAAATAAAGTATATTTTGAAGTGGAAAAAATCACTGTCTGAAATTACCTACTATAAAACTTGTGGTAAATAAAGTAACCTACGTTACATTACAACAGATACAGACGTAAGCGCGCATGCTGTACAGAGAGATATGTAATATTGCCATTCCGGATGTAGCGCGTCACATTTAAGCAAAGCGTTAATTGTTATTAAACCTTCCGAATAGAGAATTGTGGCAGCTGCACAGAGACAGCTAGCGTATGCAATCGGTTGCAGCTGAGACTGTAATAGATTCATGCAGCTGAACTACAGGCAATGACTTCTGAATCAGCGACACTTGCAGACAGACCGAATTCTAAATGTGTCAAATTCGGTCTCTAGAAAACTAATTAATTAAACCTCACCTAAACATAGGAACGTCTTGAATTTGAAATATGGTGCTAATCAGTTTTCCGAATGATCGATTTATCCAATGCGAGTATAGGCCTATTCAGTAAAGTTTATTGTGCTGCTGTTTTCTCCGATACAAAACATTTTATGCACGTACATGTTAATTATGTAATATGGTTTATCCCGGTGAAAGCTGAGATCTGTTCTATTACAAGAAGCATATATTTTACATAATATAAGTTAATTACACGGGGCGGAGAATGATTGATTGTAACAAAAATCAAAATTTTAATTGGGGATGATCTACTTTGATGATCGAATTGACACATTAAGAGCGAAAAGTTTATAAGTAAAGTGATATTTTGAAGTAGCAACAATCACAGTCTGACATTACTATGAGACATTTGCGATATTGAAAAATTATAGTACATAAGTATTACATTGAATTGCGCAAATTAACATTCAGCGAATGGACGAAGTGTAGTAGCAATTTATTCACACTTAAAACATTAAGTCTATAAAACATGTGACAACTTGTTTAGAATTGTCCTTTCCTGATCGATGTTAAAGTAATAAGAATTTAAAAAAAATGTAATTAACACAGGAATTATATAATTGTATAAATAACGATGCGTTTGTTCATGTTTCATGTAAATTTCCTTACAAACTTGTCTACCCTTGTTTCAAATTTATTTTAACAGGCAAGAATTCGATTTTTTTATGAAACGTACAACAAGGCTTACTCTACTTTTAAAAAATTATTAATTTTTGGAACTTTATAAAGACTTATACAAACTTTCCAAAATATTGATAAATTAAAATATTAAATTTCCTAGAAAATGTACTATTTAGCTGAAACAAGTATTTGAATCATTCTGTATTGTGTATGTAACTAAATATAATGTCTTCAAATAAATACAATAGGCCTACAAGTAAATTTATTTTTACCAGACACATTGTTTGAATTGTAACTGAATATTTCGCTTACAGTCTAGTTACTAACTATGAGTAAGTTGAAAACAAACCTACTTGAAGTGTATTTATTGCGCAGGAGACCCGCAGAAAACTCAACGAGTTACTTACAAAGGTATGTACATATATATGTATATAGCAAATATATTGGTGTTTATGACTATATATGGAAAGAGTATAAATAAACGTCATATTCTGTGTCATAATAACAGATTATTCCTAAGAAAGATAATAGTTACCGGTTACTTATACTGAAGGGGCGTAGAAAAATATGGAAACCCACGCACACTGACCTCCATCTGTATTTCAGTTTTAACAGTGAACCTAAACAAAAACATGCAGTCAGAGACTTGAAAATATTGTTGAGCGTGCAGGAAATTTTGAGCTCATCAGAAAACGCAAGAGAAACACTGCCCGAAGAAAGGGATCTACAAGATTCCGAGTTCAGATCAGCGTGTAAGTAATATTACATTTGGTTGGTACAAAACGAACGTAATGTTGGAATTTTGTCCAGTACTAGCACGAACTGGTTACTAGAGACATAAATTTGCATTGTTTCGCTGAGTAGGATTCATGAACGCTGAACTCAATGATCTGGAAACGGGAGATAGGAAAATACGGTTCGGTCATTAGAGTTTCATGTAACGACGTTCATGCGAGTACACAGTGCTATAAAGGCGGTATGAATGTGTGTGTTAACAACAGCTAAGTATTATGATTTTAAAATCTTTTTCCGTTATGGACCGCGTCAAAAATGTCTTGATGACAACGTTGCACTCATATCACAGTGAGTATCCTCAGGTCTAAGTGACAAAAACGCCGGCAAGCGAACTCGGTTATATAGTGCAGAAGTGGCGGTGGATGGTCCGGTCAGTGGACCCTGCCCTGTGGGCGTTACGCTGTGTGCATTGATTGTGCGGTCAATCAACCCTCGTGCAGTCAAACCAGAAAATAAATGGTACCAAGCCATACTAAGCGTGGCGGTTTCTCTGTTGAAGTTATCCTCGTGTTTATTAATTTCTATTGCTTCTAGAATCAATCTCTCCTAATGCCTATTAAATGATCTTATTACAGACGCGTTTATTCTAAGTTGATGTGAATTCGACAATTTGAAAGTATATACCCGTTATACCTTTTCTAGAGAAAATCGTATTAAAATAATACATAAAAGCGATAAAAATACGGACAAGATTTCTCTATTGTATGTCAATAAAACAAGTACAGGAATTCTAAATAAATTCTGTAGTACAGGTAGAATGTAAGTTAATAAGCAAAGTATTTTTGGCCTTATTCTCCTAACTCATTATGTCTATTACTTTTTAGTGTCGAAGTGGCGGTGGGTGGTCCAGTAATTGGACTCTGCCCTGTGGGGGTTACGCTTGAAGGTATCATCTATGAAACGTCGTCATACAACATTTTTGACGCGATCCATACCGGAAAAAGATCTTAAAATCATAATGGACACCGGCCGCGGAAGCCTTCGTGAGAACATAAACAGTTAAGTATATCGGCAAAACAAAGCACAGAGAAAAGACTCGTATCACTGAACGTAGGCGACCATGCGGTGAGATTTCACGACTCAAAATTCATGTACTCCTCGTTTTCATTATTCAACTAATATTGTAAGGGTACATATGTTCAACATACATTTATGAAGCAACATGATAAGAATAAATACTAAATGATTAACACTATGAATAAAAAGGGATGAGTCAGAAATAAAGGAATGGGTAATTAACATAATTATGCGATAAAACAAATAAAGGTAATAATAAAAGTAACCTGCGATAAGAGAAATGTAGCAAGCAACGGAACAAAACTTGAAAAAACGATAGTACAATGCGATTTAACCATAATAACCCAATAGATGGTAAGTGAGTAGGTAGAACCAGCCCCAATACCAGTGATAGGACATATAAATTAAATAAGTGAAATCAGATGAGAAGGTGAATGAAAAGGAAACAAACAATACATGAATGAAAAGAAATGAAAAGACACAAACGAATAATAGAAAACAGAAAAGGAGAAATTTTACACTCAAATAAAGCAATGAAAAGAAAATCAATAAATGATAAATGTAGATGATAATTATTAGTACCAACTAATTAATCAAAATAAATGATAAGTATTAAAATCCAATAAAGTAATGACAAACTAAAAGTACACTAACCAAATAAATAGAGAGTAAATATTATAAATCACTCTATAATGATATGAACTTGTTAACAGTATAACTAACCATTGTAAAGTGAGAGATAGTTAGATAGTGAACATGAGTAAGTGAGAACAAGAATTGAATGTTACGGAATACCCACTAGTAACACTTAAATAATATAAAAAGTGCAAAGTGTAAGTGTAAACCCCACAAAATAAATAGAAACCCTATTGATAGGGATAGACGCCCAAAAAACCAGTGATAAACACTAAAGGTTAATGGTGAGCAGTGTTATTAAATAAGGATATTGTTATTATTAAGATTAAGATTAATTGTAGATGAGGAATACAAGGATATTCAGGGAAAAATTCCCAGCTATGTGCAGCGATGGCAAAAAAAGAGATTCCGGAACATATCATTAAAGTCATATAAAGCCTTTATATGACAAAAAAGTCTACAATGAGACAGGAAGACGGAGCAGAACTTCTACTGTAGGCTTGATCAGTTGTAGAGTACGACAATGGTGCCCATTTTCACCTTGTCTTTTCAATTTATAGCCTATAGAGACGATGCCATACTCAGTTGGTAGATGAACCAACCTTCCAGAACCTCTACAGTTGACATGTTGTTATTTGATGTGAAACTCGGAAAGTGGCTTGCAGACGGCTGTACAATCAATGAGTTGAATCTGCAAGGATTACATCTGTCTACATTGAAGATCAAGGTGACTGCTTATGGAGCTGATCTCATACGTGGCTGTTGCTGTAACGTCTGGAGTTTCAAATGTCGATAATATACCACTTTATTGCTAGATGTGGCTGACAAAGAGAAAACACGCCAAGTGTTGCACATATAAGCTCGCGAAATTGTATTTCGTGTGTATCAGTTCTTCGAGCGAGGTGCGGAGTGAGAAACCTGAGCTTGTTCCAGCGTTGCCAAACGCCAGTCGAGACAGCTGGCGTTTAACGTTTATCGTTTATAGCGTCTATATGTTGCGGGCAGGTTTGGGAAGTTACACGGAAAAATACGTAATTTATGGCATAAGTAAAGTAATACGTAATAAACTCATACGTTGCCTTACGTTCAATAAAATATTAAATATAGCAAAATATTAACCGAGTATTTTATTGGGATAAGCGACAATAAACATGTATTTGTTTCTTGTGTCCCATGCTGACGTAATTGAGACGAACCCCAATCTCCATGCATAATTGCATAGATAATATACCTAAAGTAATGAATCATCAGTGACTGCTGACAATTTTATGTTTCCGAGAATCCTCTCCTCTCCTCTCCTTTTATAACACAGGTAAAATGGAAAGAACACAACACTAATTTATTTTTGTTATTATTGAATTTAACATGTTAAAACTGGTCTGCAAGACCGACCATCAAATTATCTCTAATACCTCATAATACAAAATACATATCACCCAAATTAAGTCCAATTACATCCTTTAATTAGTTATGGTATTGTTAACTAAACACCCTCACCAGCGCACAATGCTCTGCTTTTATAACACAAAACACTACACAAGTTCAAATGCCTTTGTTCTCTTCACTCTTCGGAACACGTGTTGATTCTCCAGGAGCTGAAGGACTTCTGCATTTTCGTAGAGGTGAAGCTTTTCTTCACGATTTTTCGCAAACATTTTAACATCTTCTTTAATTGTTGGAATACCTTGATCTCTGTGGATATCGGGGTGTTTCTAACATACCATGGTCCGCAAAACGTTGTTTTGGAATACATTAATATTTACGCTAACTTATTTATACAACAAAAGTTCTCAAAGTTATGATGATTGCTATTTTAGCTTGAATTTAGTTTAAATAAAGTTGGCGCTTAGTTTACTTTCTTACTTCTTGAATTGCCGGTACTGAAACTATATCCAACGTTTGTTTTTGATTTTCAACTACTCGAATTATTGTAATTACCGCATTTCAAAGACTTTTAAATAAACACTTATTTTAATTACTGCGGTTCGGAGTATTGTGGCGAAATGTTATGGGTTCTATAATTGCACGGGACAATTGTAATACAATTGTGTTTTATATTAGTTGACATTTTTATTGGGTGTGAACAATTTTTATTTCTTGGATTTCGTTGTCCATGACGTGTCCGTTACTTAACTAAATTTAACTATTACATTAACGACTCGGAACACAAAGTTTTATAAATAAAAACATAAAGTTTTACTTTACAACCTGAACCAGTTTTCACCTTTAAAAGGCATCTTCAGAAGTTGCCGCTGGTAGCGCTGTCCGTCCTGTTGTGGGTGACGGAATCGAATTTCGAAAGATCGATGTTGTGTGTGTGGGGTGAGATATGTTCGAATAATGCGTGCGATTTGAATTGTGTCTGTTCGTTTAGGATATAAACAAAATACATAAAAACATAACCTTTACTGCCGAATACGAACACAACAATACCATAAACTTCTTAGACCTCTCCATCACAAAACTTGAACACAACCACAAATTCAGTATATACAGAAAACCGACTACAACTGACACACTAATACACAACTCCTCCAATCGCCCAATACAACACAAACTACCTGCCTTCAGAACCATGATACATAGACTTAACAAGATCCCCCTAGATGAAAAAGATTACAAAGACGAACTAAACACGATAAAATATCTAGCAGAATCTAAGGGATATGACAGAAAAATAGTCAGTAAACTCCTACACAAAACACAAAACAAACAACAGACAATGACAGAAAGCAACAAATTCATAACACTAACATACATCAACAAACAAACTGAAAAAATAGCCCACAAATTCAAAAAAGCAGGATACAGAATCGCTTACAAAACTACTAACAAAACACAACACACACTATCAAAACATACACACAAAGCACAAAACAAATTCGATCTACCCGGTGTTTACAAACTAAATTGCTCAAATTGCAACAAATTCTACATAAGCCAGACAGGACGTAGCTTCAAACAGAGATACATTGAACACACAAAGACACTCCACGCCACTACAGAATCCACCTTTGCAAACCACCTCATTGAAGCAAACCACACATACAAAAACATCGACAATAACATGAACATTCTACACGTACACACAAAATGCCAAAAACTAGACAGTCTAGAGAAATTGGAAATATACAAACACACGACAACAAATAAAAACGACATCCTAAACGAACAGACACAATTCAAATCGCACGCATTGTTCGAACACATCTCACCACACACACACAGCTTCGATCTTTCGAAATTCGATTCCGTCACCCACAACTGGACGGACAGCGCTACCAGCGGCAACCTCTGAAGATGCCTTTTAAAGGTGAAAACCGGTTCAGGTTGTAAGATAAAACTTTATGTTTTTACTTATAAAAAACTTTCTGTTCCGAGTCGTTAATGTAATAGTTATATTTAATTTTTATTTGATTTGTTGTAAGAGACTGAAGAGATTGACTCGTACCGGCCAGTTGCTTTGACTTCCTGCCTGGGGAAATTACTCGAAAGAATGGTTAACAACCGCCTGACATGGAGATTGGAGATAGACAACTTACTCAGTGAATATCAGTTTGGTTTCCGGAGACAGAGAAGTACCAAGGATGCTTTGTTAGTACTTACAAATACCATTTATAGAGATTTTGAGGCTTAGAGATCAACTGTTGTAGTATTCTTGGACTTTGACTCGGCCTTTGACAGAACTCCGCACTCCACTATTTTGTTACAAAGTATGAAACTTGGGATAAGGGGAAAAATGCTGCGGTTCATAAACAGTTTTCTGGAAAAACGCCAGATCAGGACATCAGTGAATGCAGTAATGTCTGGTAATGCTACGGTAGAGAGCGGTATTGTACAGGGTGCAGTTATAAGCCCAACCCTATTTAACATTGTACTTCATGATATTGCTAGAGTGCTCCCTCCTGAGGTGCATTGTGTGATCTTCGCGGACGCTGTGACGCTCTTCACAGCTGACAAACTTCCAATGAAGGGATGCAAGGGGCTCTGGACAGAATCTATGAGTGGTGTGAAAAATGGTCCTTAACGATCTCATCGAAAAAGACCGAATGCTCATTTTTCTCAAGGAGAAATATATATGCAAATTTCTCTCCTTCCCTAAAAATAAACAAAAACTCCCTGACAGTCAATGAATGGCCAAAATTACTAGGAGTTTACCTAGATAAGAAATTTCGATAGAGTCAGCACATTCAGAAAGTGGCTGAGTAGACTATGAAACGCTTGAATGCAATAAAAGCAGTGACTGGACGGGAATGGGGTGCAGATACTACCACATTAAGAAATTTCTATCAAACATTCATCCGCTCAAAAATTTCATACTGCCGCGAGATCTTGGGCTCAGGTGCTCAAACACATATAGATAAACTAAAAATGATCCAATCATCGGCAATAAGGACTTGCCTTGGCTGTCCTAGAACCACATCAGTAGCAGCCATGGAAATAGATCTCTCCATCGAGCCTCTCGATCTGTACTTTAAGAAAATGATTTTGAAGAAAATTGTGAGGAATCGCTCACTCCCATTGTCATATCCGCTGTCGTCACTTGTTGCCTCCAGCATTCCTCAAGCCTTCAAAAGCAGAGCGGAAAAACTCTTGAAGGAATTGACGGTGGGAACTCCAGAGCTTATTCCACCTTGCTTTAAAGAACCACCTTGGGACCTTTTGGAAATGGAAATTTATTTGGAGCTCCCGAAAAACCTGACTAAAGCTGATCTTCCAGAACTACTTCGACAGGAGACCTTAGAACTGCTGAACACCACATTTTCTGATTATGTTAAGATTTATACTGACGGATCGGTCAACTTAGATTTGAAGAAATCATGAGCTGGCTATTGCAACCAAAACTCAGGCGAGAGCTTCTATGCCCCAACAAATTCTAGATCTAGCATGGACGCAGAATTGACGGCAATTAATGCAGCTTTGGTTAGCTGTTTGGAGCTAAGAGAAAAGAAAGTCTGCATACTAACAGATTCAAAATGCTCTTTGGAACTTTTAAAGGCATCAAAACCCAGCCACTATTATTTTCGTGTTGCCGAAATAAGAGAAGTGCATAGACATCTGCAACTGATGGAGAAGAGCGTGGTATTTCAGTGGGTCCTGGCGCATTGTGGCGTGGAGGCTAATGAGTGTGCGGACAGACTAGCCGGATTGGCTGCTTCAATGGCCCCAATATATCATCCGCAATATTACCTCAAAAACTGCGAGAAAACCATCGAGTCCAAAACACGATAAGAATGGACAGAGAGCTGGGCGGCTGAGACAACGGGTAGACAGCTTTTTGAGATACAAAGAGACCCAGCGGATCCCTCATTGTATAGGGTGGTCTCGAGGCGGGTGGCTACCTTCGCAGCCAGAGCTAGAACGGGACACATTGTTACTGCCAATTATCTCCATCGATTTGGCCTTAGAGACAGCTCAACTTGCACTGTGTGTCAGGTGGAAGAGGAAACTCTTGAGCATGTTCTCCTTCACTGCCCCACTCAAAATCTGGCAAGGGATGAACTGAAGTTAAGGGCGAACAACCTCAAAAATATTTTAAAAAACCGTCAACTGTGGCCCTTGGCAACAGCGGCATATTGTGGACATCGGGCCGTCGGAGTTATCTAGCTCTGGATGCCTGTGCGAAGAAGTAAGTTGTAAGAGACTGTCTTGTTGATTACAAACTGTTTAATTGTGATAATTAAAGCTGGTGATTAATGACTTAAGGGGAGCATGTACCCTTTAGGGTCACAATGTATTTTAAATGAGCAATATTGCATGCCTTCTGTACCATTATTTCAAAAACTACTTGATATATTGACTTGACATTTTTAACTCTTATTACAATTATATACCTCCTTAAAATGATAATAAAAGCCCCCAGGACAATAATCAGCACTATCATTGTCTTCTCGTTTTGTTTTTAACAGCCTCCTTTTGATCCTCTTCTTTTTGTTTTCCTCCTCAACTTTTTTGTTTCCTTTATTAATTCGATTTTTGTCGATTTCCGTAAGTCCTTCAAACATGAATTTTCCTGGTTTTATGGCCAACCTCTCAAGCCCATTACATTTTGTAACTGACCCATCTTTAAAACATATCACTGCATCTGTAACTCCTAGTTGTAATGTCTGACATCCCACAAAAGTTGATTTTGGCATTCTGTTCCAAATAACACTGCTTATGCTCTCATTAAGGTTTTTCGTTTTTCTGTGCAGGCAGCGTTTCAGCAAGTTTGGGTGTAACAGGTCTCTGAATACAGGCTTGATCACCTCCATAATTGCTTATTGCAGTGAATGCTCATGCTTACATACGCGTATATGAAAGTTGTTTGTAACAATAAAGTACTGCATGAATTCGTCGGCGCCACCTACCCAGGCTATATTAATTGTTTACACCTAGTAAATTACTATAATAAACGTATGTAATGTTATATATTTTCTTAAACAAAACTAACAGGATTTAATTAATTAGTCTTATTATAAGAAAATCGAAAATTTTGAAGTTAAAGGGTAGATGCTCCCCCCCCCCAATTGTATTTTGTCTTGTATTTTGGTTTCCACTGTACCATACGACGAACAGTGAGATCGTCGTAACAATATATTTATTCCTAAAAGAAAGAGAATACTTCTTTTCCTAATGAAAGTAACGTGTAAGTAATATTAGAAGTTATATGTAGGTAAGTACATATAACAAAACAGGTGTTTACAAATTAAATTGTAATAATTGCAATGGTTTCTACATAGGCCAGACGGGAAGATCTTTTTCATCCCGTTACTCTGAACACTTAAAAGCTTTAACCAACAACAATATACACTCCGCGTTTGCCACACACAAACACACACAAAACCACAGTTACACCAACATAGATACTAATCTTGAAATTTTACATTACTTACCCAAAGGTCGAAAACTCAACACAGCTGAACAATACGAAATATACAAACACCACACAACACAACCAAACAACATACTTAACGACCAATTACAATATAAATCACATACACTTTTTGACACAATTATACATAAAACAAACATTAATTTGAATCCCCGCGCCAATCCCCTTCCTCCACGCACCGCCCCACTACACCTTCCATACAACAACCGTTATTAAATACTGGCAGTCTGTCTCTAAGCTGAAGAAGGCGAATACGACGCCGAAACGCGTTCGACGAGAAGAAAAAACAGTAAGTTCACAAGTAAAAGTTTCATTTTTAGATAAAGTGTAGTGCTGTGAAAGAAGATGATGAACAATCAAGACAACAATATTAGGAGTATTTGGAATAAATCAAACTTGAATATTGTAACGTTATCTAGAACTAGCATGGACTGGTTACTAGAGACATACATTTGCATTGTTACGCTGAGTGGAATTCGTGGATGCTAAAGTCACTGATATGGAAACCGGAGATAGGAAAATACGGTGATTACAGTGTTATGTGACGACGTACATGCGAGTACACAATGCTTTAAAGGCGGTACGAATGTGTGTTAACAACAGACAAGACAAGAATGCGTCTTCAATTCCGCTAGCCAAAGTTAAACAAATTTTCTTGCATCTATGTAGATAGGAATTATCGTACATACTGTAATATTCAGTAAATATAGTACCAAATCTATTCTGCGAATGTGGAAGACCCCATGTTTGAGCGTCAATATGTAATATTCAGTTAATATATTCCTTGGAGCATTTGTAACTAATTAAAAAAAACCTGTGTTTTATTTTTAATTAGTTGATTATTTATCTGAATCTCATGAATCTCAGGGTTAACATACAAGTATCATTAAAGTCTGGTACAGGTTACACATAGAACAGACAACATAATTAATACATGAGACTTGTGTAATATGGTGTTGTAAATGTCTGTTGAATGTTTGTGGGTTCTTTTAAACAACTAGAAACTATAACAAAAAACTCTTATGATTAACGACTAATTTATAATAGTGTACTAAAATAATTCACAATTATTAAATTTTTTTTAATTGTTTTTTCAGTTATTGTTTTTGTGGTAATTCATATTTTTACTGTCACAAAGTCAAATCGAATATTTCAGTTATTGTTTTGGAGTGATCTCACCAATCTTGCAGTTTTCTCAACGGATTTATTGGTTGATTCTGCTCCTGGACACCTGGTTTTTTGGTGTCTCTCTGTCAAAACATCATTCCTCTAGGTCTTGGGTTGGTTTTCCTGGTCATCTCAGGTTTTATTGATCTTCAATTTCCATCAAACTCAGCAGTAGTTTATCTTTTACGTTCTGGCTTGCAATTCACAATTTTCAACAATCAATCTTCTTCCACTCAAAATATTAATTTATTTAGTTAAAGGCCTTGGCTATTTTTATGGGTCACAGGTTCGGTGTACCATTTCTAATTAATAATATTTAGCTGAACTTTATCTTTTCTTCCTTACGCTATTTTATTATAAGTTTTTATTGTAAAATTTTATCCTTTTCAAATACTTAATTTGTTTTGTTTCATTATATGTGTTATACACCTGTTTCATATAGTTTATACATTTTTTCAATGCTCATTATAATTATGTTCAATCACTTTCATTATACACAATTTTTCCTTTTTACCGTATTTCACTGTTATTCTCACTTTCTAGCACTGTCATACCATACCACTTTTATAATTATAGTTTGACCCTATTATATTTGTAAAACTTAAATAATTCACTTTATTTTATTTATTTTTTCTTGATAAATAAAATAACGGTCTGAGGTGCGCAGACCTCCCCATAGTTAAATTAGATTTATTTACATTTTAACTAGTAATGAAGTTTTTAATAATAATATAATTTGTCTTATTAGAATGAATTAGTTTAACACAAATAAAATCATATGTAAATGTACTCAACAGTGCGATTAATTAATTATTTATTTACAACTTTTGTCCTGGGATCTTTAACTTTTTGTTATTTTGGTCATTGTCAGCCATAGTTTGTTACAGTCAGTAAATTATCTTTTAGTTAGTGTGTTATTAGTTTTATGTTTGGTGAAACGACACGTTACAATACATATCTTAGCAAACTGAAATGTGTGTACTCAAAAGCCTGGATACCGACAGGTTGGTTCCATTTTACGACTGTACTTCAAAATATAGCGTACATATGTGAGATTCTCCGTATCCGCTTCAGTTGTTTGAATTGAGCTTTGATGTAACCAAGTAACAGTTAATTAAACTTTATGTCGATATGGAACGTTACATGTTTTAGTTGTAATAGTCATGATTAAAAAATTTACATCGTGTAATAAATAATAATAAACGTGAATAATTACTACAAATAGAATACGGCTTAGATAATGACTGAAAAACTTTCCAAAATGAAAATTGATGTATAAACTACAGCGTGTAAGAAAAAGAGAAATGTGCGCTAAAATTCCCAGTGAATGGAAAATGTTAACCAAATTGTATAAAGTGCTGTAAAGAATTTTAATCAAAATTAATACAATTTTTGCACAAAAACAATAACGTGTAAAAGAAAAGGTAGACAGGAAGACTCACAGAAAGACAAGAAAGATTTTACAGATAGAAAAAAGATAGTCACAGATAAACAGCATCTTAATCACATTATTCTAAAAAAAACCCACACTGACGTTTCATAGTAAATTTAGATTATAGGAAAAAGGGAATGAGCAAAACAAATCAGATAAAGTTGCAGTTGCGGAAGAATTGGAATGACAAATGAAAATATCGGTATGGAGAACTATACATGACTCTTCCTTGTTCTAAGATTTATATTTAAAATCATTTTCAAAATGAAATATTTCCATAGAAACTACTTCTTTCTACTTATTGCTTCAGCCTTAACCACAGTACTGTGGTCACTAACCTATAGGCCTACAACCTCACGTTATCGCACTCTATTTTCACTGATGATGGCAGTCGATGGCACTGCCAAAACGTCTGGTTTTGCAGAAAATATTGGACTACGGCCAAACAGCCCGGGAAGGAATTTTAACAACAAACTACTTCTTTGTTGCCGATAACGTAGTACACATATAAACAAATATCCCCTCCCACTTCAACTATATTTTTCATTTATAGAAAATTACCCACACCCCATTCACCTAGCCTCTCCATTTATAGATATTTCATCTACGTTTCTACAGTGGATTATTACGATCTTCTTATCAGGATACTTTATTTATCAAAATTAAGTACTTTACTCTTGTTAAAACATAAAACGTTGCAGATAAACTACCCTTTCCCTTAACCGATTTTCACTAAAAACACAAGACCTTGAGTAGTCTACAACTGAGGCACATACGCAAAAAAATATTTGATTCTGTTGGAATTTACGACAGTTATCGTTCGTCATAAAAAATTTACTCTTGTTAAAACTTAAAATGTTGCTGGTAAACTACCCCTTTCCCTTAACCGATCTTCACAAAAATCAACAGGCCTTGAGTCCTCTACAATTTAGGAACGTATGCAAAACATTATTTGATTATGTTTGAATTTACGGCAGTTATCGTTCGTCACAGTAAAAATTCCCCTTGTTAAAACATAAAATGTTTCAGGTAAACTACCCCTTTCACTTAACCGATCTTCACCAAAAACAACATACCTTGAGTCCTCTAGAATTCAGGGATATATGCAAAATTTATTTGATTCTGTTTGAATTTGCGGCTGTTATCGTTTGCCATAGAAAAAATTCTACACACGACACACAGATAGACAGACAGACAGACACACAGACACTTTTCGAAAAATCACTTTTCTTCATGTTTTGAGGGTAGTACAATCAGTATCAGCAGTTATCTCGAACACGATTTTTTTCGCCATGACCATACTTACATTTCCTTTAGGAACATGGAAGTAAAAAGGAAAGGAGCTTCAAATATTTCGACACAATGGAAACATTAAATTACCTTAAGGACATCAAAATTAGATACTTTGTAAGAGTCTAATAACCACTGAAGGCAAAAAGTTGTTAGCAGACATTTAGGTTAAACGAGAAAAATACTGTAGTGGAAAACGCATAGTCCGAACGAATAGAAAGTAGTGTAATTACATGTAAGTAAAATATTTTGTAAAGCAATCATGATTTAGTAATAGATAAATTCTACCTGAATACCTTATTATAAAATTATAATGCATATCCGTTTCCTTGAACGAGATTTTTGGCATACCTTCAAACGAGATAAAGTGACGGATAGCGTTAATTTACAGCAAATAAAGATTTCAATTAATTTTTCTAAAGACACAATAAGCAGGCGAGTGTTTGTTGCACTGTAAAAACCATATTAATATTAAATTTTGTAATACCAGTATATAGGATAAGATTACAGGAATAACATATTTCAATATTTGACTTTTGGTTACCTGCAGACGCCTTACTATGCACAGATATTTCTTCACATATATAACGTACACACTACCATGTGATGGTAGTAAATATACTAAATTCAAAATTTTTATTGTGACCTATTAGTGGGGTTCTGGTTAGAATTTCGTGTTCTGGTAACTTCAAATAACCAGAATGAATGTTACTATATGTCACGCGTCCGCAGAGACTAATCCAGATTTTACTACTCCGCGCGCACTGTGTGCAAGTCCCCAGTCAATTACGTTCTGGTGTTTTATAGTAGCGTTCCTGACGCGTAGTACGGAATATTCTGGTATTTCGGCGGGGTGAAAATACAAATACTCAGCGGCGCTCTGTTCCAGTTTGATTTGCGATATATTCCAGTGGGGTTCGAAGTATTGTGGCGAAGTGTTATATGTTTTTTTTTTCTTTTAATTGTGCGGAATAAATGTAATACAATTGTGTTTTATACTCGTTTATATTATTATTGCGTGTAAAAAATGTTTATTGAATTGGTTGTAAGAGACGATCTTGTTGATTACAAACTGTTTAACTGTGACAACAAAACTAACAAATTTAAAAATAAGTGACTTAATTGGTGTCTTGTATTTTGTTTTCCACTGTACCATACGACGATCAGCAGACCGTAGTAACAATACATTAAACATGAAATTTTTTTAAAGTGCTCATACAGTGAACAAAATATAAAGATGATAATAAAGAAAACTAAAACAAAAAGATAAGAATGATTAGGTTTGTACACACTACACACTAATCAAAACTTATCTTCCTTAGTTTCTTTACAGAATTCAAAATCTATCAAACAGATTACAAACCTATGTGGATCCCATAAAATTTTGGAAGGAATTAAGTATGACGTTGTGAATTAGTTGCATAAGTTCAACGTTATATGCGGGACCATTAGTCGAACCCTTAAGTCAGCAACTAAAGGAATAGGCCTAAAATTCTACAAGGAGATGGCTCTTCCCACACTTCTTATGGGTCTGAGAATTGGACTTTAACGAAAGGCCAGGCCAATCGCATCCAAGTGGCTGAAATGAGATTTCTCAGGCACGTGGCAGTGTATACTCTCCGTAATCGTAGAAGAAACACAGATATACGGCAGGAACTGAATATTATGAGTATACTCGGCAGGATTGCCCAGTATCAGCTGAATTGATGGGAACATCTTTGCCGAATGGATGACTGGCGCATCCTCAAACAACTCTGGAACTATAAGCAGAGGGGAAGCAGAGGTGTGGGACGTCCGAGGAAGAGCTGGATTGTGCAGCTCTAATCTTTGCCTATTTGAGACTGGAACAAACCATCCTTGGTTTCATCCGTAAAGGTGATGACGCTGATGGTGATTAATTGTAGGAAGTATCACGGAACGTAATGTTTCATGGAACGTAATGTACCACGTAAACATAATGTATCACGGAACGTAATGTATCACGTAAACATAATGTATCACGGAACGTAATGTATCACGTAACCTAATGTATCACGGAACGTAATGTATCACGGAACGTAATGTATCACGTAACGTAATGTATCACGTAAACATAATGTATCACGTAACCTAATGTATCACGGAACGTAATGTATCACGTAAACATAATGTATCACGGAACGTAATGTATCACGTAAACATAATGTATCACGGAACGTAATGTATCACGTAAACATAATGTATCACGGAACGTAATGTATCACGTAAACATAATGTATCACGGAACGTAATGTATCACGTAAACATAATGTATCACGGAACGTAATGTATCACGTAAACATATTGTATCACGGAACGTAATGTATCACGTAAACATTGTGCCGAACTGGCTTCGGCAACGTATTATTAGTATTTTAAAAACTAGCGCCGCTGACGTCACGCACGGCCACGCTGTTACGATAGTTCGTTGCCGATCGGTTATACACACAAACGGTTGTGCAGCTACGCAATACAGCTGGCGCTGCCAGCCAACTTTGTCTGTACATTCCTGCATTCGGAGGTTACTTGGCTGGACCGAAACGTTGTATCGGCCTCATTTCTGCTTGATCCTCCAACCTGTTCATCTGGTCTCGGCTGGCGGCAAACTTCTATCCAGGACTTCCGAACCTATCACTATGATAGGCTAGATAAAGTGTTGTTCCAGGTACGTGCAAGTCTGCGGGTTCTGAAAATATTCTAACCCCAAATATATTTTGTGTTGCAGCTTTCATTATGAGTTATGCTTGTGTGTGTGTGTGTGTGCGTATAGAGCAGTTTTTAGTTTGGGCATTAATGCTATTACAAAATCAAATTAAATTAAATTTAATTAAATTATGAATGTGAGAGTAGTGGGTCAAGTTGATTTCAATAGAGAATATGCTAATGTATCTTGCACTCAGCTGTTTTGATGTAATTAATAACTACGAAAGACACAGCTAATCAATTTGAATATTTCAATTAAACATTAAGAAAGTAATTGCTAGACGAGCTTAATATTGTTTAATCTGAATTAGTGGCGATGTGTGTGTGCGCTGTTGCTGTTTAAAGTTAGTGTTGGTATTTAATGTGGACGGCCTAAGTGGCGTGATTTTCTTTATGACACCCTCTACAACCTATTGTATGTCCAGGTGCTCGACCAAGGGCGAGATGGGTGTCAGGGGTGGACGAACATCTGTCCACCCTAATGGCAGAGACGATCTTATTGCCACAATGCCGTCAGTCGAGGACTTTTCCAATGCTAAGCTGCACCAGGGACTTGTGACACGACTGTGACATCAATGATCCGCGCCTATACGAACTAAGTACACCGGACAATCCAGGTGGGAAAATTCTGATTATCTATTTCTCTCTCTCTCTCTCTACAACATGTGAATGCACAGAAGCCGGCAGAAGCTCACTCGTGAAGTTCTGAACATTATACTCTAGCACAAACTCTCGTGTTCAATTATGCTATTGCATGTGTGAACATTACCACAGTACACCTAATGAAGTATCTTATAACTGTATAATGTGTAAGAAGTTACACACATACACACACATCCGCAGTTTGCTGTAAGATCTAACTTTCATCTAATTAAGACCATTAGGGAGTTAATTATCTCGTGCTATCATGTCATCTGGTCATGGCTGAGTTTTAATAACGTAGCGGGGGTTGTCTGATGCTGTAGATGAGAAACGATTTTCTTTCACACACATACTTAACGCTTAATGATTAAGGTAAGGGGTCGTTTGGCTGGTTGAGTTTCGGGGCGGTCACTTACATTCTCTGGTGTGAACTATGCTTGTGAATATGCTGGCAAATCTATGCTTAGGAGCTGAGATATTCCATTTACGTTGTCATTTATATTTATACCTAGCTATACATATTAGGGTTCCTTCATTTACTGTAGTTGGAATGGGTTCATGAGGAGGTTAGTGTTGAAATGAGGGATGTTTTGTTATTCATGTCGTATATGTGTTTGTGTGTGTAATTTTACTATATATATATTTTGGGGGGAATATGTAACGGATTTAAAAAAAGAGAATAACCATAAATGTGCTTACTGAGACAACAGGCTAGCCTATTTGATATTATACAACACTGATGGATTAGTATTGCTTTATGGATGAGATTATTACTAACTTTGACTCATACATAATCAGGCAGAAATTTTTGCAATTAGTTTAATATCAATTCACTTACTTTTTGACATTATGAATTAGTGGATATACATATATATACATATATATATATATATAATTCTGCCTTTAATGGTGTGCTCACACAATCACGAACTTGTCATGTATGTAAAATCTTGCAGGTTGAATAAAGCACACGCTTGTTGGTTAAAAGAGTTTTCATTTGCAAGTCCTGTCATTCACCTGGGCGGACATGTCTGTAATTGTATTTGGGCCTTGCACATTTTTGCTTCCTCTAGGTTTTTACCTAGTTCTAAATATGATGTCTCTCCCCTTTTCACAAAAAACTTAATAAAAATAAAATTAAATAAAATTCAAAAAAAATTACAAAACTTAGAAAAATAAAAGGGGGGTCTCAAATGGTAGTTCAGAGCGTGGTTGTTATGATTCTGGCTGGATAGTAGGTATTATTTCTGCCTTATTTTTCTCTGCTGAACTTGAGAAATTTTAGAATCTGGGGACTTATATTTATTTTCTTAAATGAAACTTAGTGTGGCTACAGACATGTCAGCTGGTGTTAGGACTTGCAAATAATTTCAAATTATTTTTGATTAGAATCCAAGTGTTGTAAGAAAACTTAATGGTAGTGTAATAAATTAACAGAATGAACAACCAGAAAAAAGAGCACATTTTATAAAATGAATAAGGGGTTAATGAAGTTTAAAATAATTTAATATGTGTTAGTGTTTAAGTGATTATTTTGTGATGTTGAGTGTAAGATGAATTTTGAAAAGGGGTTATAAGAATGTGATTAATTTTTTAATGAATGTGTGCGGATTGGTTGCACTTGCACATACCCTGGAGCTCATACGGAGTCTGGACATGATGAGGGCCGTCGATACTTGTTGAGTTTGATTATGACTTGTCTCTTGGATTAGACAACGTGTTTGGTAGCATCCCAGTTATATGGTAATTGTTTATTGAGGGCGTTGCGTTGCGGTATCGTGTATTTTGAATGCGGTTATGGTCCGACCAAGGGCATGGATGTGATAGTTTATATTTTCGATTATATCGAATTTTATGTGTACTTTGTGTGTTGTATTTAGTGAGTTAGTTTGGTTGTTTTGTGTTGTGTTCTCTTCTGGGCATTTTGCATGGCTGTTTCTCTGCTTTTATGACACCCATCTCGTCGTATCGCTAGAGCATTCTGAAGCCACTTGTATGATCAAGTTCTTCCTGTCGTTCTCTTTAATTCTTGCTTTTACGTGGTGTGTGTGTGTGGATTGCGCGGTCATGTCCATTTCGGTAAATGTGGATTTGTTTGTAAAAGATGAGCTCGAGTGGGAGGTCCGGTTCCGGGGACGGAAGCCGCAGGAGACTGTTGTTTCATTAAGGAAGCAACTCCTTGAGGCTCTTGCCTCCGGTGAGGCACCGAGTGGGAGAGTATTACTTACGGATGTCACCGCCGAGGTGGAGCTGTGCTCGGAAAAATTTGTAGAACTGCTCGATTTGGCCGAAGGCCTGCAGTCGGCGGCACCCACCTCTACGGCTAGACAGAGGGTGCGCCAACGTTTACAACACGTTCTATGCCGTTTACAGAATGCTGAATCACAGGCTACCACCTCGGAATTAGAGAAAAATGTTGTCACTCTTAGGGAGCAAGTGGCGATGGCATTGCGGGAGTTTTCTCTCGGCCAGCGTTGCCACGTAGATCCGAATTCCGGTTCTTCTTCTTCTTCTGTTGAGACGGCAGCCAGGGTGGAACCCCCTGTGCATGTTCCTGCCTTTTCCGATAGGGCCACCGCAAGCTATGACAAGCTTCCTAACCCACTGTCGGATGTCATTCAGCGTCTCCCAGTTGTCGATGGTCTGGATCCTGAGGCGCTTTTGAGATTCTTGCGCGTATTTTTTCAGTTGGCCGATTTCCCTGGGCTGTCGGAGCGGACTTTGCTTGAGCTCATTTACCCGTACTGTCGGGGATCTATGGCTGAGCGCGTGACAAGTACCCTTAGGGATGGTGGTGGCATGGACCATTTCCATCGGGAAGTCCTGGACGCTTCCGTACCGGGAAGGTTACACGACCGGTTACGACACAAACATTTCTATAGAGTTCAAGCAAGCGGAGAGTCCCTTGCTCATTTCATTTCCAGTGTTAAAGACGCGGCCCGGATCCTGAGGCTGGGGTTGTCAGAGTCTGATGTCATTCATACTATTTTGCAGGGCGTGACGCCGGAGGAACGGTCACGTTTGACATTCGCTGCCCGTCCCCAAAGTTTTATTGATTTAGACCGGCTGTGCGCCGAGTCGACCACTATACAGGGTAATGACGATATTAGAGCCCGCGAGGCTAGGAGGCGTTCAGAACGCCCTAATTTCGAGCGACGAGTCGGGCAGCCCGGGTCTTGGGGTCCTAGGCCTGCGCCGGTTCAGAGCTGTGAAGTACGAGAATTATTCTGTTCTAGGTGTCATAGATCCGGTCACGTCGCGCGCTATTGTAACGATGCTAGACAGCGTCAAGGGACTTCCCGAAAAGGTAACCTTTCAAAAAACGTAAATTCTCGGGGAAGATAAGTCGGGAGTGGTCTTCCCCGTTAGGCCGTTCTCTTCCGGTTTCACTTAACCCCAGGCGGATAGCTAATCCCGGGTCATCCGGCTCCAAGGTCCTGCGAACTGTCCCCAACTACAGTTCAGTATGCCCCTTCCTGTTGGTCGAGTTGAAAAAGGGTCAGCTCAGAGCCTTGGTTGACTCTGGATCAGCCCGATCCATAATTTCATCTAGAGTATGTGAGGACCTTGAACAACAGGGCTTACTATTAGGGTCGGATCGGTCTTCCGTGGTATGCTGGACTGCATCGCGGGAAATTCTGCCCATCTCCCGGGTGGTTTCCCTGAGTATTAAAATCGAGTGTTTTTCATGGGTGTGGCGATTTTTGGTTTCTCCGGCTCTGGGAGTCGACTGCATTGTGGGTGCCGATTTCATCTCCAAGAGTGGTCTCGTTTTAGATCTTCAAGCGCACCACTGTTATTTTAAATTCAATCGGGAGGTTGTCATTCCTTTCCTTGGGTACCAGGGAGCTAAGGGAGGTGTCCAAGAGGTTGTGTGTCCCGATTCAGAAAGAGACCATCTCACCCCGTCCCAGAGGCATGCTTTAGATCATTTGTGTGAGCAGTTCCCCACTGTATTAACTCCCAACCTGGGGCTCACACATCTTTTGGAATATAAGATCCGTTTAACGGACTCCGCCGTAGTCCGCTCACACCCATACAAATTCGCCCCTCCAAAGATGGATGTCGTAAGAGAGAAGGTTCAAGAGTTGCTTAAACAAGGGGTCATTGAACCTTCCAACTCTAGTTATGCAAGTCCAGCATTTCTGGTGCCCAAGCCTGGAGGTAAACAGCGTATGGTCATTGACTATCGCAAACTCAATGCTAATATTGAGGTGGATTCAGTTCCTCTTCCCGATTTACATTCCGCGTTCGATTGGTTTAGTGGGGCCAGGTACTTCACCATCTTTGACCTCAATGCCGCTTATCATCAGATTCCTCTGTCTAAGGAAAGCCGCCCTTATACGGCATTCTGTGTGCCATGGAATCTTTATCAATATACTAGGGTACCCATGGGTCTGGCAGTGGGGGCTCAAACCCTCACGCGACTACTTGACACTGTATTCCATGACGTAAAATTTAAATTCATCTTTAATTATCTTGATGACCTCTTGGTCTACAGTAAAACGTTCGAGGAGCATCTGGGTCACCTGAGAGAGGTGATGTGCCGATTGAGGAGTGCTGGCCTCACTATCAATCCAGACAAGGTAAAGTTTGCACAAAGGAGTATTTCGTTTTTAGGGCATCTTGTCTCATATGGGGGTGTGACGGTCGACCCGGAGAGGACACAAGGCATCCGGGATTTTCCTCCCCCTAGGGATGCGAAAGGTGTTGCCAGATTTGTTGGCATGGTCAATTTTTACCGTAGATTTATCCCTAATGCCGCGGAGATTGCTGTACCTTTAAACGAACTCAGGAAAAGGGTACCAAATTTGTATGGGGAGAGAGGCAACAGCGGGCCTTTGATACCCTCAAGGAGGCGATCGTCTCTCCCCCTGTGTTGAGGATGCCCGATTTTTCAAAAAAATTCATTTTGCAAACGGACGCGAGTTCTGTTGCGCTCGGGGCGGTTCTGTCCCAGGAAGTCGATGGTGCTAGGCAGCCGGTAGCATTTATATCCCGGACCTTGACCCAACAAGAGAGGAAGTCTTCAGTGTATGAACTAGAGTGTCTTGCTGTTGTGTACGCTCTAGATAAGTTCAGGCGTTTCTTGGAACACGCTGAGTTCCTGTTGGAGACCGATAATCAGGCTCTCTCCTGGCTTCTCGCTCATCCCCGGCAGCTGGGTAAAATAGGGCGTTGGGTGGTCAAGATCTCATCCTTTAAATTCAAAGTGCAACACATCAGGGGAACACAAAATGTTGTTGCAGACGCCTTGTCACGTACGTTCTCCCAACCCAGCGAGGCCAATTCTGAGCAACCCTGTTCCGTTCTGCTGGATTTTCCTTTGGCTTTTACTGATGTGTTACCCCATCAGTTAAATGATGAAGAGTTGGGTCCTATCATCCAACACCTAAAAGAGGGTAACGTGCAGGTACCATATTTTCTGTCCAAGGGCGTCCTGTGCTGCCGAGAACGAAAAGGACGTGCCCCGAAGGTGTTGCTGCCTAGCAAGCTCGTGCCAATGGTCTTCAGCTACTATCATGATTCCCCAATAGGTGCCCATAAGGGAATTTCGAAGACCATTTCCAGTATTAGGAGGCATTTCATCTGGAAGGGCATGGACAGGGACATCGCGGCTCGTGTGAAAGCATGTCATCTCTGTGGCTTGAGTAAGCCTGCTCAAAACACTAAAATGGGTCTATTGTCATCTGATGTGGCGAGCAAACCCATGGAGAAGTTATTCATAGACTACGTGGGACCTTTCCCTCGTAGCAAGTCAGGTAATGCTTACCTACTTGTTTGCGTGGATGCTTTTTCCAAGTTTGTCTGGCTACTGCCCTTACGACAGGCAAACACTCGCTCAACTATCCTTATGCTACAGACCCATGTCTTTCAGCATTTCGGTTTTCCGTTCATTTCAAAAGATTTCCGGCGAATGTGTTTCGCTAACGGCATCAAACATGTGACCACTTCCCCGTACTACCCTCAACCGTCCCACGCGGAGAGATTTAACCGGAATCTCCGTTCAGCGCTTATCGCCTATCATGCTGAACAACAGGATTGTTGGGACCAAAATTTAAAGTGGTTGCAATTGGCATTTAACACGGCCCTACACGAGAGTCACAAGGCCGTACCCTTTGAAGTCATGTTTGGGTTCTCGCCGAGTTTGCCGTTGGACAATTTGTGGCACATTGATGATCTTCTGCCGAACGATCCTGAGGTCAAGACTGTGGACAGATGGCGGGAGGTCCGGAGGAATTTGCTTCGTGCGCACGAACGCGTCCGTAGTCGCTACAATCAGGGGCGAATTCCGAACCCATTTAAGATTGGCGACTTGGTCTACTGTCAGAGCCATCCGATCAGCTCAGCCATAAATAGGAGGGCCGCTAAACTATGTTATCGTTGGTCGGGACCATACCGCATTCTTCGGTTTGTGTCGCCCGTCACAGTGAAATTGGGTGATCCCGGAGGGGATGTCGAAAGAGTAACCACTCATATTTCGAAGCTAAAGTTTTGCCATAGGGCATGAGTTAGGGATGACAGTTAGGCCCATAAAAAGGGGGGAATACTATTTGGGGTTCCTGGATCTCAGTTATTGGAATTGGGAGGCCTTGGTGGTCAGTACTCAAAGCGGGATCCTGCGATTCTTCTCTTTCTCCTGTTCTTTTCTGTCTCTTATATCTGCATGCGGACCAGGGCCCGGCGAGCATGCAGGACTCACACTTACATCTTCTCTTTCAGACACACACTCACTAACTCACACCTCTTCCTTCTGCCTTTTCGTTTTCCTGTGTTACTGAACTCACCAAGAGCGTTTTAGAATCTGAGATTTTCCAGGTTTCCCGCCGCCGTCGTGCTTGAGGACTTGTTTGTTTTGGGTCAACCATGTTGCTCTTTTGGGATGAGGGTGTGCCGAACTGGCTTCGGCAACGTATTATTAGTATTTTAAAAACTAGCGCCGCTGACGTCACGCACGGCCACGCTGTTACGATAGTTTGTTGCCGATCGGTTATACACACAAACGGTTGTGCAGCTACGCAATACAGCTGGCGCTGCCAGCCAACTTTGTCTGTACATTCCTGCATTCGGAGGTTACTTGGCTGGACCGAAACGTTGTATCGGCCTCATTTCTGCTTGATCCTCCAACCTGTTCATCTGGTCTCGGCTGGCGGCAAACTTCTATCCAGGACTTCCGAACCTATCACTATGATAGGCTAGATAAAGTGTTGTTCCAGGTACGTGCAAGTCTGCGGGTTCTGAAAATATTCTAACCCCAAATATATTTTGTGTTGCAGCTTTCATTATGAGTTATGCTTGTGTGTGTGTGTGTGTGCGTATAGAGCAGTTTTTAGTTTGGGCATTAATGCTATTACAAAATCAAATTAAATTAAATTTAATTAAATTATGAATGTGAGAGTAGTGGGTCAAGTTGATTTCAATAGAGAATATGCTAATGTATCTTGCACTCAGCTGTTTTGATGTAATTAATAACTACGAAAGACACAGCTAATCAATTTGAATATTTCAATGAAACATTAAGAAAGTAATTGCTAGACGAGCTTAATATTGTTTAATCTGAATTAGTGGCGATGTGTGTGTGCGCTGTTGCTGCTTAAAGTTAGTGTTGGTATTTAATGTGGACGGCCTAAGTGGCGTGATTTTCTTTATGACACCCTCTACAATCTATTGTATGTCCAGGTGCTCGACCAAGGGCGAGATGGGTGTCAGGGGTGGACGAACATCTGTCCACCCTAATGGCAGAGACGATCTTATTGCCACAATGCCGTCAGTCGAGGACTTTTCCAATGCTAAGCTGCACCAGGGACTTGTGACACGACTGTGACATCAATGATCCGCGCCTATACGAACTAAGTACACCGGACAATCCAGGTGGGAAAATTCTGATTATCTATTTCTCTCTCTCTCTCTCTACAACATGTGAATGCACAGAAGCCGGCAGAAGCTCACTCGTGAAGTTCTGAACATTATACTCTAGCACAAACTCTCGTGTTCAATTATGCTATTGCATGTGTGAACATTACCACAGTACACCTAATGAAGTATCTTATAACTGTATAATGTGTAAGAAGTTACACACATACACACACATCCGCAGTTTGCTGTAAGATCTAACTTTCATCTAATTAAGACCATTAGGGAGTTAATTATCTCGTGCTATCATGTCATCTGGTCATGGCTGAGTTTTAATAACGTAGCGGGGGTTGTCTGATGCTGTAGATGAGAAACGATTTTCTTTCACACACATACTTAACGCTTAATGATTAAGGTAAGGGGTCGTTTGGCTGGTTGAGTTTCGGGGCGGTCACTTACATTCTCTGGTGTGAACTATGCTTGTGAATATGCTGGCAAATCTATGCTTAGGAGCTGAGATATTCCATTTACGTTGTCATTTATATTTATACCTAGCTATACATATTAGGGTTCCTTCATTTACTGTAGTTGGAATGGGTTCATGAGGAGGTTAGTGTTGAAATGAGGGATGTTTTGTTATTCATGCCGTATATGTGTTTGTGTGTGTAATTTTACTATATATATATTTTTGGGGGAATATGTAACGGATTTAAAAAAAGAGAATAACCATAAATGTGCTTACTGAGACAACAGGCTAGCCTATTTGATATTATACAACACTGATGGATTAGTATTGCTTTATGGATGAGATTATTACTAACTTTGACTCATACATAATCAGGCAGAAATTTTTGCAATTAGTTTAATATCAATTCACTTACTTTGTGATATTATGAATTAATGGATATACATATATATACATATATATATATAATTCTGCCTTTAATGGTGTGCTCACACAATCACGAACTTGTCATGTATGTAAAATCTTGCAGGTTGAATAAAGCACACGCTTGTTGGTTAAAAGAGTTTTCATTTGCAAGTCCTGTCATTCACCTGGGGGGACATGTCTGTAATTGTATTTGGGCCTTGCACACTTTTGCTTCCTCTAGGTTTTTACCTAGTTCTAAATATGATGTCTCTCCCCTTTTCACAAAAAACTTAATAAAAATAAAATTAAATAAAATTCAAAAAAAATTACAAAACTTAGAAAAATAAAAGTGGGGTTTCAACATAATGTATCACGGAACGTAATGTATAACGTAAACATAATGTATCACGTAACCTAATGTATCACGGAACGTAATGTATCACGTAAACATAATGTATCACGGAACGTAATGTATCACGTAAACATAATGTATCACGTAACCTAATGTATCACGGAACGTAATGTATCACGTAAACATAGTGTATCACGGAACGTAATGTATCACGTAAACATGATGTATCACGTAAACATAATGTATCACGTAACCTAATGTATCACGTAAACATAATGTATCACGGAACGTAATGTATCAAGGAAAGTAATGTATCACGAAACATAATTATCACGGAACGTAATGTATCACGTAAACATAATGTATCACGGAACGTAATGTATCACGTAACCTAATGTATCACGGAACGTAATGTATCACGTAAACATAATGTATCACGTAAACATAATGTATCACGTAACCTAATGTATCACGGAACGTAATGTATCACGTAAACATAATGTATCACGGAACGTAATGTATCACGTAAACATAATGTATCACGTAAACATAATTTATCACGTAACCTAATGTATCATGGAACGTAATGTATCACGTAAACATAATGTATCACGGAACGTAATGTATCACGTAAACATAATGTATCACGGTAACTTAATGTATCACGGAACGTAATGTATCACGTAAACATAATGTATCACGGAACGTAATGTATCACGGAAAGTAATGTATCACGAAACGTAATGTATCACGTAACCTAATGTATCACGGAACGTAATGTATCACGGAACGTAATGTATCACGTAACGTAATGTATCACGTAAACATAATGTATCACGTAACCTAATGTATCACGGAACGTAATGTATCACGTAAACATAATGTATCACGGAACGTAATGTATCACGTAAACATAATGTATCACGGTAACTTAATGTATCACGGAACGTAATGTATCACGTAAACATAATGTATCACGGAACGTAATGTATCACGTAAACATAATGTATCACGGAACGTAATGTATCACGTAAACACAATGTATCACGGAACGTAATGTATCACGTAGACATAATGTATCACGGAAAGTAATGTATCACGTAAACATAATGTATCACGGAACGTAAACATAATTATCACATTAAGTTTCGTACCAATTATACGATGAATGCTCTCCTTTTGTTTATTTTGGAAATGGACATTTCAATAAAACACAGCTGACGGTATAATATAGGTTACACGTTCAACAAAGTGACGGTTTAATGTCAGTCTCATAACAACAAATTTCGTTCACCACACACGCTCAAAAGGGACAGAGTACTAAAAGTAAATTACATGAGCTACGTGACAAGACTTAATATCCCCCCAAAGTGGATGGGGCTGCGGTGCATTTAACGACACACAATGTGTGTGTGCACAATAGGGTGTTAGAAGTTTCATTACTACCGCTTACACGGTTTTGAAGTGGTTCAAAAATCAAATACAGAAATAAAACACCAAACAAAGGATTAAAAGGTAAAACTCATAAAAATGTACGTTATGTTGCCTTAAAGTATTGTTACAACATTACAGAACAGTCTACGTTATTATCGAATATTCCAGTGGAATTCGGCTGTAATGTGTGTGTGTATGTAATTCTCAACGCGTTAGCTAGACTGTCCCAGAAGCCGCGCGCACTGTGTCAAGGTTGCAATGAATTACACTCTAATGTTTTCCTTTATTGTTAATGCGTACTATGGAATATTCTGGTATTTCGGCGGTGTATAAATACAAGTACTCCGCGACGTTCAGTTCAGTTTGAGGTGCGATTTATTGGAATGCGGTTCGTAGTGTTATAGTTCAGTTATTGTCGGGCAAGTACACAGTGCGTTTGAGTGACGATTTGCACAGTGCGGTTCGATGTATTGTGGCGAAGTGTTATGTGTTTTATAATCGTCTGGGACAATTGTAATACAATAATTGTGTTTTTTATTAGTTGACATTTTACTGCGTGTGAACAATTTTTATTTGATTTGTTATAAGAGACTATCTTGTTGATTACAAACTGTTCAATTGTGATAATTAAAGCTGGTGATTAGTGGCTTAATTGGTGTCTTGTATTTTGTTTCCACTGTACCATACGACGATCAGTAGACCGTCGTAACAGTATTATCACTGCCGTTATAAGGGTATTATTACGTGCCCATATTTTGTTACTTTTAAATACAATGTTTTATAAAAAAAATTTAAATGTAATTTAATTCGAATATAAATAGAAATGCAAATGAGATTTGTTTCGAGTCAGCGAACATAAGCTTACAAAATATTTAAGTGGTATTTCCTTGAAATGACTAACTATGATGAATAGTAGATGATACAAATAAGAATGAACTAAATTAAATTTATCATTTACGATTAAATTTAAATCGTACTGAAAGTCAGAGTCAATACAAAGACAGGCTTTGTTAACATGTTGGTTAGTAGTGTTGCTAAATTCGTTTTAACATAAGTACTACACGCACACCAGTTTTGCTGCCGAGACGCCTGAAGAGCGGGGGTTTACTGAATGATAGTGCGTGCATGTGTTAGTGGGGTATTACTGGTTCTGAAAACATTGTTCAGACGTTCAGAAGACGTATTTAGTTGTAATTTTGTGTACGTATTAGATTGAACGTTCGTACATTATATGTAAGTGTAATATATAGGCCTACTGAGTATTTTGTTAAAGTGTGTTTTTTATTCGCTACAAGAAATACCTTGTGAGAGACTGTCAAGTCACACCGAAACTGTGTTAAACGTATTTTTAATGTGTAGTATTACAGTGGTGCGTGCAGTGGAATGGCATACGTCACTACATTCCTTGTTCGGTAGCAAAGGTGAACTGCTGATAGTACCTTTCATGTTGTTCACTTGAGCAGCGTGAGCGTTTTAAATGGTTTAACGCTGTATGCTGATCAACGCCCTGAGAATTAGAACGGTGTCGGATTGTTCAGGTTGGCAACAATGCTAACTGAACTACTTATTTACACGGTGTCCCACGTCTCAGTGAATGAATTATAGTTATATCGATTATGTGTTTCTTACTGACTTGTTCCATTCATATGCAACAAAAAGCACTCATGTTGTTGTTGGAAATTATTATATTATAGAATATTCTGATGTAATATGTAAATGTAGACATCTACAGAACGGAAATACAATCACGCGGTCTCTCAATCTCTCCCTACTCTTTCTAACTCTCTCACTCCGCCCATCTCTGTCTCTCTGCTAATGCACAACCACGTACACGAGCGTACACACATCTACTCACACATTTATTATATACACGCGTATAATATATTACGATATTCCATAAAGAGTTTCGCGAATTTATGTCAAAGAGCAAATTAATTGTGTCAAAATTTCGAAAATGTTTATTGTCATTAACAAAGCCTTTATATAGGCAATATATAATATGTAATTAAACACATGAATACGCTAATTAAATAAGTAAATGTTAATGTTCCTGCTGCTTAAGTAAAGATTGATATAATAAAAGCAATAATAATAATAACAATAATCTTTGTTATCATGATCATAATACAATAATATTATGTAAATAAGACTATTAGAATTTCTCAAAGTACAAATATTTTGTCGCCAAAACAAGCATTATTGTAACCTAACCTTAGTGTACATAGATGTTTATGCAACTAAACAAAGACACCCAACAATATTCTTGCCACCGAAAATACAGGATTCTTAAATATATTGTTTAAATCTTAAAAACCAGTGTTTCTTATTGACGCTTTCAAATGTTTCGCGTAAACTCTTTTGTTGTAGGTACGTGTTGCTTTTATTTAGCTTGTTAGAACGTTATTCATTAATTTACTTGACTAAAAAAATTACTTTTTAATCCTGATAACCAAGTAGTTTTGTTGATTAAAAGACAGATCTGATCATGAATGCGTATTTCTAATTCGCTTAAAAAAATATTATTTTATAAGAAATTGGAAAAAAATTGGAGCAAAGAAACTAGCGTTCTGGACAAATGTGAGCACGTTTGCCTTATCAGTAGTGTTCATCCAAAACGTTTCAGCAATAATTTTGAGCTGAGAGCACATTGTACGTAAAGTCAACTCAAACGTAAACAAGAATCAATATAATTGCTCTAAAATCGATTAGTGTTCGACTCGTCTAACTTAAAATACAACTTTTAATTTGGCTTGATTGGATGAGGTCAGTTGAATTTTTTTTCTGCAGCCGCTCTACTTTAGTTAGCAATGCAGTCGTATGTTTTCAGAGTAGGGTACCAATACTGTAGCTGACATATTTAATTATCTACACTTTAATTGAAACTAGAGAAAAACGAAAACACAAATGTTGTTTTCCTGTTAGCAAAAAGCTTATCTAAGTTTTAAAACATTATAAGTATATTCCCAATTTTTTAACTATTTTTAAACTTAGCAAGTATCGTGACTTTAGCTTGCTACCAAATAATATTTACAGTCATTTAAGAAATTAATTCCTCTCATGTGACATGGAAATTAAGATTGCCTTACCTTTACGAAAATTTATCCCTAGTTGCGTTTTGTATGTCATCTATCAGTTGGTATTGTTATGCAGTTTATTGGTAAACATCATCTACAAATACCGATTTTTATATGACCTTCTACATACCTGATTGAGCGAATATAAATTTATTTAACTACGCTTATAGAAGAACTTTAAGTAAATAAAAATCTATACCAATTGCACACAAAGTTTGGAACTCTTATATTACTCGAAATTCAAAGACAACTTATATGAATAATACATTTAGTCATCGGACAAAAATTGTTATAGATGGTGCTGTCCTGGAACAAGTCAGCAATTTTGTATACCTGGCCTACAGAGTGTCTCATAATGCTAGCAACGATGTTGTGAGTAAGTTGCATAAGATCAACTTTATCTGCGGGACCATTAGGTGAACATTTAAGTCAGCAAGTGAAGAAACACTACTAAAATTCTACAAGGTGATGGCTCTTCCCACACTTCTTTATGGGTCTGAGAATTGGTATTTAATAAAAGGCCAGGTCAGTCGTATTTATCACACAAGCGCTGTATTCACTCGCGGGGGCAGGTGTACGCTTTCTGACAATTCTTATCTTGCATAATATTGTTAAAAACTGTTCATCATATATTTTTTATGCTAAATATTTACAAACATACCGCCATGGGCAAATATGCAGATATATGTATTGTTGCAATATATTGCAAGGGTAGGGCTTACATATTTGCATATTCGCTCAGGGTAATATATTGGCATATATAAAATAAAGATAAACAGTTGTAAATAGTTTTACATGGTGCATACGGGAACAGACAAGAATTGGACAATTCGGGACTTTCTTTTTACACCCGTTTTTGAACAATATTTACTTGTATTGCTACGGGAAAGATTTATGTATATACATGTGTATATGGTGCTTTATGCCTGCTCTCACCTGATCGACTGCAGGAAATCATCGCGTCTTTGTGCACACAAGTATTTTTGTTGTGGTAGTGAGCTCAATTTCAGACAGGCACAAAATACGAATAATTATATATGTTTATGCAAAACATTTTTTACTGAACATCATCATCATCATTATCTTCACGGATTAAACCAAGGATGGTTTGTTCCGGTCTCAAATAGACAAAGATTACAGCTGGTCACTCCAGCGCTTCCTCGGACGTCCCACACCTTTCCGTCCTCTCGGGTTCCATAGTTGTTTGGGGATGCGGCAGTCATCCATTCGGCAAAGATGTTCCGATCAATTCAGCCGATACTGGGCGATCCTATCGAGTATACTCATAATATTCAGTTCCTGCCGTATATCTGTGTTTCTTCTACGATCATGGAGAGTATACCCTGCCACGTGCCTGAGGAATCTCATTTCAGCCGCTTGGATGGGACTGGCCTGGCTTTTCGTCAAAGTCCAGTTCTTAGATCCATAAAGAAGTGTGGAAAGAGCGATCACCTTGTAGAATTTTAGGCGTGTACCTTTACTTGCTGATGAAAATAATGCATTGACTATAAATTCTTCGATGATGAGTATCAATAAATACGCAAATTATGAAATTGTGAGGGTGCATTTACTTCTACTGATAAAATGTATTATTACTGTGACTGTTGTAGATTTATTAGTTGTTAGACTGTAGTAGTGGTAATGTAAAGGCGTGTCTGTCTTAACCAATAACGCGGGATTCAATCTTCTCGTATTATTGACTAAATGAGGCGTCAGACAAGATTTCACGCCTCAATTGTGCAACACATGTTACCAGTGACAAAGCCTCAGATTGGACTAACGACTTTCCTTGGCGCAGAGTATTGAATGCGCGCAGCTGTGCTGTGTTGCCGTAAATGTTGAGAACACCTTCGCACAATGATGACACGAAACAATGCTGAAAGCGACAACTTTATACAGCTTGCGACAGTCTGTTTCTCGGTGTGTATGGGATTAGTGTAACTTGCTAACGGAATTTCATTTCTTACTATAACAACTGAAAATTTTGTGTTAAGTTGTTTTAGTTTTAATTAAATCTGTATAAATAAAGTTTACGTTAATAATGAATATGTACATAATCAACTGTACATAAGTATAAAGAATCCTAAAGGTAATAGAGAATAGGAAAAGGAATTGGTTAGGTAATTGTTTAAGATGAGACTGCTTTCTTACAACTGAAATGGAGGGTATCATAGAAGGAGAAAAAAGAATAGGGCGTATAAGAATGAAGCTAATGGATAGCATTAAAATCAGAGGGTGTTACGAAGGACAGAGCATGCGATAGGACAGCTTGGAGAGCTTTTACAATTTGAAGACCTGGCCTAGGTCAAGGGCAGAACACCAAATGAAAATATTATAAATATAGATATAATATATTTCACACACACACACACACACACACACACACACACACACACACACACACACACACACACACACACACACACACACACACACACACACACACACACACACACACACACACACACACACACACACACACACACACACACACACAGTATGTTACTAGTTATTACAGAACATAATAAACCTGTGTGGGATAACGTAGCGTTTCTGTAAGTGACGGAAATTTTACTATCTGAGAAGTGTTAATAGTTATATTATTATTTGCTTGAAAAAAAAATGCACTTTTCGATCAATTTAAATAACGAAAAGTTTTCTGAGGCTTACACACAGACTTACTTTAACAATTCCGTTCAAGTTCCTACAGAATTTACTGTCATCATCAGTAGCTGCACATGGGCTAGAGAGAAATAATTAATAGGCCTACACAAATAATAATGTTTATGATGTACGAAATACTGTACATACCTGTTAGTACGGCAAGAATGATCATACATATTATATCACAGTTATTACTACAGTTTTTATAACAAATACACAGATTTACATAAAACCTCATCATTATCGCCATAAACCCATTAATTATTTCTCTATTTCCGATACAAAATCTTGATGATAAGAATAATAATTCTGTTGACTCGTGTTAACAATCGTTTTCTAAGCGTGTGTCGTTAATGGCTAAGAACTGTATTTCCTTTATTCAGTTACGTTCACAACTTAACTAAGGGTTATTTCTATTGTTCACCAAAATATAGCCTACTTGGTATTAATAAATATGCTACTTATAATACTAAAATACTAAACACTTTAAATTGATTATTTTGAACATTATTTAAATTTTTGGTTGTAAAATAAACACTAGAAAAGTATTGTTACGACATTACAGGACAATCCATGTGTTTATCGAATGTTCCAGTGGAATCCGGCTGAATGTTGTGGCGTACGTGATTCTCAGCGCATTTGCTAGACTGTCTCAGAATTCGCGCGGCCGCACGCACTGTGTCAAGGCCGCAATGAATTACGTTCTTCTTTTCTACTAGACGCCTATTAGCGAATATTCTAGAACCTCAGCGGGGTATAAATACAGGTACGCAGGGACGTTCAGTTCAATTTTCTGTCGGGCGATACTCTGTGCGTTCAAGTGGTTAATTAGTGAAGTGTTGTGTTTTATAATCGGGCGGTATAATTGTAATACAATTGTGCTTTATATTAGTTGACATTTTATTGCGTGTGAACAATTTTTATTTGATTTGTTGTAAGAGACTGTGTTGTTGATTACAAACTGTTAATTAAATAAATTTTAATTTGAACAGAGAAGTATTTTGGTTATAAATTTAAGTTCAGATGTGTTTATTCATTGTATCCACAATGATAGTTTACTAGTCTTGGTTTTACATTTAGTCAGACACACACATACATAAACGGCGCAGACTAATACAACTTAATTCGTAAACTTTTATGTTTGTACCAAACCAAATCATTTACGTATTGTCTAAAATTTAAAAACGTTATTGTATATATACATATAATAATACATTTTAAGCACACATCATACCGAATGGACAATCAAGACATGTGCTGATAATAATATTACTAAAACGTCAAACGTCAAACGTTATAGTCGTCAAACGTCAAATTATTGTTACCAAATTATGAAAAAAGTTTGTTGTCTTGTATCTTATTAAAATCTATGTGTAAAGGAAAGAATCAATTTCAGTAAGGTTGTTGCGCGTATCCTTCTATGTTTTTCTAAGCATAATGAAAGAGAGTGCAACAAATGTACTAGAGTTCTCTTCATCGCCGTGGGGTGTTGTGATAAATTAGTTTTATTTCAACAAGAAATAAATTACATCAGACAGACTAATGATCTAAAGACTAATTAATTGCGTGTCAGCACAGTAGTGTATGTGCAAAACAAGCTCGTAATTTCAAAATATTTTTTACAAAATTTAAGTAAAACCACTGTGACGATTTCATTAATTAAAAAATAAATAAAATAAAGTAATTAATAAATAGGTAATGTAAAGGCTGAGAAATTTTAAGTTTTAATAAAATCGCACATTTAAACTAAATTTTATCGTTATCATAAAATTATCATAATATTTAATAGAGTTTTAATAATAATATAAAAAAGGAATACGAGTGTACAGATAGGGTAAACCTTGTTAATTAACCCTGCATAGACATGCGCTAACCGGAATTAACTTGAATACCGACCCCTAAACAAACTAATAATACTTGTAAATTTGACACTATTTAGTAGTGTACTTTAATCACGTCTGTAATTAGGAATATTTTTTGAATAATTAAAAAGATCAAACTTTAACCATTTAAATAAAAGATGAATGTGGAACTATGTCGTTGCGAGGCGTAACCTCCGCGCGATTAACTGACCCTTCCTACATAGTAAGAGAGCAGAGATGATGCGTCGTTCAACCAGTAAGCAGCTCAAAGCAGAGGGCTGTACAAAATATGTATTTTTTGTTAAATGTGGTTATTAGTTTCAAATAACCGTGTGAAGAGTTATATAACGAGAATGTAGTGTGTAACAGAAAAGGAATGTAGAAAATTAAGTGCGTAAGGTGACATCTCCCAGTAAGAAATATAGTTAAAGTTATTTTAGAGTTGTATATGTAAATTCAGATACAACCGTACTATTACCAAATGTGATTGTGCATAACTGTAAAATGTGAAGACGAAGACCTCAACTGTATTTACAATACCACCGAGAAACAGGACGACTTCATGACACCGTAACATCCGAATCAACATTAGTTGAGTCCGAAGACCTTCACCAGAAAGACTACCACGATGACAACGCACTACAGAGAGAGGACCGAAGAATTACGCGTGGAGGACAAGGACTAAAACCCTTAACTAAGAGGTGACGCGGAGGCTTGTCTTCCGTGGATATGTATCTTTTTGAAATATAAGTAATTGTAAACTAAAAGACTTTAAAATGACAATCTCTAAAGTTTAAGAATAAATGTTGTAACAAGTAATTTCAGTAACCATAAGTTGTAAAGTAACACGTGTGATGTAGCGTTGGAACATTGCACTACTAAATGAAACCATTCCTCAAATGGTATAAAGAGTAATAAAGTAATTCATTAATGGAGTAGAGTAAACTTGAAAAAAGAGTAATATATATAAACTCGGATCCGAGGTAAAATGCGCTAACTGTATTATAAATCTTAATGTAGAAAACCCCTTACTATTTTCACTGTAAATTAAAATTTGATGTGTTTTGTATAATCAAACAGACATAAATAAAGTCATCTTTAGTACGCAATAAGTTGAGTGCATAAATCAGCAGACTACCCTCCCCAGTTTCCTTTTATATTAATTGTTTTGGTGATTTGATTAATTTTCAGCTTGCTACAACGAAGGCAGCCTGTATAATTGGCCAGAGTCAATTAATGCGGGTTCCCTATGTTATAACATAAGTATAGATGTTATACCACATGGTTCTAAACTTTATATGACGTGAAAATTGTCTTATAAGTTTTGCATGTAGAGCAAAATTTCGTACTTATAACATTATTGTCTAAGAATCATCATCATCTTCTTCTTCAAGGATTAAACCAAGGATGGTTTGATCCGGTCTCAAATAGACAAACATTAGAGCTGGTCACTCCAGCGCTTCCTCGGACGTCCCACACCCATCCGTCCCCTCGGCTTATAGTTCCATAATTGTTTGTGGAAGCGGCTGTCATCCATTTGGCAAAGATGTTCCCAATAATCAGTTCCTGCCGTATATCTGTGTTTCTTCTATGATCATGGAGAGTATACCTTGTCACGTGCCTGAGGAATCTCATTTCGGCCTCCTTGATCGGACTGGCCTGGTCATTCGTTAAAGTCCAAATTGTCTAAAAATGTTATAAGGTATGTAAAAATTGTATAACGTTAATCTAGATTACACTTGAAGTGATATAATAATAAAAATAATCCGATACTTGCCATTCGTCCGCAATAGACGACAAACCGTAAAGTTAATAAATTGCTGTTAATGTCAATTAAAGGGTTAAAATACTTTTGACTAATTAAAAAAATTAGCTGACTAAATCCGATAGGCTTTATAACTATACAAAAGTAGCATTCAAAGTAATAAATTAGAGGTAACAAAATAATTGCTAGATGACAATTCTCTCGAATCCGTATGACGTAATAATCATGTTAGGCATTCGTTTATGTTTACAAGTATTATTTCCAATTATCATTTTGTTCGACTGTTATAAGCAATTAACTAAATGCTTACCGTTAATATTTTTCGTTTCCGTTTTTGTTCAGTATAAGACATTATGGCTACACATTCCTTAATTTTTTTATTTTCACAAAAGAGGAAGACAATACTATATATTGTGCATGCATAATATAAAGAGGTATGCAGTAGCAATAAATAAATACTGAGTAAAATTAATTCTATAACTTAATAATAAATTAAAAATTTTATGTAATATGCAATTAAAAAATTATTATTTTTTTAATATATTTAATGTCAAAAACATTCCACTTAAATCAGAATACAAGATACGGATAATTCATTTTGATGTGTATAAAGTTTCAGTGCAATAGGAATTTTCAAAGAAAATAGTCTGTAAGTGTTTTTCCTAACACTAAAGTTTCTTATTCGTAGTCACGTTCTGTTGCATTATCGGTCCCATTCAAAATGAATTGTTATTGAAGCGCAACTTGTGTGCAGAGTTGCCAATAAAAACTTAAGACTCCACTCAATTTATGTAGAGTTTCGGGATTAAAAGCACTAGGCTTTACTGAGAACAACTTGATAACAACTCGGCTTTATGGAGGCTGTATTGATCAATGCACACTGTATTGAATGTCACTGGGATCCACTCGGCTGCGAGAAACTACTTAAGCTAGTTGCCTGATAAGAACGCCACCGGAACGTTTGTGTATCTAATAAGTAATACGTACTTTAACACAAAAACTACATTCATTTCACTTTTGGCTTTTGTACTCAATATACTGATTGTTTTTTACGTATACAAATACTAATGCTTGTATTAATTTTAAATTTATTTGTAATTAATTTTAATAAAAATCACAGAAGAAAATTTAGACTCTATAATAGACTATTTGACGTTATTACAATTTTTTACAGGAGCGAAGAAATCAGAACGTCTAGAAAATGTGAATGTCTTTGGAAAGGTGCATAATCCATCTTTTGATTAAAAATCTTTCTACTCGTTCCTTTTTCTTTTTTTGATTTTTATTCGTATCGAGCTTCAATAAAGAAGTGTACACTCGCGTTAGTTATAGTTTTGATTACGAAATAATACAATTGATATTTTATACAAATAAGGTTTTCTGAACTGTAATAATTTTTGGAAATATTAGATACAATATTTTACTTAATTTATAAAAATATAATGTTTTATAAATTATATTAAAACAAAAATATTTGTTTAATTTATAATTTTTTAAATGTCACGTTACTCTCCACGGTAAGGAAAGTTAAAAATATATATTGATATTTAAATTTCTCTTCTTAACATGTAAAATATCTCAATGTTTACAAACATGTTTTTGTTGATACTATTGTGGATGGCGAAATGAAACATTCATGTATGCTATATACACTACCATACACTTCATGCTTTGTGTTCCATGTACGAATCTTGTGATCCAACATATTACAAAGTTAGTCATAATATATTATGTTTCTTCACAATGCTATTACACTTTTAAATACTTTGGATGCGTTTCTACATAAAGACACGTTTTTACAGTAATTTATAGATTTGTATTAAGTTTTAAAAACATTATTTTGAGTAAATACAAAAGAAGGCAGAAATAAATACCTAACATCGGTACAAGAATGTTGCCTCTTGTTCTAATTGTATTCATAATGAGTTTTAACAGTGAAAGATTTGCGAGGATAACAGAAAAAGTATAACAGAAATTTTAAATTATTTTTGTATCGACGTTAGGAAAATATAATGATTCTGCTAATATTTCCTAACTACAAAAACAAGACCTTACGTCGGCGGATACAGAATCTTTCATCTTTGGCCTAAGGTTATTTCAACATGGAAATGACAGTCTTAGCCTACTAATTCGCTGTGCATATGTCAGACTTTCTATTATTTATTTATCACCTTCGTGAGAAAAGACATCTTAAACCTTTAAATCTGTGACGCCCTTTTTTCTTAATTATATTACAATTCGTAAACACATATTTTGTATTGTGCTCAAACATACAAATGTCTAGTCGTCAAAATTACAATGCCTGGAAGAAATGCAAATTAAGTAACTAAGTTTGAATGTGCTTAAGTGTCCCGTTGGGTAGCAATTTAAAAAACATTTTCAAAATGATAATTTAAATTTCACGGTTATAAAACTTCACTTCGTTTTACAATATTAGAGTAAATAATATTTAAGCTGTGTTCTTAAAGTATTACTTAACACTTTTATATGAACACAAAGAGATATAATACTTGTCCTTGTAAAAGAATATGATCACACAGTTAAATTTTGTGCACAGAAAGTAATTTAAATGTCATGCATATCTAATGGGATAAGCACACAAAAATTGCATACCTAACATGTAGTAGCAAAATAACTGTAAGAAAAAGTATTGCAACAACTATATTTTTTTAAATATTAAACGTTATGTACAAAACTATCTGTCTCAGAGCACGAAGCAGACGACGATATTAAAACTTTGTAAACACGGCAGTAACTAACGTCTCTTAAGTTTTCAGTGTCGCAGATTTTTACAAAGTTGTATATAAAATCGCCTACCATAAATACGTGATATTTAATATAGGAAATATAAATTACTAGAAATTCTATAATGAAATAGAATAGAATTCTTCTGTAGGAACTTAAGACAACACACTTACCCATCAACGTGTAAGCAGAGTTGACTACTTCAAATGTAATAATGACCTTCGTTTTTATTAGAATTCTGCGTTTCACGTATTTACTTGATTACGTAACATGGAATTCACAAGTGACACAATTTAATTACTTTCCTTTTAATTAAAACTAATTAACGGAACTCATATTATAAACGTCTAAAACCTGTGGGGCATTTTTGTAAAGACCTGTTAACAAAATATTTTTATGTTTAGCAAATGTAGAAAAAGCCAGTGTTCATTGCGTTACATCCTAGACTTATATAAGGTTTCACCAATTGGAAACAATAAAATTTATTTAGTCTACATGTCGTACGTTAAGAATTTCAATTGATTGTAGATGTAGATACGATTTATGTTTCGCCAGTCACGTGTATTGACTGTTTACGGCGGCAGAGACACACACCACAGTCACAATCAATGCGAGCCGCGTACTGACCTCAGCCCCGTTGCATTCATACATTCTGTACGCAGAGTTTCCAGTTTACTCATGCGCACTAGCATTCATCACAGCATGCATCATCACCCTTATCTGTCAACTTGAATTACATTATTTGAATCAGTAAATACGTACTAACAAATAAAATTCAAACACTTTTTTGCTACAGTCTGTTTCTTGATGTATATAATACATTTTATATTTATAATCACTTTACCTCAAGATATTTTCTGCTTATTTGGAACATGTTTCGGGAAGCCTTGTGTTCCCATCTTCAGCCTTCCTGATTTTGAGTCTTGTGAAGTATTTGTGTGTAGATTGGTTGTTGTTGTGATTTCCTGTTGGCCTCTGGTGCTTTAAATTGGTATTATTGTGTGTGTTTGTGGTGTATATAATAGTATTTTGTGTATTTTCAATGTTGAGTGCTTTGAAATAATTAATGCTTGATGCCTTTATTTGGTGAAAATCCATTGTAAATTATATTAAAAAGTAAAACAATAAAATAGTTTTAGTGATTTTCACTCGTCATTTTTATTTTTTAATATAATTGACTGCATTGAAAATTGAGTCATGTTTTGGATTGATTTGTATTTATTCAGATATTAGTTTCTTTATAAAACATAATTAGTTCGTTTTAAACATAAAACACAAAACAATTTCGAACAAATACAAATCAATACAAAACATGACATAATTTTCAAAGCACTCAACATAGAAAATATATAAAATACTAACACACACACACACACACACACACACACACACACACACACACACACACACACACACACACACACAATAATATCAATTTAATTTACCAGAGGCCAACAGGAAACCACAACAACAACAACCAATCAACACACAAATACTTGACAAGACTCAAAATCAGGAAGACTGAAGATGGGAGCACAAGGCTTCCCGAACATGTTCCAAATATGCAGAAAATATCTTGAGGTAAAGTGATTATAAATATTACATATATAATAAATAAAATTAAAGTTAGAATGGGATAGGACTACAAAATTTATTTTTATATAGACCTTGTTACTAATGTACACAATTGTTCAGTAACGTAATTTTTCTGTTTTGAGTTGATAGGAAAAATTATTTATAGTAACTTGAAATGATGTAAGTTGTTTCTATGATAAAGTTGACCGGTACCGATTTTTAGACTTTGTTATATTTTTAATTAGTAATTACTGACAAATGTAAATTCCTGACTTGGGTTTGAATTTATTCATTTCAACTACATTTGAAAAGTGTATGTTAGGAAACGCACTAGTATTGCTTTGTACTAAAATACAAACAAAATTAGTTATTTGAAATAAAAATAATAGAATAAACATTGAAATATTTACAATCCCACAGAGCATATCTAAAAAGCTTTGGTTATGTATAAGTTTATAGGAGAAGGACTAAATTTATCATTTCACTGAAGCACATAACATAGCGACCATCGTAACCCACGAGACATAACACAAAAAGCGTGGTGTCTCTTGAAAAATAACGAAACTACATGTAAAATTTATTTATAGAGTTACACATTAATCTACGTGTTTCTCGGATGTTCCAGTGGAATTCGGCTGTAATCTTGTGTGCGCACGTGATCTCAACATGCGTTAGCGAGACGTTTCTAGACTTCGCCGACCGCGCACACTGTGTCAAGGCCGTAATCAATTACGTTCTAGTGTAGCGCTGATGCGTAGTACGGATGTTTCTGCAATTTCAGCGGTGTATAAATACAAGACTTCAGCGGCTCCTAGTTCAGTTATTGTTGGGTGATTTACACAGTGCGTTTCGAAGTATTGTGGCGAAGTGTTATGTGTTTTATAATTGTGCGGAATTCTATTAATTGACATTTTTTATTGCATGTGAACAATTTTTGATTTGATTTGTTGTGAGAGACTGTCTTCTTGATTACAAACTGTTTAATTGTGATAATTAAAGCTGGTGATTAGTGACTTAATTGGTGTTTTGTATTTTGTTTTCCACTGTACCATACGACGATCAGTAGACCGTCGTAACAATATATTAGATAGTTTATATACAAATCTTAAAGGTAAATTGATAGACCTAATCTTATAATTAAAAATATAATTATAATAGCTCCTATGAATACCACCGAATCAGCCAGCTTAGGGTAAGGCAGGGTGGGCTGCCTTATGTGAGCCGTACGGCATACAAGGAAGGCAGTGTGACCAGCACTACGCTTCAGCCGCCCATTTTTATCCCCAGGATGTTACCCCAAGTCTCATTTTCAACAGGCTGAGTCGACCTGAGGGCTGAAAAACCCACCTTGATTTTATTGTGCGGGCCCGGGAATCGAATCCGCGACCTGTAGATTAGTAGCCAGGTGCCATACCCACTGGTCTACTGAGCCCACAAATTAGAATTGTTTGGTAAAAAATTATGTAAATTTTTATTCGACATCTGTTATTCAACCTTGTCATAACAGCGATATTTTCTAAATAGCTAAACTCTTTGTACTGGAAAATCTTTTGGTCCCCACCATTAACAAATTGGGCTTACTCATATCAGTTATACGGTTTAAAGGCCTTTATAATGGTAGAGACACCGAGAGATCTTACTAAGTGCTAATTAGTTATGCTTACGGACAATAATTTTGACGACTTACAAAAAATGTTGACTACAGTCTCAACCGATTACTGTTGTAAGTACGGAGAATATACACTTTAAGTTTCTTTTAAGTAAAATTGAGAACTGTTAACTAGGTCAAAATACTTGCATCGAAATTTTTTCCAGATTCGTAGCACGAATGGTTTGTTTAACCCTTTATATAAATGCTTACGAATATTTTTACTTATCAGTACTATAATAATACTAAAATAAGTGTAATAATGAATATTTGAAATGAGTATGGAAAATATTTACGCTTCTAAAATTTAAAAATATGTAAGGCTTTTATTAAACCGGTCATTATGTTTCAAGATTACATTAATGCATGCAATTACGTTTCAGACTAAGCAGATTAATCACAATTACAGTTTTGATCAATTAGACGACATAAGTTGACACGAATAATACTGTCTTAAGAATGTACGGATGTCTACGCCTTTTACAATACAAAATGTCGAATAAAGTGTTTTCGTCGAATATCCTCGAATTTTACCGAATATCCATTTTTTTAACAAAATTTTTTACAAATGCTTTGTCCCGATTCCATTTTAACGGATATGTTTTCTTCGAATATTCAGATTATCAGTTACCAAATTACCTGTTCGTGTTTCTTACCATCGAAGTCCAACCAGTGTATGCAGTTATTATTTTTTGAGTTCAGTCGTTGTTAGTAACAGACTACGGTACATTGTTTACATATTCTGTCAGGTCGCATTCATTATGGACTAACATTATATCTACAGACACATGATGTAGAAGTAGAAAATATATAAACAAAGAATAAATTATAAGACAACAAAGCTAAGAGCTTGCGTGAGTGCTGGATATTCAACGTTGAAACAGAAACATTGTATGCTTCCTATAAATAGTATTGTTACGAGAAGCCTACAGAACATTCTCCACTCCCCCCGTCCAGTGTGGCAGCTGTGCATCATTCAAGTAGGTGATTCTAGTGAGTTCCAGGAGCACTTCAGATATGCATTAAGTCGCTGGCGTGCAGTAATGAGGCAAAGCTGTACTGCACCTCTGCGGGGCTTATATAAAGCCATAGCAGCCGGATTGTCAGTTCAGTTACGTGAGCGATTTTCGCTAGTGCGGATTGAGTGTGTGTCGAAGTGAAATAGTATTGTGTTAATAACTGTGTGAAACTCTATTAATACACATTGTTATTGCGTGTGGACAAATCTAACTGGAATTATTGTACGAGATAATTATAAACTGTTTAATTGTGACAATTAAAACTGGTTATTAGTGATTAAATTGGTGTCTTGTATTTTGTTTTCCACTGTACCATACGACGATCAGTAGACCGTCATAACAGCATGTTTATTGAAACCAAATTAAATATAATTACCGTGAAAAAATATTTTTATTATTATATAAACATTTCTCTGTATAGAGCAGAGAGTGTATATGTGGCAAGTATAATCTAAATCATACGGGTCTCTCTCACCCTGCTCCCTTTAAAGCGTAACAGCTTTATGTCAACAGTAATTTTACCACCACAACTTCTTATGCTAACTCGACTGCTCTCAACAGCGACATTTCCAGTAGTGACTGTACATGGTTGCTGTGGCTAGTTTGCTGTCAGTTGTGAATAGCGGCTTCTGTCTGCCCTCTATCGTGACACCGCACTCAACAACGCAAACCCCCGTGGGGCCGTCGCCTAAAGTTTGTTTTGCACTATCAATCCTGACCAATTTGACAGAGCAATTTTATTGCCACTGATAACATCCCGTGTCAATCGGTAAACTAACGGGGTTTCATACTTTAGTCAGTCTAAGTATACTTCTTCATAATTCGTGGCACAAAGTGAACAGTAAAACTGCTTTCCAGGAATACTAAAAGCCAGTGAACAGCAATTGTATATTTAATATCCCATACACGTCAACGTTGCAGGCAATGAGAACCCCAATAAACCTGACTATAAACGATTACACTTTTGTAGGAGTAAATGAGTTTACGTACCTTGGAGCTTATGTTAATAGTAAAAACAAGGTATTCAATAAAATAACAAATTCATGGATTTTGTTGTCCATGACGTGTCCGTTGATTAACTAATTATAAGGATAACACTACCGATTTGGAACACAAAGTTTTTTTTTTTTTTTTTTTTTTTTTTTTTTTGTAAAAATTTTACATTATAGCCTGAACCAGTTTTCGCTTATTAAAAGTTTCGTCATAGGCTGCCAAATAACAAAGAGAATAATGGCGGGGAATAACAATTATTTGATTTAGTAAAATAATTAAAGTCTATTGTTCTCATGTAAGAGGCTAAACTCAAAATGTACACAGAGCAATTATCAGGTCTGAAGAGACATAAATTTTCGGAACCTGGACATTAAGAGTAGTTGATGAGAAGGCTCTGAGGACGTTTGAAAAGAAAATTATTCAAAAAATCTTTAGACCCGTATGTTGAAATGAATAATGGAGAATCAGATATAATCAATAAATAGACTCTATTCTAAAACATGGGAATATCGTCCGGTTTATAAAGTCCAGCAGAGTCAGCTAGATAGGACATGTAGAATGAATGGACAACCAATAACTCCCCTAAAGGATAATGAATGGGCACATTGATGGACGCAGAAGACGAGGCAGGCCAAGGAAAACGATGGCAAGCGACGTGGAAGAAGACCTGACAAGAATGGGTGTCAACGCGTAGAAGTCCAAGGCATATGATCGGACTATCTGGAGGCGGATCATTAGGGAGGCCAACCTCCATCCTAGACTGTAGTGCAGTCTATGTATGTATGCATGTATGTATCACGTACATGTACACACACACACACACACACACACACACACACACACACACACACACACACACACACACATACACACAGACACACAGACACACACAAACACAGACACACACAAACACATCGTCTCAGCTTCACCACATAGAGGAACATGTAGTCGGAACTTGTCCATACAGTACTTTTTGAGTTGGAAGGTAGGGTTAGGGCACTGTACAGACAGTGTACCTTCTGACAGTGTACATTTTTTGGCTCCGACAGTCCTGGTACACAGAACGACTAGCAATCAATATTAGTAATCAGACGCGTGCTGAATTTGACGCAACTCAGGTACGTTTATTTGTTTCGTTGAGTACACTGTTAAGTAAAACCCAGTTAATATTAAATACTGATATTTTTCAGTGAGAATTTGTTTTTATGTCCGGGATCCAAATGTGCGCCATAATTTATTAACTAGGAGTAAAGGAATGGAACATTTGTCCGTGAGCTTCTGAGGACACGTTATATATATATATATATATATATATATTATAACACAACTTTGTTTTGATATAATGTAATAAAATTTTTGGAGCCCCACGCATTTGGAGCGCCAATTGATATAACACAACGAATTAATGGAGTTTGGGTGTAATGGTAATAAGAGTAGTCATTGATTGAATTGTAACGCGTTTTCATCAATTTATTCAAAAACCGCAAGCGTGTTTAAAAATCTCATTTACTTCCCCATAAATATTCATTATTCTTTGCTTAAACGTTCAACTGTTGCAGTACATTTATCATAAAATAAATCTTATATCCTACAGTAACAAAACTATATTCTAAATATTTATTTGTTAATCTTAAAATTTCGACTGCTCAGTCTGATTGTGTGCTTTACTGCAGTTTTTTTTTTCTTTATATAACTTTCAACTAAGTTACTTTATGCATTGCATTCATATTACTCATTGATTACTTTACAAACTTTCAATAAAATTTAAAGTGACAAAATTAATTGTTAATCATCAAAGAAAATATTTATTAAATTTATATTAGATTCTCTGAACCTCTATATCTACATTTTACATAACTCTTATTTATTTTTAAATTTCAAAGTGTCTTTTAAATGTCTTTAGTCTTTCATTTAAAATTTATAAATTGATTACACAGCCCAACACATGTTTTGGTGCCGGGGCTTTTTCAGCTGATTTTGCGTGTATTTGATATGCTGAATTTGAATTTGACATTAGTAGAATTGACAGTAGAGCCTATGAGCTCTTGTTTGTAAAAAATCACAATAGCGTGATTTACGTTATCCCATTTAAATTAGGCCTAAGGTATAGGTAATTAAATTTAAAATGAACAGCCCTATTTTAATTTCTAATTTAATTTATTCACTCGAAAACCTCTATAGTAACATATCATTATCCCTACAGTAGCTAAAATAACAATTAATATTCAAAATAATAAGATAAAAAGACAAGGAAAAGTTAATTTACACTCCGGAAGCTTCTTTTTTGGGAGGTTCTTGAATGAACTTTGTTGGGACAGTCTCTTTGCAAGTTCCAGCAGTAATCTGCCATCATATGAGTATCCCATCTTCCCTTGTAGCGGTCCTCCATCGTTTTAATATCCTGGTGAAATCTCTCACCTTGTTCTTCACTGGTATCGCCTAGATTTTCAGGGAAACGGTCCAAGTGGCTGTGTAAAAAAATGAACCTTTATGCTCATGTTACATCCAAGGTCTCTGAAATTGTTGAGCATACTGTTAACTAGTTCTTCATAGTTTTCAGCTTTGTGGTTGCCCAGAAAATTTCTGACAACCAAGACAAATGACGTCCATGCTTTTCGCTCTACCTCATTCATAGAATCTACGAAATGAGGATCATTTATGAACTGTCTGATTTGAGGGCCATCGAAAATTCCAGCTTTAAGTTTTTCTGTACTTAGCCCAGGCATCGTTTGGCAAATGTATGCAAAGCATGGACTATCCTGATCAAGAGCCTTCACAGATTGTTTCATAAGACCAAGCTTTATATGCAGTGGAGGCAAGATGATTTTGTTCCGTCCAACTAAGGGTTAATGAATAACATTTCTTTCCCCAACAATCATGTTCTCCCTCGTAGGCCACTCTCTTCTTACCCAGTGATATTGTTTTGCTCTGCTATCCCAAAGGCACAAGAAGCAAGGATATTTTGTGTAGCCACCTTGCTGACCAAGGAGAAAGTTTACCATTTTTAAGTCCACATAAATTACCCATTTGTGTTCATGATACCTAATATTATCCAAGACCAAAGCTATGGTATCGTATTCTTCTTTCATTTTGGTTGAGTGAGCAATTGGTATTGATCAAATTTTCTTGCCATTGTGCAAAAGTACACACTTTAAACTCTGCTTAGAGCTATCAATAAAGAGACGCCAATCATCTGGACAATATTTGGGAAGGCCCATTTTCATTAGGAGCCCTTTGACATCTTGATAAAATACAAGATCGTTTTCTTTAGAAAAAAAGGTAACAAATCTTTTTCTCTTGTACAGTAGAATGTAATTTTTGTTCCATGATCAAGTAGATTCTTGTCACTCAACCTGGACGCAAGTACTTCAGAAGCTTGTTTTGAGAGGTTGAGATCTCTGATAAGGTCACTTAACTTGCTTTGGTTAAAACGTTAAGGAATTGATGATTTTCCCTCAATGTGTACTCACCACATACGTAGCAAAATACATCAGGATGATTAACACAGCTCCTTCGACTGGAATACATTTCTTTCTTTTCAATAGAACTACAAAAACAGAACTTAGAGGTTATGTTGGATGCAAACACAAGGTTATATAAACAAATATGGCGTCTTAATAAAGCCTGCAGTCAGCTGATTGTTGTACACAGAAGAAGAAGGGAAAATAACGAGGAACTAACAGATGTATAAACCTTCACTTAACCACAACTCAACAGACTTTATAGTGAAAGTGCTTGTTAGTAAGTAAAACTAGCTGCTACAGAAAAACGGTTTTTATATTTATAATCAGCACGACAAATATAGTTAAAATCAGCTAAAAAAATCTTAGGCACCAAGCAAAAAAAAATTTTTTTGTTAACCTGTGTTATCTGTCACCTCGATTCTGTAGCTCATACCCATGTCCTCCGTTGATTCGTAGGTCCTCTTCTGATGGAGTTCCCTGCACGTTCCCCGGTTCCACTTGTCGTCCTTCGCCCCTCATGGTCCCATGTAGTGTACAGTGATATGTTGCTCTGCACCAGCTGCTATTGTTCACGCAGACGCCTCTACTGTTCAGCATAGCGTTCCTTTCCATGATGCAACCTCGTTGCTTGTCTTGAGTGACGACGTTTGTGTGTGTAGACATCGTAGAGTATGTTCTATAATCGTATTCGTAACCAGACTAAGAGTTACTGTTTGATACTTAGATGAACATAGCGTTCATCCGTCTTTACTGTTCAATTAACAAAATTTAAAACTCGCGTCGATACTGGACATAGCGTCCTGCCGCTACTGAAGACTGATTGAGAAGAAAACTGCTTCTTCCGTGCCCTTATTTATATTCGAGCATCCTACGTCAGGACAGAATTCTGCCTGTTTGAAATTTCTTGGTGGCGTCAGTTCCCCCACTATCGTCCAATTTCATATATTCGCACATTTCTGCCAATGGCAAAGTCTAGTGTGAACTACAGGGTGCTCTAACGATGGATGATTTAATTACACATGTTCACCGTAATTACCATCGTAATCGAATAATTCGTGTAATTACTACACACTTAAAATCGCACTGAATTCGCACTGCGCGCCCTTTCCAAGCCGTTTTCTCACTACACATGCGTATTAATTTTATACATATTTAGGAGTCTTTGAATTTTTTCTACCATTTATGGTTGTCTTATAATTAAATAAAAACTGTAATTTGACAAATATTTAGGATGAGATTGCAAACTCTTATGCTCGAACCGGCCTCACTCACACACATCATTTACTACTGTACACACTCTCAGCGACAATCGCGTGATCGTACAGGTCGGTTCCTGTATGTCTACATGCCGTATTTTTAACATAAGCTCAGCTTTCAATCTCAGACCTGCTTATTTATTACGTATTTATAAATTTAATCTAAATATTATTTTACCTAATAAATGCACAGCACAGCATATGATTGTATTGTCGCAATATACTTTGCCTTACTTCCACTAGTCAGGTAACTACGTAAGTCTCACTTTAAACTGAGATATTATTTAATTACATTGCTTGAGGACAAGATTTTTTGTACGCAAAACATTATATGCTGACGACTTCAAATGACTAGTAACAAGTAATTTTAAATTACATATCAGCCTTGTTACTGGATTTTGTATGGAATAAACTGTTGACATATTTCATTCCCCAAGAAGAACAACAATTTTCCGGAAATGTTAATGAACTATTATCCAAATGATTCGTCAAACTCGTTTCGCAGACATCTTGATTTTACAAGGTACTGTTAAAACAATTAACGAACATTATTGCTCCAGTAATTTTAAAAATGCTGGAATACTTTGTAATTATTGTTAGTGAAGAATTAGAATTAGTCAAATAATAACAAAATACTTTAAGCCAGTGTTTTAATCTTACAAAAGTTTTTATAACGTCTGTAAAGTCAATATGCAAAAATTTAATTTCAATTCTACTCTTAGTTGTAAATTTGATAAATTAGGTGTCTTAATGGTTTTAATTCTGATGTTGTATTTTTGAAGCTCTTAAACTATTACTGTGCTAGGAATGATTTTGGGTTTCACTTCTTCAATGATCATAATAGTGATCATACTGATATAAAATCACTTTTAAGTTAAATTTATTAAATGCTGCTTTCTAATTTCAGTGTGTACGTTTTGATAAGCAGATAACAACGATTATTGTTGGGCCATCGCACCGTGTCAGTGTTTATATTTGCCAATGCGGGACCACTATTTTACGAAATAATATTGCCAAACATAGGCTTAACGCAACTTAAACTTTAAAGCATACTTGTTTTGAGATTGATAAGTTATTCTGTTTTAAATTAACTACTTTAATTTTGTTCGCATACGTTTATCGCTAAACAAATATTAACCCTAAATCTCTTAATTACGCAGATGGGCATGCACGTCAACGTACACTTGTTTGTGTGTGTATGGGGGGGGGGGAATGTGTGTGTAAGACTGTCTGCAAACACGAAGAGATTTGTTTGGAGAAAATAGGTTGAAATATTTTTGTAAAATGGAAGGAAAATACAGAAGGCCGTGAAAAATTTAAGAGCGTTTTTATAAAGCTGAAAACCGTTATGTACAACGGACACTGCTCTCTAAAGATATTTTCTTGGGAAATGAATTTCCTGTGTAGTCGTCTGCGTTACTTACACCATTGTTGTACTGAACAATAACTTTGCAAGCAAGCTTAAGTAGGTGTATTCAGAATGGTCTCCAACGGGAACCAATTTATGGTCAGAATTTATTGTTAATAAGTCAACATATCCGTCGTTCTTGCGAATGATCACTTATGAGTGAATAAATGCGTTAACGGAATATTACGTATACTGTGTGACCGGAATATTATGTTTTGTTACCTTCTCGCCTTTTCTTCACTATGCCATGAATTTGGTATATTGTCTGTCTTGTTCCTACTTTAATATTACCCCTTCTTGTCCTGGTTATAACTCTGTATCCTCTGGCTTATATCAATTCGATTTATTTCATCCGTATACTTCGTGTTTATACGGAAATAAGTTTTAATACTGTTTTGTTTGTTATTGTATGCCTAATTTCATTCTCAAATTTTTTAATTCCATACCCTTTTTTTGAGAATGCTTCTGTTTTATAAAATTCCTTATTTCTTTATTTCTATAAATTTTTGCAACACCTGTGTGATTCTTTTTGATAAATAATTCCGACATTCCAATTTTTTTATCAAATTTTAGTTTTTGCTTATCTCCGTACTTCGTTTACAAGGAGTGTATTGTTAGTGCTACAAATCGTATTGCAAATGAATCGTGCTACAAATGAATTTGGTTTGTAATTATATATCTAAATTACACGATACATTAACCACCAAACTGCAGTGGAGTATTAGTTCATCCTGTAGGCCTATAACTATGTTCAGTCAAAAATGTAATATTAATTTTGAATCTGGTATCCAAATCACTTAATCGGATTAGCGCTTTCAAGCTTCTCAGCTCGCCGTCAGATCGGATATAACAACCTTTTTATTTACTTTTAACAAATAGTCGTTATTTACGATCTGACGATGAGCTGAGAAGCTTAAAAGCGCTAATCGGAATAATTTTTCTATAGTGGTGTGCAACAGTGTTCTGTTTGTGATTATAACCACTAACACAACAATCTTAAGTAAACGAATTAATAAATTAATTTGCTTTTCAATTAAAGGCACCCAACATCGCATACAGTTCTTATGCACATTGACATTTTATTTTAAACAGATATTACTGTGTTTATAATTGATATTAATGCAACGGAATTCTGTATGTGTGAATACACAGAATTCAAGGATTCGACAAATTTAATAGCAATTAACGCTTTGGATAAAGGGAGACGGCTCACAGTGGTTTACAGTACTGCATAGCACTCTTTGTAGCACATTCAAAGGGAGATAAATTCGGCCACTGCCTGAGGGGAACAGGGAAAGGCTTATCAAAATACAGTACAATACAGTACTTCTGTTGCACGTTTATTCAATTAATAACAGAGTTTGATTTGTCAGTATGACATTTAAACCTACGAGCCAATGAAAACGTATTCACGAATTCGGGTCCAAATCGCTTAAACAAATGTTCAATTTTGTTTGATCGTTATAATGTAGATTCTGGTAGCAGATAGATATATCTCTGTGGACTTATGTGGTCTAAAAAAAAATTCGAGGAGGTCTACGAGTTCCTACTCTCTCTGCCTTTGTCTGCTCATTAGCTGCGACTCTCTTTGCCGCAGCTGAGACCTCTTCCTTCCCTTATCTCAGGACAATCAGCACCACGCAACCACCTCCCACTGTCCGGGTCAAACACCCTCGGGCGATTCTCATTGACCCGCCATAACTTTAAGTAAACTACCTAATCTAAATTTGCATATTCACTATCTGACCATGCCCCAGAATTTACCTGCAAAGCTGTTTCCTTCCTCCCTTCCTAGTATGCCGGCCGCGCTGAATGACGCTGCTACGCGCTATCACTGGCACGGAGGTTCTCCGCCTCGCGGGGAGCGACCGACGCCTCATGGCGTCTGCACGCGTGACTGGGAACGGGTGACATCTGTCGCCCGAACCCGTTCATGCGGCAGTGCCCACTGATCGCTGAAATTTTAAAAATAAATAAAAATTTAAAAACCTTTCTCCCCCGCCTTCTCAGTTAACTGGTTGGCGGTTGTCCCTTCCTGTTTTAGGCACCAGTCGAAGACCCAGAACTACGTCTATCTATAGGCAGCCATTGGGCTCAACCCAGATGCTGCAGTCATGCACCGGGTGCAAAGACGCCCCGCTACCACAATGCTACATGCTACTGTCTAAACTGTAAAGCCACATGCATATACGTGAGCGAACATCCGTAAAAAAATTCTTCTTCTGCAAACCTAATACTTTTTTGTGAGAACGTAGGGTTTCTATAATAATTAGTATTGTCACGTAATGCGGGAAAAGTGTACACTATTACAGAACATTCTACGGGCTTCTCGGCTATTCGAGTGGAATCCGGCTGTAATGTGTGCGTGCGTACGTATTACTGCTACTTTGAGATGAAGGATAATTACGTGACACTTGTCACGCGTCCGCAACGAGACGATTCCAGACCATACCGGTACGTGCGCGCTGTGTTCAAGGCCTCTAGTGTTTTCTAGTAGACGCGGACTATTCTGGAATCTCAGCGTGGTATAAATACTAGACTTCAGCGCGGCGCTTCGTTTCAGTTTGAGTTGCGATTTATTCCAGTGCGGTTTGAAGTATTGTGGCGAAGTGTTGTGTTTTATAATTTTGCGAGACTCTATTAATTGACATTATTATTTCGTGTGAAAAATTTTTATTTGATTTGTTCGTAAGAGGCTATCTTGTTGATTACAAACTGTTTAATTGCGATAATTAAAGCTGGTGATTAGTGACTTAATTGGTGTCCTGTGTTTTGTTTTCCACTGTACCATACGACGATCAGTTAGAATGTCGTAACTGTATGTTTTCGTGGACAGAGCAGAGAGTCGTATGATAAATGTTTTTTATATAGAATATACGCGTATCTTCCTCATAATTTTGTATATTTTCATATATCTTGTGAATTGAACCAGGTATAATATTTTTCCAAGGCTTCCACGGCCGGGTGTCAGTTATATTAGAAGTATGCAGCGGGCTGTTTGGCCGTGGTCCAGAGTTTACAAACAAACCAAACGTTTCAACAGCACCACTGGCTGCCATCTTCAGTGGAATTCGTGTCTACCCAAACGCGTGGTGTCAAACGTCAGGCCAGGCTCAGCCTTCATCACAGTACTGTGGGCCTGACGTACGACACACCGCGTTAAGTTGACTCGAATTCCACTGAGGATGGCAGCCAGTGGTGCTGTTGAAACATTTGGTTTGTTTATAAACCCTGGACCACGGCCAAACAGCTCGGTAAATACTTCCAATATAACTGAACCAGATATATTTTAACACCAAGAGAGCCAATAAATAGTACCATTGCCACATCTACTACAGTCAGTAACCACATTTCCAATCATTACCGCGTGTGGTGTTGTGGCTTGTTTACTGTCTGTTGTGTTAACGGGATGTCTCCATGGCGCTGCATACCGCATGGTAAATCTCAGAGCCCGTGACGTTCAGGACGTTTCGCACAGTTGTAAACGAGCTTAGTCATTGTAAACTATTGGCGGTAAACCACTACGGAAATCCACCGGTGTAACAGTCCGGCAGCAAGGTAGTTGATACAGTGTTTTACAATTCACAAAAACAAACCAAATATTTCTTACATTGGTGCACAGTGGCGGCTGGTGGTCCCAAATTTTGGTGGTTGCAGTAGTTGTTTGAGCGGTTGGGAGAGGGGTTAAAAGACATTAAACTTTTGTAATCACAGTTATACAAAATTATTACTATAATTTTATAACCTCAAAGGACGATAACGTTTACCTTGAACCAACGTAAACATTAAGCCTGACACAACTTATAAATCAAGAAGGCTGTGCTGATTTCATAACATAGCTATAGATGCGCTACAGCGCTACTAGCGGAACGTTCTAGAAACTTTGCAACCGCCTAGCTTACATTGGGAACATAGGGTAACGCACGGCCACCCATATGTTTGTCTGGTAAGCTCTGCCGTATACTGTTGAAGTTGCAAGCCGCCTACAACCACCAGCCTGCGCGCCACATTCGAATTGTACACGGGCATTGCCGCGTAGAATCTAATACGCTCTCCGTTGAAATTTATAAAACTTTTAGCTGTTTAATGGTTTTGTACACTATTTTATTGTTTAGTTATTCTACATTAGTGGTTGCGCATCGCTGCAACCATACCACCAGCCGCCACTGTTGGTGCCTACCTTCTATGCATTTGGCTTCATTAGAAATTTACTTAAAGTTTCAATAATAGCCCAATCGTTTTATCCTAAGTAGCCAACAGTTGGACAGAAGCAGGATATTTTCCAGAAAATTCAAGAACATGTTTAATAATTCACCGCCACGATAGTTTATTTCTAATATTTTTGCTACAACAGTGTTACGTCCCTTTGTAAACCCTACTGGTCATTAATTTGTACTTTGTACTTCTACTGTACTTTGTAATTTGTATTTTGGTAACAAATTTAGTTATAAGCACTGTTGCCAATAATTTTAAATTGTTTACTACGGTGCTTCAATAACATTTCTTCGTGAATACATATATACTTTGTACATAAACCACAATTAGATGGTGAGTTGAAAAGTTCGCCGAGCGGCATCTATATCTGAGTGATAGAACTAAAATCTTTCGTGTACTGAAAGACGTATATTTTGCGCGAACACCTGTTAATTTCCAGATATATCTGTCAATTTATTCACTTTTTAACATTTTTTTGAAATTTTCCTGTCACGCGTGTTTTTAAAATGCAGAAAATCAAACAACGTGTTGTGATGAATGCTCTGTTAAAAAAGGTTTAGTGCCAATGGAAATCAAAACAAAATTGTAAGTGTGTTAGGAAATGCTGCGCTTTTAGACGATAAGTGGGGCACACTCCAGTATAAACGTGGTCATACAAGCACTGAAGACGATCCCAGCTGTGGACGTCCAAAGAGTGCAACAAAAAATCGCATTATTGAAAAAAATTCTTAGGGTGTTGGAAGATCGCGGATTGAGGAGTGGATGACGTTCCTGAAATTATAGTCATCTCATGTGAGCGTGTGCATCAAACTTTAACAAAGAACTTGGTGTGAAAAAGCGTTGCGCAAGATGGCTGCCGCATCTGGAGTTGTTGCAATTTTGGGGCGTCCAGTGATGGGGGTGCACCTTCAATGTTCGTACGACCACGTTTAAACTCAAGAAAATACTTACAAACTGTTGAGTTGGTTTTCAAGTTGCAGCATTTCCTGACACATTATAATTTCGTTTTGAATTTCCGTTGGCGCTAAACAATTTTTAACAAAGAATCGCACCACGATGTTTGATGTTGTTCATTTATCAAAACACGCATGACATGTCAATTTTAAACAGCTTATAAACAATGAATAAATAGATAGATAGATTTGGAAATTAACAAGAGTTTACATAGAATACAAATCTTGCAGCAGACGAAAAATTTTAGTTTTACCGCTAGGCTACAGATGTCGCTCCGCGCACTTTCCAACTGGCCCTCGTACACAATCATGCACGTACATGCAAATGTGTGTGTTTGTGTGTGTATATGTGCTTATTATACTTCTAGTATAATACGTGCACATTCCTGTGTACGTGATATTACAGTTATAATTGCAAATGAATGTGCAATTTACATTCACGTAAATGTTTATCAATTTTAACTTTGTTTTACCCCTTACTAAATAGCACTTTAAAACGCTCGAAAGTCATACATTTACAAAGAAAATAATAGGTTGTATCTAACTAAAACTTGTATATATTTACCAAATGGAATTTTTTTGTAACAAGTATTTTTAATTAGTGTCTTATTAATTGAAACAGAAATTTCATAATATTTCCAGTTGTTTTGATTTGAGCTGGAACAATGTTACATAATATATGAACTATTAGCATAAGAAAGAAAACTTTTACCTGACTAAAACCAGAATGTTTTGCGAGAAAGGAAAGAATGCATTATTTAACTGTAGGAAAGCGTTATGGTACTGACATAAAATAAAATTAAAAGTCATTCAACGGACCGCTGAATATATTATCCGGCTCGGACTAGTCAGGAAGCTATGAAAGTTTCTTTCTAACTTGAGAACATTATAAAATTATTATTTCATAAACTTCTCTTTACTTGAGAAAAGTCTTAAAAATTAAATTTCTAAGTGTAATATCGGAATTGTCGTTTTACATTGACAACAAAGAGTATTACACATTTGCATCTGCGTTAAGATTGTTGAGTTATGTAACAGACTTTATATTTCAGAATATTTTAGTTTTTTGTATAATGTTTGACTAAAGCATTTTAGTAACATTGGGGATAATTTTATAAACAGTATACGCATTGACGTCCGACATGGTCGTTTGTACACGGCGAGTATTTGATTACAAAATTTATTACTGTAAAATATAAACTAAACTTATTGTATAATATTCTTTAAACATTAACTTTCTGTAAATATTCTAATTTAAAATTAAATTTACAAGTTCAGGTGAATTAAAAAACCATGTACCGACGAACGTTGTATGAAAACAATGTTTCGAACTAAGACTCTTGACGTCCGACATGGTCGTTTGTACACGGCGAGTATTTGATTACAAAATTCACTACTGTAAAATATAAACTAAACTTATTGTAGAATATTCTTTAAACATTAACTTTCTGTAAATATTCTAATTTAAATTAAATTTACAAGCTCAGGTGAATTAAAAAACCATGTACCTACGAACGTTGTATGAAAACAATGTTTCGAACTAAGACTCCTGAAGTTACTAATATTTTAATATATTTCAAGGGGTTAAAAGAGATGGTTCAAATTAAAATCTGGATTTATTATAAGTCTAACTTATAATCTGGATTTCATAAGTTATAACCTAACTTATATTTAGTTAAACCTAACTGATTGAATTGAAAAAAAAAATATTTTAATTATGGAAAATTTGAATAAAAGTCTCCAAGAATTGCGATATGGATAATTACACCATTGGTACTTCTACAAAATCTATTTAAGTTTATAAATATTTAATTAATATTATTGCATATAATGGGTGTTAATTGTAATAAAAGTGTTAAGAACGTGCAGAATATTTAAGTTGAAGATTTTTAGTACTAAACGAAGGAATAGATTAACCAACTTATAAATAAATATTTTACCAGTGCTTAAAACTGAAAGTAAAAGTCGTTTGAAAATTACTGTATTGTTGTTTATATTTGTTTTATTGTTTAGAATTTACACTCATGGAATTTTTGTTTAAAACAAAAGTAATTATTCTACATGTGGATAAAGTTCAATGCAGATATCTGACACCGATGAGTATGCGTATACTGACAACAGTGGTTTGAACTGTCGGTGTGTTAATATGAATGTGTGAACACGGTTGAATTTTGATAAAGTAAGCCATTTTTATTTTATGAGCTTTTATGTAGAAGTATACAAAACGATAAAACGTTATTAAAGAAGCTAGAAACTGTTACATTCAACGGACCCTTATTCATGAAGATACGAGTATTTCCGCGAAGAATGCTAGCCGCCAGGACTATGTGCACAATTCTTGTTCTGTGAAATAGAATTTTATAAACTTATTTATAATTCCCTCCAAAACGCGGCAACAGAGTACCGCAACACATCAATACTCATAAACTTGTATCTGCTAATCTTCGGTGTGGGTGATTATTTGCTGAGGTAAATATATGCGTTATTCATAATTTTTTGTTTTCTTCTTCTTCTCCTCTAATTAAAGGCTTAGATACTTTGTATTCTTGGAATACTGATGAACAATAGAAAAAACACCGTATCAGTGTGTCGGCGAAGAAACAACAGATTTGATCTTAGAAAACACCGAACGTGTAAAAAGAAACAACGGCTACAAATACTTACAAATAAACTTTAATTAGGAAAGAACAGGGATAACATTGAAATAAAGTCAAGAATAAACGAAGCAAAACAAATAAATTATTGAAGAGGATTATACGGAGCACAGAAATTGGAACAGAAAGAAAGAAAAGAATATACGATAATATGATTAAAAGGATGTTGATATACGGATCCGAAGCATGGAGAACAAAAGAACAGGTACAAAGAAAGTTAGAAGCTACAGAAATGATGCTTTTAGACGAGCTGCTAGAACTTAAAGGCTAGAGCGAATAGAAAATGAACGATCAAAGAAGAAATGGGCGTACAAAAGACAATCATCTACTGCATTGAAGCAAAACAACTAAATCTGGTACGGCCACGTACAAAGAATGGGACAAGACAGGTTACCAAAGAAAACAATGAGATGGATACCTAGAGAGCACGGAAAGAAAGGAAGGCCTAAGAAAACATGGATAGAGGGCATAAGAAGATCAATAAGCGACAGCGGACTAAACGATGAAAACTGCAATGACAGACAAGAAAGGAGGTTAGGCATCGGACACAGTCGCAGGACGTTTTAACGCCGAATTAATAATAATAATAATACTTTGTGTTATTTCATACAACTTCTGTCTTAGTCTGGACATATCTTCCTTTTACTAGGTGTATAATTTTAAATTTTCTACATGCGCTCTATTTTGTCTTTCAATAACGGTCATATTGCTCTAGACTCTTACTAATGTTGCAGATGAGTATCTTCAAGCGTCTTTATTCCACATCTGGTCTCTCACGTATACATTTATGGCGGAAACTGATTTTTTTCTCTCATCTGAGTTAAAGAAAACTATATTTTTTACTTTCTCGAGAAAATAAAAACGGCAAAATCCCTTGCTTAACATTCAACGTTGGATCTGAGTACAGTTGTGGGAGTACGTACGCGTATGTAACTGCAGCAGTGAGTTCAGCATCAACGATTTCTGTTCGGTGAAGCAGCAACTTTGTAAGCCATGTCGATATTGTTGTGTTGTGGGGAAGGAATATATGATTTAGAATTCATATCACAATGCCAGTACTCTCTTCCAAAATTCAAATAAACTAAATGTCTTTATTACATACGATCACGTTTATAAAACTGTTTCAAATTATGAAGTATTTGGTTAATTAAGTGACGAAAGAATGCTGAATTTCTGGACTTACTTTTACTTTACAAACAGCTAACTACTACAACTTTTGTCTAGAATGGTTCCAAGAGCAACATGCACTTTTATAGAATATTATTTCGTAATCGTGCGCCTTTTATATTATTGGTGCGCAGTTAATTTACTGCTGTTGTCATTACAAATTTCTACTTTAGTACACATATGCAATTTTTCTTACTTTTAAAGCGCTTCTACAGAACTCTTTGACTAGCGACGGTAAACGGCGGGAGAAGTCCGTAATAGTTATTTTTTGTTGATTTCCTAATTACATACTCTTCAAATATCATTTTATTTTACCAGTTCTATACATACTTAAAGATGTAACACTTTAAATATAGCACACATAGAAAATATGTTGGTATGAAGAGGAACATGTAACATTCCTACCCCAACGGGTACAACGTGTATGAAACGTGTACAAACCTATATCCGTTGCAGAAACTGCCGTTAGTGTGTACAAGGAACATTAACTACATGTTGGTAAAGATTTTTTTATTAATTATTTGGCTAAAGTTGTCAGAGCGCATACACATAAAGAAAATCATCAAAAAATCGGGGAATAAGTGAAGCCAAACTAATTCAACAGGACTCTTATGGTAGTTGGAAAATAAGAAGACAAAGAACTAGAAGAGAATAACAGGAGGAAGAAGAAGCAGCAGCCGGAAAAGAGAAAAATACTTCAGGTTTTAGCCTATATGTATATACGAGATTTCTCGTATGTCTTGTACTTTTACAAGAAAATATTGTGAGAATCGTAAATGTAAGTATTCTGGCTATTACATGTATTATTGTACTAATACTGTTTTGAAATAACTGAACTGTTTTAAGTCACATTTGCCTTATTTCTTTACCAGTATTGTAGAGGGCAAAACAATGCTAAGGATTGCTACAAACAATGTAACAATGATATATTTCTGTTGTTGCAATGACACTCTTGTGCGTACTTGGAAGGTGTAGAGTAAATGATGCAAGTTGTATTGCACCTCAAGGAGACGTTTGTCGTTGAATACAGTTTGAAAAGTGTTTGCGGCCGTATCCTCTATTCTTCAAGAATTTTAAAAATTGGTTTCTTATAAACTAATTTTTGTTAGTGTTTGCATTAACAAAATGTTGTGAGGAGGAAACCTTCAAATGAAGGTTATCTTGATATGAATAGCTAACGCTCCGTTATTTGATAAACAAGAGTCTTGTACAAAATCTAAATAAAAACATATTTCTGTATTATCTTACTAAATTAACAGTTTAGGATGTTACAATATAACAACATTATTACATTATTCGTTTAACTTAATGTAAAATGTTACTGTTTACATAACATTTCATATACAGTAAAAGGTAAATTGTTCAAAGTTCTACATTAATTTTTTTTTTAAGTTAAATTTAACCAGCGTCGAAATGACAAATAAATTACATTTACTATCTAACTTTATGTACTCTTCCGTAGATAAATGTAGTCCAATTTAAAATAACTTTTACAAAGGTCTGTAGATTATGAAAACATTTAAAATTTCCCCGAATAGCTTGAAATAAATTTTTGAAATAAGTTCAAAATTAGCAAGGCGTGTTGGGAGATATTAATTGTGACAAATAATTGAACCTACCAAGTTTGTAGATTTAATACAATTCTTTGTTTATATTTGCCCCACGTAGACTTTTAAATCGTTCTTAAAATTTTGACTTTGACTCTGACTAAAGTTAAAATATTTTCCGAGTACACACTACATTCGGGTTTGGGTTAAAATTACGTTTACGTTGATATCCACAATCAATGAGATTAAAAAATATAATTCCTTCTTTAGACACAGGTGTCTTAAAGTTTTTTAATTTCAAAAAATGAACACTATATTTAAGTGTTGGTTAAAATTACCTTGAATTTAATATATCACATGGAAAAGAATTTTGTACATTTGTATACTCACGTTTTTGCGTCCTACTTCCTTTTTGGAGAAGCATCATCAGAAAAATAGAAATCTAAAAGTTGTGGACGTGTGTATCCGATTTTACGAATATCGGCAGATGCAATCAGACGTTGTCGTGAAACACACCTCAAATCGACAGACAGCCGGTGGGACAAATCGCAGTCCGTCAAATGATCAGTCGCAACATAATGTTTTATGGTGAGATGAGTATTCAGATTGGACTCTGAAAACAGATTACAGATGGGGATACATTCGTTAAATCGAATCTGCAAAGACTCTGGATTGCAGATATCAACACGTAAGACCAAAGGAGATGGCTTTTCGTGGAACTGATTCCGTACGGGCAAAAATTGTTATAGATGGTAGCCTACTGTCCTGGAACAAGTTAGCAATTTTGAATTCCAGAGATACAGTGTGTTTTATAAAGCATGGAACGACGTTGTGAGTAAGTTGCATAAGTTCAACCTTATGTGCAGGACCATTAAGCGAACCATTAAGTCAGCAAGTAAAGAAACACGGCTAATTTCTACAAGGTGATAGCTCTTCCCACACTTCTTTATGGATCTAAGAATTGGACTTTAATGAAAGGCCAGGCCAGTCGCACCCAAGCGGCTGAAATGAGATTTCTCAGGCACGTGGCAGGGTATACTCTCCATAATCATAGAAGAAACACAGATATACGGCAGGAATTGAATATTATGAGTATACTCGACAGTATCGCCCAGTATCGGCTGAATTGGAGGGAAAATCTTTCCCGAATGGATGACTGTCGCATCCCCAAACAATTCTGAAACTATACGTCGAGGCGACGGAGAGGTGTGGGACGTCCGAGGATGCATTGGAGCGACAAGCTCTAATCTTTGCCTATTTGAGACCGGAAAAACCATCCTTGGTTTAATCTGTGAAGATGATGATGGTGATGAATGTTTAGGAAGGTAACACTTCTTGATAAAAGTTGGTTGTGCATGGGTGTGAAGCAACATAAATAAGGTTTTTGGCCAGGAAACGAAAACTAAATTGTTAATAAAAGTAATACTTAGAGAAAAGATTCAAGGAAACTGATTTTATCGTTGAGATTTGTGACTATGGTTGGGTCACAATTTGTGTTTTGTGAAGCACTTTAGCTGCTGGGTGACCTTAGCGGTTTGTGCGTAGGCAGTGTTTGCGACTACTTTTGCTTATACTATAAAAGTGTTGGTCACGTTGCGACCTTTTCGCAGTGTTTCGTTAACATTGTTGGTGTGTATTGTGCTTGTATATTTTTGTGAGTGTCGGGGGGTTTCTCACAATAAGTAAATATTCTTTCGTATTATCTATCTTTTGATTATATATTACGTGAACTTTTTTTATTATGATTTTGTTGAATCTCTGTCATTTGCTTACAGAGCATTCATTATTTATCCACATGTATTAGTTTACAATTAGCCTGAAGCTAACTGCCGTTTGTTTGGATGGTCGAAACTTAACATTTATATTGTTACGATAGTCTCCTTGATCGTCGTATGGTACAGTGGAAAACAAAATACAAGACAACAATGAAGTCACTAAAAACCACCTTTAATTATCACAATTAAAAGTTTACAATCAACACGCGAACAAGATTATACTCGTACAATAATTCAAATTAATTTGTCCACACCAATAATAATGTCACTATTATACCTTTAGTTCTAATATCACTTCCGCACTCTAATCACTTTTCACTGATAACCCTTTGAACGCACACAGTAATCGCCCGACAATAACTGAACTCCAAGCGGCAGGTATGGGCTATTTATTTATGATCTGCAGGTTCCGTAATATGCAACTTTAACAAATACGTGAAAATTCTAGAGAATACTTCAGCGCGTCCATGGCAGAAACACACACCGTTGGGCCAGTCAAGAAGGTTCTAGAACGACACCATCGAACGCACGAGACGTTCCGCATTACGTAATACTGCCTCGCATGTCAAGCGTCACGTACGCATTACAGCTGCGGGAACAGAGTAGAACAACGTTCTCCAATGTACCAGAAAGTTCCATAATGGCGTAACAGTTTTCCGCATAACGTAACAATATTTTTTCTATAATTGCAAAAGTCCGTTAGTTTTGACAAGTTCCAATCAATACGTAGAAGAATATGTCTAAGGGGTTAAACAGAGGTTAGTCAAACAATACGAACAGATACATTAAATATGTATCTAATGTACGTTTATATAAATTTATAATATGTAACCTAGCAGTTTATAGGTTGACGTTTCGAAGAAAAGAGTTTTTTTGGTTTCGTGTCTAATTTAGACAATGTTATATAATTTATATCTAGACGTTGCTCATTTACTCATATTATCTGTCTATTCATCGCTATGTTCATAGATTGAACAGTGAGCGGAGATTTCAAGGTTTGTTCTAATAGTATACTACTTCTGTCCATATACTACATTGCAACCATCGACATCTCAAGAACACTTATTTTCTGTTGCTTTGCTAGGATGTTTATGCCTCTGCGTTTAAAATCATAGCTCAATATTGATACGACGATCTAGTGATCGTCGTGTGGTACAGTGGAAAGGAAAATACAAGACAACAATTAAGTCACTAATCACCAGCTTTAATTATCACAATTAAGTAGATAGTCTTTTACAACAAATCAAATAGAAATTGTTCACACGCTATAAAAATGTCCACTAATAGAGTATCGCACAATTATAAAACACACATAATACTTCGCCACAATACTTCAAACCGCACTGTGGAAATCGTCACTTAAACGCACAGAGTAATCGCCCGACAATAACTCTGAACTCTAATACTACGAACCGCATTCCAACAAATCTCAAATCAAACTGACTGAGCGTCGCTAAGTACTTGTATTCATACCCCGCCGAAAATCCAGAACACTCCACATACTACGCATTAGCACTACACTGCGGCTTAATTGATTGCGGCCTTGATACAGTCCGCGCGGCTGGCGGCGTCTAGAATAGTCTCGCGAATGCATGTTGAAATCACGTACGCACACAACATTATAGGCGGATGCTTCTGGAACACTCGAGAAACACTTAGATTGTTCTGTAATCTCGTAACAATATCATATAGCAGAATTAGAACTGCCATCAGTGTGATATTTTGAGTTTGTTTTACTGTCGTACTTGTCACAATTTTTCACGTACTAGCACATATGAAGTGATACACCATCATTTCTAATGTGCCAGTAATACTCAGCGATTTTCGTTTAGACCAGATATTCGTGACCTCAGACCCGTTTGATCTCCAAGAGTTATTAATTTCTACATATTTTGTTAAGTAATATTGTTTACAGAGTGGTATATACAACACTGAATCATTAAATTGTTTTGTTCAGTACATAATTTTGTTACAGTGGAGACTCTCGTGACGTTGGTTTTGAAATAGACGCTGAACTGAAAATTACTGGAATAGAGAAGAAAAAAGAAAAGACAGAATTATTCTTTTTTTTTACTTAACAAATTTTTAAAGAACAACGTTAAAATAAATAATGAAATAAACACGTACTTTCTCTCAAAAACAATTCGTTAATGTTCTATTAAATAAAAAATTTGGCACAGAGTAATCTATTAATGTTTTGCGTAATTTGAATCTCTTTTTGTCATCGTGTCTCGCATGCAAAGTAAAAAGCAAGTAATTACCAACGAGTCGTTAATGTATAAGCGTGATACCACGGTGGTGATTCATCTTGTAACACCTACGTGGTACAGACGGGAAAAGAGTTTTAGCTGTAAAAGTAATTACATAAGTTTTCGTTTACATATTTATCCACTAATTATTCTTTCTACTATATATCCCGTATTTCTATATTATTTTCCTACTGTAGGTGTATGTTTTTCACGGACATGAATTAGTTAGATTATTGAATTATCTGAATGAGAATAATATTAGCAATGCTTAGGTTACGGTAATAATGTCAGAACTGAATGAACAAAACAATAATAAATATTCTCGGAAAGCTGTATTAATATTTCAATGAAAAGAGATGATTTTTATAACTTTTTATATTCGTTACAGACGCGTTTGTGCCTAACTAAATAAAATGTGTAAAATAAAAATTAATGTGGGTAAGATTCTTCAAGTTTCAAAAGATATGTTTGCATGTTTCATTGATTACCAGAAGGCCTTTGACCGAGTCCAACAGCAGAAAATGATGGACATCCTAAAGATTATTAGATTAGATGGATAATAAAGTATTTTCTATGATAATAATATAGTCTGTATGATATCCAACATCCGAAACGAATAGGAACTATCAGAAGAAGGAGGTAATACTAATTAGACAGTCGGTGATTATTAGTATCATGCTTAAGCATATCGTTCAAGTATTACAAACATAGCTGTTACTGACTTATTGTAAACCTAGACGAAGGTTGTTGGATCGAGTGCATAAATGTTTATGGGTAATTTCCTTAACTACCGAACTGGTTCCATACAGTAAAGTTTACAGTTTCCTATGCTGACTACGTAACTGTCTGACTACGTTCAAACTCAGTTGTGTAATATAGAAAGTTACCGAACGTTAACAAAACACTCATCTGTATTATGAATACTCGACTGGCAACATATGCAGAAATACTTTCAAGTTTTTTATCTCAAAATATTCAAAGGAGTGGAGATAGAGCTCATGTGCATTACTTATCAAACGTTTCTCTGTATACAAACTTTACATCGAGATCCGCGTATTTCTTTTACTTAACAACACTCTTCTCTTTACAAGGCTTACACGTTATAACACTGCGTTGTGTTTAAACTTAACCAAAAAGTTTTTATTTCCAGAGTATATTGAGTAATTTTTTCGTAACTCTGATTAGATAATGTTCACTATACACCGTCAAGAAAATTGAGCGCACTTTATAAACTCAAAACCTTAAACAGAAAAATGGGTATAAGCACCGTATGTAAAATTCTTGTATATTCTTAAAGATTTGTAATATTTGAAAGAGTAAAATAAAACTTGCTATTATCAAGTTTGCTTAATCAGAATTTTAATTAGTTTTTGCTTTTTAAGTTTGGTGGAGCAACTAAGGTCTTTAGACCAACAGAGCCGCACATGAGTATTGATCATGATAGTGACTTATCCTTATCAATATTCAGGCTAAAAACAGGGTATGGAAATCGTACACACATAGTCATAAAACAATATTGTTAGAGCCAATGCAGTAGTCTTGCTGCGGAATTGTAGTTACATCTGTTTTGGCAAATAATAGAAAAATATTTAATTAATTATTATTGGGTCCTTCAGTGTTTCGACTGGTTTGTACCCGCCCCGCATATACGCGTGGTGCGTGTGTTACGGAGTCTCTCACAGGTACATGGAACCTACAGTTTAACGCCGGATCCGAACGGCATAGTTGAGGAGGGTTTATACTAGGCAGGATAACTCTCGCTGGTTTGTCATCGCCTTGCGAGAGGGAATGGTCACATCTAAAAAAATATTTAATAAACTTAGGTTTCTGAAGTAAAACATTACGTTCTTAATACAACAGCAAAGGTGATTTGTTCCATTCGTATCAAAATTGATAAAAATTAGTAGCGGTTGCAATAAGCATAACACGTTAATACAAAAGTTAATTAATTCCGGTGAAAAATTATCCTTTTCTGTTTTATATAGGCAGTAGAAATTTAGTGACATAATACGTAATTGGTTATACAACTGATAAATTTCAAAATGTTGTACGGCACGCATCGTGAGGCTCACATGTCACATATCCCTTGTGCCTTGAAACATTTATTTACTTTCTACAGTTGTCGGTTTGTATACATAACCAATTACTTCGTAAAACAAATGATTGATATGTTAAGGCCGAATAAGTTATCTAAAATACTCTACACATTCATAAAAAAGAAATTAATGATAATGTGATGTATTTATAATATACACACACTTATTGTTTAGTAATGGTGCCTATGATATCAATTTTCTATTCTAGTGTATTCATTGTTCATACCATACTTATGATTTGCAATAGAGTTTTAATTAATCACATTCTTAAATACGATCAATTTCGGTCGTAGCCCATCGTCAGGTCATATTATATCAACATACAGTAATCAGCTGATATAATATATAGAGCTGAATGTGAACGTAAACACTCTGTAACAAACTTAGTTCTTGAGAAACTTTGAACACCAACGTAGGTTTCACGTTCGTTTCTCAATGTCTACGAATTCGTTTTTGTAAATAGTGGCTGTTTTACGATATTGTGACCGCAAGTGCACAGTGTATGTTACCGGTCTATGACCGAAATCGATCGTATTTAAGAATGTGAGTAATTAAAACCTTATTGCAAATCACATGTATGATATGAACAATGCTTTAGGCTTTGAACAATGAATACACTACAATCAAAAATTAAAAAAATAAATATTTTGCTTGCCCCTAAGAAGCAAAGTAGAATAGCTGATACTACATGGTTTAATTAACAAACACATATTTCTATGCAGAAAATTTATTATCATTTCGTAACTCTTTTATACAACTTTATACTAAACGTTTCTAAACTACAGTAGACTTTCTAAAAGTATGATTTATTAACAACTTCTTAATCAAAAATAAAGGTTTCCTTATTTAATTAGAAGTTTTTTTAACTTTCACAGTAAACTACATGAAGAAATTATAAATTTAGTTTAATTAATGTTCAATTAACAAACATGATTCGATTAACAAACACATAAATTTCTTTGTAGAAAATGTATTATCATTTCATAATCCTTTCATACAATATTATACTAAACATTTATGAACTACGAGGGTCAGTTGAAAAGTTCTCGGAGCCACAACTGTAGCTTAACGGTAAAACTAAGATTTTTCGTGTGCAAGATATGTATTTTATTTGAACTCCTGTTAATTTCGTAATGTATTTATCATTATTTAGAAGCTGTTTAAAACTAACCTGTCATGCGTGTTTTGAAAAACGGACGAAATCAATCATCGTGGTGCGCTTCTTTGTTAAAAATTGTTTAGCGGCAACGGAAATTCAAAACGAAATTGTAAATGTGTCAGGAGGTGATGCGACTTCAAAACCAACGGTTTGTAAGTAGGCACTTTAGTTTAAACGTGGTCATACGAGCAGTGTAAACGTGGTCGCACTGGACGCCCAAAAAATACAACAACTCCAGATGCGGCAGCCATCTTGCACAATGCTTTTTGACACCAAATTCTTGAGTTATAATATGTTGCACACGCTCATATGAGTTGCATATAATTTGAGCAACGTCATCCACTCCTCAAACTGCCGTCTTCCAACACATTATGAAATTTTTTCAATCATGCCATTTTTTGTTGCACTTTTTGGAGGTCCACTGCATGGGCTAGTCTTCAGTGGTTGTACGACCACGTTAAACTCGAGTGTGCCCCACTTACCGTTGTTTCTGAACACTGCAGCATATTCTCCTAACACATTTACAACTTTGTTTTGATTTTTCATTGGCGCTAAAACGTTTTTAAACAGAGAATTCGTCACAACACGATGTTTGATATTGTGCATTTTAAAAACACGAGTGACCGGAAAATTTCAAACAGCTGGTAAAAAGTCAATAAATTGACATATGGAAATTAGCAGGTGTTTACGCGAAATATACGTCTTGCAGCACACGAAAGATTTTAGTTCTACCACTGAGCTATAGATGTCACTCCGCGAACTTTTCAACTGACTGCACAGTAGACTTTCTAAGCGCATGAGTTATTAACAACTTTTTAATCACAATAATGGTTTCCTTATTTCATTAGAAGTTCTTTTTTAACTTTAACAGTAAACCGCTTCTGAGAAATAATAAATTTAGTTTTACTACGTGGAAGACTTTACTGACGCTGAACAGTGGTCGTGTAACATGATGAGTTTAATTAAATGGTAGTGTCACGCCATTAAATTGATTAACTTAATTTTCTTCTTCTCTCTCTTATCTAGCACTACAGCCAAACATAAGCTTCTAACACCAATCTTCTCCAATGTCTTCTATTAGTTGCCCTCTCAGTGTAACTCCCACATCCATTCTTCTTAGATCTTCCAGCACATTATCCAATCATCTTGTCCTAGGTCGGCCCCTCTTTCTGCTTTAATAAACTTGTATCCTCCGGGCTTTTTTGACATACACTGATCGTTTTCCTGCTCTCGGTAACCTAGCCGTTGCATTTTTTGAGCCTTTGCGAATCTTAAAATGTCCTCATGATTCAATAGCTCATCTATTTCCTGGTTAATACTTTTTTTTTTAATCATCGTCTTCTTAAACAGGCTCATAAACACGTCTTCCATTCTTTCTCTAAAACCTTCTTAGTGTTTCTTGTTCCATTTTTTTTTTTTAAATTCCATGTCGCGCCTCCATAAGTAAGAATTATCTTTAATTTACAACAAAAACCAATGTACACTGTAAGAGACCATCTGCTTTTTTGGCCGATTGTTATAAACACTACTGCCGGGCATTTCGGCTCCGTCTACGGAGCTGAGGCTTTACGCTCCAAAGAGTACCACGTTATTGATTTCTACTCTGGATTGTGGTCAGATTTTAAATCTCCCTTATTTTACTACTAATCTCCATTCTCCATAGGCGTAGATTAATGATAAGGTAGTAGTGAATTTTTACTCTCTACCATGCTCTGACAGTCCGAAAATGTTAATTTTAATAACAATTTAGTTTGCTACAATAGGCACACAATATAAAATAATACTCTACATTATCCTTTATAAGCCGTAATCTCGGATATTTTTCTGAAACTTCATTAGCGTTATTCAACTAGGATAATTTGTAAAAAATCGGTCACTCTTAATTGTGTACTAACATTTTATGAAAGTGTTTCAATCATTTACACATAGGATTATAACAGGAATATAATTTTCAAAATGTTGTAAACGTTGCAAATGCTAATTAACTTTATGTATTAACTATATGTATAAAGTCAGCGGAGTTTAACGAAGAGTCGAAAGCTCGTGGCATTACCTTTATCTGTGACAGTGGGAAGCAGAAAAAGGTTTTTTTCGAAGCTCAAACTTATTAAAAGTTATCTCAGATCAAATACGTCCGAGACTCACCTGAGTGGTCTGGCGACTATATCTTTAGAACATCAGTTAGCTGAATCACTTGATTACAACGAAGTCATAAAGGAGTTTGCCGGTGCAAAAGCTAGACGAGTATTTTTTAACTAAGGTATATGATACATTACTTTTGTTATATTTCAATCATAATGAATTGTTTACTTTTGTTATATTTCAATCATAATGAATTGTAGTTAGTATATTAATTTTAAGTCATCACATATGCATAAATTTTTATTGCCTCACGATTCCTTGTATTGTCTCTACAATTTTTAATGTAGTCGTTCACCGCATCGTAATAGCGAAAAAGTTCTAGTTATTTGATAAACACAACAATGCAAACATTTCTAGTCGTTATTTGAAAGCAATCGCCGTATCTTTAGAGTAGGTCTAGTGTGCGTGAATGTGTTCAGAGTTAAAATAGGGAGGGGTGTGACGGCACTCATAAATACTGCACAGGGGCGGCAGTAGCGCTGGGGCCGCTCCTGGCTGTATATTAGGTCTCTAAACATTTCAGAATACACTGACATGCTGTACCACTATGTGCATCAACGTTCTCCATTGTTAATTACATGGTGTATGCTTTTCTAAACTTTATTTTAGCTTTTAGCAGTTGTATAGTATTGTGTTTTCCGTGTAATGTATACTGTCTTTGGTGGATACATACTGCTGACCTCAAATCCACAATGATAATTTACACTTAGTTAGGTATACGGAGACTACACAGCTTCATTAAGCACGTCACCCATGACCCATTTTGCTGATACCTTACTGCCCATTACGTTGATTCACTACCGACACTATATATTTTTCATCACTACCACAAACAGAGATACTATACACCTACTACATAACCCTATCTGTTGTGACCCACATATTTCAGATTACAATAAATATAAAAAACACAGAAACTCACGTAATTGCACCATTAATCCGAAAGATAAAAACGTTAATTACGTTTCATAACTACCTATGCTTACACTAGTAAGTTTGCTGAACATGAATTCTTGATTTCATTGTCCATGACGTGGCCATTGATATACTAAATTAACACGTCATGTGTCCATTTTTAAAATGTATTGCATTTTTAAAATGTAATAAACTAACATAAAATACGGATCGGAATGGAAAATTTATGTTTTCTCCAAAATTAAGGTAAAAAGAGCAATACAAATTTGGGCATTTTGCGGACCAAGCAACACTTGTTTTACATTATTCGTGGGTACGTTAGTATTAAAAATCTCATGATAAGAAATTCTTAATTTATGTAAGGAAACATACAATTTTTTACTAACCTGAAAGCATGAAATAATATCTTGTTGAATAGTAGTTACGTAAAAATTAGCTTATCAAAAGTACAAGTCACAGATCTTAGCTTTCGCGGATTTTAGTAAGGGTTTCAGTGCCTTTGAGAACACTTATTTATATTTTGATAACTACGAAATCGTATAGCCCTGGTTTTTTATGATTAATATAACTTCTATTTTGACCATTTCCAGGAAATTTTTTTATCAATCTTGCAGTGAATCCTAAAGTAACCCAAGCATTAAATGAGCATGAGCCATGAGGTTGAAACACCTCGAATGTAAAAAAATGTTAGTTTAAAGCGATTAGTGTTTCTAATTAAAGGCTAAAATAACAAGCACGGAGACTTAAAAACAAATAAAATATTGCATTTAGGCTACATTAACAGCAACGATATTGCATTTACGCTACATTAACAGCAACAATATTGCATTTAGGCTACATTAACAGCAACAATATTGCATTTAGGCTGCAGTAATAGCAACAATATTGCATTTAGGCTACATTAACAGCAACAATATTGCATTTGGGCTACATTAACAGCAACAATATTGCATTTAGGCTACATTAAGAGCAACAATGTTGCATTTAGGCTACTTTAACAGCAGCGATATTGCATTTAGGTGCATTAAAAGCAACAATATTGCATTTAGGCTACATTAACAGCAACAATATTGCATTTAGGCTACATTAACAGCAACGATATTGCATTAGGCTACATTAACAACAACAGTATTGCATTTAGGCTACATTGATAGCAACAGTATTGCATTTAGGCTGCATTAATAGCAACAATATTGCATGTAGGGTACATTAACAGCAACAATATTGCATTTAGGCTATATTAACAGCAACAATATTGCATTTAGGCTACATTAACAGCAACAATTTTTCATTTAGGCTACATTAACAGCAACAATATTGCATTTAGGCTACATTAACAGCAACAATATTGCATTTAGGCTACATAAACAGCAACAATATTAGATTTAGGCTACATTAACAGCAAAAATATTTTTTATCTGGATTATTTTAAATAGTATTAATTCTACTTTTAAATATATTTAGCCTATATCCTAAACTTGTTGTTTGCAATATGTTTATGAATGTTCGTGAGTACTGCTGAACAAAGTAAATAAATATTAAGGCTAAATTAAAACCAAACTTTAAAAAAAAAGAGTATAAATTTGTACATGAAACACAAATAAAAAGATCACTCAAATTGAGATATTTATGCCAATCTTAGATTTTTAATTTTAATAGAATTAAATATTTCATATGTTTAGGAAGTGTATAGTATATAATTTTAAGTGGGTCCTAAGATGTACGTGTGTTTAAAAACATTATTACTGTTCACAATATGAATTAAATCATACGCATTAAGTATCTTTGAAATTTTCCTAGTTAAGTATACACCATCTTATTAGAAATGTCTATAGACGAGAAAATGAGTATAGCAGTCAAGACTTTTAAATTAGTCTTCTAAGTCACGCAAGAAGTCAATCCATTTCTTTATCGCATCACTATAAATGGACGTTTTCCACGGCTAAGACTATTTTTAAGATCACATTTAAAATCTTTATTTAAGATCCATTTTAATAGAAGTATTGACTGATTTGCTAACCACTGATGCAAGCTAAATTAAACGTTATTTTACATTGTTTATAAGCTATCTACTACTATCAATTGTAACTTCTAAATCAGCAAATTTGATTGACAACTACAGGGAGACACTAATCACCGTTGTGAAACTTGTGAAACGGCCAATGATGAACAAGAACCTGCTTATAAAAAGAATTTCGACGAAACCGAAACAACGAAGCATGATAATGTTTTTAGGCTTTTGAAAAGTATAATGTGGATTACGTTTGGTGGATTACGTATATCATTTCCAAACCACAGACGATCAAAAACAGAACATGTAAAACCAAATTTATTCTCACTGAAACGTTTGCTAACCTCAATGTCAGCAGCGATTATTTTCTCTCTTGATGCGTTTACATATATCAAATTTCTAGACTGTGGGGAATCGAAAGTGTGGAAGCGTTACATTTTTCGATGACGTTTTTGTGGAATGACCCCCAGCCTAAAAACTTTATCATGTTAAAAACCCACAGGATACAAAACGATTGATTTACGTATTTGAATAAGGGAACCTGCTATAATTTGTTATCATTTAACTTTACACGTATATAGTCAAGTATACCAATACATATAAGTTAACAAAACTTAAGTGTCAGGAATACCTTATTCAAATTTAAAATACAAAAGCACGTATTTGTAAAGTTTAATGCAAAATGATAAAACAATAAATGTTTCTTTGCACAACGCTTAAGAAATGGAAAACGCAACCGGCAGCAGTCGACAAGAAATCGCACCGACATTAACAGCCTAAGGTGGTGGAGCTGACAGGATTGTCAGTTAATACGGTCTTACTGACTTTATGGAATAGCATCTATAACTCTATTACCATGATGTTCGAAAAAGATCAACATAAAAGCCAACAAATAACATATTTTTATTAATAGGATAAAAAGATATTTTAAAATAAGAAACGAATATAAACAGAGTAATTGTCGCTAGTTAAGGATGACATTGGGACATAACAGGCAATTAACCCCAATAGCCGACCGACAACATGGAATGTGCAAAAAACAGTTACTAAGAAAAACTCCAACGCGGAACCAAAGAGAAAGGAATAAACGAGTAATATCATGTATTTATGAAAACTATTTGTAGCTTAACAGACTCAAAAATTATTGAGATAAACTTAGTCAAATGTGTTAAGGTAGGAGATGGAGTTGATAGCGACTGTTATGGAAAAATGGTGCAATAACAGTAAAATATGTCATCAGTTTAATTCCATTCCTTTAGCAAACGAACAATATACAGCAGGAATAAAAGTATAAATGACTTTATAGTCCAGCACTGTGTCAAATCACAGCACCACTGTCAATAGTTTAACGTTAAAGAACTCAATTTTAAAAAGGCAATTCAGAGTATGGAATCCCATAAGCAATATTAATTCATCTAAATAATTTTAAACATAAAATTTAACTACAAAATTATACCAATTTAAGTATGTACGTTTTCATGGTTAAGAGAAATATTTTTCTGGCTTCTTAGCTGCAATTCAGAACTTTGAATTTTGCTAGTCATCAAAACGTGATTTTGGATATCAGTCACTGAACGTGATATTGTTTAGAATTTATTAAATAGTAGACTATAACATTACCTCTTATTTCGTACTGTGACAAATAATACTGCTACCTATTTGCTTACATCTTCACTTTGTGGTAACGCTTTCGTAATATTTCCATTGTGCAGCCCAATCAAAGGAGGACATCAGAATGAACCAGTGTCTCAACATAAAGAGAAAAGAGGTTGGTATATACATTATTATGCATATATCTACACTCCTGTAAGGAGAAAAGGAACATATTATTATATGCAAGCGATTAACTACTTACAGATTACTCGATATCCTCAAGTCACAGAAATCATTTCATAAAGTGTATATACTTTGCATTGTTTAAAGTAAGAAGATGCAAAGAAAAGAAATTAAAAGTCAACATTTCCGTTCTTCGTAGGATTATATTAAAGCTTTCTCTATCGTAAAGAATAACTTCAATTAAAAAGCTGCATGCTGCATCTTGATCGTGACTTGGTGTGTTGATGTGACAGAAATCTAAGTAATAAAATTTATAGTTGTTTTGATTGTTCATCATCTTTTTTCACAGCACTAAACTTTATAGAATATTGAAACTTTCAACTTGTGAAACTTACTTGTCTTTTCTTCTCGTACGCGTTTCGGCGTGGTGTTAGCCTTCGTCAGCTTTGAGACAGACTGCCATTAACTTGTAACGGTTTTTTTTTTGAAAGGTATAGTGGGAGTCGTGTGTGGTGGAAGGGGATTGGCGCGGGGATTCAAATTATTGTTAGCTTTATGTATAATTGTGTTAAAAATAAAATTTAACATCAGTTCAATTATGTTACAAGAAGCTTTGATAGGTATAACAACAACATAGATACTGTTAACTTTTTACGCAGTCAACATAACAGTAACTTAGGTTAACGAATGTTTTTTAAAGAGGAAAAGAGAAAGGCGGAGAATGATAGTGGCAAAAAATATAGAAAGTGGGGAGAAGGGAAAGTAGGACCTTCTATCTAGGACCCTGTAATTTCAACCAGGAGATCCTGTATCTTGAGAATTTTATCATGTCTTGAGAATTCTATATGACGTAGAGAAACCTACAAAAAACGTTCTTAAAAACAGCATACGTTGAAGAAGATTAACAGACAGAAAAATAACGAGAGGACATTGTAATACATTACAATTTAACCAAATATAGAATATATTTAAAATGACACACATCTAGATAGGTACCGGACGACATGATACAATTCTCAAGATACAGGATCTCCTGGTTGTAATTACAGGGTCCTAGATAGAAGGTCCTACTTTCCCTTCTCCCCACTTTCTATGTTTTTTGCCACTATCATTCTCCACCTTTCTCTTTCCCTCTCTCCTTTTCATGTATACTTTCCTGAAATAAAAAAAACTTATTAGATTACATATACTTCATAAAAAGGAACATTATGTTGTAACGAGACCCCTACAGAACAGCAGAGAGCGTGCTCCACCCGTCCCTCCGCCAGTCTAGCAGGTGCATATTTCTTCAAGGCGGCATTAAAATACGCTCTAGAGTTTTCAAGTGTCTGTTGGCGCATATCATGGATTATTCTGGAACACTTGTGCCACTTATTTAAACATCAGCAACTGGCTTTGTCAATCAGTTTACGTCGGCCGATTACTCAGTGCGTCTCAAGTGGCTGTATGTGAAAAGTGATTATTGTGCGGGACTCTATTAGTTGACTTTATTATTGCGTGTGGATAAATTTAATTTGAATTATTCTACTAGTATAACTTTGTTGAATAAATTGTTGATTAAAAACTGCCATTTGTGGTTAATTGTAGCTGGTGATTTGTGACTTCATCGGTGTCTGTATTTTGTTTTCCACTGTACCATACGACGATCAGTGAGACCGTCGTAACAATACATATTGATACCTCTTAAAAAATGAAATGTTCTTAAAGTAATAAAAGAGTGAAATACTCTACATGGAAAACTAATTATTCAATTTGGCATATTATTGATTTCAAAACTAACTTGAATAAAAAAAGTCTACTAATGAGACACCAGCGAGTGTACTTGTTTAAGTCAAAGCTGGCAAAACGTAAAATTAAACCACAAAAAACGTTAATTTAGGTAAAATAAAATTTTGCGTTTACACCAAGTACCGGAAAAACATCGTTTTATGCTACGTGTACCGGTAGCAAACAGCATGTCTACAGTGGTTGAGACGCAATCGTCTAAACGAAACCGACATCTGCCATTAACACTTATAGAACAAATGGTAAAACACATACAGTATATATATATATATATAATAGGGTTGCTACAGCTAGTGCCGTCTCCCTTCCTTCAACCTGGCTTTCCAATTCTCCCGATGTTCCCATTGTCCTTCCTCAAGTCCTATACGTTGCATAGATTCATCCACTTCGTCCCTCCAAGATCTTCTCGGTCTTCCCCTTTTTCTCCTTCCTAATGGACTCCATTCCGTCACTTTGTTGATCCACCTATTTTGGGCTCTCCGGACATGACCGTACCACACCAATCTTTTTTCTTCGATGTAGTCAATTACAAATGGTAAATCAACGAATTCTTAAAGAACACGGAAGAAACAAGATGAGTCAAAGCAACAGCGTATATCCCATTGGTAAAAGTTGTTGGACTTAAGGATATAATATTTATGGTTAATTATATATTTTATGCACTAAGGATAGAGAAGTAGTTCGTCCACGTAACCATCATTGGACTTCATTGTGTAAAGGTAGAAGTTATTGAACTTTATCAATACACTCAATAGTACATAAGAATAGAGTAGGGCAGTGGTCCCCAAAACTTTTCAGTCGGCGGGCCCCGTCTGAGTTCTGAAATAAAACAAACAATAAATATGATACAAACTCTTACATTTTAATTAAAATGTATTAAAATCAAAAGTCTCTTCATTTGCAAAATTATAATATTAATATATGAACCATAGTTTAATGTGAAAAATGAAGTTGCTTTTGAAGAATTAGATCTGCAACATTGGGCTTAATGTCTGATAATTTCAATATTAAGTCACTCTCGACACCAAGTATATTTCTTAACTTTGATTTTAAGTACGTAAGCTGGGAGAATGTGGCTTCATACAGACAAGTAGAGGGAAACACAATTAAACACTTCAAAGCTTTCTTTGCGAGTTCAGTATAGGCAGTCATAACATATAACCACAAGTCAGCTAGCTGTAATTAGAAAACTGTAATTTTAATGAACTGTCAGTTGAAAGTTCTGCCAATGAATCTTCTTCTTGTAGTGTAAGAGAGCGGTTAGTTGACAGCCCATCAGAAAATGGATTACTTATACACATGTCACTATCATCCGTCGCTGGAAAATATTACATCAGCTGCAAGCGCATTTGCTCCAAATGAGACTTAATAGCGTTGAATATCTCCTTTGAAACATTTTCTCCTGACATCTGGACAAAATCTGCCACGGAAGAGAATTGTTTGAAAATTTCAGAGCCTAATCTCTAAATTCACAGCTTTAATTTTTTTTGTATATCTACGTAAGCATTAATGGCTGACAGGCCTGCAAGGGGCCACGAGACCGATACATTGCTTTGCGCAGCCAGCGTTGCCAACATTGGCTCCAACTTTCCAGCCACACGAGTCGAAATCCAACTACTTAGGCGTAAAACCAGCTACACGGAAAAACATTCTGCTTAGATGCAGTGATTGTATGCGAGATACAGTGCTTATACGTGGACTAAAACAGCGCGATCAGTTCTGTGTTGATGCGGCGCTCTAGTCAGTTCGGCTGACAAACAGATCTGCTACACGACATGATTTAAAAACATTACTAAAGCCATTAGTTTGAAATTATTTTTAAAATTATAATTAGTTTGAATAAAAAAGAATACTGGGATTTTCTACTAATTGTTTCAAGGTCCTAAAATTTAGATTTTAGTGCATAAAAATCATAGAATATTCTATATTCTACGTTTCTATATTCGACATTACGGTATATTCTATTTTTTCTTGAAAGTGTCCGCGGACCCCACTTTGGGAACCACTGGCGTAGGGCATTAGAAGGTACACATGAAGCTGCCATCTCGAATATTTAAGTAGTGAATAAAGATTAAAACAAGCGTTAATAGATTTTGTTGTCCACTGTGTTTGTATGTTACCTTTATAATTACTGATGCACGTATCCCAAGTTACTTAACATCACACGGCTCTTTACTAGACAGACATTACTGTACCTAGGACCTGGTTATAGAAAGCAATACATTATTTCGTAACTGTCATCCATTACTAAAACAAGCTTAAAATTTTCAACTTACTTTCTCAACGACAGTACGCAATAAATCTGCACTGCATTAACGATGTACACTCCATAAACTCAGCAGTTTACAGTAAATAATAAGCACTTTAATAGATATAGTTTTAACAATTTTTCACGTTTTATGTAGAAATGGTGATTTAAGCTAACATCAAGTTATCTGTTGAAAATATAACCTAATCTATTTGAATTTGTGCGCGTGTGTGTTCAAGTACACACCTCTAACTAAATTGAGCATTTTTTTCTCTAATCATAAATAAACATTGCAAATAAATTTTAAAACTACATTTATTAGGAAGACGAAAACCATGGCCTTTTAAAGGTCCATATCTAGTGAGAACTAAGATAGTTATAAACAACAGCACTTTAGAACAAGTGACCCGTTTCAAATATCTCTGATGTGCAGTTAGCTATGAATCCGAATATGAAATAAGAGAGAAGATAAATAAACTTAGTAATATTTGTAGTACGATTAATAGAAATCTTAGAAAAAAAAGAAGACACACCACTAGCATTAAATTTTATAAGACAATTGCAATATCAATTTTGAAATAGTCGAGTGAGGCTTGGGTCATGACAAAAAAGGAAAGCGGCAAGAGTCAGAGTGCTGAAATGCAGTTTCTTCGAAGTACTTTAAATTTTACATTGCAAGATAGAATAAGGAATGAAGATATCAGAGCAGAACTCGAAGTACAAGACATAGATGAAATTATTTCAATTTACAGTAGACAATGGGGGGGATCGTCTGCAAAGGATGACAGAGGATCGATTGCCGACAGCGGCACTGAACTATAAAGACATTGGTAGAAGAGACGTGGATCGTCCGAGGATGATATTGGTGCCGGATCTGGTTTATATAACTTGACGAAAAAGAGGATAATAAGAAGTAGAAGGAGAAGAACTATATTTATTTTCAAAATATAATTTTCTACTACACATCATTTGTATACATTCATATAAACAAGAATTAATACTGTTATAATGTTACTATACTTACAAAACGTTCTTGAAAAGGCTGTGTCGTTCTACATACTTCTATAAAAATATCTGCAGTAGAAGACTCAATTCCCCCCCCTAAAAAAAAAGAACAAAAATAAAAGTGAAGTCGAAAATTCATTAAAATAAAACAATGCGTTTCGAAACAAAAGGCTGAAGAGACAGCGCCAATCGTAAAGGTCCAAACAAACAGAAAATAATACAGTAAAGAAAGTTACTTTGCCAGGAATTGGGCGAGAGTTTCTTCTACACACTTCTCGACTAGCCCATCATGCCTCGTCTGTGTCAACGCCGTCCACTCACGTAACACTCAAGTTCCTTCCCGTCTATTCGAGAGCACTTGTAACAACGGAAATTATGCTGGCACGCCGCCAAAAGGATGGTAACTTATTCTGGAACTCTGTGCTGCGAGATCTGTATAAGCAACAGGGGCTGAAGTCGTCAGTTAGTTACCCCAGACGATATCATCAGTGCGGTTCGTACCCCGATTGTTGAGGTTTATTAGGGTGTGATTGCTGTGTTAACTTTTTCAAAACTCTAGAGAGGTGACATTTATTGTTGGGCAAATTTAACTTGGATTATTCTGTAACAGTGCTTTGTTGATTTATATTGTAACTGCTGTTTGTCTCTGAGTTTATAATTAGTAACTTCATTGGTGTCAGTTATTCTGTTTCCACTGAACACGACCATCTGTGTGACTGTAGTAACTATATGGTTTATTTTTATTATCGGCTATGAAAATAATGATTTACTAAATTTAGTTTGCTTGACATGATGACAGTATGATTTATGACTCTCTTATACTCCAAAAATTAAAAAAAAACTGTAAACAAATGCTAGAATGCTGAAAATAGTAATAGGAAGTAATGATGGAGAAGCTAGATAAATATTAAGTAACAGAATGTTCTTATCGATTACATAAATTTTAATACAAAGCCATTACTTATTATAGTATGACTTATGAAAAAAAAAATAGTAATAGGAAGTACTGAGTGAAAAGACAGATAAATATTAAACAACAGTATGTTATTATCGACTACATAACTGTTATTACACGATATATAATTTTCTTGTTCAACTAAACAAATTTAACAAAATTATTTAGTGTATATGTTGCGACCGTCTCACAGATTGTCGTATTGTACAGTGGAAAACTAAATGCAGACACCAATGGAGTCACTAATTATAAGCTTTAATTAGTCACAATGAGAAATCAACAAGCTTCTGTCGTACAATAATTCAAATTAAATTTATCCAAACGCAATAATAATGTAAACTATTAAGAGCTCCGCACTAATTACAACAGAATAATCACTTTCCGTAACTATCACTTGATCCGCACTGAAGAAATCACCCATTGTAACTAAGTCGCCGCTGTTGTTTATATATCGCCTGCAGATGTTCCAGAATAATGTTCTATTCTTTTAGTGGCGTGCCAGCATAATTTGCATAGTTAACAAGCACTCGAACAGTCTAGAGGATACTTTACTGCGCAACCTTGACACAAATACTGAATCTGTTCGTCTACCCGGGAAACGACAGCGTCCCTTAATAGTCGTATCAATATTGTTACTACGGTCTAACTGACCGTCGAAAGGTACAATGGAAAACAGAATACAAGACACAAACACCAACTAAATCATTAATCACCAGCTTTAATTATCACAGTTAAACATTTTTAATCAACTCGTACAATAATTCCACATAGATTTGTCCACATGCAATAACAATGTCTATTAATAGAGTCCCACACAGTTATTAACACAATACTTCTTAACTTCGACAAACACTTAACCCACGCTAACGAAAATCGCTCACGTAACTGAACCGACAACCCGGCTGCTATGGCTTTACATAGGTCACGTAGAGGTCCACAATAGCTTTCCCTCCTTACTGCACGCCGCCGGCTTAATGCGTATCTCAAGTATTCTTGGAAATCACTATAACATCTACTTGAATGACGCAACACCTGTCACACTGGACGGAGAGAGTGGAGAATGTTTTCAGCTGTTCTACGCGGTTCGATACCATACTCGTAACAATATATTTGTTCATTTACGTTTATCGGACGCAAGCAAAGTGTAAAGACAAATGGAATGTTATCTTGTACACCTCTGTTTACACCAGAGTAACAAGCACATCTTTTCTTCAAAAGGAGAAAGCTGCAGTAGCATTTACTAAGTGGTAGATCACGTTCCATCGAGCCATTGCTATAGCAAGTTGCAGTGTTATGGCTGGTTGCTAATATGTTCCAGCGTTTGGTCGTTATTCACCTAAAAATTTAAATATTTAATTTTGAAATACAGTATAAGAATTAGATTTCTATTTACGCTTTTGAAGGTAATTATGTTTGGTGTTGGCAACTTTTGCTAAAATGTGGAACAAGTACTTCAAATTTTTCACAACGCGTTATGTTCCCAACAAGAAATTACACAAACACAGATTTATTTCTAGAAATTTTGCTATTATTTTATGTCGTTATACGTATTAACTTTGCACAAAAAAGTTCGTTACATGTGGTTAGACGTGATATTAACACGTTTGTTAGAAGCATAAATTTTCTATTATTTAATTAAAAGTTTTTAAATTACAGTGTAAACCGTTTGGGAGAGATAAATTTAGTATTACTAGGTGGAAAGTACTTCTGACTTAGTACACAAATAGTGTTACATTATTATTGTTTCCATTACATTTTTTAAATTTTAATATATCTTTTGCAAAAAAAAACTATGTAGATTTTTTTTTATTTAATATAACTTATAACCACACTGCTGCGCTTATATCAATAAACTTAGATCACTATTTAATACTTACTTCTTCAGTAACATAGTAACAATTTTATTTATTCGATGTGCTCATGAGTTTATTTTTCAAAATATTTTAAAATCATCAAAATTTTATTACATACAACACTTGCTTGTACACGTGTTGTCCTGAATAACAATGGGTGTGGTTATAATCTGAATTATAATTCCGTTAGGTTTTTACAATAGTTATCTGTGCACTTATGTTTTGTATTTTAAAACTGTTATGTTTTATTGAACCACTATTCTGACTTCTACTGATTGCTCTGACGTAACAAGTCGTTTATATTGTTACGACGGTCTCCTTGGTACAGTGGAAAACAATATACAAGACAACAATGAAGTCACTACAAACCACCTTTAATTATTACAATTAACAGTTTGTAATCACTAAGTTATTCAACAAGATTATACTTGTACAATAATTCAATTAAAATTGTCCACACGTAATAATAATGTGAACTAATATAGTCTCGCACAGTAATCACTTTTCACTGATGGCCACTTGGAACGCAATCAGTAGAACTCACTATCCGTCACTAGATGTATATACGGAGTGGGCCAAAAGTCACTACCCATTGTAAACATTAAGATAACTTTGGTTGTGATCTTCCCATCGATTTTAAATTAAGCGCCTTTGGTTTGTGTCTAATAGTTTCTTATGTAAACACTAGAGTGCAATTTTATTCAATTTAACAGCTGATGTTCATTTGACATTGTGAGATTCACGATTGTGAAAATGTTTACAAGTGCAGAAAGGGTTTTTGCTTTTAAAACCTGGTATAAAGGTGGCTATAATTTAATAAAAAGTGAGTGGAATAAACATTTCAACACTGTTCAGCCAACACGGAAGGCAGTCTACAATTTACGAAAACGTTTTGAGGCTACTGGATCTACAGCGGACTGCCCCAGGTTAGGTAGGCCATCATTAATTGATGAAACTAAGCTGAACGTTTTACAAGCGGTTATCCACAGTCCTAGAAAGTCTACTCGTAGGCTGTGTTGTGAACAGAATGTTTCAAGAAGTTCTGTTCGGAGAATTTTACATAAGGCTAAATTCAAGTATCACATACCTCGTCTTGTACATGGCCTATTCGAAGATGACCCTGATCGTAGGATTCAATTTTGTGAGATTATGTTAAATAAAATGAGGGTACATGACGAAGAGTTGTTTTCTAAGATAATTTGGAGTGATGAGGGCACTTTCAAATTAACAGGCCACGTCAACAGACACAACTGTATCTATTGGTATACAGAGAACCATAGAATTGTCTTTGAGAAGCAGCTGAATCAACCTGGTGTCACTGTTTGGGGTGGAATCTCATGTCATGGAGTTATTGGGCCTTGGGTTTTTCATGGCACAGTCACTGGAGAGAAATACCTGGAAATTTATCTACCCACGTCATTCCAGGGCTACAAATGAATTACGACAATTTCAACTTACTGTACTTTCAACATGATGGTGTTCCACCACATTATGCAATACCTGTGCGAAACTACGTTGATGAGTCTTTTCATGGTAAAGTTATTGGAAGGCGAGGGTTAATAGAAATGCTACATAGATCTCCAGACTTTACACCAATGGATTTTTTCTTTTGAGGCTACTACATTAAAGATAAAGTCTATGCTACAAAACCACAAACAATTGAGGACTTAAAAGAAGCTATACAAAATGCTTTCGAAGAAATCGATGCAAATGTACGATTGTGCAAACACGTATGCCTAAGCGTCCCAGATCGTCTGCAGAAATGTACCGACAAAGATGGAAAACAATTTGAGATGTAGATGGAAAACTAATAAATAATCATGTAGCTTCAATAAAGTGTTAATTCAATTTGTACTGTGTTTTTTTATTAACCTTTCCTACTCATTTTCAATAAACTTTACAATGGGTAATGGCTTTTGGCCCATCCTGTATATTTATACCCCGCTGAAATGCCAGAATAGTCGGTCACAATCTGAATGACGTATCGAGCAAACTGCGTAACACAGGCGCTCTAGAATTCACTAGAAACCGTGCTAACTATCTGGCCTTGAACACAGTGCGCCGACAGTTTGGTCCGGTGCGGTCTGGAATAACCTCGATCGTTGACGCACAATAAGTGTCACGTAATTATCTTTCATCTCAACGTAACAATATGCACACACACACACGCACACACGCACACACATTACAGCTGGGATATGCTGGGGTAGCCGAGATACTACTAGAACGTTCCGTATAACGTAACACTATTATTCTTTCTTACTTATGTGATAAAACGCGTGTAGTTTAAACTACACATGCATTAGTTGAAGTATACTTACGCTGAAAAATAAATAATTTTAATAAACGTATATAGGCCTTAAGCAGGTTAACCAAGCACATTGTATAGATTAATAGATTGGTACTGTACGCTTAGTATGAGGATTTGGCACTTTTAGATGGTAATTTAAACGCTACCAAAAACAAGGTTTAAGATAAACTTTTTGTTCAGAGTTTGCGTATGTTACGGAAAAGTGTGTTGCATTTTTTTTTTTTAAATTATGGAGTTTATATTTTCTCATATGGAAGCTATTGTTTACACACCAGTTAGCACTGCCTGACTACGATATCGCGCTAATTTTAAATTTGAGAAGTCGGCGACAAAATAATATTATTAAAACTTTCTATACTACAAAAAAAATTTTATATCAAAATTTAAAACGTCTAAAGAATTTTAAACATTACTATAAGTTATTGCCCACCTGAACTAAAACAATTTCTAAATACAACATTATATTCCAAATAAAAATCTGTATATATGTATCATATTCCTAGATACAACTATTATAAAATATTTGGTAAGAACTTATAATGTTAAGCAGGTAATTTGAAAATAAAAACCGTAGCCTCTATTTCGGAAGTGGGTTTGCAGATAATGTGATACTGATAGTGGAAAACAAGAATCAATTTAAAAATAAAATTTTATTTACGAAATACATAATATAAAGTAAAAGAATATGGATTAATAAGTATACAACTAGAGCGATTTAAATTAATGATACAACGAAAAATTTAGGTCCTAAATATAAATCTATAAAGCGTTGATTAATAAAAGATTTTAATAACCATTACGCAGTTCAGTAACAGAATACTGCAAATTACAGAATACTGTTTCTTCTCATCTCAAACCGGTGCGATTCTAATAACAATACAAATGAACCAGAAAATATCTGAAAGTACATTTCAGGACTTCATGCTGTAGTATGGGCACCCAATTCAGAAGTTTAAATGACATTAAAATTAAATGAAAGTAAATTTATGATAAATATAACGCAAGAAGCAAAATCCGATGAAACATAACAGAGTATTCAGCGTAGTAAAGCAAATTCATGATGAACTATATACTGAAGGACCGAAATACGTCTGGATAAAATAAACAAAAAATTGCAACTTTGTGAAAACGTTTAAAAGCTATAGGAACTAAGACTAATAAAGTCTACAAGAAAAACCATGTTAAGAGGTATTGAAATATATTCCTTAGAAGACTAATACAGGTGATGATAATAGATTTCTAAGCACACGTTGATAAATTAACTATAGTATGACTAACAACAATTTTAGCACAGACATATTAATAAATTTCCTTACTTTGGGTTTATTTATTATTGTAATATGTTACTTAAATATGGTAACGTTAATTTATGTAAATAATGATAACGGTTATGTATACAAATAACTTCCCATCCATTGTAATTTGACTTTACAGGACACTACAAATTGCACAGCTAATCCATTTAGAGTAGTATGTGAATCCCGCAGCAGAGAAGCAGATATACGTAGGTCTATTTAACTATTTGCAAACTGAGCATTGTGCACACTATAATACAGGCCACCCTGTCTCTTACATAATACCCATTAGTGGAAAGCCTTTTAAATATTTTGTACTAGTAATTTTTCAACAATTTTATCCAAAATTATATCCAAAATTTAATGTTAGTTGAACCACCACTTATAAATAATTCGGGTACTCATAATTGGTTTTTATGAGAATGAACGTTTTGCCATGTATAAGGATATTGCAGGTTGCAAAGTAAGAAATTACTAAAGGTACTTGTACAGTAATTTTTAACCCAGAACAGTATCATATTACCAAAAGAATTGTCATGCCACATGGTACTGAAGTTTAGCTGTTAGAAACGTTACTGTTTTTCAATAGATATTATCGTCATTATAATTCCTGTTAATGCAACAAAATTTTGTATGTGTCCAATAGTAGAAACTACAAATTCAATGGGAATGAACGCTTTGATAAAGGACTACGACTAACAATGATTTAGATTGCTGCATACTGCAAAGCACAATGCCTGAAGTGCGCCATTAAACGCGTTACCAACCTACAACAGTAGTTCTGTTGCAAGCGTGATTAATTAATAATGATTATGAATCTGCCAATACGAGATTCTGACCTACGCAGGCTATAAAGCTTATTCACGATTTCAATTGCTAATGGCTTAAACTGACGTTACAATTCGCTTTTATTGGTAGAATGTACTGTACGCAGACCAGTTTTGCTGCCGAGAATCCTTACACAGTATATACTAAGTTTTAAATGTGGCCTATTCCAACAATCTTCGACGTACTGAAATGTGACACTCACCACAATAGAGGGGATTTTGTGAACTACACATTTTATTTGAAACATTTTTTGAGAAAATTCTTCGTTTTTATGTTATATGTGAAAAACTTCGTTTTTCACCCCTTTCAACATCTGTAAAATCACCCCCGGACAAATTTAAGTGGTAGACTCATTGGTTTCATATAACTTAACGGATCAACGATCACATGTGTAAAAAACTTGTTTTTATCTAATTTTTTCCTTTAAAGTCAAATTTTTTGATTATTTTCCCGGGGCTACCTGAGATCTACTGAATGATAGTGCGTGCTTGTGTTGGCTGGGTATTACTGGTTCTGTAAACATTGTTGAGACGTTGAGAAGACGTATTTAGTTGTAATTTTGTGTGCGTATTAGATTGAAAGTACGTACATTATATGTAAGTGTAATTTATTGAATATTTTGTTAAAGTGTGTTTTTTTATTCGCTACAAGAAATACCTTATGAGAGACAGTCAAGTCACACCGAAACTGTGTTAAACGTATTTGAAACGTGTAGTATTACAGTAATGCGTGCAGTGGAATGGCATACGTCACCAGTCACCACATTCCTTGCTCGGTAGCAAAGGTGAACTGCTGGTAGTACATGTAGAAAGAATTCTTCAAAATTAAGTAATTATAGATTTATTACTACTTATTTTCACTGTTCTAATACAGCAGAAACTCTTATACATAATTCCTGTGCTTAGGTGAGTTTGGTCAACACAACGCAAACATAAAGCAACATTATGCTAAGAGAATTGACAGTTAAGTGTTATCGATGCAGGCCGATCTTGTGACTATCATCAGAAACAAAGGCAGACTCAACTTTTTCATATTTTCCAGATATTATATTTCATCGTAGACTAGACTGTATAACAAACTTAAATATTGTATTGCCTTATATATGTAAGTCATACGGAAATTTTATAATTTTAAAGTTTAATACCGCTTACACGTCACTGGCACTAACATTGAAGGTTCTACACACTTTAACGTCTCTCTGATTTTATGTATCAAAGACAGTCACACGGTTGTTCGCACTCAACATATATGCAACAGAAATCATAAATCGGTTTAAGGAAAATGATTAGCCTATAATATGAATAAAAGTTTAAAATAATATAAACACTATTAGAAGCAACATAGACAAGACATTAAATAAGAACAATATTACTCAGTATTGCTGAAAATGTAAATCTAGTGGAAAAGTCGGGTGAATTTTAACCGATAACGACCTCATAAAACAATATATTTCCAGATCTGATGATGAAGCATATATGCAATATGAACGTGTCATCAATATAAAAAAAAGTCTCAAGGAGGACTGAAGAGGACAAAGTATACAACTCAAGAAATAGGGAAGATAGATAAAAAGAAAAACATAATAATCCATTACAGTGACGCATATATTCACGTCAGCAAATAATCAGCGAAGCAGACGGATTCTCAGTTTGAGATCTATCAGCATTGAAATATTACGGCATTGTGCTTCCCGTTGAAGGGCATACTGAATAGGACTATTCAAGCTTACTTACAAAGGCTACTGTTCAGTTCAACAATAGTGCAGGTAGCACTGACAACTACACAGGACCTCTTTCAATTCCCACGGAAATATTTTCAGAAAACAGCGTCCGTTTAAAATAATATTTTTTAGCTTCCGTAAAAACGTTTTGCCGCTTTTTCAAACTACTTTGGTACCTTTCTTCTACAAATAGCGAGGAGCGCTCTACTAAATCAAAGTACTAAAAATATCTACGTTTTTATATATACACAAAAAGTTATATAATAAAACGTACTTATATAAGTCAGTTATCTGTGTTTGAATAGAGTTCCTGCTTACTCCGTACAAAATTATAATCAAAGTAAAAATAACGAGGCAAAATTTTGAACTTACATTTCCTTGAGTTAAAGATTAGCCGAGTCGTTGTTACTAGTTTTGGTACTATTTATCCAAAACGTTCCTTTCGTATTAGCAATGTGCAACTTGAACACGGTGTACCCTAAGAATTATTATGATTTTTACATAACGTAAGACTCAGTAAAGTATAAAATTAACAAACGAATATAATTTGAAATAAATTTTACATAGTAAGCGTATACTGAAGATGCTAATTGTTTGAGTTATTGAACAAAAAACAATCCAAAACGTTTTAATTCAAAACAAATGGTGTAGCAGAAAAAAGTGTTTCATTAGTTAATAACAAATTCTTTTGGTTCAACACGCCTTCATTTGATATTTAATTATTCTTCTCTTATCTTTTTATCATGGACTAGGCGAATCATCTGTTTCGGTCGCAAAGGAATTACTTCAGGTGTAATGTATTCAGGAGAGCAATACATTTCTCTTTGTTGTCTGCAATAAGATCTTGCACGTTAAAATTGTTCAACTCTTTACGAATGTCTTAATAATTGTAGAGTCTTTCACTTCGCGCGCAGCCTTGAACAAAACGCAGGAATCTCATCACCGATGAGGTGTACGGTATCCTATATGATAGGCCTACGATATACTACTCAGGTATTTTTTCGCCGTAACACAAGTTTCAGTACCATATAATAACACGGGTACAGACATTATCTTATGAAATTTAATTCAAGTCTCTTTCCTTGTTAACATTCGACGAATTGTGCCACACATTGACGGGCAGTTAACCAACTTGTGATATACATCATAAATGATGTCACAGCTATGGTAGCGGAAATTTGACACCTGCTCTATACACTTATTATCTAATACAATATTACTGTAGTTCGCAAGGTGTATTTGACGGAAATTTTCTTCATGTAATTTGAACAAACTTGGTGCCCTGGAACGTGGGTTTCTAGAGCCCGCATTTGATATTTTGGATGATTACTTGATCATCTGCAAACAGCATTGTATTGATGCATGTTCTTTTATGTACTGTTATTACCGGACTTGTGTTTATCCACTCTCTACCTATGTCATCAATATAGATATCTAACGTTCTGAAAACATGCTACAGACTTGGTGCAGACTTTGATTAATGTAAATCTTTTCTGTAAAATTGTCTTCTATAGACAATATTATAGATATCTAATTTGTGATTAAAAATCTGACTTTGAATTAATATCTTTAACTCCTCTAAAGTGTACTGAAGTTTCATGTTGTATTTTGTACGTATGTATGTATTGCAATAGGTGAGATATGCACATAAAATAATAATTTCAGTAGCATCATATGATAGCATGTTATAATGAGAATTGGTTGAAATAAAAGTTGCGTGCTGGAACATTGTAGTATAGACAATAAGAATCATGTCAAAATTGTTAGATTAGTTGATTTTTGACTGTAAAAAAGTAATGATTGCTGTGAAACAGTGCGAACATATGCATAGGCATATGGCGAGTGCACGTGCGCGCGTGTGAATAACTGTGATTCGAAATACCAATAAACAACGAATTAAATTAAATAACTTTTGTGTAAATCAAATGTCCGACATAAGACTTACACCAGAATTGGCATAAAATAGAGACCTATCTGGTAGCAGTATTTGTTAATAATATAAAACACGAAATATGTGAGTTTTAACATTGAAAATGTTTATAAGGACGTGTCGCACATTTGCGGCCGATCGCTGGTGCGTTATCGAAAATGGGAACCGGTGAGTTTCCATAGAAACTATTTTTTGTTGTCAATAACGTAGTACACATATAAAACTTCGCTTATGAACGCGACTACATTTAACTTATAATCTGTACATTGGTAAACGAAGAATGAATTCATTGATTGGTGAAAGAAGAATGAATTTATTGATTGATGAATGAACATAAATATATATATTTTTTAAATTTATTAAAACATTTTCATTGCCCTTCTCTGTGCATTGCATTTGTGCAATACCTGTAAATTTTTTCATAAGAAAGGTTTTACTACCCAAAAGAAAAGTAATAAAATTATACCGGTTTAATATATTTGTAAATACCGGAACGTATTTTTATATTTGACTTCATATTAATTATGGCTTTATATTTAATAAAAGGTATGAGAGTGTTACTATTCTTTACATGTAGTAGGAAGCAAATTCTTAATGTGCCGACATAACGTATAATACAAAAGCTTTAAGATTTTACAGATTCCTACATCTTATTTATACTCAGTCAAACAAACAAACTTTCACTACGTTTTGAGAAATTTTTCGTTTGGCTTGCAAATCGTATGCTTCCGCCCAGATAATGTTTAAAGACATTGGCAAAAGCATCCAACAGACAAAAAATTATTTTATTTTTAAACTTGATCGGCCTACATTTTAATGTTAACAATTTTTTAATTGTATAATTACAAACTGTGTATTTGATAAGATAATACTGTGTAATGTCATTATAATTGTTAATATAGTTGTACACAAACAAAAAAATATCGTTCTTTATAAACATCTTAAATTTAAATTTCGAGTTGTTGCAATCAACTTTACGTAGGCTAAGTGAATTTGGTTAAAACTATTACCAACAAACAGAATTATCACTGTTGCACACCACTATAGAAAATTTATTCCGATTAGCGCTTTCATGCTTCTCAGCTCATCGTAAGATCGAAAAATTTTCCGATCTGATGATGAGCTGAGAAGCTTGAAAACGCCAATCGGTATAATTTCTCTATAGTGGTGTGCAACAGTGATAATTCTGTTGGTGATTATAATTACTAACACAACTTTCTTAAATAAAAGTATTACCATTTGTTTTTTAAACATCAAAAATAAATGTGAAGTGCCAGCAAGCGTAACCGTGAAAACTATAATGAACAACATTATTGCTGGGTAGCAACCATAATTGCTCTGTGTAATCAGAGATATAAATAATTGCTACTATGTGCTTTAAAAGTCACCACCTTGAGATTAATTTTGTATGCAGACTATTTTTAACTTGAACTATCTTCATCCACAAAAACGATGGTTCTTCCTCAAATAACGTACCTAAAAAATACAATAATTTTACTGAATAACGTTATCACTTATATTGTACTGCAACTTAGTTTTAAATTTATCATTTTCCAGATAGTGTATCTGTCTAAGTTATATGACAGGTTCTTAGCACGTAAAAGTCAAAATATACGGGGACGCTGGAAGACTGGAAACATATAATTCTTCAAAAATGTACGTACGTACTATAATGTCGCCTCAGAGAAGGATAAAAGGAAAGCGAACAAAATCGACAGACATGAAAGTGGGTTAAATAGAAAAAGGAGTGTATTAGTAGGCTATACACCAATAACTTAGAAGTTACAGGTGGGTAGGTCCTGAATTTGGGTTACGTAACACAGAGGACTGCGTTCCTAATCTAAATCGATATATCGATATTAACGATGTAAACGAAAGTGATGCTTACATGGATAAAAAACAAATTAAAGGTTTTGTACCATCAAGAGTAACTCTAATTAACAAGTTGCATGCTTTGGTTATCTTTGTAATATGGGCTTTCAAAATAACAAACATATAAAATAATACATGTCCGTATCAGTTTATGTGCCAAATGATACAGACAGCTCTGACACAAATAGCACAGATTCAATTAAACTTTCACAAGGTAACAGTAATCCGGATCCCGCTGTATGTTGTTACACAAAGAGACGTATATCGTATCAAAGCAACACTGAATCCGTGCTAACAGTAAAGGGCTGCACAAGCATAGATGGGCAAAAACGTAACCAGAAGAACTTGGGATATTTTATATTTAATCTGTAAGTATAGAGTCAAGTATCATACATCTGAACAGGGTATCTGACAAACTACTAAATTCCTGTGCTGACTTAGAATTATAGGCTCACACATTTGTGCAAGACATGTGACGTAATAGAAGCTACTGGAACCAGAAAAGGTTGTCAGGACTATTGCACTTGATGGCGAAGAAGAAGAAGAAGAAGAAGAAGAAGAGGAAGAGGAAGAGGAAGAGGAAGAGGAAGAGGAAGAGGAAGAGGAAGAGGAGGAGGAGGAGGAGGAGGAGGAGGAGGAGGAGGAGGAGGAGGAGGAGGAGGAGGAGGAGGAGGAAGAGGAAGAGGAAGAAGAGGAAGAAGAAGAAGAAGAAGAAGAAGAAGAAGAAGAAGAAGAAGAAGAAGAAGAAGAAGAAGAAGAAGAAGAAGAAGAAGAAGAAGAAGAAGAAGAAGAAGAAGAAGAAGAAGAAGAAGAAGAAGAACAACAACAACAACAACAACAGCAGCAGCAACAGTAACAACAACAATAATAACAACAAAGTTATGAATTAGAGTAAGGAGAAAAGGGATAAAAAATAAAGAATAACGAAATCATTGATAATTTACATTTACATATATTTTCACAAAACAGTCTAAACATTGCATAGCAACAGTATTTCGGCCATTAATTGCAAGTATTTTTACAGCCGCGTACAACACAGTATTTGCATTTTACTGAAGTACATTGGAAGTGGGTAAAAAATACTGAAGAAAGTCGTTACAACAACTGTAACATTGAGGCTGTAGTATTGATGGAATGACACCCGTGTGCGTATTTGAAGCTTGAAGGCAATATAAACGTATCAAGTTGCACAGCACCTCCAGGACATTTTTGTACGCCCAAAATTCAATAACGTTCAAAAGCAAATAGGCCAATGTCAAGTATTTAGTCGTTCGAAAAATTATTATTTTTTTCATCATGAACCATTTCACGCTTCAACAGTATTCACACTCACAAAAAACGATTGACGAACAGCAAAATCTGTAGTCTGATAAACAAGACTTTCCGATGAAATATCTTCAACGTATTTAAGAAAATTAGATATCCATTTCTGTGTTCTTTTGTATAATTGTAGTTTAGGATGTTAAACATAACAACAGTATTACTTATTTATTTCATTTTAAATTTTACTTTGCTGTGTGCCTCTTATAACAACAAATAGTACACAATTTACTAAAAAAAATACTCTAAATAGACTGGCAGACAGATATAGAAATTACAGTATTGGACACCACTATAGAAATAAAATTTCGACGAAACCGAAACATCGAAGCATGATAATGTTTGTATGCTTTTGAAACGTATAATGTGCATAAAATGCAGACTCTCCTGTTCAGCGATGTTCGTACGGATTTCTTAAAAACGACAGAGATCGAAGATTTCTATACTGTGAGGAATCGAAAGTGTGGAAAAAATATAGTGTTAACATCATCTGGAGCGTTACATTTTTAGATGACGTTACACATTTTGCATCACGCATTTTGTGGAATGACCCCAAGCCTAAAAACATTATCATGTTAAAATATAAAGTGAGGTGTGACAGGCTTAATATATAAATAGGAGTGGAAAAGTCTCGGTTTTAGTCGAGCCACGAAGGATGTCTATCATATCATGGTAAAAAGCTTTTGTTTAAAGAAAAGGAAAAGAATGTGTGTTAAGGCAAGGGAAGTATTGTTATTAAAGTAAAGTCGACGAAATCTTACAACCAGATATTAAAAATTAGAGGTTACCTTGATTTTTACAAATAGATTTTTACCAATAGCATTTTCTGAAAATACTACATATTTTAATATTAAATAATTACAAACATCATTGAATAAAATTTGTATATTACAAATATTCCAGACATACTCCAAATATATACGCAGAGCAAATGTTTGTAATCTAAAATATATTTATTTTCCAAAACGTATTTAATTTTGACATGTACTTACACAAATATTGTTTCATAGTAAGGTATCCTACAATGCCGCACAAAATGGATTCGTAAAGCGATAAATTCTGTAAAACTAATAGAAGTTCTACAATATCAGAAAACGTTCCAGGATTTTAATTTAAGCGATGTATTCTCTGAACACTTGACTCTGTGGTTTGTTTGTCACAACCCACGCTAGCAACCCACGTATTTGCTAATCCTAGACATATTTGGTCGATGCTCTTAATTAGTTAAGTTAATGGACGTGGAAAACTAATTTTAATCTAAGCGGCTGTTTTTACAGACTGATTGGTTTTGGCAACTGTTTACATTTTAAGTTTCTTTTATGCATTATAACTGAATGTGGTAAAAGATACTATATGTGTTATTTACTAATATTGACCGTATTATTTGCTGTTTTTATTTGAATTTGTCTAGACAGACGTAACCAGGGGTGCCCACAGCATGGTGCAATGGTGCAAGTCGCAGCACTAAAATTTGGGGGTGGGCTTTTTCAAGGCATGCATTTAAACCAGTTGCGTAACCAGGGGGTCAATTACCCCCCCCTTACAAAGGTCTTAAGTCAAACAAATCAGTGAAGAAAAAGAATACAATTACAAAAGCAAGTTAGATTCTCTTGATAAGGGCTAATCTACTACTACTTACGTTAGACCAATATTGACCAGGCTTTCACGTTTCCCATAATTTGGTTATTGATTAGGCTTACTAGAAAACCTATTGGTACTGATAAAAAGAATAACATTAGTTTTTAATGACAATATTGCTTATGTGGCTTTAGTTTTTCAAATATTTTTGGCTAAATCCCCAAGATCCACCGTACACTAGGGGATTATTCCATACCCCCGTAGTATGAAGAATAGTTTTTTTGTTCTTGTGTTTATAATACATTTTAAACGTTTAATACATGTCAATATATTCAATACATTAATCAGTGCACACAATTGTATGTTACAATATTGAATATTTTGCTATGAATTCAACTCATGAGCATTTCTGCCAAAATACATAATTCGTCTACTTTGTTTAACTAGGCTTCTTTTTAAAAGATCGAAATAGAGCAAAATCTAAAACTACCTTCAAGTTAGCGACTGTAAGGCTGCAACGTTTCATTAATGTTGTTATACTAGTTTCTGAGTTTAGCGAATCCAAAGTTTGCCCATATATTTATTTTTAAGGTACGTAAATTTTACATAACACAAATTAATTATACAATACATTTATTGAAAAGCTGGTAAAAAGTATTTGAAAAATTTAACCGTAGTGAATGACCGAAATGTGAAGCTAAATAAAAGCTTATAACTATCTGAAGTATGAAGTGTAGTTATACGTGATAAGATCCTACAACCTACAGTTGAGCTTGAAGTTAAGATGTTTAAAATCTGCCGATATCAGGTATTTAAAGCAGTGAAGAAACAATGCATTTAATTTTACCACACAAATTAGTACAGCTTGTTGCTTTTTTACGATATACCCGAAAAAATGTTTTTCAAAATGCAATTATGCCTCGGTTAGCACAGTAACTAATGGGTTTTCTTTAATATGATCTACAATGTTTGGAAAATGTATATTGACTGTGGAATCTGACAGAAGCTTTCGACATTTGAAATCTCTATCAACGCTTAGATTTATTAGGTATTTTCCAGTAATTTCAAACCATACACCAGGAAGCGCAGTTTACGGGAACAGTTCAATTTTCTATTGTATTGTATTTATTGGTACCTCGTATTGTATCGTATTTATTTATTGTATTGTATCGCATGGTACCTTTAGGCTATGAACAATAAATACAATAAAACAGAAAATTGAGATTATAGGTACCATTAGTAAACAATAAGTGTGTGTAGGGGTGTAGGCGTATATTATAAATACATCACATTATCATTAGTTTGGAACAGTTCAGTCAGAACACTGTGACTGGTTTCAGTGGTAAAAGATTACTAACATTTAGTATTATGTGTGTTTATGTTTTATTAACTGTGAAACAATGATTTTAGTGATTCGTCCATCATTATTTTAAATGTCAAAGGTGCGTCTTGGATTATTGAATTATTGAAGGAGACTTGTTAATGTCAGTTCTTATATGTATATAATAAACATCATTATTATTATTGGGTCCTTCAGTCTTTCAACTGGTTTGTACACTCCCCGCATATACCCGTGGTGCGTGTGTTAAAGAGTCTCTCACAGGTGTATGTGTTACGTCTTCGACGCTCTCGAATAATTCTTGAGTTGGTCTTACAACGTGAGGCTGGTACGATATGAAATAACGTAGTGGACTGTATTGTTTGAATTAACTGTTTATTTAAATTTATGTGAAAATGATTGCATGGCCCGTGCAGTGTAGCGTGGCCATGCATTGCCAAAGTAGGAATTAGTTAAGTACTGAAAAGTATAAGAATAATTTGAAGTGGAATATTCCGATTTGACAGAATTACATAGCCGCGGCGATGAAGGATGTTGCCCGGTCAGAGTTTAACAGTTAACTAACTAGACTGCGACGAGCGTAATGGGACACGCTGGTAGCAGTTTAGCGGGGGGGGGGCGGGATGACGTCACTGCACGAACCAGCTGTTTACATATGCAGTTATTAAAAGGTACAAAGTTTAACATACTGCCCGCACAAAATCGGGCGATTTTGCGGTTTGAGTTATTATATGAATAGTGCATCATAAGTGTCAAGACATAATAATACATGATAATATGAGAATAAGAAAGACATAATAATTGACATTACATAATAATAGAATAATGACGCCCAAAAATTCAATAATACATAACAATATGATAATAAGAAAGACATAATAATTGACATTACATAATAATAGAATAATAACACCCAAAAATTCAATAACACATAATAATATGATAATAAGAAAGACATAATAATTGACATCGCGTAATAATAGAATAATAAAACCCAAAAATTCAATAATACATAATAATAATATAATAAGAATAACAAATGGAAAGCATGCTATCGCCTGGGGTATGTCTCGGGCATGAAGCACGAGAATGCGATAAAAGTTTAAGTCAATAGTACATGTCATTTGAACGTTGTAGTGGGATTAATCTGAGGCCACTGGAAGTGGGCATAATTTGTGAATGGGCCTACGTAGGATGCCGTTTGCGGTGCGAACATCCGCTACGCGCACTAGGGAATCCTGACCCAAATGGACTTGAGTGAGTGCTACACCGCGTTTCCACTGCAGGGGGGAATTATCTTCCAAAATAAGGACGAGCTGTCCGGGAGTCAAGTTTTTTGACTGGTAACGCCATCTGTTGCGCTGTTGCAACTGGTGCAAATAATCCCTTGACCACCTCTTCCATATAGAGTGGGTGAATCTTTGCAGCAGCTGCCATCTACCCAAACGACCAATTTTAACTTCGGAATAGTCAGGTTCCGGGAGTGAAGTGAGTGGAGAACCAACCAAGGGAGTGCGCTGGAGTCAAAGGCTCGGGATCCCCAGAACTATTTCAGATGGCGAACAAGGGGCGTGAGTTAAAGCAGGACTCTATTTGAGTTAAAATGGTGTAATATTCTTCAAACGTGACAACGGTTCTGCCGACAACGCGCCGGAAATGAAACTTGACGCTCTTGACCCCACTCTCCCACAGGCCACCGAAATGAGGTGCTGACGGGGGAATAAAGGACCATTTGATTCCTTAAGCACTGGTGAAGTCCTGGGTAGTCTGTTAAAATTCGTTTGATTGGAGAAGTTTGTATAAGTCGTGAAGTGTACTGCTAGCACGACGAAAATTTGTACCATTGTCAGAAAATATCTGTGAAGGGATGCCTCTTCGAGCTATACGTAAAACGTCTTAAGGCTGCTATGAAAGCGTCTGAGGTGAGATCTGAAACTAATTCAAGGTGAATGGCCTTAGTGGCCATGCATATAAATAGAGAAATATAAGCCTTTGAAATCGATTTGGAACGCTGCCCGCCCTGACGTATAAATACAGGACCGGCGTAATCGACTGCACATTGAGAAAATGGCTTAGAAGAAGTAACTCGGGAAGAGGGCAATTGTCCTAATAATTGGCTTGAGCCCCTTGCACGGAATCGAAAGCAAGTGATGCATTTGTGTATTACTGAACGTATGTACGATTTATCATTGATTATCCAGTATTTCTGACGTAGAGAGTACTGTGTCAATTGTACCCCTGCATGGAGTAGACGAAGATGCTCGCCTTCTATGATTAGTTTACTGAGATGAGAATGCGGGTGGAGTATGATTTGGTGTTTGCTATCATAGGTGAGCTGGGAGTGCTGAAGCCGTCCGCCCACGCGTAATAACCCCGTATTGTCCAGAAAGGGGTTAAGTGAAAGAATTTTACTATTATTAGGGATAGAGCGTTGTGCCTCAAGTTCCTTGATTTGGACACTAAAGTGCGATCGCTGGGACTGACGAATAAAAATCAAAAGTGTACCATGTAGCTCATGGGAAGTTAAAAAAGAAGTGTTTCTGTCAGCTAGGAGAAGTCTAGAGTTCCGAATAAATCGAAGGCAGTAAGAAAATACACGAAGAAGTTTTGAAAGCTGAAAGCGAAGAGTAGTTTTCAAAGTAATTAGGCGTAGATGAAGTGGCAACAAGTGTGGTTTAGACTTGTTTACGTTTTTCTTGATCAAGATCGGTATGAGTGCAGGGTGAATGGGCATCGAAAGCACTGGTGGGCCATGATGATGACTCATTAGACAACCAGGATGGACCATACCACCATTGTGGGTGACAGTGTAAAAAGCGGGGTAGACAACCACGTGATAGGATGTCAGCAGGGTTGTCATGTGAGGAGAGACATGATGCCAGGTACCCTTTGCAGTGAGTCGCTGAATCTCCGCAACGCGGTTGGAGACAAATACTTTCCATCTGGAAGACTGCTGATGAATCCAGTGTAAGGCGATCATTGAGTCGGAGTAAAAATACAATTCGTCAAATTTATAACTCACAGCGTTTACAACCTTGGAAACCAACTGAGCCAATAAGAGGCAGGCGCAAAGTTCAAGTCGGGGTAATGTTACCTGCTTTAAGGGGGCGACTCTAGATTTAGAGCATAAGAAGTTTGATGAAATGCTGTGGTTTGAATACACCGTTCGCACATAAATGCAGCACGCGTAACCCTTTACTGAAGCGTCAGCAAACCCATGGAATTGAAATGAAATGATTTGGGAATTATTTAAATTTTTTACTGATCTTGGAATCTTAAAATAAGTGTCTGATATCAACTGAGCATAAAGTTGTACCCATTGATTAGATAATGAGTCTGACAGGGGGTAGCCCAACTTGTTCCCGTTAACCACAGTATCTGCATGAAATGTTTGCACCAAAATGTAACCGGGCCTATAAGTCCTAATGGGTCGTAAGTTCCTGCGATAACTGATAATACCCTTCTCTTGTTAAATACCTCCACTTCGAAATTTCTTTGGAAATTATATACGAAACTATCATCGTTAATGTCCCATTGAATACCAAAGGTACGTATAGTTTGATTCTTGTTAAAGTCAAGGGAAGAGTTGGCGTGTGAAGTTATAATGGTTTGATCATTGGAAAACCACTTGTGCAAAGTAAACCCGTATTGACTTAATAAATTTGCAATGTCGGACTTCATTTGCGATAAGATGTGTGGGTTATCTGAGCCGGTCATGAGATCGTCCACATAGAAATCGTTTGCGATAGCAGAACAGGCTATAGGGTGTTGAGTTTTGTTTTCCTGGGCTATTTGTGCCAAACATCTTGTGGCCAGAAATGAAGCGCTTGCAGTCCCATATGTGACTGTCCTCAAGGCGTAGTGTTGAAGTTCCCTATCGAGGGCGTCGCGCCAAACAATTCGTTGCAAATTAGAATCTCTGGGAGTAACTAAAATTTGACGGTACATTTTTTCAATGTCCGAAATGTAATGTGTCGTTTAAGGACAAATTATTTGTTGTTTTGGCAGAGCCGTCAAAAACAACTCGCAATTTGGTGGTTATACTAGAGCCCTTAAAAACCGAATGGTGCGGTAAGTAGAAGGTGTCTGACTTATTGACTGACAAATCGTAAGAATCATGCACAGACATGTGACCCAGAGTTAAATATTCCTGCATGAATTTACTATAGTCTTTATGAAGTACTTTACTATAGTCTTTATGGGTTCTCTTTGAACTTAAGTTCCAGTGATTGAAATCTGCGAATAGCTCCGGGAAGAGAATCGCCCAAATGAGAGTTGTATCCCCTGCGAGGTAGGGACAAAACAAATCTACCACTATTATTGCGGAAAGTGTTAGCGAATAAATGACTTTCGTATTCTGAGTCCTCAACTGAGGGAGTACGGACTGCAACGTCCTCCAATTGCCAGAAGTCTTTTAATTGCGATGAAATAGAATTGTTATCTTCGCACGCTATAAATGATAAAACAGGTTTTGTCATGGCGACATTAAAGGGCAGGTTACCAGCGAGGATGAATCCCAATTTTGTCTTCTGTATTATGGGAAAGTGTGGGCTGCGGATGAATTTGATAGGTTCAATCAATTGTAAATAGTACTGGGCACCAAGTAATATGTCGATTTGTGAAGAAACGTTTAGCTGCGGGTCAACTAAGAATATGTTTTTGGTATATTTAGGGATGAAATATTAAACGATTCTGCAGGGAGATTATTCGTAATACTGGGAAGCACAGCGCAATGCACGTACAGATTGAAATCCTTGTAACGAGAATTCAGCCTTACCCTTCAAATAAAGTCAGCTTGACATAGGGAATTGTTTATACCAGTGATGGGTAGTTGAGACTTGGTTAATTTTAGACCCATGCGGCCTGCGAAACTCATGGTACAGAAGTTTGGTTGAGATCCTGAAACTAATAGAATTCTTACTGAATGTTTCCTACCGGCTTGGTCCGTTGTCATGCAGACAGCGGTGGATAACAGAATAGATTTGTTTGTAATTTGAGGGAAAATTGATTGTTGCCCCAGTTTGAAGTGTTACTGCCTGATACGTGAATCATTGTATGATGTCGTTTAGAACATGTCCTACAAGAAAATTTGGAACGACAGTGTAAGGGCTCATGGCCTGGACGCATGCAATTTAAACAAAGTTTCAATTTGAGTAAAATGTTCTTTCGCTCAAAGGGAGATGTAGCCAGGAATTGTGGGCATTCAGACAGTCTATGTTTACCGCGACACAGCTGACATATGTTATTGTTGATATTAGTATGAAATGTTGACCTAGTGAGCTCAACGGGTTTAATAGTCTTGCGATAGGGAATCTTACCGCTAACGTGTGTTCTGTTTGCTGAACTGGTTGATGCGCCAACGTTTTGCATTAATTGTCTTCTACTATTTAAAAATTTAATGAAATTGTTGAAATTAGGGAATTGCTCGTCGGATAGACTTTCCTTCCATAGTCGACATGTCTGGTTATCGAGTTTCTTAGTTAAATATTGAACAAAAATAATTTCAAAAGTATTTACAGGTAAACGCAATGAATTCAAAGCGTTTATATTTGCGGTGATTTCGTCAATAAATTTTGAAATGCCAACCATGGACTCTTGCTGAATGGACTTCATGCCCAAGACATTCCCTACATGATACGCTGGGACAATTAATTTACTATCATACCTGGCCTTCAATAGCTCAATGGCTACCGCATAATTATCATGGGTGATTGGGAGAGACTTTATTACATTTAAAGCCTCGTCCCTTAGTGAAGAATGTAAATAATGGTATTTCTGGATGTCCGTCAGGTCCGTTCTGACGTGTACTAACTCCAAGAACATATTGTAATAGTGCTGCCAATCAATAATGTTGCCTGAGAAGCAGGGCAATTTAATTGGCTCTAACTGAATAGGGGATGCTTTAATTGGCGTAACTTCCGCTTGATTTAATGGTTGTTTGCTCACCCCTTCTACACGTTCTAATAAATTGTGCAGCTTACACTCAATAGTGCAGAGATCATCCTCTGTCTGAACCCTGTCACTTACCGATGTGAAATCAGATTCATCAGCCTCAATTTGGGTCTGAATTTCATCATACTTCGCGAACAACTCCATCAAGTGACGAAGTTTTATTTTTAAAGCATGGTGATAATTTATTTCAGGATCGAAATTGTCCGCGAAGGTGTTTATACGGGATATAGAGGCTTTGATTGTGCCAGGTTTTTTAATCAAAGCATTCACATCAGTCATGATTGAACTGCAAGCTAGTGATCCTAAATAGATAAATAAATGCAGAACAGGTGAACAATTAATGTAATTTGAGTACTTTATCAAATTCTGATATAATGCGGCAGCCAGTGAGCGGTATATAACTTAATCTAATTCCTTATTATAATATGTACTTATTTTTTCAAAATAGTTATACAAAATTATTTGAAAATATGACTCATTTAAAAATAAAAATATAAATACAGCTTTATTCCATTATTTAAGTTTCTGACTGATTTCTTGTAAAATTCTATAAGTGAAAATTTGTGTGAAAATACAGATCTATTGTCACTTGAAACTGATTTCTGTTTATATAAAAATTATTTTGCAAATATTACTCATTTTTACTGTATATAAAATTATATAAGTGAGAAACTATGAGAAATATAAATTCATAGTCACTTGAATTATGAGAATCCTCTGCAGGCTTAAGATGGCTCCGTTGCCTGTCGTTTTCTTGGCGATCCTGTCCGGCTGGCCTTGGATTGGTGGCGCAAGTCTTCTTTCCGCTTCTCGGGTGATGTTTGAAGTTGTAGCTCTCTGTGCAGGCTTGATGTTCTGATTTTCAATGATGAATGACAAGTGACGATGAAGTGGAATATCTTGCGGTCTTAGAAATGATGTCCTGTAGAAGCTTGTACGGCCAAGTATGAAGTTTTTTTTTTAATGTAATGAATGTATGCTCACGGCCAGCAATTTTACGTTTAAGGAAATTCGGGATTGACCAAAATGTTATTTGGGCCTGTTAAATGAAATATATATCCGGCCCCGAGGACCAAATGTTACGTCTTCGACGCTCTCGAATAATTCTTGAGTTGGTCTTACAACGTGAGGCTGGTATGATATGAAATAACGTAGTGGACTGTATTGTTTGAATTAACTGTTTTTTAAATTTATGTGAAACTGATTGCATGGCCCGTGCAGTGTAGCGTGGCATACATTGCCAAAGTAGGAATTAGTTAAGTACTGAAAAGTATAAGAATAAATTGAAGTGGAATATTTCGATTTGACAGAATTACATAGCCGCGGCGGTGAAGGCTGTTGCCCGGTCAGAGTTTAACAGTTAACTAACTAGACGGCGACGAGCGTAATGGGACACGCTGGTAGCAGTTTAGCGGGGGGGGATGACGTCACTGCACGAACCAGCTGTTTACATATGCAGTTATTAAAAGGTACAAAGTTTAACAGTATGGGACCTACAGTTTAACGCCGGATCCGAACGGCATAGTTGGGGAGGGTGTTTATACGAGGCAGGATACCTCTCGCTGGTTTACCATCGCCTTGCGAGGGGGAACGGTCGTATCTAAATCAGATGGCCTCGGCGGGAATCGAAACCGTAGACAGCGTAGCACCGCCACACGCTAGCCACTACGCCACGACCGCTCCATAATTAACATAATCTGTAGTAATTTGTTTTTCTCTTCGCTGTTTGATTTCTTTCCTTTATCCCAGATCACCTTAATTTAAAATAAGAAGAACTTATACAAGAAAATTTGAAATGATAATGATGTCTTTTAGCTGGAAATCGTTTGAAAGTTTCTGTAACATTTTATTTACCGTCACGCTGAATGACATCATCTTTAGGCTGGGGGTCATTCCACAAAAATGTAACGTCATCGAAAAATGTAACGCTTCCACACTTTCGATTCCCCACAGTCTAGAAATCTTCGGTCTCTGTCGTTTCAACATGATAATTTTATTATATAGTAAATATATTTGTTATATAGTAAATATTTGTTATATACACATTATACGTTTCAAAAGCCTAAAAACTTTATCATGCTTCGATGTTTCCGAAAATTTTTTTAATTGATTTCAAAATTTCTTTAAATTACTTTTCTTACATCACTTTACTAAAAATGGTTAAGACTGGTTAACGCGACGAATTGATGTTACTAGGTGTTTAAGTGTCTGTGTAGTGAAGACGTCTACGTATGCTATTACACTATCTACAGACGCGATATTGCTAAATAGCAATAACTGGAGAATAAACTTCAAACGGATCAAGGCTCATGTAGAAGTTTATGGTAACGAACTGGCAGACCAGCTAGCAAAAACAGCAGCACGGAATAACGAACTGACACTCTCTTTTGACAAAATACCCAAAAGTGCAGTGATTGAAGAATTAACCGAAGAAACTACAAATAACTGGGTAAACAAATGGAAGGAAACAACGAAACGTACAGTAACTAAAATGTTCTTCCCTAATATCAAAAACAGATTACAAACAAAACTCATATTACAAACAAGACTCCCAACTTCACAGCAATACTGACTGGACAGGGCAAAACGAAATCTTATTTTCACTGCTTAAGATAATAAACGAACCACGGTGCCAGTGCAATGCAGGAGAACAAACAGTGGATCACACCATATATAAGTGTAAGATGTTAAAAAATCAGAGACAAAATTTAATGACTAGTGTAAAAAAAATCAGTAACTTGGCCACCTACAAAAGTAGATTATATAAAGAAATATCTAAAAGATTCAAAACATTTATCAGTGCAATAAAAATCGAATAAGTTCTTTTATTGTAAATAATGAAATATTGACATATAATCATTGTGAGCTATGTTATGCATTACATATTTGTTATTACTTGATGTAAATATTGTTACGCTACAAAATATCCACCACAATAATAAATGAAACAACGTTAAGAATTAACAACAACTATGCAGTTAGTAACGCAGAAGATGAGAAAAATACAGTCATTTTAAATAATAAAAAAATAATAAAATATAGTGATGACCAATGACCAAGACGATGACAAAGACAAGACCCCACCCCAAGTGATTGGCATGCATAATGACCATCAATATCAAATAACTTCATAGAAAAAAATGAGAACATGTTTGTTTATAACAAGCATTGAAAGTACAATACCTACCTTAATTAAATATGTAATAAAATAAAATAACTTCAATATAATACTATTAAATGACAAAGAAATAAGTGTTAATTATAAAAATAATTCACATAAATAAAATCAATGAAACCAAGTGATACGTAGGTACACAGTGAGTGACCAAAAACATTGTGATAAGTGATATACAATAGTGAGGAGTTATAAATATCTATTGGAGAATACTCAGTCACAGCGTATACTAAAAGGACAAAAAGTATTGAACACTAAAGTGAAAGTTAACTCAAATACATGAAATATACCAAGTGTAACCCATAATCACATGTGAAAACAAAACAATCGTTACATCCTATGAGGGATGAATGATGTTTTATTTATATTTTGTAATTGATGAAGGAAGAGGAATCTCTTCGAGTGAATTAACAACCATTATAAAATATCCACAACAACTTTATGTTATATATATAAAATATAATGTTTGTCTGACTTTGTAAACGATGGATAAGTTGAAGGCTCAAGGAGTGACAATAATCAGTATAAAACAATAACAATGATTTAGCATTGTATATGATAACTGATGATATATTTGAAAGTTGTAATTGATGAAGGAAGAGGAGACTCATGGAGTGAATTAACATACATTGTAAAAACATTTTCAACAAATGTGTGATAAATTTTAAGACTATAGATAAAAATGACATGATCATCAAAAGACTTGATACAAACAGTACTATAATATTATTATATGTTGTAACAAGACCCTGTATTCTGTAAAGTTACAAATAAATAGAAAGAAAGAAAAAAATATATTTATGTGTGTTTATAGTATAGATAATTTGGAATTAATTCTGTTTTATTGTTATAACTGAATTTCTATAATTTAATAAGGTTATTTTTAATTAATTCGCACTTCTTGAAGATCTTAACAAAATCCGGAGTTAAACAGATTAACTCCCGTCAGCAATCGATTAACGACTTTCCGTGCTGGTCCAGTATTTCACTTTTTGTTAATATTTTCTTCTTTCAGGAAGTCTCGTTGCTTAATTAAAACCTTAAATTGCCATGTGAAATAATTTATAAATCCATACAATTGAAATAAATTGGTTTATTAACAGAATTAAATAATGATCGATATTAAATCGATTTTGAGCAATTGTCGACTCCGTCTCAGGAATAAATCGATATGTTCATACAGGTTAAAAATTCTTAAAAGTATTATAAAAGGTTCTTGGAGCGATTATATTATAATAGTCAGAGAAGGGCAGGACGAGAAAGTATAACATTTACAATAAATTATTTTAAATAATTATTATCTAACAAATGTGAATAATCTTTATAAAATGTTTAATATAGTTGAGTTCTCAAACCAATACTGCAGGCGCTGTAGTCATTCAATGTTGGAGGCAGTGCCGCTCGATTCCATGATGGCGGACATCAAAAGTGAAGAGGTTATTCGTAATATTTGTCACGAGCAAATCTCACAATAAAATCAACTTTACAATTGTTTTAAAGATCCCCGAACTTGTGTAAACTGTCTAGGATGTTGTTTGGGATAGTCTGGATGAGTGTTCCGTGTCCACTAGTATTAATTATTTTATATTATATGTGTTCACTGGTATCTGTTTTCTACGCAAAAAACGGTTATTCTGTTGTTGCTTGAAATATTACTAATACGTAGTTTTAATGTTTTATATCACTGGTATTATGTAGTGTGGTGTTCGTTTTCACTGTTGTCGTTGAAGGTTTATATATGTTTTTATGGAAAAGTGTTTATTTAAGTAACTCTCGTTCTCAACGAATTTTTTAGGTAACCTTAGTACTTCATTATACGGTTTTAAAGAACACAATTTCACATAAACTGTTCAGTTTGAGCGTTAACAAAGAACTAACTAACTTCCTCCACTTTATTAAAAATCTTGCCAAGTTAATATTGGAAAAGTATTGTTAAAATAATTACGACTTCCCATATACATGATTCCAAATTACATTATATATGGAATAATTTTAGTTTATTATTCGGTTTCATGAATTATTAACCATATAATTGGTTTATTTATCTCATTCTGTTTAATTTAATATGTTATAGTCCATATCTGTTGAGATTTTTGTTGAAATTACCAAATTTCTTTCTTTTTGGAAATCTAGGCCCAAAACTTGGTTTCCGCCTTCATATACTTTTACTGCCATTTTAAGTGTTATTAATACCATTATAATAAATTTCAAATGGTCATAAATCCCTTCCTTTCCTTAATTACATATAAATTGAACATTTGAACTGGTTTTTAGTGATAATTTCTGAATTTAACATTCGTCTTTAAAAAAAGTTAATTTATACATTTCAAAAATTTTCAATAATTTAAGGTATTTTTCTATATTACCTTTTTAAATCATAGGTTCATTTACAGTAGTTGTTAATTGAACTACCTTACCTAAATCTTGCCAGTTTACATGATTCATAGGTGAATTAACTGGTTTATATCGAGTTTCTGTGAATTCATTATTTGGCCTAGAGTTTAGTATTTTACGTGTATGGTTTTTTCAAATAAATTTACTTCTACTCCTCCTCTGACCCTTAAAAGCTATCATGACATAAAATAAAATTGTTTACAAACTCATTGAGATGTGTAGCATCTAATTCATGCTACTGTTACAAAAATAATAATTAACATCACTCAGCATTCTGTAAAGTTGGACATGTTTGCTGAAATTGTAGTTAACATATATTTAACTCATTTTGTTAATTAATACAGAATACATACTGAAACATTTTAATTGGTATGTATGCTGTTATTTAACTAATATAACTTATAAAAAACATATAAATCTTATTGTATAAGAACTCTTTCAAAAATATGGAGTTCATGGCTTGGAACAATATTAGCCATTTAAACGTTTTAATCCTATTAACACTTAAACTATTACCAGTCCTTTCTGATATTATTACTATTATTTAACATCCCCATATATATAGTAAACATTTCCACCCATACTTTAGTTATTGTCATTCCTACAAATGTCTTGTAATAACAAAGTGATTTAAAATAATGAAATATTGGAAATACCTTCCACTTTATTATTTCATGAGTTGCCAATTATCAAATATAAAAGTTGTTTTATAGCACATAGTTGAAGTCATAGTGTGCCGCGTTTTGGAAAACGCGGCGATGTTCCGATGTCTATATTTTGATTAATTAAAGTATTTACGTATTTGTCGACGCGACAGAAGTTGTCCTTTGGTACGGTCAGTTGGACTTTGTCATGCTGTATTGCCCCTTGTCCGCCCGACTCGCGCGCGCCCTATCTATGTTACGTACGGTTTTTTCAACAGCCGGTTTATTCAGTTCGACTTTAGCTATCAGCGCCTCACATTCTAGTCCCCGGCTGGCAGAGTAGATTGAACAGTTTTCGTCTCCCAGCTTCTTCTATGAATAAGTAGAAAGCTACGTGACCTCCGGTAAGTCCATTAAAATATGTATTTTAATTATTTATAAAAACAAATTGGTTTTATTCAATATTAAAGTGGATGCGTTAAGATATACATTGCAGTGAATCCTTTAGCACATGGCGAGTTTCAGGTTATAATTAGTTTTATGTATGCTTTATCTCAACCCTGGTTAATTGATTGTAACGTTAAGGATATAATTATGTTTTATATTAATCTGGTAATGCTCCTATTAAATTAACTAAACTAAGATGGGGCGTAAGTCAGTAATTTTCGGATATCTGTATATGTCACGGACTTGTTAAAAGTTGCCAATTCCTGTAAGTGCGTCATGAAAACTTTTGCATAAAGGTTAATTAAAATTATCATTATTATGGAGTGACTATATTTAGACATATTCTATATTAACATATTCAATGGAGTTATTTTTTCTTGAAGTGATTTACCACATTCAATGGGATTCTTGACTTAGGCAATTTTTCGAGTTTATAAACCGGACAGTCCATGCTATGTCAGTGTGTAAATGTGGTAGTGTGTGTTTCATGAACTTATGAGTAATCCCAGATATAATTGTGCAGGGTTTCCGAGGTAGCCGGGAATCTGCCCCGCTCTGGAAGGATGGCCGAACAACTGCCTCCGACGATGTAATTTTAAAACCTTCGTCAGCTATGTCAGCCGGAAGGATGGACTGGACACACACTACTGAGCCCTCAACATACACCCTTCAAACCAGGTGAAATTTAACCATTTTTAACCTAAATCTTGTGGCCGAATTACTCTGTGAGACTTTCATGAAACGTTCCAGTGTGGACAGTTATTTCCGGATAATGGGTGGAATGTTTTAATTGCATTTTGTAAGGCTTACGCCTCCTCTATTACTATCATGTATATCTCGTTCTGAGAGAGAAAACTCGGCCGGGGTCACGCACCGCCCGGGTCGAGGGGAGTTCGGTAGATAGAGTTGAATCTCATTCTATTTCTGTTTTAAGCATGTTGGGATATTTATGTTAACGATTTTCCTCCACCTGGACACGTGTGTTATTATTCATTCATATCTGGGGGTGGTTTTAAACCGTGGGCGACTCCCGTTGGAGACGTCCACTGCAAGTCTGTCTGTGTCAGATCTTGCTAGATCCCGTCCGATGCCTGACCCTGCCGGTAGTCAAGTTTTGTAACACTGTGAGCTGACTTAATACTTTTATGACTTATATTCTGTATTACAAATTCTGTTCCACGGTTTAGCTAATTTGCACACTTTAAAATTACCATTGTCACAGTTTATATTTACCATAAAAAATCTTTGTAACGATAATTGTAATGGCTCACTATAACAATTAGTTAACCATAAGAACACACAAGATTAATCAATGTCAGTTATGAATACTCATGGTGGTCAAGTTCCACTATTCTTCTATATTCTGTTTTGAAAGTAAAAAGAAACATAAAATGCAGTTAGGCAACCGGACATCCATGTTAACCTTGTGATGCTACTCTTCATTATGGTAATTGATGGGATTGAATTGATAATTAAATATCGGCATGGGATTGGTGCGCTGGCCGCGTGGCTTACGGAGAACATTCAGTTAACACTTATCTTGTTAAAACTTGGGGGCATGTCTGCTCCGCTCCTGGGATATTTTAATTGAAGTTTTGGGGAGGGGGTTTTAGTCACCTATTAATTAAACAGTAAGGGGGGCCGGACACTTGGTCAGAATAAGGGGGTTATGGGTGTTGAACAAGATTATTATATGCGCTGTTAACCAGGGTGAACATGTGATGGGTTATTTAAATATATACGTTTGTAGATGTTAATTATATGTGTGTGTGGTTTTACATAATTGTTACTTGTCATATTGTTTATGCCTGTGTATATTTCTGTATATTTATGCCTTGTTATAAAAAGTGATTACTTGCAGGTCGAAACTGTGTGCCATTTTATAATTGTATTATTTTATAACTATAATTTGTCATTTATGTAACATTCCACGATTTGTTAGTCAATGATGGTTCATCTATTAATACTCATTCAACCCTTAGTGCTGTTAATAGTTATTATTCCTTGTTCAACTTTTGGCAAGGCACATATTAATGAACTTATATTTAACGATCACAAGACTTGTTTATCTTGCCTTTAGAGGCTCATATGTTGTACTAGCCAAGAACAATAAATTGTTGTCATTATCTTGAGTTCAGTGTTTCATTTGCAAGTCCCATCATACTGGACTCAGCACAATTTTAGCTTCTCTAGGCCCTTGCCTAGTTCTAAATAACTTGTAACCTCTCTTTCAAAACCAACAAGCAAGGAGATATAAATTTAAAAAAGGAATAAAATAAATACTAAAAGCAGAGAGAGGTTACAATAGTAACACTACAACTTTAAGTTTATTATATTTCAAAAACACTTACACTAGTACACTTTCACTGGTGGTTCTGACTTATTGAGTCTTATTATTCTCAGACCAGACCTTTAGTCATCATGGACAGTGAAGATTTGTTTATTTTTTTATCACACAATAACTTTAGTTGGTGCACCTCTTATCATACTATATAACACTTTTGTTTATCAATAATTACAATTTTATAGGGTATCGGGATGTTATACTTTCTTTAATTGTATCTATGGGTTTGCGGTTTAAGGTAGTTAATAATAGGTTTTATAATGGTTCTTCCATCCTATTTCTTCCTTTCTTCTCGTCTTCCTTCTTGTTTTCAATCTTGGGTAAACCAAGGTACTCAGTGTTATCTCGACTGATGGTTGGTTCGGAGTATCTTCCTTATTTTTTGATACTGACTTTACTCTTCTTTCTTGGTTTCAGGGTATTGTTTATCTCCTGATAATAAACTTTATTCTTCTTTCTTCTTGTGGCGAGTATTTTGTTGTTTCACCACTCCTAATCTGATTCTTTTTCTTGATTTTGGTATCTTATTTGTCTCCTGCTCCTAACCTCCTGGGTAAATTCCTGATTTTATAATATGAGTTTTCCTTAATTCTTTCTTTGACTTTTAATAGTGGTATTTTCTATAATTTAATGATTGTTTTTTCTTTTATTGTGGTTTTTTCCTTTGAAGTAATTGAATTTCATTCGATATTCTTTTAGTATATGTAATGTAATTATTTTTTATTATCTTAAATGAATTAATTATTGGTGGAATATCTGTCATGCTACAATGTATAAATATGTTTCAGAAGGTTGTGTTAAGAAGAAATATGTAATTAATATTAATTTCAAGAAGTTCCAAGTTAAAAGATAGTCATTATCAAAGTGATTATGTTAACATGTATGTTCATTTTAGTAAAGTTCAGTATCTAAGTTATATTTATACTATGTGATAAAGAATGTTAACAGTTAAGTAAATTTTGTTCAAATGTTAACTAAGTTTAATTAATATGAGTCAGTAGATTATATAATGAGTGGGCAGGAATATAAAGTGTAGTAGAGAAAAGGTAGCAACACTAGGTATTCAAAATTACGAAATTGTTAAAAAATAAGAATAGGCCTAAAGTAAAATGTTGAAATTATCATTAAGTATACAACAATAGAGCAATAATATATAAAACTGAACTACTCAAAGGTGACTAAATTGCATAAATTACTAATAATTGTAAACCTAGGTAAGCCTAGATCAAAGATAAGATTATTGCAAATTGTAACCAGTAAATAGATTTAAGTGAAACAAAAGGCATGTAAACATAATATAAATAGATAGGGGAATAGTAAAATCACAAATAATACTAACAAAACTCATTAAGAAAAGAAATAAGTATAAAAGGTACACAAGGCCTATACAGTAAAATGTTAATTCAGTAATTATAGATCACACACTAAGCATGTTTGGTCTCAAAATAATTTATAGAAAGAAAGGAATCGAAAGGTAATCAAAACCAGTTTATTAAATGTATCATAAACTCAATATTTAAATTAGAAACATTTTCGACAGTTTTATAGAAAATTAAGCCGAATATAACCATGTAATAAGAAAACTAACAATCAATGAGGGGACAGATTTGTCGCCTAGTAACGAAAAAATACGTTACAAACAACCAGGCCTTTCATTATTGAACTCTGAAGAGAACGGATGAGAAATTAATTGCTCCCGAATAATAATCAGTATGAAACATAAAATAAATGAAAGAACATAATATAAACATTGCAAGTGAAGCATATGTCTGCCAAAAGCAGAATGCGACCAAATTAAAATCAAAAATTAAAATAAACTTTAAAAGAAAATTCCGAATTTCCGAAAGGTACCAAATCACGATCCAGAAGGAAGGAAATATAACCAAGGACATCCAATATATCAAACTCAACCATACTGAGGAACAGATGGAAAGGAATTTTTGTAAAGTATAACTAAAAATACATTTTCACTACAAGACAACATACCTTTGAAATACACGACACTTTTCAAAGACACCTCACTTGGTTTCAACCACAATATTTTCGAACCTTATTAATGATCGAATAATTACAATATATCACGTAAGAATTTTCACAACACAACACTTTAAAAAATAAAATTGTTATTATTTAGTAACAAAGATTTATAACCTATCTGTAAGACGTTGAATCTAACCAATTGTAAAAGATTCACATCTTAATTTTGTAAAAACTAAAACCTTCAGCAATTAGAAATAAGTATATTGTAAAGGTTTGTACATTCAAAACATCTTGCTATCTTTCTCTGTAATCCGAAATATTTATAAAAATCAACATAGCAGCCATAAAGAAAGCTGGATTACAACCGACCCTACCAACCGCTGAATCAGTAAAGCTTTATCGCCGAGACAAATTATTATATTATTATTGTTGATTATATAATTTGAATCGAATCATTAATAAAACTGCTATTTAAGTTACCTGCAGTAAAATAAAAACTTGTGTATTCATTTTAGAGAATTGTATGCATGTTAATCTTTTTATATAGTTGAGTGGATAGCGCTGCCAGAAGAACACTGAAGTTGGCAAACCTGACGCTGAGGAGGGTGATTCAAATTCGAACGTCAGGCGGCGGTATATACGATTGTAGCGAAAAAGACTAAAAAATTAAGAGAATCAATTATTAATTCTTTTAATTGTTTTGTACGTAAAACAATTTGGCGCCTAAAGATCGGGATTTTTCTAAGTACACACAGCAGGTAAGATAGCGGAAAACCCTTAAATAGACGATAGAACGACCTACATCCAGGATAGGGGTTATTGTTCATAAATTTAATAATCCACATACTTGAGTCGTAACAATATATATGAACACGTTATAATTCAAATAAGAAAAAAGATTAGCATGTAGTATTACACAATTGTAATGAAGCATGCTGTAAAATAAAGTTATATAAAAATATATAAATCTATAAACATTTCTGTTTGCACTTGATGTACAAGAAATGGCGTTGTACAAAGAACACAAGTGAATTTGATATTCTTGCCATTTGAGCGGTTATCACTAACAAGGGTATCGCCTCGTTGGTGGTGTGAGCATATTTGTGTATGGCTTCATATAACTTCAACCGTCCAAAACTCAGCTGCTCAGCAACTTCTACATTCTACAGTACATTGAGCTGATCAATAGCAGTAAACAGTCGGCATAAATGTATTTCGTCCTATACTAAAATATAATATAGCATTTCACTTGCCGCGCGCACACGACGCGCATGCGATACGAAAATGCTTGAATTTTTAGGAAACACACTAAGTCAGACGACAAAGTTTGAACTCATTCACCTGAATGTTGAATAACAAGGTAAGAAGGTTTTACCCACATTTTGTATGCCAGTTTGACTACCATCACCTCAATCATACCATCATATTATTATGAGGAAATAATAAATTCTGCTATCAATATTAAAATTTTGAATAGATGATATCTCGTCTTCCAAAATAATTTATAAAATAGTCGTCAGGAAAACGTCTAAACTGTATCCCACAAATTTCTTTTGCTAATATTGTCCTGTTTACTAATTAAATATTACTTATCCATAACGCATTATTGTTAAGTATACATCTCACATTTATACAGCTTTTAATTACACAACCTAAGAATATAGTTTAAAGTAATATTTGTAAATTTTACGGATTTAGCATTAACCAAATTCGTTGAAGAAGAACAAACGTATATGAAAAGATTTCCATACTGATTTGCATATACTTAAAAAACCTTTCAATTTTGGAAAAAGATGGTAATACTCTCCGTGTACTTTTCTGTTTTTGAAGTTATACTTCTTTAGGCGCGTTGAGGGTGAAATTTTAGTATGTAACGAAATGCGCGCGCACCATCCAACGGAAACAGGATGAAGTTAGCCGTGGACAACGAGCCTTAGGCCAAAAAATCCAAACATTTCGGCCGTGGCCCCGATGGACCTGGTGCTGCTGATCGTGAATGGATATATAATTAAATAACTTTATGTACATTGTGCTGTGAAATATTTTTCGGTGACAAAAATTGTGTAACCAAATTTTAATAAGTGTTTAAAAATATTTGAATTTAATTTTTATTATGATGTGTGAAAATAATCTTGAAACTGTTGGGTCGTGAGTGTCTATTTTTATTCAAACCTGAGAAGTTGCTATATAAAACAAATCATTACACCACGTAAAACAAGTTTCTATACACTTTGTAAAAAGCTATAAAAATATCAAATATTTAATTTTTGTATTCAGATTATACAAAATTTTGTTTATGCATTTGTTATTTCAATCTTTTTAATAACAATAGACATTATGAAATAATATCTATCAGTTTGTGAATTTTAAGGGTACAAACTAAGTATGGAGTCTTTATTTGTTTCTATTCATAAACAAATGTTCTTACTGTAATCAGTTTTATGCAAAATACACTCTTTGACATCTTTTAATGCAATATAGGCTAGTCATTTTATATCGGTTTCAAGTGGTTCTTCCAATGTTTTTTTTTTCATTAATTTAGACTTGCACATTGGTTTTTATTGCATTAGATTGAAGTGAGGATTTTTATTTACTTCTTTCGTTATAAATTAGATTTACTTAAATTCGTCTTTGTAAGGTAATAATGTACTGTAAATGGGAACTAGGTTATAATTTCGTCCAATAAATTCAGAACAAGAAAGGAAACTGAATAACAATTACGCTTTTAAAAGGAGAACAGGAAAATCGCCATTGAACATGTCAACTTTCTTTGTTACAAAACAATGGAAACTGCATAAGAATTCTACTGGAAGAGAATCGTAATAGGGAATCATGATTCATCATGGTCTCAGGTTCAATGTACAGCCGTTTTTTGTACACTAATTACCGAAATTTTTGTTAAAACGTAGGTTTCTTCTAGTACCAACTAATCATTTATTTTTCGTAAGTATTGGTTTCAAAGGTATTTTTTATATTAAATGAATAAAAGTTTCTATAAGTATTCTATCATTATGTTTGCTTTAATCCAATAATCTAATATATATATTTCTATATTTTAAATTATAGATCACACTTAATTATTCAGAAGTATATCGAAAAGTAAATCGATTGCTGTAATACACTATTCGTAAGTATTTTGAGATATTTGATAAAAAATTAATTTTTCTCTACTAATATATTATAATATTGAATTTACATTAATTCAATTTAATTAAATTTTTTTCTTTTAGTGTATAATACTCATATTTATTTTATTTTATGCATATATATTATAAATGTGGTCGTTCTTTATTCGTTGTTATTTATTTATTGAACAACTTAAACACTATACAATAAGATATATATTATATTATATTATATTATATTATATTATATGTAGTATATATTATATACAAAAAGAAGTACAACTTCTAAAGCGCGTACATAAGTACACGCACCCAAAAAATTTTATTTATTTCATAAATGCCCTCTTCTCTAATAAACAATGAAGATTTCGTGAAAGTGCTGTCCATAAGAAAAAAAATAATTTTTGCTGCTACTACTAGAACTCACTTGTTCGAATAAACAATCACAGCGCAACTGACGTGATTCAAGCTTCCACTGTGCGCACTCACCTGCATGAACCAGCAACCTGCAACCAGCGCCGTCTACGAACATGCAACGAACGACCTGCGACCAGCGTTCACTATGCGCGTACCCTAAGATATATTCTTAACATGACTCCTGATTCATAAAATTGTTTTGTTCTTAAGTTACGGTTGCATACAAAACACTGTAATTTCTCTTTGTTTTACAGTTAGTCTAATTCTGTTCCTAATGCTAATAATATTATTAGAGAATACAGCATTCTTCCGTTTCCTTAGGAAAGTAATAACGCCTCCCTATACTTGACGACTTCATACGGAATATATGTTGTAACGACTGTTACGGAGCTGTACCGAAGAGTCGAGCGCGTTTTTTCTACCCGTTACAACGATAGTCGAGCAGGTGTAGCGATTCAGTCAAGGCCTCACAGAGTACCTTCCAGATTATTCTACTGAATACTTTTAAATATGAAAATTATCCTTACGCCGCAGATGGAAAGTTATTCTGGAACACCTGTACTACCTATAAAAGCAAAAGCGGCTGGCTTTGTCAGTTCAGTTACAGTGAGCGGTTTCTTTAGTGCGGATCGAGTGGTTGTCGAAGTGTTGTGGAAAGTGATTACTGTGATATTGTTAGTGCACAACTCTATTACTTGACATTACTGTTGCGTGTGGGCGAATTTAATTAATAATAATATAATAATTTAATTATTTACTAATAATATTTAGTTGTATTACAAACAGCGATTAAAATTAAATAATGGAGTAAATTTAGTCAATACTTTGCACAGGTATCACAAAGATAATTACTTGAACATAATACGTTAGACTTTCAAAACAAAAATTGAGAGACATATAATAGTAAATGGCAAAATACGAGAAAAACAATTGCTTTAGAGTAGGTAGATGATAGTAAAATCGTTAGGGGGTGGATTACAATATGCATGCTGCAAGTTGTAACACCATGTTGAAACATGCTTGTGCGACCCGTCAAAAATCAACTTGTATATTATACTGTGAGCTTAGAAATCTACTATTTTGTATGATTTTAATTCGTACAAAATTTTCACATATATCATTACTCTTCAGAAGTAAATAAGAAACCTGATCTTTGAAAATAATCGTTTGAAGAGCATAAAACTTATTCAAAAAGTTGAAAATAATGAACCCGTAAAAAACGCGTTACGCGCTCAATCTCCGTATGTTACTGACGTCTGGAGATACCCTGCCACAAAATTGGTCATTATATTTTATCTTATGAAATTCTAACAGAGCTGTTGCAAAACGCCCCTATTGCAAACTACCCTTTCTTCTCATATACATAAAGTTTTATGAACTTGGTGTTTTCCTTCCGCCTTTCAACAGTATGGTTCGACAAAGTGCACACTTTACACAAACGTAAAATATAAAAACTCACGACAGTTCTTAGCATTACGCAGAGCGCAGTTTACCCAGCGTGTAAATATAGACGCACGTTTTCTTCTGGTCCTTATGGCTATTATAACACAAAGTACAGAAACTATATAACAATTTTTGTATTCAATAACCACGAAATATTTTTTAGGGAAATATTTTTTGAATTTGAAAATGCTTAATACTTTCTGGATGTAAATATTTTCCTTACTTTGTTATACAAGGGAATGAATTTAAATTTTCTATTTAGTTTCTTTTCCCCAGCATTTCTGTGGGTTTTTTATCTTAATAATTAAGCTACTAGTTTGACAATTTCTTATATAAAACACAAAGATATAATTATTTTGACAAATTCCTAATTTGATTACTTTCCACTTATTGTTACAATACAATGACTATAAATCATTACAACATAAATCTCTAAACTACTAAATCACCAAATATTGTCAACGTTTGTGAGTTTACTTAATTAATTTTTGTTTTAATTTACGCTGTCCTTAAATCGTTAAACAGCTTAGAACGTGATTGTATAACATTACTGTACATTTATATGATCTTTGATTTATGTAACCTCTACTAGCGTCTCTTGTTTTTATTGGTGCGGAGATTGTAGTAATGGAGATAACTAATTACTGCTAGAAATTTGAAAATGTATACTAAAATTAATTAATTAAAATTGCTAAATTAATAGTAAATAATAATTGTAAACAAAGTTAGTGATTTATTTGGTGATAACTGGAGAATACAGTACCCTGGAGAATAATATTACACCTAAAATGCAACTAATGTTTGTTATAGGAAAAGTAGTAACTGCTAGTTCTTAGAGTTTTGTTGGAGAAAATTGAAAACAGAGCTTTTGTTTTGAATTAGACTTTCCTCAAGAGAATAACGAAATTACCTTCGTTACCAGAAGTTTTTTTTTTGAAAAACTTAGAGTTAACTGATTTAAGAGGACGAGAGATATGCACTATCTCATCTTTGAATACTTAACCCCTTTACCAAATTAAAATAATATAGTACATGTATAGTAATGAATACACTTAGAACAAATATTAATAATACATACGAGTCATACGCGTTATATATAGAATATACAACTTTTAGTATAATAAAATAATCTTTATTTTATTAAAACCATCTAATATTATAAATTTTTCATTTCATTTAATGGATTTGAAATGACTATTCAATTATAAACAGACGGATTACTGAAGTAAATATTAAGTTATTACTGAATACGTTCTGTAGTAAATAAAATTTATATTTATTTATTCACAAAGATTTGCAAATTTTTATTATAAAAAATGTGATGTGTTCACCTTTTCTCTCATTTTAATGCAACTGAAATATTACACTCATTAACAATAAACTTTTAAACTGTAAATTTACAAAAGTAATGTATTTAGTAAAATAAATTAAGTACCTAAACGCAGAAATCTCTTACAGACAAAAAGTGCTGTATGAATATTAAACAAACAGTACATGTGAAACTTACACCAAGGTAGTACTAAAGTCAATACTTAAGAAGAGGAAATAAAAGTAAAAGTTCATCCAATAATTCCATATCGCAAGAAAGGAAGTATGCTGAAAAGGCAATATCTACGCCACAGCAAAACAAGAAAAGGAACACACTTTTAAGTGCATTAGAATTTTTATCAACATTAGACTTTTCTACATCTATTTTGTCTTTTATTTTCTTGAAAAAATATTTATGCTTAATCTTTAAAACGCTACTGACAAGTATACATGTTCGCCACTCTTTAATTATTTCTTCAAGTAAATACTATTTTGCATATACTTAGAACTTTACTTTTTCCACTTTTGCATCAATTCTTTAACGGCGGTTGTGTATTTCATTTTGATGATGTTTTTGGGTGTATTTTCCTTCAGAAATGGAAGACAATTGCAAGAATGGTTTATATAAATTCTAACACTTTATTCTACGACTACAAAGTATCCTGAATATATGCGACTGCATAACACAAAAATTTCTATGTTTGGCTTCCACGTCATTGACTTGTATACTGGTGACTTCCATTCTTACCGCGTAACATAGTAAGTTATTTTCATACATTGTGTACTCTCCCTGTTTCGACATGTAGTTCACAGTTCAGAATATTCTAAGGCCTGCATATATTTTATATTATATGTTTAAAAATTCACACAGACACATGCACACATACACACACACACACACGCGCGCACAAAATGGCGCGCTTCCGGGTTTTATTTCTTTACTAAGAAGGATTCTACATATTTGAATTTAACGTTTTAATGCAGATTGTGTCAGTTAATGAAGCAGTCTTAAATGTGTGTATACAGTGTAAGTAGAAACTATAGTTTTAAACTGGTTGAAAGTATGACAATTATATTACCAACCACTAAATAACAGAAAGGGTTTTAACGTTTTAAAATCTATAACGTTTCTGTATAATATTTACCGTGTTTCTTCCGTCGTGTGACTTCGTGTTGCGTTCGATTGATTTACGCGTTTCGAAACATATGTTTCGTCTTCAGAAATAAAAATCACTCTTAGCGAGGTCGTTAAATACTCAAATTGCAAATAAAGAAAAACAAATCCACACATATCCGCGTTACTTTTTTTTTTTTTTTTTTTTTTTTTATTGGAGATCTGTAAGCTGTTCGACTGAGCGAACATGCGTTACATGAGTGCGCACTCGAGTCGGACCGATCGGACACTGACTATCAATAGCTACCGTGTAGACTGGTTTATTGCAGTATCATAGAGCGGGTTTGATTTGAAATTTAAATGATGGTTTAGCACGAAGTCACGACTGTGTACGTCATTGTACGCTCTATATACTCATCTTCTTTATACTTCGTGCTAAACGATCATTTAAATTTCAAATCAAACCCGCTCTACGATACCGCAATAAACCTGTTTACACAATAGCTATTGACAGTCAGTGTCCGATCGGTCCGACTCATGTAAGGCGGTTATGTGTGGATTTGTTTTTCAATATTTGCAATTTGAATATTTAACGACCTCGCTAAGAGTGATTTTTATTTCCGAAGACGAAACATATGTTTCGAAACGCGTAAATCAATCGCACGCAACACGAAGTCACACGACGGAAGGAATACGGTAAACATTATACAGATTTTGTCAATAAGTGACTTGGATACCAATTCAAACATGTCTTTCAAGTTCTATAACGTTTGTTTCACTATACATTGTTACGCCATTACAGAACGCTCTACATGCTTCTCAGCTATCCCAGCAGAGCCCAGCTGTAATGTTGTGTGCGCACGTGACACTTAACTTACGTCATACGGAACATTTTCATACATTGGATAGTGTTGCTCGATAAGCTCCTCAACTGGCCCAACGGTGCGTGTTTCTGCCAAGGCAGCGCTGAAGTATCATCTAGAATTTTAAAGTGCTTGTTAAGGACGCATATTATAGAACCCTGCAGACTATAAATAGCCTGCTGTTTAGTTCAGTTTACTTCGCGCAAATGCTCTGTGCGTACAACAAGTTGTTAGTGAAAAGTGAGTAATGTGCGGGACTCTATTAGTTGTCATTATTATTGGTGCGGATAAACAACTTTAATTATTGTACTACTATAATCTTGTTTTTTTTTATGAAACAGTCAAAAAATACCTTTAACCCTTTCAGACCCAGCAACTGGGATGATGAGATAAAAATTATTTTTTGTTTATTTTTACTAATTTGCCACTAAATAACATATATAATATGATTTTATAATATTTTTATGCTAACTGAATTGTCCTTGATCATGGACATATGTACTCGGGGGCTGTAATTGATAGTACTCGAGGAATAATAAGAGAAATACACCTGGATAGACTCTTCTATTTGTCTTTATTTGTAATTGTAAATTAAAACAAGATATTTTATTATACAAATTTAAAACATGTTATTAACACAAAATAATACAAGAAAGCTGTTATTACATATAAAATAATGCATACTAATTGATATGGAATGTTCTGAAACAATTACGATCTTTTGACAATGACAAATACACATTGCATTTCTCACATCTATAATGCGATCTGCCTTTACATCCAATGGTTTTACATCACCCAGCTTCCTTTTTGCCACAGTGCACAGGCAAGTGATCAATGGTATCCAGTCTTACTGAAGCTGGGGGTCGTTTTTCATGATGAGCTGCCAGTGTATGCAATTCTACCTCATTGTCTTCTAAGCTTGGTCTTCCCCTCATTGACTGTTGTTCCTGACTGAACTAAGGCATAAGCAATCAACATTCTGAACTCGAGCAGATCCATTTGTGATTTTTTATCAATCTTACATATGCTGCAGTCTCTTTTGTACTCCAACCAACCATTGCATACTGCAAGATCAATAAAATGAAATATTACCCTTAGTGTCCATTTTCTTGATCTGATAAACGTTCTGTATAATTCTAGCAGGAAATCTAGTTTGTCTGCTCCTCCCTTGGAATGATTGTATAGTTGAATCACCTCCGGTTGTACTACATCAACGTGTATACTTTTTTGTTCTTATCCCATCGCTTAGTTACATTGGTTGTAAGTTACCAATTTCAATAAAATTGGATGCCATAGTAACTGGTCTATTATCAAACCAGCGTACTAACACTATATCATTATCTGAGCTTGTTAGTTCCTGCATTGCTCCCCTTCCTCTTCTCATCAGATCCTTCTCAGACATGAATGGAGGTTTTGCAAACCAATTAACCCGTGCTGTACCAGCTGTGTTACTTTACATCCTTTTTAGAGTCTGTAACAAATGATATGTTGTAAAAAAATTATCAATATACATACGTGTTCCAGGACTAACTGTATTCTGACTCAGATCTAAGACAATAGATGGTCCAAGGCCATACTGAGACATAATATTGCGATCAATCTCTGTTGACTTTCCCTGGTATAAAATAAAATTATATGCAAGTCCACTCTTTCTACACAAAACAAACACCTTTATTCGCCATGGATTTGGTTTCCCCTTTGTGTACTCTTTTGCTGAGTGCTTACCCTTAAATGGAATTATCTGTTCATCTACACAGACATTTTTTCATGGCTTATTTCTTGACATCTCTTTACAGCAGCATTGATCACTGGCCTCACTTTTTTGAGCTTATCAGTGTTATTTACATCAATTTCTAAATTATTTATTACATGTAAATTATTTCTTAGCTTAAAAAACCGGTTTTTAGTCATTGAGTTTTTGAAGAGCCCTATTCCGAGCATATTTTCCCAGTATAATCGAATCCTAGGAAATTTCAAAGAACCAATTGCTAAATGAAGACCAATAAGGACTTTGATTTATGTTTTATTAGTGTTTTTGAAATTAACAGTTCCTTTTTGAATTGCATATATATTAGTCATCTCAACCATAGTATTTATGAGGGAATCTGTAATGTACCTTTTGAAATATACAACTGGATCTTCAGGTTTCGTAAAGTGTGAGTTGTCTGGTTCTTGCCAGTTGCATTCCGCAGGCATAATTTGAAGGTGGTGACGCCACTTGATATCTTCTTTTGCAGTGAGCAGAAACAGATTATCTTCCACTACCTTTTTTATATTCCTCGTAATCTTTTGCCACCTCTTCTTCAGCATGCTCTTCATTACTGTCACCCAAGGAATCTTGTTGAACAGCATCTGCTACAAAAATAGTAAAATTAATATTTGTAGATTCTACAGTATTTGTAAATTGTTCAGCATGTGTAGTACTTGAGCATCATTGTGTGTATATAGATATTTTCTTTTTCAAATTGAATAAACCACAAAAATACATTCTAATCACATCTATATGAAGTTATTGAAAGGTTAAAGGAATGTAGTGAGTAAGCATACTAAAGAAAAATCAACAAACCAACCAGCAGTTTGGAAATCATAAAATAAAATCTTATACAAAAACTGTGTTTACATCTCAACAATGGCATTTACCTTTCTCTGAATCAGTTGCAGACTTAGGAAGTGCAGTAGAGTCTTCTTCATCACTGTCCTCAATATCGGAAATATCTGATACATCACCCTGCATTAATTTATCCAATAGGAGTTGAGCAGAGCGTGTAATTTTAATCCCTGGTACCTCTCCAGCATGTCACCATATTGAACCAGCCTCATTTCTCATATTATGTTGTTGTTGACCTGGAATTCACATATAAATTACTCCTAAGCTTGCAGAGGAAATATACTAACAAGTACATAATTTTTGTTGTATAATATATTGCTTCAACATGAGAGTAAGGTAAAATTCGTACAATATGACATAAATTGTACTTATATTATGTTTTAGAATAAATACATACACCGATGTTTCTACAGGCATATTTATATAGATGACATTTTTACACCTCTTAGTACATTTGTACATGATCATGTACACATACTTTTGAGGTTATGTTGTGACTAGGTAACCAACTGGTACCAATGTACACGATTATGTACATCAATATTTAACTGCCATTCAAATATTTATTTGTTCTTATTTTTAATTTTAATTATAATATTGTTAATTTTACACTTTCAGCATCAAGAATTGCCTGTTACACTAGTTGTAGCAATGATAATAATATAAAATAATAGTAATAAAAAGAAGCCTTACCTTGATCAGAATATGAATGGTCTGCCATGATGTCAACAATGTGTTGTGTTCTCAAGTGCAGCCAACTTACACAAAACGAAATAATTATTTTCCCTTCCAGATGTGTCCATGAACATGTACAAATGTTCCAAAGGAAGACATAATGGTATACTAAAATAAAAATGTATAAAAAATGGCGTGTCCATGATCATATACAGTGGGTCTGAATGGGTTAATAATGTATAAAGGATTTTCAGTACTTACAAGTACACCTCTAGGTATTCCAGTCGGTGATTTTCTTAGTTTTTCATCCGAGATGCATTTTGGAACAGTTGTGTTCCATCTTCAATCGGAATCATTGAGTAAACTTACATATATAAAAAATTTCCTCTCAGGTGAACGTCGTCGACACAGGTACATAAAACATACAGGGTCGGCTACCGTATGACGTGCGGGCAACAAATGCTGGCTAGCTACGATTATTTAAATTCGGTTTTTGTTGTAATGTTAACGTTATTTTTAAAATTTCTAAGTGTTGTGTTTTTATGTGTTGTTAAGTGTTATGTTTTATGTACCTGTGTCGACGACGTTCACCTGAGTGGAAATTTTTTTATATATTTACGTTTACTAAATGATTCCGATTGAAGATGGAACACAACTGTTCCAAAATGCATCTCGGATGAAAAACTAAGAAAATCACCGACTGGAATACCTAGAGGTGTACTTGTAAGTACTAAAAATCCTTTATATATAATCTTGTTGTATAATGTGTTGATTACAAACAGTTAATTTAGATAATTAAAGCTAGTTTTTAGCGACTTCATTGGTGTCTTGTCATTTGTTTTCCACTGTACCATACGTCGATCAGTAGACTGTCGTAACTATATATATATATTTGATTCTAATAATTTGTTACACATAGTTGCTTTATTTCAATATGGCTGTAGCTGTGTTAGTGTTTTAGTAAAACATTATATTGGTAAAGTAAATTCGATAATATTGAGTAATTTGTGAAATTTATAAAAATTTTACATTGGTTTTTAACAACACAAAACGTCCTAATATACGATATTAATTGATGACTTGTTAGGCACTTGGTGAAACATATTAATACAAAGGTTTTGTAAAATATATAAAAACACTTGGTAAGTTTCACAAATTTTTTAATTAACTCTGACAGCTGTTTCGACTAACTAAGACATTGTCAAAGAGGCGAGTGAATGAAAATTACTGATTACAGGATGTTAGTGGAGTGTAGGTGGTGAACATCTGTTTAGGGCGTATCTGGAACATCTGTGTTGTGATGGCGAGGGGGGTGCAAGAGGCAAGGGAATGTCAGGTGTCTTTAAAAACTAAATACAATCATGAATGCAAAATATAAAATTAACTGAACTAAATATAAACTGAATGCAAAATTTTAAATAATGATGAACATTCAAAATAATTATTTCGAATAAAATAAGCACTGAGTGCGCTGTTGGTTACCGTGCGGTGTACACCGAAATTTGTTGTGTGCCTACTTTGTGTAGTGTAATTGTGTTTTGTGTTATGTGGATTTTAATATTTTTAATATATTGACGACTGTGCCATCGTATGATGGTATGAGGAGACTTTTTTAAATATTCTGAGGATGGGACAAGTGTCCCGAAACATGTCAATTGTATAAAGACATTTACTTAAGCCACAGACGGTGAGTTGCATAGCGTTTAGTTGATTATAATTATTGGGTTATCATAAATCAATACTGGTAACGAATTATTTTCGTTTATTACCTTTTGCAAAAATAAAACTTGTATATTCTGTAAAAAACTGTTAACCAACCATAATTTATCTTGTTGTAATAATTAGCCTCGAGCAAAAAATAAACTGAATATTCAGGCAGTTGATTAAAAGGAAAAAACACGAGATGTAAGATTCGATGTCAGTACTTATTATGTATTATTTGATGTTGTAATTTTCTATGTATTGTGACTCTAATTTTGTAAATTTGTAAACTTGTAATTCATTGTATGAATGAATGTATGCGTGCTAGTTAAACTGTGTGACTACTTAAGGTGTACTAAAAAGTGTGGAACTTTCAGTTCATAGCTTGGTTCGACCTACGGGAGAAAGGAACCCGAACATCAACCCGTCTGCAGCATTTTCCTTTTAAGATCTTCCGGAATGGACACAACATCAGTCCACGACATGAACTGAAAAAACACACGGACGTCGCGACGAGCTGCGCCAGGTTACGAACGGAGCACTTCAAACTACCGAGTAACTGTAATGATTAGTGACACTCTGCAGGAGTTATTGTGCGAATAACAAAAAAAAAGAAAGAGTAAATCAAATTTATTACCTTAGATGACGTGAACTAATATCTTTTTAATTAAAGTACTTTGTGGTGTAAGATAATACAAAACAAGTTTCATGTACGATTCATAGCTTGGATGTTGTTTGTTGCCTGGTGTAAACTGGCATTGATTTATGATACTATTTAGTTCTTGTTAGTCGATTAACCCTGCTTTTAACTTACGCCACTGTTAAATTTTAGTAAACTATTTGATCAGTATATAATCTTTTGGTATTTAAATTAATCAAGTTATAATTAATGCACTAATTAATCTTTCACTGGCTGATTTATGATTGCAAATATTTCGAGGCTCAGTTTAGATTCAAATAAACGGGCTGTGACCCTCTCTGCTCACTGATTGGTGATATTAAGATCTATTTAATGCACTCACACCCCTCCCTTGATATTTATGTAGATATTATGGTTGCTTTAGGTACATTTTGTAGTAAGTAAGGAGACATTAGTAGTAGTAGTAATTTAATTATTTCTAGTGTATTTTGTGTGTCACGTTTTTGGGGCTCAGCAGTATAACGTGGCTCAATCTGAATTACTTTTGAAAATTTTAACTCTTGTCCGTGGTTTTGGCAGCATTCATCTTCCCTAAATTCGCGCAGTTGCTCTGGTGTCTTTGTCATCAATGAGCTATCAAAGTCATTCAGTCTAAGCTACCAGTGATAAAATTATTAAATTTTATCTGTGAGTCACGTAGAACTTTATACATTTAGTAAAAAGTACTAAAGTCAACCTTATAATGAAGAATATATAACCAAAGTAATAAATTATTTAAGTCTCGTTGTGTGGACGACAAAATTCTAATTAAAACTTACGCGTTCTTAGTTATATAAATGTTTAGTTGCAAAGTCAACAACAAACAATATATAATTGTATGAAGAGTGACGTAGTTCTCTACAACTGTACACGTTTACCACTTATTCGTTGTTTTTTATCAGCTATCTGAGGACCACATTCCAATTTCAATTCTTTACTATCTGTTCTTTTTTTGTCTCCAATATTCTTTCATCTTTTCACTGTCTCTCTTCTTCCTGTCTTCAGTCCACTTTGAACCTGCGTTTTTCTCTCTCCTACCCTGGACTATTAATCTTCTATTTTTAACACTGTTGCCTGAAAAACTTCTCTTTCAATTGCTTCTTCTGCGTGTACATTACTTTTTTTTCTAAATCCTTTTTGAGGTCTTTAATCCAACTTGATGTTGACTTCTTCCCTTACAGATATTTGAAGATTTGCTTTGTCAACCTATTGTCATCCATTCTATATAAATGTCCAAAAATGAATAGTCTTCTTTTCTTCATTGTTTTTGTTATATTTTCTATACTTTGATAATTAAAATTAAAACTATAGTGATTTTACCTAACTGTAAATTGGTTTCCATGGACATTGGACATAGTTAATTTATATACAAATATTCCTGTTTTAGAAACATTACACATTCTTAAGAACAATTTAATTAAGACAGGCATTCTAAATCAAATACAGATAGATGAACTCCTATTTCTATTACAGATCATATTACAATAGAATTATTTTACTTATGATAATAAGTTTTTCAACCAAGAAGACGGATTAGCAATGGGCTCACCTCTCAGTGGACGTTTAGCTGAAATTTATCTTAACTATTATAAAAATAAATATTTATTATCTGATTATAACCGTTTTTATGATAAAATAATTTTGTATACACGTTACGTGGACAACACATTCTTAGTATTTAACGGCACTCACAGACAAATAGATATGTTTTTCAAATTTATGAACGGCATTAATCACAACATTAAATTCACCATGGAAATGGAAAACAATAACTGCTAGAATTTCCTTGAAGTATCTGTACAAAAACGAAATACTCTTCTCGCTTTCAAAATATACAGAAAACCCACCACAACAGACTTGGTTATACATGCTGATTCAAATCATCCGTATACACAAAAAATGAAAGCATTTAATGCACTTGCACACAGATTAGTGAATATACCTATGAACACTGAGGATTATAATGACGAAGTCAACACAATAAAACACATAGCCATAAAAAATGGTTATAAAAGTGAAATGGTTGATAAAATAATATATAAACACCTGAAAAAATTAAATAGTAAAAATGTTGCAAAAAGTAAAACTCAATATTTTTCAGCAATATACACAAATATACTCCCTAATATAATAAAAAATGAGTTAAAAAAGTTAAATATCAATGTTTCATTCAGGACCACTAATAAATTAAAAAATATACTTAAACCACGAGTTCCAACCTTAACAGAAGATTGTTCAGGTGTGTACAAAATTAGATGTAGTGAATGTGATATTTTCTAAATCGGACAGACGGGCAGAAGATTCATCGATAGATTTAGAGAACATCTACCACAGAAGAACCCTAACAAAACCACATCAAATTACGCACTTCACCTTATAAATAAAAACCATAATTACACCGGGTTTAAAGAAAACATGGAACCTATACACATCTGTAATAAAGGTCATTTTTTGAATGCCCTAGAAGAATTTGAAATTTACAGGGCCTCAAAAATACATAAAGAACAATTACTTAATGACCAGCTGATATTTAAGTCTAACGCGCTCTATGAGACCGCATTGAAAATAAGAAGTGAAACACGCGTAAAAGCTAGTTGGCGATCGGAAACCGACCAGTGCACTGTGTCACGTATCATGCGCTTGTGTGTTGTATGTCTTTTATGTTTTTTTATCTAGTTTTATGTGTTACATTTTATGTGCGTTAACATTTTCGACGACCCCTATGCATTAGGGTGAATAAACATTTTACCCGAGGATGGGGATTTATCCCCGAAACAAGTTGTAAAACATATAACAGAAGATCGCTTAGCGGATTAAATATAAGGTAAATTATGTAAAATATCTCTAGCGTAAATTCTTTTCTTTTTCAATTTATTGCAGATTTGTGATCTGTTCGACTAAGCGAACATTGAACAAATTGCTGACAACACACATAAAGGATTGAAGAGCTGACCATTGGCAGCTCTTCTTGTTTTTGCTAACAGATTAAAGAGATACACAAATTACAAGACTAAATGACAAAAAACATGAAACAAATGAACAAAAATCACTTCCACTTGCTGCTGGCATTATACAATAAATTCAAAATGTTAAACACTGGGCCTATAAGGCACATATACTGGTTGACATTAACACTTAATGTTGACACGAATACAAAACATACAGATACAGTATTAGAGAACAGATATCTCAGACATTACAATACAGATAATACAGTTAATACATTATTAGTTAAACCTGAATGGTAAGTCTAACAGTTTGTGCCTTTTTAGTCTATAAATATCTTTACTATTATCTAACAAATTAATTACCAGGTGGTTTGGATGCTTTTCTAATTTAGAGATGTGAGTCCTGCAGAGGTGCGTGATTTCTTCTCTCACGGTTGGAACTTTGAGGTCGCGGTGTATGGAGTTGTTGGAGACAAGCCATGGAGCGTCGACTATTGACCTTAAAGTTTTGGAGTGAAAGCGCTGGATAATCTCAAGATTACTCGTACCCCAAAGCAATACCCCAAAGTTGAATACCGTAACTCCATACCGGTTTAAGAACTGCTTTATAAATTAACAGTTTGTTGACGAGACTTAAACGTGATTTTCAGCCTATCAGCCAGTAGATGTTTCTCACTTGTGATTAAGTTCAAACTTATTAGAGGTTATATGTTTTCTCCATGTTAGTCTCCTGTCCAGATGCATCCCAAGGTACTTTGCACTTTCAGCTCGGGGTATTGGTTGACCGTTAAATATTACTGGAGGGCAGTTAGCCTTACGTGTGGTGAAGGTAATGTGTACTGACTTGGACGAATTGATTTTTATGGGCCATTTATCAAGCCATACCTGAACGCTGTTTAATGATTCTTGTACCATAAAAGATGCTATTGAGGGGTCTGAGTGTGTTGCTAGGATTGCTGTGTCATCGGCATAGGTAGCAACAGTGGTTTGACGTGCTGACGGTAAGTCCCAGGTGAACAGGAGGTACAGCAGAAGGCCCAGGACACTACCGTGCGGAACATCTGCCCCACTGGCAAACAGGAGAATAGCGTAAATGGGATTAGATTTTGTGACATGTTAGTCGTTTTTAAATTACTTTAATATACGAAACTGGGAAATGAAAGTAGTCATCATGATTAATCTAACATAATGTAATCAATATCTATCAAGATAAATTGGCATTTTACATTGATCTTTTTTGATATAATCAGTGTTTTGTAACACAGTGTTTTATAAACTCTTCTCCTCAGAAACGAGCTATGGCTCTGACATGCAATTGTAAGGAAAGCAGTCTTTGAGTAAATAGACTGTTAATAGACTATATTAAAGTCGTATTCGGTAAAATGACGTCTAGATTACTTGCAAAAATATTCTGGAGCGTAATAATAACTATGGAACAGTATTGCCACTCGATCTACGTGATACAAACATGCATATGCAACACCATTTACAAAATTGATGTGATTAATACTTTACGTCGACCTGAGAAATGGAATTTCTGTTCGTGTCTGTTTTCAACAAACTCCCGTCACCTCACACTCATACTCACTTGACAGCATGTCAAGTAAGTAATTGCACCTTTTTTTTCTATTTTTCCTTGTACTTCTTTTCTACTTTTGCTTTAAATGTAATTCTCAATGAAACAGGCATAGAGGTATGGAGAAAAAGATGCGGTAAACTTGGTATACAAGGAGAGATATACAAGTTTACCTTTTCTGGATAAAAATTTCTTTACCTGAATAATAAATAACATATATGTAAAAATTAATTTGGATTCTTGTGTATGACTCTAAGTGCGCTAGTGATACGCATGCAGCAAAACATAATAATATTTTCAATGATAATAGAAAATATTATTAAATATCCTAAACAACAACCAAGACTAATCATATTGAAAATTTTTTTTATATTGTATTAAATGTTTTTAAGAGACTATATAAAAAGGAAAGTAAATTACTTGAAATGAACTTGCAATTAGGCAGTCGCTTTTAGGGGCGGAAGTAGGGGCGGAAGTATCTACCACTCAAAACTCGTTTTCTTTATAATTATTTATTTATTTTAGAATTACTCAAATAATTAGAAAACTAAAACCACATAGGAAAACACAATACAGACGCACGAAACTTATAAGGAACACAAGGAATAACCAATCTGAATGGCAGCTGTCACCAAAGTACGGTGGCACCACCACGTATGGTCACCTTTATCAGAGGTCACCTGTATGCCCAGCCACTTTTCTGATGAATGGATTTTATTTTCTGTAAGATAATGTGAATTTCCCCTTTATTAATCTTTTCCCATGTGGGTCATCTCATAACGGGTTCGTTCAGTTGCTTAGTGATTTCCATGTTGACTCATCTGGGATACAATACAGTCGACAAGATAGTTTGACAATACAGATTTTTAAGAATACTCAAATAGTGTTCATACCTGACCCAACTGAAACGACCTAGTTGTAAGCACCTGTGTGCTTGTAAATTTACAAAATGCTATTTATATGCAATAAACTGCTGACGCCTCCATAACACCGAAACAGTAATAATAAATTTTTAGTTATAAGTGAACTGAGTTATAAATGAACGGTTTCCAAATAATACATTCTAGATCGTATATCATGTGCATGTCTTGCTAGGACACAGTCGCATGTGTGTCCAATATTGTTCGTATGAATTGTTGGGGTGTAATACGTTTCATCAGTTATAATAGTAAACTGAATAGCACAAGTGCGCAACACAAGTACAATTGTACAAAGCTAGAGGATGGCGCTGTTCTATACTGAGTAGGCCTATTGTCTGAGCAGTTAACGCCTTCCATGCTTGTGACATGAGACAGTGTCATATGACTTGGCATATTGCGTACTGTCAGCATTTCCACAGAGCACGAAACAAAGCTGCTCGGCAGGATCGCACGCATCGTTTGTGTAACAGTAAATCAAATGTCACACAATGATACATTTAACACAACCCCCAGCTTTCTCTTAGTCACTGTATTGTTGTATTATACATCTTCCATATAACCTGTAGACATTCTTGTAGAGAATGTGATACGATATGTATATGTTACGACCGTCTATTTGATCGTCGTATGGAAAACAATATACAAGACACTGATTAAGTCGCTAATCACCAGATTTAATTATCACAATTAAGCAGTTTGTAATCAACAAGAAAGTCTCTTACAACAAATCAAATAAAAACTGTTCACACGCAATAATAATGTCAACTAATATAGTCCCGCACAATTGTAAAACACAACACTTCGCCACAATACTACAAACCGCACTCGAATAAATCGCCACTAAAACTGAACTAAGCGTCGCTGAGTACTTGTATTTATATCCTGCTAAAATTGCAGAATAGTCTACACTACGCGTCAAGAGCGCTACTAGAAAAGACCAGAACGTAAATGATTGCGGCCTTGCACACAGCGCGCGCGGCCTGGTGAAATCTGGATCAGTCTCGGCTACGGACGCGTGACAAGTGTCACGTAATTGTCCTTCGTCTCAAAGTAGCAGCAATATGTACGCGCACACACACATTATAGCCGGGCTCCGCTGGAATAGCCGAGAAACACGTAGGTTGTTGTGTAATGTGGTAACAACATAAAGATTTGGTTACTTGGACCAATATTAAAAGTATTGTCAAGTTATTAGGCACGTAAAAAAAAATTGAAGAGGAAAATCGGGTAGAGAAAACTGGAGATCCCAAAACAGTTCAACCAGGCTGCAAAATACAGGTTTTTACAATTTGAAATGGAAAAATATAGAAGGTAGGAGTCTGTGACTGTGATGGAAGAAGACAGCGATACCTGGAGAAGTCGTGTGTGTGTGTGTGTGTGTGTGTGTGTGTGTGTGTGTGTGTGTGTGTGTGTGTGTGTGTGTGTGTGTGTGTGTGTGTGTGTGTGTGTGTGTGTGTGTGTGTGTGTGTGTGTGTGTGTGTGTGTGTGTGTGTGTGTGTGTGTGTGTGTGTGTGTGTGCTTTCATGAGTATGCATAAATTATGTTAATATTAATTGATGACTCGTTGGGCACTTGGTGAAACATATTAATACAAAGGTTTTGTAAAATATATAAAAACACTTGGTAAGTTTCACAAATTTTTTATTTAACTCTGACAGCTGTTTCGACTAACTTAAGCCATTGTCAAAGACCGAGTGAATGAAATTACTGAACATCTCCCCACTAAATGAATGAAATGCACACACTATCCCCCCCTCGCCATCACAACACAGATGTTCCAGATACGCCTTAAACAGATGTTCACCACCTACACTCCACTAACATCCTGTGTTCAGTAATTTCATTCACTCGCTCTTTGACAATGGCTTAAGTTAGTCGAAACAGCTGTCAGAGTTAATTAAAAATTTTGTGAAACTTACCAAGTGTTTTTATATATTTTACAAAACCTTTGAATTATGTCAATGTTGTCTTTTATCTTCAACTAGGAAATAAGGCAGAGCTGTACGTTATGTTGTTCCAAATCTATTTTCTTCACAGCCATTTATTTTCGTTCTTTCTTTGATGTTCTACATCACACCATACAGTAATTCACTCAAGTAAGGTAGTGACCTAGCTGAAAAGTCGCAGTAAAGTCGTAGCATTGCAAATTACTTCTTCTTTTTACAGTATTTTTTGAGCACATTCTCCTTTTGTCTACACAAGTCAAAACTTTCGGAATAGATATTCCCTCTCAAAAACTAGGTAGTCGAGTCATGTTTGCGAAGCTTGCCACATTTCTGTGTAGCTGTAAACATTATTGCAAAGCACCCCATTTAACATATTTTGTTACATAGTACAATTTTATCGTCTGATGTCCCGCTATCTTTGTATAGGGTGATTCAGTTAGAGGTTACAATTTTTAGTTGGCAATACTGTTTTCTTGTAAAAGATGAACAGCTGATATTTGAAATTAGTCATAGTTAAGTATTGACATTTGTTGCTATGGAGCGGTATTCGAGTCAAGAACGTATTTTAATTATTAAAACCTATTTTGGAAGTGGAGAAAATTTAACCAACACGATTCGCGCACGGTGAAATGACTTCAGTTACCATAAACGTCCACCTCGTGCCGCGGTTAAAAAATTAGTCGAAAAATTCAATAGAACCGGGTCATTGTTGGATGTGCAAAGATCAGTACGTTCTCGTAGTGGCCGCAGTACTCACAAATATCGCCGCAGTGAGTCCCAGTGTCCATGACAATCCGTCGACCTCCATTCGTCATCGTTCCCAGCAGTTGAACCTTTCCTACAGCACCATGCAGCGCATATTAACTAAAGATCTGCATTAGCATGCCTACAAGATCCAATTGACCCAGGAATTGAAGCCAGCAGGTCATAGACAGCACCGTGACTTCGTTGATTGGGTGTTAGAGAACCACCAAGTTGATGGTGATTTTGCGAAGAAAATCATATTCAGCGATGAAGCTCATTTACAACTGGATGGGTATGTAAACAAACAAAATTGACGCATTTGGGAACTTGAAAATCCACGAGCCACTCTCGAACACCCAATTCGTCCACAAAAGTCAATGTTTGGTGCGGATTTTGGGTCGGCGGCGTGATTGGGCCGTACTTTTTTGAAAACGCCCGTGGTGATGCAGTAACAGTCAATGATGAACGTTATCGGGAGATAACAAATTGGATGATATTGATGTTGAAGACATGTGGTTCCAACAAGACGGTGCCAGTTGCCACACAGCGCGAGAAGCAATACAGTTGTTGCACACAAAGTTCCCCGGCTGCGTCATCTCTCGTTTCGGTGATCAACATTGGCCACAAAGATCGTGTGATCTCACGCCATTGGATTATTTTATTTGGGGTTATTTGAAGCAGAACGTATATGCCAATGACCCCAAAACGATTCGAGAGCTAAAGGACGAGATACGCCATGTTATTCATGAGCTGCAGCAGGAGGTATGCCGGAAAGTAATGGAAAATTTCATCAAAAGGGCGGAAGTCTGCAGGGCCGCTCGTGGCAGCTATTTGGCCGATATCATTTATCATGTTTAATGTCAATGTCTAAACAACATATAGAAATAAATACATTAAGAGTTTATCAAAAACCAATGCGTTTTATTTTACATTAAAATTGTAACCTCTAATTGAATCACCCTATAGAATGACATCAGTTTTTATAACTGATGTTGACAAGAATGGCATAAATAATCTTGCAAGGAGAGTTATGGAATGGATCCCACCAGGAAGAACAAAAAGAGGAAGACAACCTATCACCTGGATAGAAGTAATTCAGACTATAATGAGGGAACGAGAAATTGAGATCTTTGGATGGACAAGCAGGAGTGGAAGAGGAGAATTCAATAACTTCTGTAATCTTTGGTTCCGTAAGATACGTAAATATTGTACAAGGGAATAATAATAATAATAATAATAAATATAATAATAATAATGTTGACGAGTCGTGGCATTTGGATAACGATTTGTGTGAGTCGTGTTCCTTAAAATCAGTGTACTCGAATGGTCTGTCTGAGGTTCTTGTTGTCTCCACACTTAAGAATGTTAGCAACCCGTTTACTTCTATTTCCATAGTCAACTGGATGTTTTGGTGTATATTGTTTAAAAGCTCAAAAAGTAAATGTCGCCCAGAAACGCTCCATGTGGCTACACAGTCTACTCATTATTCGGTTCTACATTTCCACATAACATAATCAGCTTTAATTATATCGCGTCTAAAGGTGCTATTTGGAAATTCGCTGCAACCAAAAAGAGGAAAGCCCATAGCTGCCCGTGAGGAGGTGAATCCGTGAGTTTATAAAACGTTCAATCATGTAAGAAAGATACAGAACTTGGATAACCACGTTTCATCCTTATGAGATAAGGGTCCAACACTTGATGTACTTTGATCACTTATAAAGTCTTCATGAATGGTTTATATGCTAGTAGGGTTTTAATTTCCCACATCACCCACTAGATACAAGTTGTGTTTACGTAGCTCTCAACTTCGACCTGGAGTGAAAATGAGTGCTAGCCGTTCCAAGGATACCAACGTCAATGACAATCGGCGGCCGAAACTTCCTTGTATGCCACGTATCCTGCCTGCAACCGCAATCTTAGGTTCTAAGAAAACGATATATTATTACTAGTATCGCTATTACCATTATGATTAAAATTACTATCATCATTGTCAATAAAGGCAATATTACTAAAAACAGTTTACGAAACTCAGTGTTTAGGAAAGACTCGTGCTTAGTGTGCAGCGAACGTGATAAAAATTAACAAACAATATAACAAGAGTACACAGGTGCTGACAACGGTAAATGCAGCCCTTTGTTATAGAGAATGTTTTAAGAAATAAAGCATGTCACCGACTGTATGGGCCCGACTGTGCCCGGCGATGCCCAAGCACCGCCGGCCACTGGTCGCATCCCGCCCGTGTTCGTTCACGGCGTGAACAACGTCACCGGTTTTTACCGGCGACTGATAGCGGCTACCGGACATTCCCCGGCGAACGTTGACTTGAAGCTCCTTGGGGGCGGCACTGTCAAGATCGTTGTCCGCGGACTGGACGTGTACCGCAGCGTCATGGCGTTCGTGGAATCCGCTCTGTTGCAATTCCACACCTTCTCCCCCAAACACGTGAAGCCTCAGTCTTTTGTGCTCAGAGGCTTGGACGTGGACTCTCCTCTCGAGGGAATTCTCGATGAGCTGCGCGAGCTGGGCTACCTTGTTCGCTCGGTGTATCGAGTATTTGCTCCAGCCACACCAAAGCGTCCAATTCCCCTGGTCCGCATCATGGCAGAGACCAGTGAGGCAGGCGCAAGCCTATTCTCTCTAACGCGGCTTTTTGGATTCCGCGTTAAAGTGGAAAGTATCCGCGCTCCCGGGGCTCTGCCTCAATGCTACAGGTGCCAACGCTTCGAGCACCACTCAGAGACTTGCTCAAACGCTCCTGCGTGCGTGAGGTGCTCCTTACCTCACGCCAGTAAACTTTGCGATGCACCTGCTTTCAAAAGGTGCATCTACTGTGGCGGAAGTCACCCCGCCAACTACCGGGCATGTCCGGTGTTTCAGCGGGAGCTCGAGCGGCGAAAGCCGAAAGGGCGCCTGCCACCACCGAGGCATCCGGTGGATGGTTCTAGACCTGCAAACGAGCAGCCAGGCCCTTCGCCTCCTGTTACGGCTGTCGTGTCTTTCGCCACAGTTGCAAATAAGCAACAAAAACGTAGCAAAGGCACGAAGCAAACACCTGCAGTACTGGCAACCCTAACTCAGGCTCCTTCCCAGGCCCCTGCCCCCCGCCACAGGCGAAAAAGCGCCGAAACCTCGCGGCATCTCAAAAAAGTGAGACACACCAGCTTTTACCAAACATCTCGGTTGTGGAACCTGAGACATTGCAACCCTCCCCAACACCGGAGAATCCTGACCCTGGTTTAGAAGCAGCCTCGCCTAACGCCCCACCCCCGCGGTTTCCTCATGCAGGCAAAAAGAAGAGGCATCGTAAGCCCCGTGGCAGTCGCTCCCGGGCTCCTGCCAACCCAAACGCACAGTCCGGAAAGCCTGCGCATCGCGTTAAGACCGACGTAATCGCATCTGTCCCTCTTCCTAGCACCTCCGCTAGAGGGGCTACACCTGGCCCTAAAGCACCCTTGGCTTTCACCAATCCCCGATAGATAAGTCTCGGCGCTCTTACGCGCAAACAGTCTCCGGGCACTCTGCCTCAAAAGCCGAACCTGACGACTACCAGGCCGTCAAAGACTTCCTTGCGGAATTCGACCCCGCAAAGTTGCCCAGACCTTTAGGTCGATCCGCTCCCGTTTAGAGACTGCCGATATAACCGAGAGGTTCTTGATCTTGGTGGAAGCCGCCACTTGTGTAGGACTTCTATGAGTCGGGTCCTCAAACGAGACCTCTCCATTCTTTCTTGAAACGCCAACGGGCTGGCTAACAAGATCCAGGAACTCCAAGAATTACTGGCCCGACTCAAACACGATGTAGTACTTCTCAATGAGACCGACTTGACCACTGCGAATCGGTTACGTCTGGCCAAATATGTGTGCTATCAAAACGACAGACCGGGCACTGCTGGTGGCGGTACTGCCGTCGCGGTGAGGCTCAGTCTTGAGCATCACCGAGTCTTCTTGCCTGCAACGACTCACACCTGGAAGTCACCGCTGTGGAGGATGTTGAACACTCTAGGCGGTGTACTAAACCGCCGCAAAAAGAGCTCCTTCACCTCGATCTTGTTGTCGCGTTCGATGCACACAGTATGGTCATCATGGCCGGCGACCTGAATTGTAAGCATCGCGATTGGAACAGACGTTTGACTGCCCCAAACGGGAAGCCCTTACGTAGGTTTGCTGATTCACGCAGGGTAACAGTGATTGGGCCCGCCCAACCTACATTCTACCCCTCACAACTCCGCGCGACTCCCGATGTTTTGGACACAGCGGTGATCCAAGGAATTAGCTGCCCGGTCCTGTGTCCGCGCTAACGGAACTATCGTCCGATCATCTCCCCATCTTGTTACACGTCGCTACCCAGCACGTCGTACGCAGAGATGTCAGGAAGGTGGTAGAATGGGACCGCTATGGCCCGGCGTTAAGTCGCCGATTGCCAGAGGCGGGATCACTCGAAACCGTCCGCCAAGTCGACGAGGTCTCGTATCTGCGATCGACGCGTCTTCCAGGATGAAGCCTGGCGTCACGCCCCATTTGCAGCGGATCCCAGAGGAGACGAGTGCTCTCGCTTGCGAGAGAAGTCGCCTCCGGAGACGCTGGCAGCGGACCCGTGATCCGGCCGACAAGGCAGCGTACAACCGGGCGACCGTCATTTTACGTCGTGAAATGCAGGCCTACCGGAGACGCTGTTGGGAACTCGCCGTGGCCCAGGCAGGGACGGATCGGACGAAAGTAGCCCTTACCGGATACCTTCGGCGTTGGTAGGGAAGAGGCGCCGACCTCGTATCCCAGCCATTGCTGGACCTTTCGGTCAAATCCTGGCTCACCCGGAGGCGAAGGCCGAGTACTTGGGCGCGTGTTTTGAGCGACAGTTCGCTCCTAACCCGCCCATGGACTGGGAGTTCGATGAAGAAGTCGAGAACGAATTGGAAGACTTTCTGTCTCTTCCGATCACTGCGGAGACCGAACCCATTACTAGGGAAGAGGTCACAGATCGGCTCGTTGAACTCGTACCGAGAAAAGCTCCTGGCCCGGACGGCGTCTTGAACGCCAACGCCGCTCTAACTCGACTCCCGGAGCAAGGAGTACTTTCTTGGTTACGCTGTTCAACGCGTGTCTAGGACTGGCCTATTTTCCCCAGAAAAGGCGTAAGGCAGGTGATATAGTGATCCCGAAGCAGGGAAAGAACGCTTCCCGTCACGGCAACCTCCGGCCCATTAGTCTACTCTCAGCCACGTCAAAGGTCCTCGAACGTCTTGTACAACGGAGAGTCCTAGACCATCTAAGAAACTTCGATATAATGGTCCCCGAACAGTTCGGTTTCCGTGTGGGGCATTCCACTACTCATCAGCTGATGAGACTGGTGGAATACATCACGGACGCCGGCTGTCGGAAAGAGCAGACTGTCGTCTGTTTCCTAGATGTGGAGAAGGCCTTTGATAGTGTCTGGCACGACGGGCTCTTGTTCAAGCTCCGGGAAATCCAGCTCCCAGATTGCTACATTCGCTTGATCGCTAGCTTTCTGACGGAGAGGACTTTCTGCGTGAGAATAGATGACCATGTCTCTTCCGAGAGACGCATTACAGCCGGGGTACCTCAAGGTAGCGTGCTAGGGCCACTTCTGTTCTCCGTGTACGTCAACGACGCACCCAGAGAGCCTGGAGTCGAGATGGCTCTATTTACCGACGACACGGCGGTCTATACCGCCGATCGGAACGCTGACAGGGCTATCCCACTACTCCAGCGCGCACTCGATGCGTAGTCGACGTGGACGGAGAGCTGGAAAGTTGCCGTCAACGAAACCAAGAGCTCCGCGGTGCTATTCTCAAAGCCCTGGAAAGAACCACGAGGACGAGTGGGACTCGGTAGAACGTACTTGCCCTGGTCGAGAGAGGTTAAATTCCTCGGTGTCCACCTTGATCGTCGGCTCACCTGGCGTGCCCACGCTGAGACGATGCAAAAAGAGAGCGTCCGCTCGTCTCGCGCAACTGTTTCCGTTACTTGTCAACAAGGCTATGACCCGCAAGCTGGGTAAGTTGATCGTCAACGCGTATCTGTTTCCGATCATTACCTACGCTATTCCCGTCTGGGGCTACCTCACAACAGTTCATAAAAGAAAGTTGCAAAGCGTTCTCGATAGGGGCCTTCGGCTAGCGGCCAAAGTCCCCTATCGGGTTTCTTCTCGGCTCTTGAGAAGAGGACTCGGTGTCCGCTCTTTGGAAGACACTGCAAGGCGGCTTGCACGAAAATTTTACGTCCGAGCTGCGAGGACCCAGACAAACCCTCTCATATCTGGCCTTGGCAAGTACCGAACACGTCCAGGTGAATCTTGGAAACTGCCTCGACTGTACTAGTCGACCTAGTACGAGCATGTCGTTCTAGCGGCCATTAAATAATTAAATAATATTCCGTCTGGACAGGATCACTAGGCAGGAGCCCCTACCGGAGGCTCGGTACTAGGAAACCATTGGGTCGTCACACGACGCGCAACCGAACAGCTCTGGCAGTAGTGTTCTTATATTTTTATTTCTCCCTCACTATTCTGAGAACCCTCTGTTTCAAAGTACACACATACGCAGATAAACACATACGTAGTTAAGTAATATTTATTAGGAGACTCGTTAGAAATTTGTAACATGAAACTAATTTCGCTGAAATATGCTCTGAACAAGGTTGCAGAACTGTTACTTCAGAACTCTACAACATTCTACAACCTTTTTGTTTATACTTACTTTGTGAAACCAGTATTCTCAATTCGTGCGAAACTTGGAAAACTCTTACGCTGCCAAGCAATAAATTTAGTTAGCAGGTTGAAAACATTTTGGCATTGTTTCAACGTTTAATCAAACACTCTTTTGGTTTAGTTCTACTTGACGTTTTCACTTTTACACCGGTCTAAAAATAAATGTATGTTATGTAATCCTGCACAATACTACAGAGCTCTGCGTCCACTTTTTACAGAATATTCCTATAAAAATTGAACACATTTAATTACGTTACTTTCTAAATAAATTACAGCTACTTGTTCATAATACAAATAAAGAATATGTTGTATGATATGTGTGTAGCTTTACTAAAAATATATCTGCGGCAGTTTAAAATAAATGTGGTTTGAACACTTTTCTCAATTTGTTTCAAATCTTTGTGCTCTTCTCGGATAGCCATCGGCATGATATGAGGGGTCCATGTTCAAATCCAGCAAAGCGTTACTGTACAATTTATAAATTTGGCACCTTTTAATATAAAAATGTAGCATTTTTTATATAAGATACGGATACATATTTACGTAAATCTAATGCCTACATAGTGCAAAACAATGTTAAATATTTTTTATTTGTAAATATTGTATACGCAAAAGAAATATATTAGCTTGCATTAATCGTTTAGGAATGATACGCAAGCTAAAAATCTTTCTAATTCTGACTACTGTTAATCAATTATAGTCCTTTTAATATTGTAGCGAGAATCCTATCGAACAGCTTAGAACATTCTCCACTGTTCCCCTCGTAAAGTGTGGCAGGGGTTTCGCCAGTTAGTTAGGGGTTTCGCACAAGTAGGTTCCAGCGTGTTCAAGAACACTTGAGATACGCATTAAGTGTCGTGAAGTGAGGATGAAAAACTTCTAGGAAGCGTGCGTTACCTATAAAAAGCCATAGCAACCGGCTTGCCATTTCAGTTACGTGAGCGGTTTTCCTTAGCGCGGATCGAGTGTTTGTCGAAGTACTGTGTGAAGTGTGTTGTGTTATAGTTAGTACGGAATTCTTTATAGTTGACGTTATTATTACGTATGGAAAATTTTTACTTAAATTGTTGTAAGAGACTATTTTATTGATTACAGATTATTAATTGTGCTAATTAAAGCTGGTTATTATTGATTTCATTGATGTCTTGTATTTAGTTTTCCACTTTACCATACGACGACCAGTTAGACCGTCATAACAATGTATCACTATTCATTGTTTACTTTCTGTCACTATTATTCGCAGTTCTCTATTATTATAGCGTTATAATCGTTTCAGTAATATATTTCCCAAATTGTTAATGCATTATTCAATTACTTCATTCCTACAAATTTCAGTATTGAAGTTTTCCTCTTTAATTTTTGTGAATACTCCACACGCTTTTCCAGTCTTTTACAGTTATTAGCTCCAAAGCTGTCTAGGCTCAATTTAGTATATTTTTAATCCAAAAGTTCTATTGTTCCTTGTAATGTCCCACTTACTGCTTCCACATCAAATCGATGGAATTAAACTGAGAATAGTAAGGAGACAAACGAATGACTTCATATCCGTGTTCATAAGCAATTTCACGCAGTTTATACGACCTAGGGACACAATTGTTTTGTCTGACTTTAACAACTAACTCAAATTTGGTCTCGCTTACAGACAAAATGACATTATTAGACTTTAGTTAGCTTACAATATCACATTTTTGGAAGTCATAATAGGAGTGTTACTTATTTGCTTATAATGGTAACTGGGATTTTGTTCATTACTAATAGCTTACATTGAAAGTTCTTAATGCGTCACTATATAGACGCTGTAATGCACAAACGACGCACAAAAATACATTTTTGACATCTGTTAGCGACAAGAGTTTTTGTAATGAACGTTGTAGTTTAATTTGTTTCTTTGTTGTAACTTTGATGCAACTAGAATTTGTGCAAACAATAACTGTAGCACAGATCTAAAAAAAGAAATGATTAATGTGTTTACCAGTTTAATGCAGCCGTGTACACTAATCGTTATAGCTTTGCGTAATATAAATTTTATCTCTCTTAAACCTTGTAAATTAAAATTTATTAAAAGTATATTATTGCTTATTTATATCATAATTTGAGGCACACACGTGAAATGGAAATTCTTAAAAATAAATCATGAACACATATTCGCACTCTTAAAATTGTGCATAAGGTGTTCTTTGGTACAATTAATGTACAACTAAATGTTGGAGACCGTTGACGGGTTGAATGAATAATTTTCTGTAATCAACTAAATATTTGTTTGTGACGATTGCCCACGTATGCAAAATCCTTGTTTTCGAAATACTGCATAGTAAACAATGTTATAAATTCTGTAAAATTGCTTTGATAAATGGATCATATAAAATCCGAATACGTGCAACATTAAAATTGAAAATTTTAACTATAACTTTGTTTTCATTAGGACGATGCAAAGTCAGCGGACAAGACAAATTAATAACAATGACTCATAGATAATAATAGATTGAAATTTCCTTTAAAAACCTAGCAACTTTGTTTTATGATTACGGTTAATCTTAAGTTAATACATGTAATCACTGTCCCTTTAGAAACATTCTACAAACCAAAATGTTTTCAGTGTAGGATAAGATTTTATAAATTTTGACATCACTAAAATAATATTTTACCAGAGAAGTAAAAAAGTTAATTTAAATTACTAATTGGATTATCCTATTCGTTTATCAGTTTTTATGGACACAAATTTCGTAACAAATTAACTACATACTGAAGCTGGTTAGGTTAATATTTCAAGCGGCAATTGTAGTTTATAAATAATATTTCACTACGTTACTACAAATATTCAAATTTACAAATTTTTAAATGCCTTTTATTTAAATGTAATGGAAATTCCGTTCTCTAATTCGTAATACAAACATTATTTTGTATTGTAATTGAGCTGATATTAATGATGCGAATATATTGACAGTATATAGTAAGGAGTGCTGCTTATTGCCGGAAATGTTTTTAATCCTTCGTGGTGACAGTATATCTGTGTTATAAACCAAACAAAAACAATATATGTACACAAATATGATAAACTTAAGTGGGTGAAACAGAAACAAAATATTGGTGTTGATTGAAACAGAAACAAAATATTGGTGTAGGATGGCTTTAGCAGTGTTCTTTCCTGTGGGCAATGTTCGTGTGAAAACCACAAGTTCAAAGGTACCCACAAGCAATTAATAGAAATTAGATATTGATTTACTGTCAACACGGAAAAGTAATCAGAGAAAAACATTTGAACGGTCCACCTAAGGGTTTCAGGAAAAAAAGTTAATTACAAATCCAATCGCCATCTTAGGCTTTACCGCTCACACACGAATACCTCTTTGGTAGTTGATAGTTCGTTAGTCATTTTAAGTAGTAAACTGTAAAAGCCATTAGAGCAAACTACAATTTTTAAGAACTTTAATTTCTGTTTACAACTTTCTGTATTACAACTCATCATGTCACCACGTTCAAGGAGTACACCAAGGTTGCTCTGTTCCGGTCTCAAACAGTCAAAGAGTCTAGAAGTGGTTACTCCAGCGCTTCGTCAGTCATCCGACACCTCTCCGTCCCTTCGGGTTATAATTCCTTAGTTGTCTGGGAATGCGGCAGTCATCCATTCGGCAAAGATGTTCCCATCAATTAAGCCGATCCTGGCAATCCTGTCGAGTATACTCATAATATTTAGTTCCTGCCACATATCTGTGTTTCTTCTATGATCATGGAGAGTATACCCCCTGCCACATTCCTAAGAAATCTCATTTTAGCCGTTTGGATACGATTGGCCTGGCTTTTAGTTAAAGACCAATTCTCATACGTATAAAGAGGTGTGGTAAGGGCCATCACCTTGTAGAATTTTACGCGTGTGTCTCTACTTGCTGACTTAAGAGTTTGCCTGATAGTCCCGCACATAAAGTTGAACTTGTGTAACTTATTCACAACGTCGTTGCTTGCATTATAAGACACACCGTAGCCCATGTATTCAACATTGCTAACTTGTTCTAGGACAGTACCATCTATAACAATTTTTCCCGTACGGTATCAGTTCCACATTAAGCCATTACCTTGGTATTAAGTGTAGATATTTCGATTAAATTTTTGCAGATTCGATTTATCAAATGTACATCGATCTGCAACCTGTTTACCGAGACTGATGTGTTACACCTGCTACTATTGATTGTTGTTTCTGTGTTAGGTTTCTAAGAATACTGAACAAATGAAGAGAGATATTAAGGATAGAGTAAAACTCATGGGTTTCTAGATATTTCAATATTAACAGTATACAAATATTTCTAATAAAACTTGAAGAACAGATATTTGTCATTATTGAATTTTATTTGCTAAGAATAAAGCGTTTTGGCACAATAAAAACTTACGTAAGGAGTTTTTCTTTTAAAATTCAAGATTGCACCGCACAAAAACTGATATAGATTGTTTGCAAGAATACCAGTCGGTTGGCAGATTTCGCAATGATATATTAAGGCGTTAATAGAAGCCTATTAATTAAGGAAATATTGGAAGACCTTGGAAGTGTTAGAAAAACTATTGTAGTTTCTTTGGAACAGGAGATTTTCTAGTCCCTAGTGGAAGGAGAAGAGCGTATATCTTCTAATATAAATTGATAACCCTCCTCTACTTAGGACTCTATGAAAAACTTTAATAAATTTAACAAATAGCTAAAACCCAAATGTTTCGACTGTCATCACTTACGTTGTTTTTACCGTTGTCACTAGAAATAACAATTAAATAATGAATAGTGAAGGAATCAGATTTCAAAAGGAAATCATTTGTTATGATAAACAATTCCTTTTGAATTATAACTTATCATGTTTTGTCTCTTGATTCGTCTTCTGTTTCACCGTACACACGCACACGCGCGAGCCCGCACGCACACATTTTTTTTACACGAACAAGCCAGCCTTGGACCACGCCAATATCATTTCCTTTCCTTTTCCTGCCAGAAGGCCCTCACTCACACACTATGCGCCGTCCTCCTTTCCACTGTCCACCCCCCTTTCGCGTCTTCTTCTCACCGCAGAGAATCTCAAGATTTTGAATTTTATTTCTGTACGTATTTCTATCCACACAGTCGCTCAAAGAGATACCCAGTTCCATCATTCCCTCCGTGAGTTGTTTGGTGTAACCGTTCAGACTGAAAAGTTGCCAAATATAGTTGAAAATATGTTTACTTAATCTGGACCGATCTATCCGAACCATATGGCCAAGGAATCACACACACACACACACACACACACACACACACACACACACACCTTTATTTAACTAAATTTAAAACACAATTGAATTGTACTGTAATTTAATCGGTAAAATGTAATATAAAATGTGTAATCATTAGCGTGGTTAGCCACTCATCGTTTGGTACGAATTAGTTTTATTTATAAACTGTTAACAAAAGTTTCCTATCCGTTAAAGTTTCAGTAATTATTATTTTCAATGTTCATCACTTTTTCACAGCACTTAATTATTATTTAAGGTATTTTCACTTGTGAAACTTACTTGTTGATATTCCCTCAAACGCCGTTTCGGAGAATACAACGCCGAAACGGCGTTTGAGGGAATATCAACAAGTAAGTTTCACAAGTGAAAGTACCTTAAATAATAATTTTCAGTAATTATTCGGTAAATAAGAGTGGCTGTGTGAGAGAGAAAGAGGGCGAGTAATATAGGGAGAAACAGGGGGATCCGCTTTCAAACCTCACTGAAGAAGCAGAATACAACTCCGAAACGGCGTTTGAGGGAATATCGACAATTAAGTTTCACAAGTGAAAGTACCTTAAATAATAATTTTCAGTAATTATTCGGTAAATAAGAGTGGCTGTGTGAGAGAGAAAGAGGGCGAGTAATATAGGGAGAAACAGTGCGATCCGCTTTCAAACCTCACTGAAGAAGCAGAATACAACTCCGAAACGGCGTTTGAGGAAATATCAACAAGTAAGTTTCACAAGTAAAAGTACCTTAAATAATAATTTTCAGTAGTTATTCGGTAAATAAGAGTGGCTGTGTGAGAGAGAAAGAGGGCGAGTAATATAGGGAGAAACAGGGCGATCCGCTTTCAAACCTCACTGAAGAAGCAGAATACAACTCCGAAACGGCGTTTGAGGGAATATCAACAAGTAAGTTTCACAAGTGAAAGTACCTTAAATAATAATTTTCAGTAATTATTCGGTAAATAAGAGTGGCTGTGTGAGAGAGAAAGAGGGCGAGTAATATAGGGAGAAACAGGGGAAGTTGAATACCAGCATGATGTAATTACTTTATGCCTCTTGCTCTGACGTTGTTAATACAAAGCCTCACACAATGTGACAGCACAGCGATTACAAACAAGCCCATTCTCGCGCACAGAAATAGTCCGATTTTTCACCCGCATTTCATACTCGCACAAACAACACTTTCAACACAGTGGGCTTCAACACTTCACATGAACTTAAAATGTTTAACGTAAGTCTCTCTAAAATAAAAAAAAATTTGTATATTTTATGTAACAGGAAAGCGTTTTACCAGAAGATGGTTTAACAGATTCTAGGAGAGGTTTAAATGATTGGGAAAGATGGTGTAATGATTAAAATAAAAGAACTCGTTATTAGTTAATAACTTGTTTTTCTTATTATAATCCATAGGGTAAGTGTGAAAACAAACAGATTAGCCCTATTAAAAGATGCCTAAGGTTTAACAAAGTTAAACCAATGAGGACGACACAGTAATTATCATATAAATAAACTAAACTTTACCATAATACTCTCAGAACGGTTCTCTCTTCTTACACAAACACTGATAACCTTAAACGTTTGTAATAATTTTTAAAATTACTCCCTAGTTAGTACCCGTCTAAAAAAGTTGAAGGAAAACGAATTAAATCGGTTTACTTCTTTTGCCGAAGAAAGGAATACAAATTTTTATAAAATAAGCATTACAGATACTCGTAAACAGACATTTCAAAATTGCGTTATGAAGTACAGAAATTAGATGAGTGTTTTTAAACTACCACAAAGATCAGGTCACTAGCAGTGTTTGTAAATGCCACGGCGTTCGAAGGAACTTTTGTACGGAAGAACAAAAATGTTCCAAAATTTATTTGTTGATTCAGATTCTAAATGGTCATAAACTGCTGTATTACAACACTCGAACGAATACTAAATGTTGAAGGTAAAAATGACTACAACAATAGTTAAGATTTAACTATTGTTGTATTTAATTCAGTTGAGATTTAACTGAGTTAAGATTAGTATATCAATGAAAACTTTGTACAATATAGACATTTCCAAAGCTACTGTGGTATAAACTACTACAGTATATAAATAATAAACCGAGTTGGAAACAGTAAGGACTGAATTATCATGGTAAGGACACCTGTTTTTTGCTTCCTAACTAGACATCTTATATATAAAAATGAATGTTTCTTTGTTTCTTTGTTTGTCCCGTATGCGTTCCTATACCATTCATCAATTGCGATGAAACTTCGGTGAGTTGTTGTGCGCACGCCCGCGAAGGTTTCTGAATTAGTGGTGTTTTTTCGATGGGGTTCTTTGAGGGGTTCTTTGGGGTCTTCCACATCTCCTACTAAACCACTGGACCGATTTCAACCAAACTTGGCACAAATATTTTACGCAACGGGAGAACCAACATAGGATATGTGTTTTTTCGATATGATCCTTCGGGGGGTCCTTTTGGGGGTCCCTTGGGGTCTTGCGCATCTCCTCCTATACCACTGGACCGATTTCAACCAAACTAGGGAGAACCAACATAGGACAAGTGTTTTTTCGATACGATCCTTTGGGGTCTTCCACATCTCCTCCTAAACCATTGGACCGATTTCAACCAAACTTGGCACAAATATTTTACGCAACGGGAGAACCAACATAGGGCAGGTGTTTTTTTCGATACGAACCTCTGGGGGGTCTTTTGGGGTCTTAAAAAACTATTAGATCTGGTTACTATGGCAACCCAATACAATAGATTCTGTTCTAAATATATTTTCGCATTAAATTGAAGACCACGCGAACGAAGTCGTGGGCAACAGCTATTTATTTTTAAGAAACCTACTTTAATTGAACTTTGTTAATTAAACTAACATTTTCATTACGTACAACGTGAAACTCCGTAGCGAAGCACGGGTATTCCGCTAGTAATCTATAAAATTAGGATACAAATTTAACCGTCTTTCAAATAGGCCTATCGGACAACTAGCAATGTTTACACGAATCAATGTCGTATTACCTAGACGATTACAGCGTACCTCAGTATAAAACTTACGTACTCACTTGACTGATTGCATTTATTATTTAATTTGACTTAAAAGATTACATTTTCAACTGCACATTTTTTTTCAATTTTTTACTTTTCTTTTTGACTTCATTTCCCTAGAGACGGGAAGTTTAACCGCCAAACCCCCTTCAACAGGGGGTTTAACGTAGTATACAAAGGTTTTGTAAATCACGTTTGAATTGTTGACGTGTATCTGTTAATAACACTTCAACACTCATCGGTGTTCTAGAAACGTCATTTATATTATTCACTGTTGTTGTTTTATATCTTTAGTAAACCGATTTAATACATGTCAGACTTTTTCATTTATATGCATTTTTTCATTGCCACTGAACTATTAAGTCCTGCCAACTACATCATCATCATCATCATTATCATCAGCAAGGATTAAACCAAGGCTAGTTTGTTCCGGTCTCTAACAGTCAAAGAGTCTAAAGGTGGTCACACAAGCGCTTCCTCGGACGTCCCACACCTCTCCGTTCCATTGTACGAATTAAACATATGTTTTTTGGCAACATTAAGAGTCCATAAAATTTCAGATTTCAACACGTTTTCTGAAAACATGCATTTTTCTCTCAAAGACTGTTGGGATGTTAGGCCTACTTCTTTAGAGGAAGAAGCAGCAGAAAACAAACTTGACAATCCTTGATGAGTGGAAAGTGCAGTTGAAGAAGGTTCTTCTTCTTTGTCAGACGTCACAGCAGAACGTTTAAAATAACTTCGTATTGTTTAAATTAGCAGCCATCCTTACTTTTCTTTTATAAAATTGCTAAACTGCTATAATTGTTTTTATTATTTAGACAAAGCTTTTCGTCATTACTGACATCTTCAGGTCGTTGTTTAAGACCTGAAGATGTCAGTAATGACGAAAAGCTTTGTCTAAATAATAAAAACAATTATAGCAGTTTAGCAATTTTATAAAAGAAAAATTTAAAATAACTGTTAACAGGTTTTGTGGTGTCCATAGCTTGAGCTAACTTAATATGTTTCGCACCTTTTTTGTGACTTTTCAGTGCACTTACACCCATGTTAGTAAGGTATATTGTTTTTTTACACATTGTACAAAATGCACTATGACTGTCTTCACACTTTTTGATCCATGACTTAAACTCAGGATCGGATAGCCACTCAATCTTGAAAGAACATTTTCTTGGAGCACACATGATTGTTATAGTCTATTTTAAACAACTATATGAAAAATATATTGTACTAACGTAGGAATATATTTATTCCTACTAAATATTTTAAACAGCCAGTTCAGTGATGTTTTAAACCATCAGTTCAGCAATATACATATATATATATATTATACATTTAATATTTATAAATAAATTTACTTCAAGATATACCTTTTTTTTCCTTATTAGGAACATGTTTCGGGTACTATCTTGTACCCATCCTCAGCCTTCCGGTTTTTTTGTCTGGTGAAGTACATATGTGTTGTTGGTTGACTATTATTATTGTGGCTTCCTGTTGGCTTCTGGTATTTCAAATTGGTTTTATTGTGTGTGATTGTGGTGTATGTGTTAGTTTTTTGTGTATTTTCAATGTTGAGTGCTTTGAATATTGTGTCATGTTTTGTATTGATTTGTATTTGTTCAGGTATTAGTTTGTTTTCTGTTTTATGTTTGTATATTTGTAAATTTTCCCAAATGTTCATTATGGTGCCTTTGTGTGGTATATGTTTTATTAGTGTTACATTGGTTATGTCTGGGAATTCATGTCCTCTGTTTATTGCATGTGTGGCTAAATTGGATTTATATATTTCTGGTTTTTTGTATGCATTTAGGTGTTCAAAATAACGTTTTTTCAGCTGTTTTTTTGTTTGTCCTATGTAACATTTATTGCAATCTTGGCATTCAATTTTGTATATGCCGTTAGTTGTAGTATTACCTTTGTTGTGTGAGCTATTTAGATTTTGTAATTTATTTTTACTAGTTTTATATGCTATTTTTATATCTGTTCCTAATAAGGAAAAAAAGGTATATCTTGAAGTAAATTTATTTATAAATATTAAATGTATTATATACATCAAGAAACGGACTGTAGCAGAAAGTGATTGAATATATATATATATATATATATAAAAACAGACTTCATTACACCTGAAACAGATAAACAAATTTAAAAGACTGTCTAGTTCATAGTGACATGTGTCTCTGGTCACAAAAATTAACAAGAAAATTCCAGGCACAATATGTGCCACAATTTTCTTGCCCCATGTAAAACTACCAAAGTGGTAAAGAAAATTAAGAACAATATCGTGTTCTTTCAAAGAAAAATATTTGAAACAGTTTTTACATGGGAAAAAATCTGTAATGTTTGGGTTAACTATTGCTATGCCAACAGCAAACCCAAATATTACAGAATTTATACCACCACTGCAACAGAACCAAACTAAGCGAGTTTGCCAAAATTGGTTTGAAATATTTTTTGGTAAAAACAAATGGAAATATTTTGACAAACTAGCTTCTTTGATTCTGTTGATCACCCAACCATCCTCCCATATTTAGTACATGAACTGCTGTCAATTAACTTGTATACAAGAAAACATAATTTTTCTGTGACGTGAGTGAAAAAACATCCTTTTCAACTCTTAGCAATAATATGAAGAAAATTCCACGACAAAAAACAAAAATCCATGACAAATCAGAAAATTCCATGACATTTCCAGGTATTCCAGGACATTTATTAAATTCCAGGTATTCCAGGTTTTCCAGGATGCGTATGAACCTTGATATTATATATATTTTTCATTTATTCTTATTTGAATTGATAAACATATAAGTTAAAAAAATAATTGAAGGTTCTTATAATTTCATTTAAATTATCTTAAGTTAATTAGAATTATTAATTATTGGCATAAATAGTCAAACTTCCATTACAGAAACAATATTGCAATAATTAATACTTACGTGTTGGAAATAATTTAACAATTTACTAATATTCGTGAAGATTTTATTAACTTCAAGTTACTAATAATTTATTGTCATGTGTCATGGTACACGTAGTCTTAATTTGCCAACATTGGTTTGGCTAACTGCCATTTACAGGTTTTAAATTATCAGTGTGTTTAAGTAAAAACTTAATTTACCTATTCTAATTTCTACATTCACAAACAGAATTATCACTGTTGCACATCACTATAGAAATATTATTCCGATTTCCGATCTGACGATAAGCTGTGAAGCTTGAAAGCGCTGATCGGAATAATGTTTCTGTAGTGGTGTGCAACAGTGATAATTCTGTTTGTAATTGTAATCACTAACACAACTTTCTTAATTAAATTTCTATTTTTATTTTGTCTAAGAAGAACCTCGGACAAGATAGACTGATCTTACTTTTAGACAGTGTAGCCTTTAGCTCTATTAAAATATTTAAAAAATAAATTATATATGATAGTGAAATATTATTTATCTTAAATTTATTATAGAAAAAACAACACCTATTTTATTTGCGTGAGAACGATTAAATAAATACAACAGTTTTATCAATAAAAGAATGTAATATTATTTTTTGTTTTAAAAACATAACACATAAAATTACAACTTTGGTTTTATTCAATCCCCGTAGTTTTTAATAATGGTGAAATAAATATTCTTACAAATACAATATAACAGTATAAGAAGAGAAAGCGTATAATTTTCTATACATAAAAATTGTATACACCCTTTTTTCTTAAACTTCTTGTTTGAACATTTATTGAATTAGTACATGTACATTTACTTGTAATCGTAAGTCTACTACTTTACAACGTACTTGACGAAATACTTATTTTAAATTCATATTGTGAAGAATCGTAAAAAATTCATTGACACAAATTTACCCCTCCCTATTTTGTTTAACGTTCACAGTATTATAAAATTGTGTATGCAAATAATTTTTATGCTATTAAAGTATTCCTAAAGTTTAAGGTTATTATGATAATAAAAGAGTTTATAGCGGGCTTTATATTTTGCGACTCGTTTGTCTCTCGTTTTAGTGAGTAAGAGTCATGATATTACAACGGGTTCCAAAGTTAGTAGGTCTTAAATAAGGCATCGTTAATCATGGCAGTATTTCATAAACTATTCCTTAGTTAGTACTTACTTAAGTTTTCAGATTTCTAATAGTGGTATTTACTTTTATTAATAAAGATTTAAAAAAATAACTGAATTTTATTTGAATTCGATTATGTGCATACATTATTGCAAATATTAACTTACAAAAATAATCTTTTTATTCCTAGTTGTAACACTTACCAATTAAATGGCTGAGTGGAAAAACAATACTATTTTAGTAAAAGCAAACTTTCCAGGAGAACATTAAAACGTTTTTTGTCCAACGTGTAGATTGTACTAAAGAAATTTAGTATCACAGATTCAAATTACAAGTAAAACTTAATTATCCCGAAAATATCATCACAGTTTAAATATGTTTTTATTATTATTTACTAATAACTATACTTCTTGCAATATAATACGTTATCCATTCACTGATAGTGAGATTGATAAACAAATTGAAAGTTTGTTCTTCGACGCAATATTATCAGGCGGCAATGAATTCAAATCTGCATAAAGTATATTTATACATAATGTGTATACATTATTATACACATTATACAAACACACAAAAACTTACACCTGTAACCCCGGGAGAATAAATTGTATTCTTAGGCTAGAGAACTGCAATTTAGAGCATATCAATTCATTGATTTGTCTTTAACAGTGTTATTGGAATATACATGTAACTAGTACATTATACTACTACAACATTTTAAGGAAGCAAAGTAATATGGTAATACTGAATATACTTAAACAGTTATTAAGATATCACACTGTAGTAATTTATAATGATACTAATCATTGCAGTCAACTCTGCTTGCTGATCCGCTTACTAAATATCGTGATTACAATGTAATCGTCAGGAGTGAGTCCAGAAATTTCAAAAGTATTACTGTTGTTCTTCTTAACCATACGACCTTGAAGATCTTTGTGTCTATTTGTAGCTGCATATTAACTAAATTTTTTTCTGGCAAGGCATTACCAGACAACCACATGGCACTCATATATTTGTTGCCTACATTTGTGTTACCTTGGAAACAATTTGTGATTTATTTTTATTTTTCTTGCTCTATCCATAATTTTTTGTTGTTGTTTCAGCACTCAGATTATATGAGTGATACTTTGTTTATACTAAGTAACGTATCTGATATACCAAATAGCCGCCGTGTACAGTACATTTCGTATTGCTAATTGTAACTAATAATAAAAACGAATAATAATTTTTACGTTTATAAATAATGAACATACAAGAATATTATAATTTTATTTTTCAGTAACTTGTTATATAAAACAAGGTGTTTGTTTTATTCAAAAAACATTTTACATTAGAAGTTGTTCAAATAATATTCACTAAAATATAAAGCATCATCATCATATTAAGTATATTGTATGTTTGTTTTTTTACTTAACGAATTAACGAATATCACTTTAAGTCTACATAATAAAGATCGTATTGCACATAACAATATCTTGATCATAATCATCATCATCTTCAAGGATTAAATCAAGGATTGTTTGTTCCGGTCTCAAATAGGCAAAGATTAGAGCTGGTCACTCCAGCGCTTCCTCGACGTCCCACACCTCTCCGTCCCTTCGACTTATAGTTCCAGAGTTGTTTGGGATGGAGCAGTCATCCATTCGGCAAAGATGTTCCCAACAATTCAGCCGATACTGGGCGATCCTGTCGAGTATACTCATAATATTCAGTTCCTGCCGTATATCTGTGTTTCTTCTATGATCATGGAGAGTATACCCTGCCACGTGCCTGAGAAATCTCCATTCAGCCGCTTGGATGCGACTGGCCTGACCTTTCGTTAACGTCTAATTCCCAGACCCATAAAGAAGTGTGGGAAGAGCCATCACCTTGTAGAATTTTAGGCGCGTTTCTTTATTTGCTGACATAAGGGTTCGCCTGATGGTCCCGCACATAAGGTTGAACTTATGCTACTTATTTACAACGTCGTTGCTTGCATTATGAGACCCACTGTAGCCCAGGTATTAAAAATTCCTAAGTTAGGACAGTACCCTCTATAACACTATAACATTTTTTCCCGTATTTGATCAGTTTCACGAAAAGCCATCGCCTTGGTCTCAAGTGTGGATATTTGCAATCCATAAACGTTGTAGATTCGCTTTAACAAAATAATACCAATTTGCGATCTGTTTTCAGAGTCCGACAGAATAGGCTGATTGTCCGCAAACAAAAAAGTGTCAATTGTAGAGTGCTAAAGTGTATATAGTTCACTAAACGTTAATTTTACTATCTTCATTTTATTTTTAAATAACAAATTGTTTACAGTTATAGTAAATCTATAAGTCCTATAAATAGCTCAAATTTCCGACGTGTTACAGACAATCAATTTCTTTATAATAAATGAATGGTGAATTAAAGTTACATATGCATAAGTTACATGAATATATTTTAGTCATTTTATTATTATTATTAACCTGTGATTGGTGTGTGCTTGTGTATTTGTATATGTGTGAGTGTATGTGTGCGCCTCTGGTACGTTTAGACAAAGGAAAAGCAAATATAAACCAAATACTACTCGTTAACATTGATACAAATTTATTTCCTTCTTATGTACTGAAGTTCCAAAAAAGCAGGTATTGAGTCTATAGTTAAACCTGATATTTACAACAAAAGCAATTGAGTAGCTAATAAGAAGTTACACGATAACTAAAATAAAATGTTCTTGGTTATTTAATAGTTATCAAGCAACATATTAGGTTAACATATCTAACGATACTGTTACGACGGCCTCCTTGACGTCGTACGGTACAATGCAAAACAAAATACAAGACACCAATTAAGTCACTAATCACCAGCTTCAATTATCACACTTAAACAGTGTGTAATCAGGAAGATAGTTTCTTACAAAAAGTAAAAAAAATATTCACACGCAATAATAATGTCAATTAATAGAGTCTCGCACAATTGTAAAACACTTAACACTTCGCCACAATACTTCGAACCGCACTGGAATAAATCGCCACTAATTTGAAAACTAAATGGCAGGTGTGGACCATTTATAGTCTGCTGCGTTCTATAATATGTGTACTTAACAAGGAATCGAAAATTCTGGAGGACACTTCAGCACGGCCTTGGTAGAAACACGCACCGTTGGGCTAGTTGAGAAGCTTCTCGAACAACGCTATCGAATGTACGAGATTGCTCCGTACTACGTAACACTGCCTCGCGTGTTTAGTGTCACCACGTGCACACACAAACATTACAGCGGGACTCTGCCGGGATAGCCGGGAACGTTTAAGTCGTTCTGCAATGTCGTAACAATATATTTCCCTATGACGAAGAGCTTTAGTAATGACTAATGTTTACGAAGGAATAAACAAAACGCGGATTTCGTGTGTGGTTGAAATAAGTATTAATGGCTTCTTAACGCCATTCCGTGATGCTGCAAACTACGTGAGACAAGTGCTAAAAATATTTTTGTAATAAAGTTTACTCGTTATTACTAGTATAAGAATATTGATTATCAATCACTTTCGCACCACATTCTTAAGATTCATATAAGTTAAGTTCAATAAAACCATAAAGTAAAATGTAGTTGGTAAAAAGTTTTAATGAAACCGTAGACAGGCCTACCTAAAGAATACGATTATGTAAGTTTGTTTTTCTCGTTTGTCCTTATAATGTGTGCGTCTTCGTAGATAGAGACACACACAATTTTTCACCCCAATAGAATTTTTGTGTACTAAGATTTGCGTCTTCTTGTTAAACTACGGTCTAGCGTTGTGAAAAGTTAACTACCTCCCTTTGTGATTGTAATATATTGTGACGATAGTCTCCTTGATCGTCGTACGGTACAGTGGAAAACAAATTACAAGACACCAATTAAGTCACTAATCACCAGCTTTAATTGTCACAATTAAACAAGATAGTCAACAAGATAGTCATACAATTTTAATCAACAAGATAGTCTGTTACAACAATTCAAATAAAAATTGTCAACACTCTCAATAATAATGTCAACTAATATAAAACACAATTATATTTTAATTGTCCCGCACAATTATAAAACACGTAACACTTCGCCACAATACTTCGAACCGCACTGCTATAAATCGCAGATCAAACTCAAACTAAGCGTCGCTGAAGTCTTGTATTTATACCCCGCTGAGATTCCAGCATATTCCATAATACGCGTGTACTAGAAAACACTAGATCGTAATTGACTGTGGCCTTGAACACAGCGCACGCGCGGACCGGTATGATCTGGAAAAGTGTCGTTGCGGACGCATGACAATTTCACGTACTTGTCTTTCATCGCAAAGTAGCAGCAATACGTACGCACACACACGTTACAGCTGGACTCCGCTGGAATAGCCGAGAAACACGTCGCATGCTCTGTAATGTCGTAACAATATTTAGTATCCTACAAAGGAGAATAAAGACAAAAACAGTTATTGTCCAAATTCTCTCAGTTTTGCGTGGTAGGAACTAAGCTTTAACATTACAATCAAGCATGTTACTACTACTGTATTAGCCTTACAATATGTAACGCAATTTTCTGGCCATTGTTACTTTTATCAAACACTTTTCGTTACGAATTATTTACATACGATTCTACATTAATTTTAACTTCTTTTTTTCTAATTACAGCACACTTCCGGTCAATCTGGTAATTTACAGAGCCCATTATTTTCTAGGTTTCAACGTAACAACTAATTGTAAAACATACCAAAATCGAAATATAATTAAGTTAAAGTAAACCGTAATATTGTCTGCACGTTTCTTCTCTCTCTCTCTCTCTCTCTCTCTCTCTAGCTTTCCCCTTCTACTTCCTGACCAGTATGTTGCTCTTCCAATGCCATATAACAGCAGCAAGTTTACTAAAACGTCTCTCACAAGATTTTTTTACGTCAAAGTGGGAACAAATCTCTATTTTCTCTATTTAAGTTTTTGCACTTAAGCAGTTGAGAAACAAACATAATTATTGCGAGCAATCTTATGTTCCACGTTGGCCACGGTTATATTCAGTCTCATAAGAGCTTCAAAAAATATTAATTAAGATGGATAGTAATTATTCAGCAAATATTTTTGTTTTATAAACATGTTTTCGGTATCCAAGTCGCGTAAATGTTAATAATTAAAAATTTTAATAATTAAAAATTTACCTTAATAAACGTCTTGCGACTTCTTCTTATTTCTGTCCTGACGCGTTTCAAAACCTAGGGTTTTATCTTCAGAGGAATCACTCTTCCGTCGTCAAACATTAAAAATTAAAGACACAATGACACATATACACATAATTTAAACACAAACTTAGGCCTTTTCACATTGCACAGTGCGCACTGTATGGAGTAGAACTGGACCTCCATACAGTGCGCACTGTGCTATGTGAAAAGGCCTAAGTTTGTGTTTAAATTATGTGTATATGTGTCATTGTGTCTTTAATTTTTAATATTTGACGACGGAAGAGTGATTCCTCTGAAGATAAAACCCTAGGTTTTGAAACGCGTCAGGACAGAAATAAGAAGAAGTCGCAAGACGTTTATTAAGGTAAATTTTTAATTATTAAATATTTTTGTATTTCTGCAACACTTATTTTAATTTGGAAAATAATCTATTAAAAAGTATTAAAAAATGAAAAACCATTTTTTCTCTGGTCCACAACTTTTAAACAGTAAAATAAACGTAAAAGTAATTCATAACATAGAATGTTTTATATTTACGTATTTTTCTAAAACGATTCAGGAGTATTCAATTATACCATTAAAATAACGTATTAAACTATTATTTAAGAACATTTCTGAATTCTTTGATTTCGTTGTCCATGAGGTGTCCGTTGATTAACTAAATATAAGTATATCACTACCGACTCGGAACACGAAGTTTTTATTGGTAAAATCGTAAAAGTTTAACCTTATAGCCTGAATCAGTTTTCGTTTATTATAAGCTTATTATGAAAACTACAAACAAAACAGAACATACACTATCAAAACATAAAGAAATCACACACAAAGAACAAAACAAATTTGATCTACCTGGTGTTTACAAATTAAATTGCTCAGATTGCAACAAACTCTACATAGGCCAGACAGGACGTTACTTCAAAGACAGATACATTGAGCACGCAAAGACACTGCACTCCACTACTGAATCCACCTTTGCAAATCACCTTATTGAAGCAAACCACGCATACAAAAACATTGAAAACAACATGGACATTCTACACGTACACACAAAAGGCCAAACACTGGACACTCTTGAACAACTGGAAATATACAAACACACAAAACACATCAAAGCGACATCTTAAACGAACAGACAGAATTCAAATCACACGTATTATTCGAACAAATCACACACCACACACACAACATAGATCCTTCAAAAGTCGACACCGTGGCCAAGAACAAGACGGACACCGCTCGCAGTGGTAGGCTGTGACAAAGCTTATAATAAGCGGAAACTAGTTCTGGGTATAAGGTAAAACTTTTACGATTTTACCAATAAAATACTGTGTGTTCTGAGTCGTTAGGGATATACTTCTATTTAACATTTCTGAATTTAGCGCACTGTCAACTTGCTTAAGCATTTGACGTTACGCGTCTTGGAGTGTGAATGTGGATTTGAATTTTCACGATTCAAATATACAAATACACTGTCATTTTCTACTTCTCTGCACAAGAGAATTGTATATACACAACGTTTTCTAACAATGAACCCACTATAACAGAATAGCGTGCAAACTGGACTTAAATAGAGACAGGGAAAATGTAAGGTCCCAACTGATTAACTTAAATAATGCGGCTGCTAATGATATTTTCGTACTACCGCACTGTAACCGTAAAACGTATTATCTACTTACTACACTATTTTGTAAATATGTATTACCAGTTTCTCTCTTATAACATGCTATGCCACAATGAGTATTATGTACTCTCTGTTCCGTTTTGTTGTGACATGTTACCGTAGGACTTGAATAGTTAAAGAAAGATGGTGTTACGACTGTCTAGAAATCGTCGTATGGTACAGTGGAAAGCAAAATACAAGGCACCAATTAAGTCACTAATCACCAGCTTCATTTATCACAATTAAACAGTTTGTAATCAACAAGATCACCGTTTACAATACATCAAATAAAAAATTGTTCACACGCAATAATAATGTCAACGAGTCTCGCACGATTATAAAACACATAACACTTCACCACAAAACTTCGAACCGCACTGGAATAAATCTCCACTAAAACTGAACTAATCGCCGCTGCATGCCTATATTTATACTCCGCTGAAATTCCAGAATCACCCATACTACGCGTCTACTAGAAAACACTAGACCGTAATTGATTACGGCCTTGAACACAGCGTGCGCGGACCGGTATGGTCCGGATCAGTCTCCGTGGACGCGTGACGAATATCACTTAATTATAGTTGTCTTGTTTGTTCATCATCTTCTTTCACAGCACTACACTTTATATAATATTGAAACTTTCTCATGTGAAAAATTAATTGTCTTTTTCGTCGAACGCGTTTCGGCGTCGTATTCGCCTTCGTCAGCTTAGAACAGACTGCCAGAACTTAGTAACGGTTGTTGCTAGGAAGCTATAGTGGGGGTGGTGTGTGTAGTGGAAGGGGATTGGCGCGGGGATCCGAATTAGTGTTTGTTTTATGTATAATTGTGTCGAAAAGTGTGTGTGATTTATATTGTAATTTGTCGTTTAGTATGTTGTTTGGTTGTGTTGTGTGGTGTTTGTATATTTCATACTGTACGAAAACCCAAAGGTATACCCAAAGGTCGAAAACTCAACACAACTGAACAGTATGAAATATACAAACACCACACAACACAACCAAACAACATACTAAACGACAAATTACAATATAAATCACATACACTTTTCGACACAATTATACATAAAACAAACAATAATTCGGATCCCCGCGCCAATCCCCTTCCTCTACACACCACCCCCACTATACCTTCCAAGCAACAACCGTTACTAAGTTCTGGCAGTCTGTTCTAAGCTGACGAAGGCGAATACGACGCCGAAACGCGTTCGACGAAAAAGACAAGTACGTTTTCACATGAGAAAGTTTCAATATTATATAAATCACGTAATTGTCTTTCACCTCAAAGTAGCAGCAATATGTACGCACACACACATTATAGCCGGGCTCCGCTGGAATAGCCGAGAAACACCTAGCATGTTTGTAATGTGGTAACAATATTGGTATATGCAATATGATCTTTATTATGTAGACTTAATGTGACATTCATTATGTAGAAAAACAAACATAGAATATACATAAATAGTTATTCAAATATCATAATACTATAGTCATTTATAATGATAACTATTCATTGTAGTCAACTCTGTTCGCCGATCCGCTTACTAAATATCGTGATTACAATGTAATCATCAGGAGTGAGTCCAGAAACGTAAAAAGTATCCTTGTTGGTTCTTCTTAACCATACGGTTTTAAAGACCTTTGTGCCTACTGTTTCCGTTCTTAGCTTAATCCTGATGTAAACAAACAGGAGAGGCACATCTGAAACCCTATTTGTTACTTGAGTTAGAGGTAGGCATTAGAGACAGAACTAGCACATACAGAGCACATGGAGCACATATAATATTGTTACTGTATAAACATACGTAAATTGTAATAATTTGTCCTGACCAAATTAAAATTTGTGTGACAGTGTCAGACCGACAATGAAAGACTTTATAACACCAGTTAATGCATTTTTTTTTTTATTATCAGTTTAAAAGTCGCAACAAAACAAAAAAGTAAAGCTTGTTTAAAACAAAAACAGAAGCTGTGATAATTACTTAACAGTGTAATGTATCTTATCAATTGCTTTCAGAAATTCAATCTCCTTCATATCTGTGTCGGAACTTGTATCATCACTTGAGTCAGCTTTATTATTTATAAGACTGTTCAAGACGACGTTGGTAATGTGGCCCAGCAATAACAAGATTCTCTCTTATTGCTCGATACAGTGACGCTACCTGTCCGCCGTTATTCATTTACCTCGTTCTCTATCAATTGTTTTATATCAGGCAACTTAGATATGTTGTGTTGTGACGGGCAAGATATCCTTTCAACTGGCTCCATATTAATTCAGTACGATTCAGACGACGGGCCCTATTTAAGTGGTAAGATAACTCTCACATGATTATACAGACATTCTGCACATGCGTGTAATAGATTACAATGTTAAAAGTATCAACGCCCCTGACCAATAGCCTTTTAGATATGCCACGTGGGTTTGTTTACATCAGGATTGAACTAAGAACGGAAACAGTATATTTGTAGCTGCATATTCATTGATTTCGTTTCTGGCAAGGCATTACCAGAAAACCACATCGCGCTTCTGTAACTGTTGCCTTGAAAAAAATTTGTGATACACTTTATATTTTTCGGTCTATCCATAGATTTTTTTTTTATTGTTTCAACAATCGGATCATACTAGTGCAACAAAATTGGCGTAGGCCTATACACGACACTTACAAACGCTGCTGAACGTTGCACTCTACCAGAACGAATGGACAAATCGGACAGGAGCTAACAGCAGAACAAACTATGCGCGCCTGAGTGTATTCTCTAGCGTGCGCTTTAATTATATTCCAGTTGAATTATTTAGCGTACGCGATTCAACTGTACCAGAACGGAAAACGAATGTTTGTGCCGAGTGTTTGCACTGCACAAGTACGTGCGAGTGTTTGTTTATCTGTCCAGACTAGATATACAGTATGTAATTACACGGGCTTAATTAATCTGGCAGTCCGAGCGACTTGACTTCCAGTCCGAGCAATATGATTTATTATGAATATGATTAGAAATTACAAAACACATTTTTCAGTCACGTCTGAGTATTGTATACAGAAAAACAATACATATTACAAAGATACAATACATTTAATATTATATCTATATATTGATACGACGGTCTACTGATCGTCGTATGGTACAGTGGAAAACAAAATAAAAGACACCAATTGAGTCACTAATCACCAGTTTTAATTATCACAATAAAACAGTTTGTAATCAACAAGATCGTATCTTACAACAAATCAAATAAAAATTGTTCACACGCAATAATAATATTAACGAGTCTCGCACAATTATAAAACAAGTAACATTTCGCCACAATACTTCGAACCACACTGGAATAAATCGCAACTCAAACTGATCTAAACGTCGCTGAGTGCTTGTGTTTATACATCGCTGAAATTCGCGAATAATCCATACTACGCGTCAGCACTACTAGAAAACACCAGAACGTGTGATTGCGGCCTTGTACACAGCGCGCGCGGACTGGTGAAATCTGGATAAGTTTCGGCTACAGACGCGTGACAAGTGTCACGTAATTGTCCTTCATTTAAAAGTAGCAGCAATATGTACGCACACACATACATTATAACCGGGCTGAGCTGGAATAGCCGAGGAACAAGTAGCATGTTCTATAATGTTGTAACACTACCCCCTCCTTAAGCTTGTTCTTCCCGTGAGCGGTAAGACGTTCTCACAAAGTTCTGTGTACTACTTGAAAAACCCCGTTAACTGCTGTTGGACCGATAGTGATAATGGGTGGCTGCTCTATAGCCCCGTGATAAAATTTTTTTGGGCCTAACATTTTACGGACTATTAACATGGAATCCACATGTGGCTGAGAGGTGTAAATACTCGTTAAACGCAAACAGGGGCAACACCCATATGACCTGGGGAGAAGATAGAGACGTTTTATTGCACCTGTAAAACGCATTAGTGCTACGCAATGTAATTTGTAGATGTGCTGTTCACACTTCAATCAGAAGGTCATGCTTTTTAAAGCTAGATCCAGTTAAAAATTCAGAAACCCTATTTCATACGGGCATTCCGCATTAGCCCAGTAGGCCTACAAATCTTATACTGAGAAGCAAAATTGATGTCATTACATCTTCGACCCCAATTGCTGAGATATACAGCTAACATTTTCGAATTACCCAGCCAAATAAACCACGTGCTGACTGCAAACCTGTGGAGTATTATGACACTTCTAAATAGAAAAGCACTACAAGATGTGTTAGTTTAAGTAGATGGGTATGTACGGCCTTATGTCTCGCGTATCGTTTACAGAGATCCTAAACGTAAGGCACAGAAAGCATGTTTTGTTGTAATACTTGCGTCGGACTTTTGGCCCCATTGGCGACATCCATAAAAATAACAAATAGAGTTTCTGACAGTGAAGATGTTACTCTTTTAATTAGAATATTAACGTCTTTTGGAAGAATATTGTGAAGACGAATGAGGTAAATTACCAATTACGTATTGTTTGTTTATATATGTGTCATATATCCTGCTGAGTTATAAAAAATAACACAAAGGTATTCGTACTGCTCAATGCATTTTTCTTCACATCAGGCCACAGTACTAAATTTCCCTGTGGGATAAAAATCTAGAAATTAAGTATTCAAGGAGGCTGGGATGGCTGTAAGACGAGGTGCGAAGACCATCATTAAGAAACAATTTCTAATCCTATATTTTTCTATGTGAATAATAAAAACAGCTCCATTAATTATTTATGTATTGTCCGTACACGGAGCCTGATGAAAACAATAAAATTTGTCGTAATATCAGCAGAACTGTGTTAATTATGTCTTTTCAGTAAGAGAAAATGAAAAAAATCTCTCATGATTAAAAGTTAGGAAAAAATACATCTTTGTCAAGTAGTATGTGACCCGTTATTTAATTTCCAAAAGACTGACTAGTGTATGTTATTCATATTAAACACGTTTTATATTTAAGTTTTCAATTATAAAGATTTATGTAAATCATAAACCTAATACTCTTAACTACTAAGCTTCACCGATAAAATTAAATTTAATTCTAATCTTAAATTGCAGCTGTTGCATTTACTGTGAATGCAAGGCTAGATTAATGACTTTCCTTGACAACACTTCAAACCACAATAGATTAACGTACCCCCATTAATTATCCCCATTATGAGTTTTATAGAAACAAGTAATAGTTTATGCAATAATAACTGATATATAGCTGCAGTATAAACAGAAGTTAATAAAAAAGCGTTCCAGTAATTAATAACACGGCACTTATCTTTCCTTCTACAATTTTGCGTAAGTTATCCCACAGTAATTTTATGGGGAATAACGAAAATATTCTAGTTTGAATTACCAATTATCTGAAGGGTTCGGGGGAAGAAGGAGCCAAGTCCAAAAAATCAAAAATGAGAATTTTATATCGATATTTCCGCCTTTTCGAGCTCTATATTCCTGTGAGCTCCGTTTAAGAATAAATGAACCATGTCCATAATACGTACATGAAAAGAAATCTGAGTACTGGGAAAGAAGGGGCTATGTCCATGAATCCTAGGGAAAAGGGGCCAAGTCCATCGTCTTGTTTAGAATATACAAGAATATAATAACGTAATAATAGTAAATTATTATTTAATTAATTAATATTACTATTAATATTACAGTTAATATTACTATTGTCATTGTTATATTATAATCATATTATATTTTATTTCACTGTGTTCAGGAAAATTCAACAAAATTCAGGAAGCACCATTTAAATCACAAACACAAAACAATTTAGAAGAGGAATTCAGTAAATTGAAAACGATGTTAAAACTACACCTCTTGAAACAGAGAAGTTTTACGACACAAAAAGAAAAGCCACAAAAGAAGCAGCGAAATCACAGAATACAGAAGGAATTTGCCTTGACAATGGGAATAAACTTAATTTGCCAAATGTAGCATCAAATGATGTATATTACCGAAGACAGTTGTCACTCTGTTGTTTCAATACATGTGCTGTCTATTAAAAATAGTGTATTACTTCCATATTCCTTAAGGAAATGGAAGTATGGTGATGGCAAAAAAAATCGTGTTCGAGATTATTGCAGATTCTGATTGTACTACACTCAAACATGAAAAAAAGTCATTTTTCGAAAAGTGTCTGTGTGTGTGTCTGTCTGTAGATTTTTTTTCTATGGCAAACGATAACAGCCGCAAATTCAAACAGAATCAAATAATTTTTTGCATACAGCCCTGGTTTGTAAAGTACTCAAGACCTATTGTTTTGGTGAAGATCGGTTAAGGGACAAGGGTAGTTTACTAGCAACGTTTTTTTTTAATCAAGGGTAATTATTTTCTATGGCAAACGATAACAGCCGAAAATTCAGACATAATCAAATACTGTTTTGCATACAGCCCTGAATTGTAGAGTTCTCAAGACCTGTTGTTGTTGGTGAATATCGGTTAAGGGGAAGGGGTAGTTTACTAGCAACGTTTTATGTTTTAACAAGGGTATTTTATATGGCAAACGATAACAGCCGCAAATTCAAACAGAATCAAAAGATTATTTGCATACAGCCCTAAGTTGTAGAGTTCTCAAGACCTGTTGTTTTTGGTGAAGATCGGTTAAGAGAAAGGGATAGTTTGCCAGCAACGTTTTTTTAACAAGGGTATTTTCTATGGCAAACGATAACAGCCGCAAATTCAAACAGAATCAAATAATTTTTTGCATACAGCCCTGATTTGTACAGTACCCAAGACGTATTGTTTTTGGTGAAGATCGGTTAAGGGGAAGGGGTAGTTTACCAGCAACGATTTTTTATTAAGGGTATTTTTTATGGCAAACGATAACAGCCGCAAATTCAAACAGAATCAAATAACGTTTTGCATACGTCCCTGAATTGTAGGGATCTCAAGGACTTCCGATTTTGGTGGAGATCGGTTAAGGGAAAGGGGTAGTTTACCAGCAACCTTTTACGTTTTAACAACAGTAAAGTACTTGAAAATTCATTTAAACGTTTTGAAACAATGGTAATTGTTAAAAATATAATAATTTTGTTGCCAGGCAATAAAATTATAATTTTTCATTTTAATGTAAATCATGTATGAGTTAATAGTATAATGGATTAATTTACACTCAAAATGTAGAAACAGAAAATTTTGTTACAAACATAAATATCGTTCGTGGCAGGCAAGCATATCTCAGTTATGTAATGTTTACGTTTCCATTTTATTATTATGACTACCGCAATAAAAAGGCAGGGAAGACACACACACACACACACACACAAAATTCGCGTTATTTCTGGCCTCACTCATGCTTATTTTCTTACATTTGCACGCTTTTTAAATGGTAAGTGCCGAAACCCATACCAACATAACGCGTGCAAGCCGAAAAAGTGTCCAGCGTGGATAGAGATTTGCTTCCTGTGGATCGCTGGGCAGTGTAACTGCACGTGTTTACAGAGGAACGATTCATAGACAGACTTTTCGTCTTTAGGGAATGAACCCTCTGCAAGATTCTGAGGGTCCATGAGTGACTTCGGAGCGCTTCTTTTTCGCCTGTTTGTTCTGTGAAACATACACTGTAGATTCACAGCTTTCCTCTAAGCAACGCTCAATAGGAAATGTTGAAAATTTTTGTCCACGGTGTACCCTCATTCACACTAAACCTGCTCTGATGTTTTAATTACGGACATCATAATATTACTACTTAATGGAGATCAATCATTAACTTATACAAGCCATTAATTTTATGCATATTTTTTATATATATGTGTACAACGTTATCGGCAACAAATAAGTAGATTTTGTTAAAATTCCTTCCCGGGATAATTGGCCGTAGTCCAATGTTTTCTACAAAACCAGACGTTTCGGCAATACCATCGACTTCCATCATCAGTGAAAATCGAGTGCGATAACGTGAGGTGGTATACGTTAGTGACCACAGTACTGTGGTTAAGGCTGAAGCAGTAAGTAGAAAGGAGTAGTGTCTATGGTAATATTTCATTTCGAAAATGATTTTAAATATAAATCTTAGAATATGGAAGTCATGTATGGTTCTCCATACCGATATTTTATTTGTATCTAGAAGCTGAAGGAAGGAAAGGGAGAAATGATGCTCTTTCCTTCATAATTTTCTGATAACGTGGAACACCTACATTTAAATTCTGTTAAATGCAATTTTGTCTAAAAATGAAAATAAAATCCTTGTATACCTTAGAGAATGGAAGATATCCGTACGTTATAAAATTTTATTTATCAGAAACAAAGGAAAGATTGATATTTACGATATTACTTTGTAAATCTACTTACCAGAGTAGTAAAAGTTTTGCAGTTTAGTATAGTTTTCATATAACTATTTTCTTGTCTCTCCTGGGAATTGTAAAATCTAGTTAAATATATTTTTTGCAATTAGCCAACGAACGTATAACTGTCGTAATAATACACTCTTTTCACGACGTTGCTTATACCCTATAGTAAATAGTTTATCGCTTTTTAAAAAATATTATTCTATAATTACCCACCCCCTTCCTTCTTCTCCAACGCGCACTCTCGCTTTTTCTGTTCCTCTCTTTCTCTTTTAGTTTCCTTTCACTCGTAGGTGCAGTCACTATCTTCAAATGTGCACAAATAAATGTTTACCCTAAAGAGTTTTCTAATAATTTTGATAAAATAACGATGTTCCAATACGGTCTAAACTATTTATAGTTCTTTTCGTACACTTTGCATCAAATTTACACCATATTGTTTTCTTACAATGGTATAAAATTTAATTTTGTTAATAATTTCAACCAAGTATATAAAGTATTTTTACAGTTTCTCATTAACAGTATAATTTTTGTTATTACTTACAACAATTTATCTTTCTATGAAAATTACCTAATACATCGTATATAGGCCTAACTTATTTAATGGTATATTAGTATAGTTAATTTGGAGTTACATATTTATGTCTTTTTAAATTGAACACCATATTAGCATGGAACACATTTCATATATTCTCATTCCACTGTGTTTAATGTGTTGTTATTTCTAATAATTTTAACGTTAATGAAATATTTCTTTTTTCTATACCTTTGGCTAAACTATATTATATTTTACTATTCAAGAAATTATGGTATAGCAATAGGTATATTATTGTAGCACACGTTTGCGGAGTTGGCAACTTGACAAACTTTTGTATGTTTAGTGGCCAAGAGACCACACTAATTTTAGCACTCAAAAAGCATATGAAGTTGACATTGTGCAAAGAATGTGAAACATTGTTGCAAATATAACAGGACGTTTTTATGTATTGATAAAACCTTGTGGTTAAGTTGTTAGTTATTATTATTTTGAATGATCATCACTTCTTTCACACAAAAAAAAAAATTAATTGTTAGTTATCATTTAACGGCAGTTCAAAGAAGAACTGTTGTTTTTTTCCCTATTATATAGTGTCAAATTCCAACGTTATTAAAGAAGTGTATACACTGAGTTCTTACAAGTTAACCGGCATTTAGTATTGGTAGAAATTTGAACAGTTGTAGTGAAGAATGAACGGGCGACGTTAATTTTGTAGCAATGATCGGGGGAATACGTATGTCAGCAATATATTTTGTTCGTCTGACAAATGGAGAAAGTACAGATTGACAGAAAACATAAATGGCTTTTATCGGCAACATAAATGGTTGCAATATACCACCTTCTGACAACAGTTTAACAGTTCAGAAATTTTAGATTCTAATAATCATACAATCTAATCTATTCTACATTAACAATTCTGTACCCGTATAGTGTCGGTTTAACGTCGCACTAAGCTACACACAGAATTATAAAATCTCTTTTGACTTTATGAGAAAAAACTGAGTTCTCAGTTTAACTTTGCGGTTTGGCACTTATCTGGCTGTCTGTTTGTTGTGTGTCTCACGTATGTTTGTTGTGTGTCTCACGTCTGTTTGTTGTGTGTCTCACGTCTGTTTGTTGTGTGTCTCCCGTATGTTTGTTGTGTGTCTCACGTCTGTTTGTTGTGTGTCTCACGTATGTTTGTTGTGTGTCTCACGTATGTTTGTTGTGTGTCACGCGTATGTTTGTTGTGTGTCACGCGTATGTTTGTTGTGTGTCTCACGTCTGTTTCTTGTGTGTCTCACGTCTGTTTGTTGGGTGTCTCACGTATGTTTGAATGCATAAAGCGATTTTGCCTGTGTGTCTGCGTTGTAGAGGACTCAAGATCTTTTGATTTTGGTGAAGATCAGTTAAGAGGGAGGTGTATTTTATTTACGTTTGGTACTGATTTAATGAGTTTGACAAAATTAAATTAAAATGCATTTAAAAAATTTAAAAAAATAATAATTGTTAAATTAAAATAATTTTGTTGCCAGGCAACTAGTATCGATGAAACAGACGGTATTCTCATGAAGATGGGAGTTCAAATGGTTCCACGGCCCATGCGTGGCGAAGAACAGGGGTTTTAGTGGGCGAGAGTCTCACAACCACAGTGCACGCGGCTGCACTGGTGTCCATTGCGTAATCGGAATTTTTGTTTAAATAATTATCACTAGTTAGTTTGATCTTTTTGTATGTTTTTAATTAATTTTATATATTCATTGTTTGGAAATTGGTGGTTATTGTTTAGACAATGTGTATATAAACAAGATCAAATAAGAACAGAAGACTAAATGGAAATAATAAAATTTAGAACATAGAAGTCATGTATGGTTGTCCATACCGATGTTTGTAAAACTTGGCAGGAGTGGCCACAGTTTTATCCTACAAACCTCATTTGTTTTGAGACTGTTTGTTTTGTATTCCCTTAAAATATAAGGGGTAGCCAAAAATGAAAGGGGGTTAAATTGTACACAAAATCTCAAAAATTAATGAAATAAGGGAATTTCAAACCAAATCTGAGTGTAGCATACAGTCTTCTAAATTACAAAATTGTAGGACACCCAAACTCGTAAAGTTATCAAAACTTATTAAAAAATTGTAAAATTCAGCCAGATGTCAAACTAAAAGTAAATTCAACATACGCTTAAGCAGAATGTAACGTTTACTATGACGATTGTTTAACTTTAGCGGCACCACGCGCATAAAGTGTATACAGAATGTTAGGAAAATTTTGCAGGTCAGAGTAGAGGATCAGGTTAAAAACAAATTTTATTTAAAATACAAACATGGTGTCTTTTATAATTTGACAGAGTTAATTTTAACTCAACACTCCTTGCGAAACTTGGATCACCTTAAAAACGTTTGTAAGCTATGTTTACAATAAAATTTACATATTATTATCAGTTATGTATATTTGTAAGAAGGATTATATGTAGACCTATAGATATCTATCGAAACATACTGTTACGACGGTCTACTAATTATTGTATGGTACTGTTGAAAGCAAAATACAAGACACCAAACAAGTAACTAATCACCAGCTTCAATTATCACAATTAAACAGTCTGTAATCAACAAGATAGTCTCTTACAAAAAATCAAATAAAATTTGTTCACACTCAATAAAAATGTTAACTAATTATAACGATTCATAATAGCGTCCTATCAGAGCGTTATATGAAAGCTATAGACGGTACGAGTGTAGCGCCGTAAGGAAGAGAGAGAGCGTATAATCGCAGCCATCTCACTCTAACCCCGTCACCGCGACATTAGAATCCAGTTCAAACATGTAATTTTACTCAAAGCGAATTATCAGTTCAACCTGCGATAACTTCAAAAGTTATAAATATACGGCAATTCTGAAAACAGCATGGTATTCAGCAAGAAAAGCTTTATAAGTAGCCGCAATCTCAGTTAATATAATTAACAATTGAAGAAGTTATACGGATGACGCACGCCAACAGGAATAACGAGAGAATTATGCTACGTAGGAATAAGGTGTTTTCACACACACACAGATAAAGACCTAAGCAACAATATTCTGTAGTCAGATCTTTGGAAACACATTTGCAAATACCTGTAATCAATCGATTTGCGAATACAGGAAGTACGATTTTGACAAGAAATTCTCTGCCGTTTGGAACCTGTCACGGAGTGTTTGACCGACCTGTTCGAGATTGTCACAACTGGAAAAACGCATGATTTATTTGTACAACCAATCAGCAGCCCGTATTTAAAACTGACGCCAGCTGAAAGCGAGGGGTAGCATCACTCTTCGTTCGGTACTTAAACACACTAGACGTGTATAATTCACATACAGAAATTTTCAAATCACGCAAAAGTGCAATTTAAGTTCTAATTCCAGAAGTAGTCCGCAGTGTAGATGAATTAATAACGTTCAATAACACTCGCTGCGTAAAACAAGAGTTAATTAATTAAATAATTAATTAATTAATCAACAGCCGTGAAGGACCTGTGCTACAGAAGGCTACAGCATCTGTAATTGCCAGGGCAACTTCAACAGCATTGATCAACATCCATTCTTCTGTGCAACACCATCAAAAGGAGGACCTCTACAGATTCCTATCTTCGGTCTACGCATCAAACAGTAAGAAATAGATTCATTGATCAATGAAATAAGCGCTAAACACATAATAAAACAATAAACAATTTTAAAAGGACACTAAGAAAAGCACACTTTGTATTTTAACTATAAGATTAGCTCTAATATAGTAAAGAGTGTTGAATGGAAAGTGGTGTGTAGTATTGGACGTGCAAATTATTGCAGACCTGTTCTTTAGCACTGGTTTAGCAGATATAAATCTCTTAATCAAACCAGATAAGAGCTATAGGTCGTTTGAGCGTCTTAATCATTACTTTTCACACTCACTCAGTAAATATAAGTATTAGGGTAGAATTAAGTCCTACCATTAAAAATTTAAAGTTTAAAAATAATTAATTAAACGTTCAATAAAATAATCAAGAAATATTAAAGTGTTATTTGTAACGATTCCCCTTGAAAACCACAATCACTGAACGAATCCTGAGAAAGAGTGTCTCCATACGCTGAGCTAAGCAGAAACCGTGTCCTTTGTATCTGGGATTTGTTCTGGCGCCCAGGTAAAGTAATATCACGGGTAAGTAACTTTTTATCTAACATCACAAATATTAGATAATTGTGTTAGACGAAAGGTAGCGTTGTAACACAATTTTATTGCAATTGCCCCGAAGAATTATAAAACACATAACACTTCGCCACAATACTTGGAACCGCACTGTGTAAATCGCCCGCCAATAACTGAACTAAGCGTCGCTGAAGTCTTGTATTTATACGCCGCTGAGGTACCAGAATATTTCATACTACGCGTCAAGAACGCTACTAGAAAACACCAGAACGTAATTGATTGCGGCCTTGCACACAGCGCGTGCGGACTGGTGAAATCTGGATCAATCGCGGAAGCGTGACAAGTGTCACGTAATTGTCCTTCATCTCAGTAGCAGCAATACGTACGCACACACACACATTACAGCTGGAAGGGCCGACAAACACGTAGAATATTCTGTAATTTTGTAACACTTTCTCCGCATTATGTAACAATACATAAATGTAAACCTTAAAAATGTTGTGTGTCTATTGTATAACTCAGCTTTCCAATTGTTATTTCATTAAAAATATATTAGAGTAATTACAATTTTTGTAATTTTCTGTCAATTGAAAAATTTGCTAATATTAAAGTTTAAAGAAGTAAATATATTTTATTAAAAACCGTAAGAGAGCTTACTACTGTAATTCTCTTACATATGTGAAGGCAGTAAAGATCATTTTTCCAATTTGTCACTTTTATTTCATTCGTGTAATTGTAAATAGTATTTAATCAGGTACAGTATATTTAATAAAGGAGATAATGATAAGCGTGTGCTTTTGAGAACCTTATTACTTGCTACATATTGAATCAACTCTATGTTTTAATGCAATTTAACATATCGAAAAGACTTGATTTTTGGTGGTTTTACTTTCGTAAAGTAAATAGTGAACTTTTTTTATGTGTAAACACTTTTATTACCATGAAAAATAGTATCACTTGCCTAAAAATATTTTGAAAATATATATGTACGGACTTAAACCTTTCAACGTGCATTATACGTGTTTTTACCGACTTTGGCATTGAAGTTGTGAGTGACAAATTTTTGATGTTCAATTATTTTAATTATATTTTTTTAAATAACAATCCACGTAATCGTCGTAATAATATGAATAATGAGTTTCAACTCATACTGTTGTCTTTAAAACCTTTATTTTTTAGTCCTAACAAAAGACGTACGAGTTAAGAAGAAAAAAATATAAGATTCCATTTATTTATAAGGAGTACGTTGTATATCCGTTGTCTGAGGATTGTGACTTCTTAAGTACATTTTGTGGTAAATTAATATTAGGAAACGAGTACATTTCTCCTTATTACACGTAATTAATTAGTATTTACCTAAATTACTGTTTAGTTGTGACACTAAAAAAATAGAATATTTCGAATAGATTTTATCAATATTATTTTAAACAAATTTAACTACAGTTACTCAGTTTCAAAATTTTGTGTTTCTGTACTTAACAGAAATTATGTATTTCTGTACATACATAAACAAATAACTTTTAATTTCTATTTTACCAAAGAATATCCAACGCTGATACGTATTCTAGCAATTAGTTCAGAATCAAAAATTTTAGGTCATGATATTTCATTAATTAAAGAATAGACGAACGAGTGTTAACCCTATTTTAATATGTTTATAAATAATAATGTATTTATTTACTCAAAATGTAATAGGCCTATTGCCAAATTCTTTAACAAGTTGTAATCCTTACAAAGTTGTAATCCTTAAAAATGCTTAACAATTAAAAATATTAATGTTACTTGTTAGTAATGAAAACATTCTAACTGCGAAGGTAATTAAATACATTCAATACCCATTTTGTTATGTGATAATGTTAAACCATTGCATTAGTCTGTTTGTCTCCTGTAGGCGCTGGAAGCAATTTTCACTCACAGACAAAGCAATTTCTACGAACAAAGCCACTGCTAAGCGGGGTATTTACATGTATACATGGATTTTATGCATTTACCTCCCTTACCTGACGTAAACAAATAGAAAATTTTCTTTCTTTTCCCGTAAGGGTTTGCTACAAATAAAACGGCAAAATCAATGCGTAATGTGTGTGTGTGTGTGTGTGTGTGTGTGTGTGTGTGTGTGTGTGTGTGTGTGTGTGTGTGTGTGTGTGTGTGTGTGTGTGTGTGTGTGTGTGTGTGTGTGTGTGTGTGTGTGTGTGTGTGTGTGTGTGTGTGTGTGTGTGTGTGTGTGTGTGTGTGTGTGTGTGTGTGTGTGTGTGTGTGTGTGTGTGTGTGAAGTACAGGACTATATTTAGATCCATCAGTTCATGGGGTACTATTGTATATGATTGTTGAAATGCAATAATATGGTATGATAGACATTAAACTGTGCTAAAATGTGTATTTAACACGTGTGTTCGTAATATACAGGCCCAGTATGGTAAAAACTCTAAAATTTGTTATACCACACAACCGACAATACCCATATTTAATATCAGTAGACTAAAGTAGTAGATTCGTTAGCCTAATACAGTCTAAAACTAGTACTTGTTTTTTCTAACAAATTAACGCGTTAATTTGACCATAAATAAAACATTTAAAAATAAACTAATTTTATATTCAGTTTTCAGATAAGTGTAAACTCTCATTAATTATAGAGTTTGTATTGCTACGACATCACAGAACAATCTACGTGTTAATCGAATGTTCCAGATGAACCCAGCCGAATCTGTGTGGCGTACGTGATTCTCGACACATTTGCTAGCGCTAGACAGTGGCAGAATTCGCGCGGCCGCACGCACTGTGTCAAGGGCGCAATCAATTATGTCGTAGTTTAGAGCTTGTGTAGTTTGTGGAATAATCCAGTATTTTGGGGGGGTATAGATATCAGTACACAACGACGTTCAGTTTCAGTTATAGGCCTAGTTGTGATATATTTACAGTGCGGTTCGAGTTATTATCGGGGGATATTACTGTGTGCGTTCAAGTGGTTATTAGTGAAGTGTCGTGTTTTATAATCGGGCGGTAAAATTGTATTACAATTGTGATTTATATTAGTTGACATTTTACTTCGTGTGAACAATTTTTATTTGATTTTTTGTAAGAGACTGTGTTGTTAATAACAAACTGTTTAAATGTGAAAATTAAAGCTGGTGATTAGTGACTTAATTGGTGTCTTGTAATTTGTTTTCCACTGTAGCTAGTAGACCGTCGTAACAGTATATTCTTTCTGATTGATAACAGGGTTAATAGTTATATGAGCAGAATGAATAATGTATATTTTAAAACTGTAAAGAAAACTTGGATAGCAGTAAGAAATATTTGGTTATTAAAAAGTAATCATTTTTGTCGCTTTTCAAAATTCAGATGACAAACTTCTTTTTCAATACTTCTGGGTCTATGATTATTATTTATGACTGTGTTGGTAAGTTAATGAAACATTTATAAAGAAGAAGGCGGGCGCTAAAACAACTTGTACTTTAATAAGAAGTAACAGAAGCAGCTTTCTAATCGATTGTTTTCTTTATTTACTCTTCTTCTGCTCGGGGAATTCTGAATCCGTTTGTGTAAAACTCTTACCGATGTAATAACTAACCGGTTTAACTTAAAGTTTATTTACTGACAGAATAAACTGTAATATTGTCTCTTCACTTTATTGTAGGCCCACTGAACCTCTTATCAAGTTTTTTTTTTCATTAGTACGTAGTAGTATTAAACAAGTACAAACGCACAAACACGGGCAAGCTCACATTATACTTTCATTCACAACAGTTTCTCGCCGATTTAACATAACATTCACGTACAGACAACCCATTTGTGTACATCAGATATGTCCTTACGAGCGTGGAAACATTTACGTGTCATACTGTCATTATTTATCAGGACGTGTAACGTCGGCTACTTTCATTTAATAAAAGGGTAATGTGTGTGTGAGCGCGCGCGTAAAGTACAGGACTATATTGAAATCCATCAGGTCAAAGTGCACTCTTTGTATATGTTTGGTGAAATGCTACAATACGGTACGATAGACATTAAACTGTGTTGAGATGCGCATCTAACACGTGTATTGGTAACATGGAGGCTAAGCATGCTAATAAATTTAAAATTTCTTATACTGAACAACCGACAATTACATTATTTAATATCAGTAGAATAGCGTAGATTCGTTAGCCTAATATAATCTAAGACTTGTATCTGTTTTTTGAATTATATAAAATGTATTTTCACTGTGCTTGTATCTGAGTGAGTAGATTCAGTATGGAAGCCTACAGACATAACGTCTTTTGCCCAGTACAAGTGTGGAACGCACTACCTCTGACCATATATTCGAAAGATAAGGTTACAAACATTATAGTCTCTAGATACCTATAGATTCTTGCATCGCTGTAAATGGTCTGAAATACCTGATAAGCCTGCACACAAATAAACAGTCACCTTCCACAACTCCCAACAACGACCCTAACTCTTCATGACCTAACATGTCCGATGGGAGCTGCTAGCTTAGTACTTAGATTTTTGTTTATAAGATGTTTATTATTTTCCCTTTAATTATTTATTCAAAAAATAAATTTCATTTCGTCTTTGTTAAGTGTTACACATATTTCTAATATTAATATTAATGTTAATAAACAGTAGTAATATTAGTATAACGTCTCTTAACAGGAGCGTATGATATTAGTTTTACTGGTAGCAGCAAAATAAATGAGTCCTAAGTTAAAATTAAAAAGCATGCATGAGACATTTAAAATTCACTAATTGTTACCATATTGATACATTATTTATTAAGACTTACCACTAAGTTAAGTAAAAATGGACCATGAGGTTTTGCTTTTTAAACCTGCAGGCTATTTTCTTATAAAATATTGATACGGCGGTCTACTTGATCGTCGTATGGTACAGTGGAAAACAAAATACAAGACACCAATTAAGTCACTAATCACTAGCTTTAATTATCACAGTTAAACAGTTCGTAATTAACAACACAGTCTCTACAACAAGTCAAATAAAAATAGTAAACAACGCAATAAAATGTCAACTAATGTTAATACACAATTGTATTACAAGATACCGCCCGATTATAAAACACACCACTTCACTAACAACCACTTGAACGCACACAGTATCGCCCGACCACACTGTAATATATCGCGACTATAACTGAAACCTAAGGCCGCTGCCGCCTAGTATTTATACAACCCTCACAGACCAGAAGATTCCAAACGCATTAGCGCCAGTGTACGACGTAATTAATTTCGGCCTTGACACAGTCAGCGAGCGACCGCGCGAATTCTGGTACAGTCTAGCAAATGCGTTGAGGTTCACTTAAGCCGCACGCATTACATTCCGGATCCCTCTGGAACGTTCGATAAACATGTAGATTGTTCTGTGATGTCGTAACACTGCCCCCTCCTTAAGGCTCTTTGTCCCGAACTGGCAAACCGTCTCTGAAGTAATACTCGACCAGGCGATCTAGGTGGACGTCCTTGCAAAAAATAATTCTCCTGTTCTTCGAACTCAGTCTCGTGTGATCCGAACTTCAAGTTCCCAGGAATGCGAGTCTTCCCCTCAACCACAGGTTTTGCTGGAATTACTCCCGTTGCGTCATGTACTGATGACCTAAACACCACTGGCTGATGCAAGTCTGTTTGGTTCTCGTCAACAACCTCTTGCGTAACCTCATCTTCAGCAACTTTTCCCCCGGGCGCTTCTATCAGCTCAGGAACAAGCAAGAGTTTTGTCTCAACACCCATAGTTGATTTCCAATCACTTCTTTTGTTGTTTCACTTATTTGTACTCCCTCTACTAGTTCTTCCTCCATCATTTCCGCTTGCAATAGGGAGGGTTCCTCTTGACCAGACCTGTTGACTAATGCCACTTGCTTAATCGAATGGTTGGTAGACCCTGTCATTTTATCCATGCAAAGCTTTATCTTCTCTTGGCCAACCCTCAGGACATTCTCTCTTAAGTCCACAACGAATCCGTAAACATTCATAATGTCCGTGCCTAGAATCACTTCATCGACAATGTCTGCAACAAAGATTTGGTGGCTAAACTCGCGAAGACCCAAGCGTACACGTACGTCTATCTTTCCAAACACATTGACGGGGCTTCCAGTCACAGTCTGTATTGTACAAGAGCTAATTTACGGCCCTCGGTTGCTGATTAAGTCAGGTCCCACAATGGACACTGTTGCGCACGTGTCAACTGTAAATGATGTTGGTTTACCCTCCGCAAATCTATTAACAATCAAATTTCCACTGGTCTTGTGTAGCGTGGAAACTGTGTGCTGTTCTGGGGCTTTACTTCTCCAATTGGTGCGATCACTCTCTTCTCTCGGTATCTTCTTCTCCCAACAGTCTACCTGTAGATGACCACGTTTTTCACAGTTGTAACACTTCGCGCTTCAGTCTTTACCTCATCGTTCAAATCGTTGCGACCCTCTTGAACTTCTGCATTGTTTGTCCGACAACATTTTGTGTAGAAATATTTAAAGTGCGTTATTTCGGAAGTTTGGATAAATTATATAGGATACTTAACAACTCCGTAGACTGGGGTTCATCAGTTGGTCTGGAACAAAGGATCTTCTGTTTCACGCTTCCGTTCCTCTGCCTCCTGCTTATGTTCTTCTTTTTGTCTTTCTTCAGATTCTAAAGTAAATACTTTTTGTCTTTCTTCGGTTTCCAGCATTAGTGCTTTCTGACGTTCCTCAGCCTCCTCTCTTTCCTGCCTGCGTTTTTCATCCTGCCGTTTTCCGCTTCTTCCGCCTCCTGCCTGCGTTTTTCATCCTGCCGTTTTCCGCTTCTTCCGCCTCCTGTCTGCGTTTCTCATCCTGTCGTTTTTCTGCTTCTTCTCTTTCTTGTCTTCGTTCTTATTTTTATCGTCTTTCTGTTTCTTCCGCCTCCTGTCATCGTCGTTCCTCTGTCTGCAACAGCAGCGCCTGGAAATTTTCCATCATCTGACTGGCATCCATTGTTCTCCGACTAATTACGAATTACACCCGTCTTGTACAAAGTGTCCAATGTTTTCACTGTTAACCGTTCTATCCCACTTCTGACACCACTGTTACGACGGTCTACTTGATCGTCGTAGGTATAGTGGAAAACAAAACACAAGACACTAATTAAGTCACTAATTACCAGCTTTAATTATCACGGTTAAACAGTTCGTAATTAACAACACAGTCTCTACAACAAATCAAATAAAAATTGTTCACTCTCAATAAAATGTCAGCTAATATTTAAACATAATTGTATTAAAAGATACCGCCCGATTATAAAACACACCACTTCACTAATAACCACTTGAACGCACACAGTATCGCTCGACCGCACTGTAATATATCGCGACTATAACTAAAACCTAAGGTCTCTGCCGCCCAGTATTTCCAGAAGATTCCAAACTACGCATTAGCGCCAGTGTACGACATAATTAATTGCGGCCTTGACACAGTCAGCGAGCGGCCGCCCGAATTCTGACACAGTCTAGCAAATGCGTCGAGAGTCGCATTACATAACGGATCCCTCTGGAACGTTCGATAAGCACGTAGATTGTTCTGTGATGTCGTAACAATATGGTAACAATACGTAACAAGCCTGTAACAATATTGTTTGAGCAACAATGTAATAGGAGACGTCTACCACTAAACAGTAAAAGCCAAGGTGTATTTTAATAATTACCCGTATACGAATACAATTTTGTATGTCACAAAGGTTTAGGAAATATGTATCGATGATTATATTGAAGGACAAAAGTCTCTATGTATTATTATTAATCTAATAATATTGATGCTTGTAAAAGATACATATTTCTATCACAGTTGGAAAATAAAAATTAAGTAATCCTATACCTGGTATTAACCGGCAAATTATATGTAACTGGCTATTTTAGAATTAAAGAAAAATTTATTTGGTTACAGAATGACAATGTATAACAGTAACGTTTATAACACTATGACGGAACATGAAATTTACTGTCTAAACGCTGTAGCACTCCTTAAACAATACGGTAGACTGTTCAATGACTGCTAAGTTTATTCAATGGGACAAGGTTACAAGGACCGTAGCATGTGATACTGAGAGAGCACCAAGCTACACACGGCGCAGAGATTTAGCCATGTTAATTAGGAAAGAGTGCATGGGGTGAAAACTGAAAGAAAGAGAAGTAAAAGTTAATTCAAAAGTAAAAAATAATAACTGAAATGAAAACTGGCAAAGCTGCATTCGTGATCGTAAAATTCCACTGTATTGTCTAAAACAAAACTCAATAAAACTGTCTGGTTTTCATGTTACACAACCTAAATTTCAAGAAATATAAAATTAATATAGACTAACATTAGACTGTTCAACGTGGCCACATTATAATCTATAATATTGTGTCGATGTGTTTGACTATATCAAGGCGCTGTGGGCCCCCTGTGACCTGTGACCCCGAACAGCAATATGAGGTTTGAAGCTGTGAATAATAATTACAATTAACATTTTCATCTTTTCACACAAAATATTCAAGATTATCAAACACAGTTTTTAAATGAGTTCAGATTATAATACAAGTTATGATACAGATCTATTTGTACTCTAGATATAAACGCACCTGTTTACATAATAACATCATTTCATATACGCACAACCAAGGAAAGAAATACACCATTAAATGCACTGAGAACTAATACTTATTACGATATAATTACGATACGATGTAATTACGATATCAAGTTCCTTAAACCTATGATAATAATTATGCAATATATTTTTGTAATTTTGTTACTAAAAAATAATTTTCTTTCCAAAATATTTTGAAACACATATAATAGATACTGTATAATATTATTTCTTATTTCATGAAATTGATAAAACTCTTTTCTCAGGTAACGAATAAAATAAAACGATCACATCGTTGAATAATAGAATCCTTACGAGGAGACAATAAAATAAAAGTCAAGAAGTTCCCAATGTATACAGGATTATCTCATCCATTATAGTAGTCAATAAAAGAAACGTGTATTGTAATTGTGTGGTTTTTATCTTTTAGTTCGTTTGGCTCGTTTCCTATACGCATATATATATATCCATTCCCTCTGTCACCTGTATGTTAGTTACATATAGAATTATGTACTGTATTAACATTTGCTTTATTGTTTAGCTGTGAAATCGTTTGGAAGTCTCTAATCGGACAATGATTCATAGCATTCAGCTGCTTATTTATAAGTTTGTAAACACACACACACACACACACATATATTTTTTCAAACATTTTTTGGTACAGCCTGTTTCTTCATTTATATAATATATTTAATATTTATAATAAATTTACCTCAAGATATTTTCTCCTTGTTTGGAACAAGTTTCGAGAAGTATTGTGTTCCCATCTTCAGCCTTCATGATGTTGAGTCTCAAAATCAGGAAGCCTGAAGATAGGAACACAATGCTTCCCGAAACATGTTCCAAATAAGGAGAAAATATTTTCAGGTAAATTCATTATAAATATTAAATATTATATATATTACACAACTCGAAATACCCGAGTGGTGTGTGCTTATGTATAGGTTGTGTGCATGTTATGTTGCACTCACTCACTCTTGGACTACACTGTAACACGTGTCTGCCTAAAGTGTTGTGTTCCGTTTACAGTGTTTATTATCTCAACTCGTGTCTGTAGCACGTTTATTCCTCAACAGTAAATTAACACAATCTAGTTCAATGTTCAGTGTGTACAGTGAGGTAACTTACATGCACACACCGGGTGTGTCAGGTACTGTAATTTGTAGTTAAGACTAGTGGAATGTTTAGTGTTGGCCTACATTCTCCGAAATGTATTAGAATAATAGGAAGCACGTTTCGCCAACTTCAGTCTCTGTATGTTGCAGCTTTACCTTAACCGCCAAATATTCTGTAGCTCATAATTCATCTGATTAAAATGATGAATTAAATTCCCATAACAAAAGAAAATATAATTTAATCAATAAATGATAAAGTACTGTTTCTTATGATCAGTGTAATATTTTTGTATAGGGAGTAAGTTTAACATAAAATACACTGGTTAATTACGAAAAGTAAATAATGGTAGTAGCTGTATAAAGACAAGGATCTGGCCACCAGTATCCGACTGCACAGATTGCAATGGGCAGGGCACACCATTAGGATGAAAGACAACCGAATACCTAGGAAGGTACTGTTTAGTCAGATCGAAGGTCTGCCTACCAGAAGACCCAAGACACGCTGCATTGACGCAGTGGCAAGGGATGCTGATAATTTACTTAAATAAAACGATGGACATTGGCCGCCAAGGACAGGGAAAAATGGAGACGGATAATTATGGAGGCTAAGGTTCGAGTTCGAACTGTGACGCCATACAAGAAGAAGAAGAAGAAGAAGAAGAAGAAGAAGAAGTAATAGTAATAATTATGACCAATAAGTTTAAACATATATGTTTTAATTAATTAATATTACTGTCTTAACCTTTCGAAATTCCAAACAGACATATTTTATTACGGAGTATAAAAAAACAAAAAATACACTTCAGTGCAGCTTTAAGAATAAATGAAAACCATGTTTAGTAGTGTCTTCACCAAATTACTTGTAACCTTATGAGTTAATAAGGAGGTTATTATTATTGTTTAAGTAAAATCTAAATAACCAGTTTATTTAAAGTTAACTTAAAATACTTTAAAAATTTAATAAGTGACTTACTCTTTATCAGAGCAATTAGTATTATAATATAATTATTGGTGACGAATTCTTTATCATTATATATTATCTACACTTGTATAGACAAAATTAGGTATATTGTATTAAGAGACAAAAACCATACTGCGTATTGGGATCTAACCTGTAGATAAAAAATGTAAAAATACCGTATATGCGTGCATAATTATATAGGCCTACTGCAGGTTTTAAATTATATTTACAATTTCTACTTGCTAAGGTTTAATCGTGTCAAGTAGTCCTAAAAGCGACATTTTTTCTGTTGTAAAACAAAGTTATAATATATCTGAAATAAAAACAAAGTTAGCCATAGGCCGTTTGTTAGTATAAGTTATCTTTAGTTTCAGTAGTTATGATGAATTAATAACATACTAGTTTGTCTATTTTTGTTTGTTTTTATCAATAACTAGATATTACCCGCGATATTTCACGCGAATATTGGACTTTTAATAAGTATTTTAAGGTAATTTTTATTGTCTATGTCTATATGGCGTTCTGTCAGCTCGTATAACAATTTTGTACTCATTAGTCAAATTCTCTCAAAAGCCGTTTTCAACACTTGTACTATTTTAACTTGTACTAAATTATTATGTTGGTGCAACACTCTTTTGAAATTTAAAAGTACACTTTTATAAAGCCTTTGAACATATTTATAAACTACGTGTTAAATCGAAAACGCTAAATTCTTTATTTTAAGTGTTACTGTGTTGGAAGCATTGTATACCACATTAAACGTTATGTTTTCCTCAACCATGGCTTTTATTTATTTCAGCAGTAAACTAGAAGCCAAAACCTTTGTCGCCTAACCTCACAAATGAAAACAAGATGTATTTCCGCTTTGCATTAAGTATAGGACAATTTACAATTAGTACACTTCTTCTTTTCCACATCGTAATATATCGATACAATCGCATATTATATAAAACACCAAAAATATACTGCAGGAATGGATAAAAGTACAGTCCCAATACCGCTAAATAACTTTTATTTATTTACTTGTTACTATGGTAATTACTTCTGATGTCCATGGTGTTGATGAGATCTTTATACGCGTCAACGAAAAGGCATAATTAAAAGAGCCTAAATTGTGCGAACAGGGCAAAATATCAATTTCCAAGTTAGACAGTATTTTTGGCCTTATGTCAAAGGTTACCTGTACAAAATTTGATGGCAGTCGGTGTAACGGTGTGGATTTGTATTCAGTACCCATAAAGCCTCATACTTTACGTTATATATATGACAATGACATGTAGGCTTTTAAAACATGTAGGTAAACGTTTCTACAAAATATAAGACATTTTTTACGCGGCCCATACCGGAAGAAGATTTCAAAAACATAATGGACACCGGCCGCGGAAGCCTACGTGGAGAACATTTTCAACAAGTATATTGTCCAGTCAAGAACTGTATAGAAGCAATAGAGAAATAATTAATACACATAAATAAATAATTGTTAATATTGTTAAACCTATAAAATAAACAGTACCATATCGCGTAGTGATTCTGGGCACTCCGCCGCGCGCAAGTCTCTTCCCAAAGTTTGCAGTTCATTGTACGCGGCTGAGTTGCGCAATAATACATAGTGTTCTGCATTATTGTAGATTGTCTCCGCCCCTTCCAGACTACTCTATCAGCATCCACGATCGCCAGCTCGCTACACTGCCAGGCGGCGGAGATATAAATACTGGATTTCGGGGCGGCTTTGTCCAGCGTATCCTCACCACCTCCGCCTTAGTGCAGACGACGGACCACCTCCTATAAAACTCAGACGCCCTCGAGCTCTGCTCGACGACCACCCATAGACATATCAACAAATATCTGTCCCTCACCCCCACCCTTGCGGCGCTTGACTCTCAACTCTTCTCCACCCTAATCACGTAACTGGCACTCCTTATCGTCCCCACCTAACAAGTGAAACGGCCTTTCGTCAAAGATCCTTCCACTCTAAGTTAAAAAAAATCCTTTCCAACCGTTGCGAATCACTCCTCACTTTTGCAATACATTAACAGTCTCCATCCCTCCTAGAAGGAAGGCTCCATCTTATTCTAGCCCAAGGCTACCAAGTATCAAACGCATCAGGCAGTCGTCGGGTTCACATGGACACTGCAACCACTGGGACACGTCTAGCACGATTGGATTGGCCTAGTTCACTTACAAATAGCGAGTAAGTCAATGCCTATCAGTTGATTGTTGCAGATTAGTGTCTACTGTGTTAATTAGTGCAAAACTGTAGAAACTGACATTTATTGTTGTTTGTTGGACGATTTACGTCGAATTATTGTATAAGAGTGCCTTTGTTGATTTTTAACTGTTGTTGGTGTCAAATTAGAGCTTGTAATTAGTGACTTCATTCGTGTCAGTTATTCTGTTTCCACTGAATAACACGACGATCAATTTGACCGTCGTAACAATATTTATAAATTTTTTTAATTTTACGTTACTTAATAATGTAGAAAAACTGTGTGCGCGCGCGCGCGCGCGCGCGCGCGCGTGTGTGTGTGTGTGTGTGTGTGTGTGTGTGTGTGTGTGTGTGTGTGTGTGTGTGTGTGTGTGATATTGTGTCCGTTATGTGAGAAAATAAACCATGCGAAATTTTTACTATTAGGCATTATTAGAAAATACATTTTTGTCAAGCAACATACGATCTACCATATACTTTGTTTTCAAACGACTGTCTAGTATATGTTAGACATTAGACATATAGTTTAGAACTCGTAACAAGCGTTCTTCACCTCTAACTTATGTTATAAATTATAAAGTTTTTATAAGTCGTAATCCAAATGGCCAGATAAGCTTGACTAACCCTAAAAGTTAATTAAGAACATGAATTGCAGCTGTTGCATGTACTGAGCGCACGAGCCTAGATCAATGGGTTTTCTTGACGGCACTCATACCACAATAGATTAACGGACCTTAACATTTCCTCTGTTATGGTCTACATATCAGAGAATCAAACTGTAGTTTTCATTACAATATCTGTGATCTAACCGTGGTCTGTAACACGCCTTTGATACGTTGTACAATAAATATTGTTGTAGTCTGCACAATATTACTCTAATACTTAATATAGAAAGCAAAGAGAATTGTAAATTATGATTCCTTTTGTCCGCCATAACCATGAATCTCTTAAGTGTTTGAAAGCATTATGGGCCACAAATGACGTAACTAAACTTTAATCGCTGAGTGAAGAATTTATATTTTCTGCTTCTACAAAATTAATTTATGCCGCGTTATTTGTCATATTATAGTCAAAATAATCAAATTGTATATAGCTAATTATGGATATAGTTTGAGAGATCATCTACGAAACGACGACATAAGGAAAGACCTGAAGTTGCAATCGATTCGGGAGAAAACAAAGGAATACAGGCGGAATTGGCAGTCGTATGTAGAGCTAATGATAGACACGCGTATTCTTAAACAAGCGTTTGAATATTGGCCAGAGGTTGTGGAAGGCCCTGGAAAAATGGTCAGAGACTGTGAAGTCGGAACAGGCCCAAGGAATATAGTAAAGAAGAAGAAGAAGAAGAAGAAGAAGAAGAGGAGGAGGAGGAGGAGGAGGAGGAGGAGGAGGAGGAAGAAGAAGAAGAAGAAGAAGAAGAAGAAGAAGAAGAAGAAGAAGAAGAAGAAGAAGAAGAAGAAGAAGAGGAAGAAGAAGAGGAAGAGGAAGAGGAAGAGGAAGAGGAAGAGGAAGAGGAAGAGGAAGAGGAAGACGAAGAAGAAGAAGAAGAAGAAGAAGAAGAAGAAGAAGAAGAAGAAGAAGAAGAAGAAGAAGAAGAAGAAGAAGAAGAAGAAGAAGAAGAGGAAGAGGAAGAGGAAGAGGAAGAGGAAGAGGAAGAGGAAGAAGAAGAAGAAGAAGAAGAAGAAGAAGAAGAAGAAGAAGAAGAAGAAGAAGAAGGTTACCAGTATTCAAACCACAAAGACATATTTCTATGAAACCACTAAAGTGACTAAGTATAGGTAAGATTAATTCTTCAGAAATGAAAGACAGGAATATCAGATTTTATTGTGAAACTGTTTTATTTATGCGAAAACCTTACTCTGTTTATTGCACAAAGATCTTGTAACTTACACAAGGTTTTCTTGTATTAGTACGTGTATATATTTTGAGTGAGATTTTTAAAAAACGGATCATGTTACATCTACTCTTGTCAGTAACAAGTTTTCCTGCTTATTGCAAGGTTTACTCTTTTTTAATTTTTATCAAAATAATATTTATCTTCTGGCAGTCAATAGATTACTTTCAAACGTTTTTATTATCCTAATGTAATAGCCAGTAAAGTAATATTACGCTCGTCGCTCGTACCTAACTATTATACACGGTTTACACACTTGTATATCGTTTTATTTTCTACTGTTTGAACAGTTTTAGCAAGGTTTTTTTAAGTAAAAATTTACATAACGTATGTACATATATAATTGGTATAACACACACAGAGATACATTTATACGTAAGTAGGCACATACACATAGGCACGGTTCACGTTCTGTTTCCATGACAACAGGATCAATCGGCGAGTACGAATTAAAGTATAACGCTGAGGATTTATTTTTAATTGTGTATCTACGTGACAACGGACCACAGTTCGTGATTGCAGCTAAAAATCAGCGTTGTAGGCCTACGTGGTCAGATCTACGAACGGGATGGTCACATGTCCTAATGTCTGTATTGTACGTGGTCAGATCTACGAACGGGATGGTCACATGTCCTAATGTCTGTATTAAAAAAAGCAAGAAATATAATGCTGATTGAATTTTTTTAGAGTAGCTCTTACAAGTTTACAAGCCAAATCACCTTCATATATCTCATTTTAAATTGTACGTTTTCTGTTAATATCAATAGTGAGTTATGATTGTATTTATTCTGACATAGTTCTCCATAGGAGAATTTATAACTCCTTGAGTTCTAATATTTGTCGTAATTTGTGTAGTTTTTATACAAGAATAAACAATAAAAAACTGGTGAAAAGCTAAGCATTTATTTCTTTGTCCAGAATAGTGAGTCCAGGTCTCATGCATAAAGCCTACAATAGTTAATGATTGTCATTCTTACGGTAGACGCAATGTAAATATTCTTATTAAATATTTTTGTAGGCCTAAGTACTCTTTATGTAATATGGTACTGTGACTTAAAAGCTGCTGATGTGTTTCATTTATAGCTCAGTTTTATTTACAATCCAGAAGGTTGAAATCAAACACTGTTAGTTTATTAGAGGTGAGCTACATTTAGAATAATTCATTTAATGATAAAAATGTGTTTTTGCAATTATCATTCATCTGTAGAATATTATCAGCGTTATTCTGAACGTGATGAGTGTTGTGTTTTAATTTTGAAATATTATAACAATCCATCATCATCCAACACATTTATTTAACATAATGATGTAATTACTTAACACAACTCTTCTATTGTTAATGGAATAAATCCGCTTATAGTCCAAGCCACGTATTTTATAATCAACAAAACGCTATGCAACTCACCATCTGTGGCTTAAGTAAATGGAGTTTAATATTTATAGGAAACCCACTACAACTGACACTGTAATACACGCCACATCTTATCATCCGGTATCGCAGAAAATGGCTGCTTTCGACAGCATGGTTAACCGCCTCTTATCATTGCCCCTCAGCGACAAGGATTATCAAGACGAACTAAATACAATTAAACACATTGCGGTCACCAATGGCTACAAAAAAGCAGTAGTAAATAATATCCTCAAAAAACGTATGAGACGAAAAAACGCAAACACGCTAAGGGTACCTGGGGACAGTGTGTATAAATACATTTCTACACCATACATGAGCTTTCTACCTAGAATTCTGTCTTCTGTTTTAAACAAGTCAAACGTTGTTGTCACATATAAGACTACAAATAACATTTTAAATAGCCTTCGTACTCGGGAACCAACCGTCCTTGAAAATAAAACAGGGATCTATAAATTAATATGTAATACGATATTAATTGATGACTCGTTGGGCACTTGGTGAAACATATTAATACAAAGGTTTTGTAAAATATATAAAAACACTTGGTAAGTTTCACAAATTTTTTAATTAACTCTGACAGCTGTTTCGACTAACTTAAGCCATTGTCAAAGAGCGAGTGAATGAAATTACTGAACACAGGATGTTAGAGTAGTGTAGGTGGTAAACATCTGTTTAGGGCGTATCTGGAACATCTGTGTTGTGATGGCGAGGGGTGGGGAGTGTGTGCATGAGACAAGGGAAGGTCTGGTGTCTTTAAAAACTAAATACAATCATGAATGCAAAATATAAAATTAACTGAACTAAATATAAACTGAATGCAAAATTTAAAATAATGATGAACATTCAAAATAATATAAAATAAACTAAACTAAATAACAGATTTTAATAAAGGGGATACACAAAATTCAGTCTGTTCATTGGTAAAATTTTTGTTATTTTTTATTGCTTTTTTAATTTCTAAAATTTCTAACAAATCCATTTTTCTACCTTTTTGTACGTTGTGGAGTAGTGTTATGTTTTTTGTGTCTATAAAGTGAGTGTGTTGTAAGCAATGATCTGCAAAACCTGTATTAGATGTATTGGTTAAAATCGCCTTCTTATGTTCAGAAATGCGATGTTTCAGAGCACGGCCACATTGTCCGATATAAATAGCATCGCATTCTGCACAGTGTATTTCATAAACTCCATTTTTCTCCAGTGTATTAGATTTTTCTTTATTATTGACTAGTAGTGAAAAAAGATTACGTTTGTTTACTGATACCATGTTAAGACCATGGTTTTTAACCTATTATTAATCTTATCTGTTATACACGGAATGTAATTTGTTAAGTGAAATTTTTTGTTACCCTGATCTGGCTCTATGGAATAAAATTCTTTTAAAGTAATTTTCTTCTGTTTTTTTTTAAATTAAAGAATTAATTATTCTTTCATCATAACCGTTATTTTGTGCTATGGCTTTTATAATATCTACCTCTTTATTGAAATTTTCTTTGGATAAAGGAACTATAAGGAGACGATTAACCATTGCATGAAAACTGCTTAATTTTATGTGCCATGACGTTAGTGATTGTTTATGTATAACGGTATCTGTAAAAGTAGGTTTTCTATATATCTGAAAACTAAGATTATTTTGTGATCTAGTAATGGTAAGATCCAAAAAAATTTAAACTTTTCATATTTTCTGTTTCAAGTGTAAATTGCACGCTACTATAAAAGGAATTAATATAATCTAAGAACATATGGAGCTGTCTATCTGTTCCCGTCCAGATACAAAATATATCATCAACATACCTTGCCCAATGAAAAACATATTTTATGTTGGGGTTATCAGATGTAAAAATGTTTTCTTCCAAAAATGTCATAAAGATTTCACTTAATAAAGGTGATAAAGGAGAGCCCATAGGTAAGCCATTAAATTGTTTATAGATTTTATTATTAAACTGAAAATAATTTTGTCCTATGCAAATATCTAAGGCCGAGAATAATTCTTTTTTCTGATCACTATTTAAGGTTAAAGTATTTTGTATATGTGAGGAACAGATAGACAACAGAACATCTACAGGTATAGACGGAAATAAATTCTTAACATCAAATGAAACTAATTTTGCATTCAGTGGTAAATGTACATTTTTATATTATTAACTAATTGTAAAGTGTTTTTAATAGCATACTTTGGGTTAAAGTTAATATATTTTGGCAATAATTCATTAAGTTTTTTACAGACTTTATATGCAGGTGCAGTTACATATGAAACAACTGGGCGCATGGGACAATTAGGTTTATGTATTTTTGGTAAACTATATAAAACAGGAGCTTTTGGGTTCATCATAGTTAGCATGAAACTTTTTGTGTCTGAAAATATATTAGGGCAATTTTTAATAAGTGATTTTATTTGTTTTTGAAACTTATTAGTGGGATCATTTAATATCTTGAAATTGTCATTCCTGAAGAGAAGTTCTGTCTTTTCAATATATTCGCTCCTATTTATTATTGTAATTGTATTGCCTTTATCAGCTTTGCAAACCACTAAACTATTGGAATTAATTTTTTGTTTTAAACTGTTAACTATGTACTTATCTGAATCTTTTAGACTGTACTTATTCTTATTACTTTTTGATATAATGTTTGCACAGGAAACTAATTCATTATTTCTTATATCTGGGTTATCTACATTACTAAGTGCTATTTCTGTATTTACACATAACATTTCCATGTCTCTTTTGTACCGTATGTTTGGACAATATTTCAAACCTTTATTTAACAGATTTAGTTCTTTCTGAGTAAAGTTTATATTTGAGAAATTTTCCACTCTGTTATAAAATTTATTTACTGGTGATGACATAGTAGTTACTCTCTTACTACTTAGCTTAGTTGTGATAAGTTTTTGTAATTTTGTTTTTTGTACTAAATATTGTTTATGAGCATGATAACTTACTTGTTCTCTGATCATATTATCAATAAGGTCAAATTCCACTGCACTGTATCTATAAGTTAATTCACAATGTATTAGTTTTTGGTGTAAAGATAATAATAAAGAAAAATCTAATACACTGGAGAAAAATGGAGTTTATGAAATACACTGAGCAGAATGCGATGCTATTTATATCGGACAATGTGGCCGTGCTCCTCTGAAACATCGCATTTCTGAACATAAGAAGGCGATTTTAACCAATACATCTAATACAGGTTTTGCAGATCATTGCTTACAACACAATCACTTTATAGACACAAAAAACATAACACTACTCCACAACGTACAAAAAGGTAGAAAAATGGATTTGTTAGAAATTTTAGAAATTAAAAAAGCAATAAAAAATAACAAAAATTTTACCAATGAACAGACTGAATTTTGTGTATCCCCTTTATTAAAATCTGTTATTTAGTTTAGTTTATTTTATATTATTTTGAATGTTCATCATTATTTTAAATTTTGCATTCAGTTTATATTTAGTTCAGTTAATTTTATATTTTGCATTCATGATTGTATTTAGTTTTTAAAGACACCAGACCTTCCCTTGTCTCATGCACACACTCCCCACCCCTCGCCATCACAACACAGATGTTCCAGATACGCCCTAAACAGATGTTTACCACCTACACTACTCTAACATCCTGTGTTCAGTAATTTCATTCACTCGCTCTTTGACAATGGCTTAAGTTAGTCGAAACAGCTGTCAGAGTTAATTAAAAAATTTGTGAAACTTACCAAGTGTTTTTATATATTTTACAAAACCTTTGTAATATGTAATAGTTGTGATGCTCTTTATGTGGGCAAAACGGGCCGTGGTTTTCTCAAGAGGTTTGTTGAACATAAGCCACCCACTTATTTTCACAACACAGAAAATGTAAAATCTAAATTCGCTAAACATCTTATTGATGAAAATCACAACTATACTAATTTTCATACCAACTTGATACCCCTTCACTTTTGTAATAAAGGACGTTACATGAACGCCCTTGAAGAGTTTGAAATATATAGAGCGTATAATAATCCTGTTACCAGGCCACATGTTTTAAATGATCAGCTGAACTTTAAATCTAATGTCCTGTATGATACTGCGTTGCGATATTGTCGCGACACGCGTCAAATATGAACCAGTGCACTGTCGGTTACCGTGCGGTGTACACCGAAAATTGTTGTGTGCGTACTTTGTGTAGTGTAATTGTGTTTTGTGTTATGTGGATTTTAATATTTTTAATATATTGACGACTGTGCCATCGTATGATGGTATGAAGAGACTTTTTTAAATATTCTGAGGATGGGACAAGTGTCCGAAACATGTCAATTGTATAAACACATTTACTTAAGCCACAGACGGTGAGTTACATAGCGTTTAGTTGATTACAACTCTTTTACTTCATCAACATTACCAATCCAAAGACTAGGCCTTACTCCTGTTCCGGAACCCATCAACCCATCTCCTCCTCGGTCTACCGACATCTCTCTTCCCAGTAGGGTGATAACCCAAGGCAGCCACAAGTATATGAATATCAGGCACGCGATTCAAGTGTTCACACCATCTGCTTCTGTGGTCTTCAATCTTCTGGTGCAATAATACAATGTTTAAATCGCGTCTAATATCCTCGTTCCTTCTCTGATCCAAGAGACAAAAACCTTGCGTTTCTCTTAGATGTTTCATTTCGGCTGCCTGAATCCTCTGCACGTCCCTTTTACCAAGAGTCTATGTCTCGCTAGCATACAAGAATGTGGGGACAGCCACAGTTTTATAAAATTTCGTTCAGGTATCCTTCCGTGTTTTATTTTTCAGGTACCTATGAATCGTTCTTAGAGTTATTTAAGACCAAATAGACTGTCTTAAAGTAGGTAAATTTGGTTAAGTGTACACAAATTTATATAGAACAGATATTGGCACTTGATCACAGTTAGTGATCTTCTAATATCCTTACACGTTTTTCCGCAACAAGTGCTGTAATTATTAATAATGTAATAATTATTTAAGTTTGTATTATACAGTGTTCGTATACACAATTACAAAATACGATCTACTTTACACCTTTTATTTTCAATTAGGTTGTGTAATTATTTTGTTTTGCGAAATAAGTGATTTATGTGAATACAACCTTAAAACTGAATGTCCTGGTTCTGAATGTCTGGAAAAGACCATGACTAACTATTACATGTTGACTTTATACGACAGTTTAAAGTAGTAAAAATCAATGTTGCAAAACATTAAGGACTAGGCATAGTTTTAAAAAAACTTTGAATAGGCTTAATCCTAAGTGTGTTATAGTAATGAAACACTATATCACATTAATAAGGTGTTTTGAAGTTTATGGTTTTACCAAAATCTCTGAAGAATTGAAAGTGAATTCTTACCTCAGTTTTTTAGCTTTATTTATCTTCCAAGCGTCCGGGTTAGCCGATTTCTTTCTTACTTTAAAAACTACAACTGGATTAATTTGTAGAGGATTAAGATTGTAAAATAAATTTTCAAATTTTGCAGCTTACAGAATCACCAACAACCACACAATTTGTAGGAGTCCTATAATGATGTCAATAGTAAACAGTAAAAACATATGGTTTAATAGTTTAATTTTTAAAAACCATGAATGCATTGTTGCTAACTACAAAAGAAATTTAAAAATGAAAGTTAAATGAAAGTCATGGTAAAAATTACAGGTGAAGAGAAACTCGCAAGATATTCAGCGTCAGTTATTGGGAAATGTAACTAAAAGTCTATTTAAGATAAGACAATTCTAAGATAAGTATGCCTTAGCGCGCTTACTGACTGCACCCTTTCTAAAATTATAAAATTTTTGTGCAAAGACTTTTTACAAATTTTCAAAATTTCAATTTCGTTTCTTTGGTTATAAACATTAAAATTTCTTTTAGCAGGTACAGACGTTATCGTGGGTATTAGACAACCTGAGCTAAAACAACAAGAAACGAGTTACAAGGAACATCTTGAACACTTTACAGGTTACTAACTATAACTCACACAACTGCTCTGTCATGTACGTAAACTTTCATTATACTGACTACATTCATTTAAAATAAAACCTCTCATGTCTATTATTACGTTATACACATTATGGTGCATATTACTTAATGACTTAATGATTTATTATAGTCTCCACGCCTCCCATGCTACTAATATGTAATTTTGCCGTTGCCATTTCCTTTGATCATTTTGTAACTTCCCTATGCTCTCAAAAATTTCTCATAACTTCTTATCAAATTAAGCAACATATGTAAGCAAGTATTTTGCGTGAACACCTGTTAATTTCCAGATATATCTGTAAATTTATTCACTTTTTACCAGCTGTTTGAAATTTTCCTGTCACGTGTGTTTTTGAAATGCACAAAATCAAACATCAAATCTTGTTGTGATGAATTCTCTGTTTAAAACGTTTTAGCGCCAATGGGAAATCAAAACGAAATTGTAAATAATATGTTAGGAGATGGTGCGCCTTTAGAAACAACGTTAAGTGGGGCACACTGGAGTTTAAACGTGGTCGTACAAGCACTGAAGACGATGCCAGTGAACTTCCAAAAAACGGAATGAAAACTGGCATTATAAAAAAAAAATTTGTAGGGTGTTGGAAGACCGCAGATTGACGAGTGGATGACGTTGCTGAAATCAAAGGCATCTCGTATGAGCGTGTGCATTATACGTTAACTTGAGAACTTGTGAAAAAGCGTTATGGAAGATGGCTGGCGCATCTGGAGTTGTTGCATTTTTTGGCCGTCCAGTGCGGGGAGTGAGATCATCTTTAATGTTTGTACCACCACGTTTAAATTCAAGTGCCTACTTACAAACAGTTGGTTTTGAAGTCGCAGCATCACCTGACACATTTACAATTTCGTTATGTATTTTTGTTGGCGCTAAACATTTTTAACAAAGAATCACACCACATTGTTTGATTTTGTCCGTTTTCAAAATATTAAACAGCTTCTAAACAATGGATACATTGATAGATTTTGAAATTAACAGGAGTTCAAGTAAAATACAAATCTTGCAGCACACGAAAAATTTTGGTTTTACCGCTAAGCTGCAGATGTTACTCCGCGAAATTTTCAACTGACCCTCGTATGTGGAACAGATAAAACTCTTTGTAGGAAACAAATAAAATGAAACGATTACAACATAGAATAATATAAACATTACGATGACAGAAAAAAATAAAATACAGGAAGTTTACATCGGATGTAGGGATGTAGGATACTTTTATGCATAATAGCAGTCCAATAAAAAATTTATATTCAAATTGAACGCCATTTTATCTTCCAGTCCGTTGGAGCTTGTTTGCAATACACAACCTTTTTCTCTCAGCCACATATTTTTTCCTTACGATATGTTCATTCACATTAACCTTAAAATTATTTCCTCATCTGTATCATAAAAAATTAATTCGAAAATTATCGTATTCACGGCAGATTTTCTCCCTCATTAGCTAAGATGAAGATGGTGATATTTTGAATGTAATGTTAATGATCTAACACTAATGTTACTCAAAATAAATGGCTTTCTCAAATAAATTAGGGATAAACGTCTTAAAAAGTGTTAATATTATTTGAAATTTAAGATTTTTCTGATATTCGCAGTATGTCATTCAATTGTAGTAAAAATAGAAAGCAAAGTGCAAACACCTTCAAAGGTAGGCAGAAAACACTTAAAACGTGACATTCTTACCCAGAAGTTTAAAGAAAAATTACTTAAAATTTATACTTACAATTCAATCATTAAATTCCATATGAATTCCGCAAGTATGTAACTATGCAACTATGACTTTGAAACAACCAATAGTAATCTGAATCTATGAGTTTACTACACTGTACTAAAATATTCTTGTCCAAATGAGATCAGGTTCATATGTACATATTTATCGTTATATGGAAACTTTGCAAACTTAAAAATAAACTGATTGTCATTGATTCATAAGAAAGACTACGCAGCTACGTGTATACTCTTGTTGTATGTTTTCAAGCTTGATGAATCCAGGGTTTATAGCTTTTTAAGTTAGCGTTAGTATTTGTGTACAGAGTTAAAAACAAATAATTTATTCAATTTCAAATTATTTAGATGTAAGTAGATTGTTCAAGTAAATTTTGTATAATATAGTTTTAACACGAACACTAATTGTCAGTTCTAATTAACATGTACAATTGGGGGTGATTAAATGCTTGACACACTTTAGCGCATTAATTCTGCCACATATAAAGCATTTAAAAATAAACTATTTCCAGACAACTATGAACACTCAAACTGTTGAGTATATATTTTCTTTCAAATTGATAACAGGTCTAAAAACTCTAGGTGTAGAATGAATATAGTATGTTTTAAAGCTGTAATAAAAGGTTGAATTCGTTCCATGAGATAGCAATAAGAACTGTATGGTAATTAAAAAGTAATCACTCGGTATCGCTTTACAGAATACTGATGGCAAAATTCTTTTTTCGATACTTCTGGCCGTATAAGATAATTGTTTATGACTGTGTCAGTAAATTAAAGAAGCATTTTGTGGTAAAGAAGGCGGGCGCTAGAAATCTTCTACTTTGATGAGAAATTACAGAAACAGCTTTCTAATTCACGGTTTTCTTCATTACTCGTTTTCTTTCCGTGGGATTCTAAGTCCGTCGGTGTAAAACTTTTTCCGGTGCAATAACTAACCGGTCTAACGTAAAGTTTGTTCACTGACAGGTTAACTGTAATGTTGTCGCTTCACTTAAATGACTGAACCGTTTATCAAGTGATTTTCATTGATACGTAAAAGCACATAACACAAGCCAAAAAAAAATCACACACGTGCAAGCTCACATTATACTTTAATTCACAACAGTTCGTCACTGATGTTACATAATATTAATATTCAGAAGGCCTATTTGAGTACATCAGATAGTTATTGCTCTTATGAGTTCATGGCAGTGTTGTCATTATCTATCAGGATGTGCAACGTCGGCCACTTTCGTTTAGTAGCCTACACATGCGTAAAATGCTTCTATATTTCACTGTAAATGTCCTGCAACGCATGCGTACGGTTTTTCTTACCTCACTAGGAGATAAGAAGGCGTCAGGTTGTCTGACCTTGTTAGGTTAGTCAAACGGTCTAAAGTTGTTTACAACGACGGCGATCATCTGCCGTTTACCATTATGTACGCAAATTCGATGTCTACGCATTAATAGTTTGCGTCCGCACAGAGGCGTAGCTAGGGGGGAGGTGGCAAGTGGGCAGCCACCCCGGGCGGCATAGCCAGGAGGGCGGCAAAGTGAGGCTAGACTTGAAAAAATTGTTTTCAGTTTATAAAACTAAAAACAACTTGTTCCTTTGATATGAACTACATGAATATAAGATTTTCTTAATATAAGATTAAGAACTACAACAAGTGACAAAGAGTTTATGAAGTCTTTTATTCAAGGAAAATCGAACCCTGAGTGTCAAAATATTACAATTAACAAGGAATCAACTTGTAATTATAAAATGGATGTTATTAGCAACGAAGCTGTTGATAAATACAGTGAAGTTAACGACGTGAATACTTCAAACAGTGAAAGTGGCAAAGTACAGTTACAAGATTCACTTGATTCTATTACTTTGATGATGATCGTGTTGCATTGTACAGTCTTGAATTTTCAGGCGATGAAGGACAACACGTTACTAACAACAATGTAGACCGTGCTTCCCGGTGCTTCTCTACAAGATATGGTAGCTTGACCAAGCGAGAAATCTCAATCCTTCCTAGCTATAATAATGAATAGAGGAACTCAGTTACAGAACAAGGACAGCCATTTTCCTGAAGATGAAGCTGGACGATCCTTAAACAAGTATTGGTTTGATAAAACCTTGCAAAATGGCGAAAAGGTAACACTTGGATGTGTTTTTCTCTAACTAAAAACTCTCTATTTTGCTTTTGTTGCACTTTATTTTCACAAAAAAACTATCAAAGAAGCCATTTCAATACTAAAAAAAGTGTTTTCGTCGTGGCGCAAGTTAAATCACCGGATTCAGAATCATGAAAATAGTCCTGCTCAATGCTCATCGCTCTCAGTTTTTTGAATGGAAGGAATTGGAACGATATTTAAACAAAGGGAGACTTATTAATGAACTACTTCAGGAACAAATGAGTAAAGCTGTTAAGACATGGAAAGAAATCCTGGAACAGTACAAACATTGGCACAGTACAAACTCTTCCAGAACAAAATCTGGCACTGATAGGACATCGGGAGACAATTACTAACGATCCAAATCCTAAAAACTTTCTGGCTTTGTTAAAATACTTGGATAAATTTTTAACGTATAAAAATGTACTTTGTGTATAACGTGTTAAAATACTTTATTATACTTTCGATAAATAAAGCATTGACAGTTCTGGAGACGCTAACGGACAAACGGTCGGGGATATACATTTTAAGGAATAGTTTTCCAGATCAATATTAAGTGCACAATGCTTGCAACACTGTATCCACATGACCTAAACAGTGAAGTTTAGTGACTTGAAAGACGTCATACTTTTATTTAAAAGGAAAAAAGTTAACGGAGAACAAAAAACTTTACACGTCAGGGACTGCTACAATAAATGTCTTCAATGAGATTGGAAGCCTACAAAACATTAGCAACAGCTTTAAACATAAATAAAAATTAAGTGTTTATTAATAGAAAACGGAACCATTAACCTGTAATGGTAAGTGATTTATTTTATTATTTTTAATGTAATTCTTTGTTTAACTTTAGGACTTTATGTTATTTTGACGATGCGCTTAGACCTACAAGGAATTTGCATGTTTACTAGAACATTTTTACGTTATAAATTTTTTATATTACTACATTTTTATAGTCAACATTTGTATAGAAACTGAATACCGGTAATATTATAATATATAATTTCGACTTAACAAATATTGTTAAGACGTTTGCTGAACGTGCTTTCATACAAAAATCTACACATTTGCATTTATTAAGTACTTTGTTCACTGGATGAGCCTTCATTTTTGCTCTTTAATTGTGAAGGTGAGGCGGCCGGCGATCTCCTTGCCCCGGGCACCAAAAACTCTAGCTACGCCACTGCATCCACAGGTTTTGTAGCATTAGCATCTAGTTTTGAGCTATGTAAGGCGTCTCTCGCTGCAGTGTTGTAATTTTGGATACCCACAAACAAAAACAGAGGGTTGACCTATATTTTATAGCGTAAGCACACTGTGCCTGGCTTGATTAAGCAGTGGGAAAGAGAAGTGAATCTGTACAGGTAACAAGTTTTATCTCATCTCGGTGTTTCCAGTATTGAATAGCTGCAATATTGCACAGAGTTTGGCAGTATATAAGTTTCGCGCCTGAAGCAGTGACCACGAATGGGTGGCTCCCTTCATGACAAACATGTGCTTGGACCACTGGCGCCAGGATGTTGCATTGGACTATTTGAAGTGACATTTGAAGTTTGGGCAGATCTTTCATGTGTGACATTTGCGTCAAGTGTCTACCCCAAGTATGTCCTCAAAATTTTGTCTGTCACTGCTCCATATTCAACAGAACCACGTTTACATTTAAAATGTCTTCTCTTTTGACAGAATTAGACACGTGTTGTTTTAGTTGCGAGAAACAAGTATTTTCTGTTAACTTGTCGCTTGGTGTCTGGCGTTGAAAAGAATTTAAATATTGTAGGATGTAAATGAAAGCGATAGTTACTGTTTGGTTATTTTTTTAAATTATTAAAAATTTTACATTAAATTTTCATCGCCTTTACTTCTTTTACCATTGAAATAAATTTCCCAATTATCTAAAATGAGTAGTGTAATAAACATAAAAATGCTTAAAAATGTTCTAATGTTCTCTTTAATGTATTTTCTTCAGCGTTTAGTAATTATATGTTCAAGTACATTGACACATTTAAATATTCTTCTCTACTTGTAGAACATTACTTGACCAGCGACTGGCCTGATTTTCCTGTAGACGACAGTTGTGAGGTTGGCTGGGTAACTAGTATTTTTCTTCAGCTAGATTTTTCTCCAGCTTGTATTGTTTGACGACCGGTAGCTCCGGTCTGTTTTCCATTACTGTAATGGTATTCTTGGTGAACGACCTACGGTCCGTAGTACATGAACCGTTCCTGCTGATGTGATAGCAGAAGAAGTAAAACAGTGTACATCTGCTTCACCTGAATAACACGTCTTTGAGAAGATATAAAATGTCACAGCAGATAATTGAACGTTCGTAGTCAAGAAAGGCGAGACGTGTGGCCAATCGGGGAAAACGCCTCTACTTTCAACAATTTCATTTTCAAGTGTTCAGTCTTGTAATTGGCACACATTATATACGTGAATGCTGTATTCATAATTATCAGCAGTTCTGAAAAAATTACTGCCCTATCACATTTCACAGTCTTGTAAATCCAACAATATTTTTTGTACTGACGTCGACAAAATGCGTACTTTTTTATTTCTGTGAGTTAATGTCATAGTAAGATGATTATTTATTTAATTATTTAATCAACAACAAAACTGGTTGTTCATGTTATTCGTCATTTTGAATATTTTCATTTTTCAATATTTGTTTACTAATTTAAGTTTATTCATAATTGGTACAGACTAAAAGTGGGTTGAAGGGTTTATAGTTACTTAATTAAATTAATATATACCTTATATTAAGAAATTGTGTATAACTAGAGATGGAAGAGGTGTTTTCTAGCAATAATTCCTCCACAACGTGTTATTTAAATACTATGAGTAGTTTACGAGTGTTTTATTAACAAGAAGATATACTCTTATAATTATGATACAAGAGGTTTGAAAAGTGACACATCCACGTAATAACTGTATGAAAATGACAGCAGTACAGGCAAGAAGGAAACCCCATAAGTTTGAGCTTAATAATTGCAATTTTAGTAGTGTAGATAGGTTTGCACGTATATCTTGGAACAAAACTCAATGAGGAGAACAAAATTTCACAAAAAATAAATAGAATAATCCTGGCTAGGAATAGAGCTTATTATCCAAATCTTAATCTTTTCAAGTCTAAGCTTTTGCAAAACCAAAATGAAAATCTACAAAAGTTTGATTAGACCAGTCGTGACTTACAGAGCTGAAGCATGCCCACTCACGGCTGTATAAATAAATTCGTCGATATTATTTAAAAGAGTAATAGTGAAAACATTATACGGCCCAATAGTGAAAGCAAGAGAGTGGAAAGACCTTCGAAATGCTAAAATTTATGAAATATTGCAGCTTGAAGATATTAATGCAATTACTAAAGGCAAGGCGGATAAGCTAGCTGGGACATGTGGAGAGAATGGTACAGGAGAGAGACTGTAAAAGCAAGCAAGTGGTAAATGAAACATGAAAGGAACGAGAAGAAGGGGCAGACCCAGAAAGCGATGGATACATGAGGTGGAGGAAGATGTAAGAAGAATGGGCGTACAAAACTGGAGGAACGTTGCAACAGAGAGAAAGAACTGGAGGCGAGTGGCGGTGGAAGCCAAGGGTCATCCCGGTCTGTGAAGCTCCGGAAGGAGAAGAAAATCTATGTTATAAATAAAAACAAGTATAGCATTAATGAAATAATATCAAACAGATTTAAAAAGTTTTAAACAAAAAATTATCATAAAATCTAACTTTGTTTGTTCTGCTAGTCCAACTCACTACATACTTATGAAACACAAAAAGTATAGAAACATAAAATCGATACTTGTTTAAATGGAAAAAATTCTAGGTTAGCAAATAAATAATAATGGATTTCCATTGACAGAATAATTCTATAGCAAACATTTAGATATAGCCTAACTAAGATTTATATACTTTAAGTCTGTGTAATTAATTATCTGTATAATTTTTAATTATGATATACTACTTGTTTTTGACCGTTTTGTTTACTCAACTTTATTAACTGTTGAGTCTTCTTGATCATTAAATGATCGCTTACCCGTCAGACTTAGTAGAATAATTTATTACCTTTTATTATTAACCTCTAATGTGGTTATTAAGTAGACCTACCAATTAGATCATTAATGATTACATTTTTTGGTAAATTTTATCAACTATTTTGTACGTGGAAGCAGTAATTACAATTGTTCTCCGAAATTGTTATTAATTTATATTATTATATGCTATTGCAAACAGCGTAACTATTGGACTTTACAGTAAAATCCAATAAAAATATGAGTATCGTTTCGATCCATGTATTAAAGGTTGTCAGGAAAATCTAGTTTTCCTGAAACAAAAAAGTCAACAACGCTTAATGGATTTGTGTTGTCTCGTCGGAAATTAACTTAGAGACACAGCAGAGAAACCTAAGTGCTTTCAATTGTTCAGAATGAATTGAATTATGACTGAGGAAGAATGGAAACGTTCATGTTGTTTTCTTAAGAATAATGCGGTGTTAAAAAGAATATACGAAATTATACTACTTGCAGTAGAAACAAATTGAAAACATCACAAATTATATATATATTCAGTCACTTTCTGCTACATTTCGTTTCTTGATATATATAAAATATTTAAAATTTATATTTATTTTACCTCAAGATGTTACTTGTCCCTTATTTGGAATATATTTCCAGAACTTCTGTGTTCTCATCCTCAGCCTTCGAAACATGTCGAAGGCTGAGGATGAGAACACAGAAGTTCTCGAAACATATTCCAAATAAGGGAAAAATAACATTTTGAGATAAAATAAATATAAATTTTAAATATTATGTATATCTCTTTGAAATAATAATTTATGCTCAACTTTATACAAAAAAAAAATTCATTTGCCAATTATATTTTCGTTCTTTTAGTGAATATGTTTTAAAGTTTTATGTACATTAATGTGGTTATGATCTTGCGTTACCTTGTGTATTTTCAGTCTGTTGCTTGCTGACTCGTGCACTTGGAAATATATTGTTTATAGTATCTATATATGGACAACTTCTCTACATGTTTTACATTCTTCCAAAACCTACTTAAAAATTCCAGTATGTATAATATCACACATATACATTTATATATACATTTTGAAATCTTATTTTATACAATAAAGTATGTAGTCTTTCTTATTTTAGATATAAGTACAATAAAATCTGAAATCAGTGAAGGAAATCTCCCGTTTACGGTATGAAACTAAATATACTGTGTAGTTTGTGTAACGGATCTGATCCTTTAATACTTAACATAGAAACACGGAAAATAACTAAGTGCTTTCAGATGGTAACAATTAAGTAAAGAACGACTACAAAAACATTGCCCATGATCTTGTTAATTGGTTAAAATTTAGATGGTTCTTTTTATGAAATTAATTTTTTGTTACTTGATAGATCAATTAATTATCCAGTCGAAAGCGTCATTCCTTCTAACTAATCAGTTTTAATGTTTTAGTGTAAAAACACGTATTCACGTATTTGCAGAACAAGCATGTTTATGTGTGTTTGTGCGTGTTTCAAGAAGAAGTAATATGTTATAATAAAATAAAAAATATATCACTTTTGAATTTTAAGAGGAACAAGAATATGTTATAACGTCTCCTACGTTACAATATCGGGAACCTGTGGTTAATTGGCTCAGGTCAATTACACAGGCTGCCATAGTCTTAACCAACTTCTAATTATACAAAAGATAAGCATTTAGTAGTATATATATAATATCGGGTCCCTAATATTGAGGAAAATTGACAGGGGTTTCTGCAGATTTATTCACTCAGTTTGGTTGTTTTGTACCATGACATCTCTTTATTACATAATAACATTAATTGTTCTACTTAAAGTTCTTAACATATATGGTTCAACAGTTTACAGTTTACAAGATGATAATATATTTTATTCTCTCAGAAGGGCCCTCAAAATAAAGATGTACATCGGTTTAACTTTTCCACGGATCCGGGATTGAATATTGTATGTTAATAATGGTCACCTACCCATAATTATACTATCTTGAAATTGTGCCATTTGAAGAATGGACTTTATTTATCTTTTAAAACGATAATGCTTTACAGTTTAAACTTTTACTCTTTCACTACAAATCGTTTTATCAGATTACAGACAACATCTTAGATATAATGTCTGTTCTTAAAAGTCTTAAAGTGTTAGTTAAATTGTCTTTTGTTAGTTATACTTTTAGTATCTCATAACCACGGGAGACAAGCCTCCATGTCACCTGTGGTATCCTGTAGTTGATGCAGATTCGGATCCTCGGTGCTGGGTGTGTTTCCTGAAGGTCTGTCGTTATCTTAGTATCTGGTGACTGTGAAGTTCGTGAAGTGTGTTAGATCATTCTGGGTCTGGTACTCTACTCTTAGATGACTGGTAGTAATATCTCGTTGTTAGAATAATTAATGCAAAAGTTTGTTTCACTGGTATTCACTTTACATGATTATTTATTAGTTGAATTTCACCTTAGGGTCCTAGTACTGTACTAATTACATAATTTTGTTATTTAAGATTTGGTAGAGATGTCATCGGCGCACAATTTAGTTATTCTTTACTAGCTTTCAACCTATTTATCTCTGCGTCGCGATCCAACTATTTAACGATACATTTCGGTTAAGAGTGTACAGAGTGTATACATATATATTTTAACTGAGATTATTCACTTGGAAAAACCAAAATATTGTCATCGGTGCACATTACCGCTGTGCGCAGCTTACGGCGTGAGTGCTCCATTAAAAGTGGGGTAGTTTATTGGGGCAAGTAAAGTAACTTCGCCTCTACGCTTCACCATAAAAGTAGTTCCACATTCCGATCAATATCTACCGGTTTAATCTTTGACATATTTAATTATACTTCGGTATCTTTTGCTTCGTAATTAATTAATTAATTATTGTATACCTTTATGTTTTTTATATCGAGTTGTAATTTCCTACTTTTATTAGTTTTATTTACGGGTTATTCTGCGTGATGATGCCGGTTTCCGCCTGTCTATGCATGGTTAATAATTAAAGGGTGTTTCCTTACCTTTATACTCGCATTCCTCTTGGTTTTAAGCTCTTTATTTATTATTATTTCTGTGTTACCTTAGGGACTAAAACTTTGTTTAAATGTGCGATTTTAACTTAAAAATAACTCTCTTTTTCTTACTTATTTTATTATTTTTTTTTTTTATTATTAATAAAATCGTCAGAAGCTCAACTAAAACGTTTTTTCTGATATATTAAATTCAGTTGTTTATTGAAATTGATCGATCTGTTACAAAGTTTGCCTAAAATGAGACTTGGACCGATGTCCGAAACCTGAAGTAGCAAAGCCTTATGAGATTCGTTAGAACGATTTCTGAGAAAAAATGTACATAAACCTACAGACAATTTTTGCTCGCTTAATTTTTACGAGGCATTGAGCCGTCTTTTTCCCGATTGCCACATGTCTCGCCTTTTTTGACTATGAATGTAATTTTGACAAACCTTCTATTCTCTTCTGTGACTTTTTATATGTGTAATTAAAGAAATATTAATCAGGTGAAGAATCATATCTTTTTGACTCATTGTCGATACAGCCTGGATGATCTATAATCAAATATTCCATATATTACTCTATTGTTCTAAAAGCTGCTTTATTTTTGAAATAAAATTACGTACATCCCAGATTCTACAGAACACTGTAGTTACAATTATTATTGTAATTAACTTTTAGCTTCTAAAACTAAAGTAATAAGGCTTTTAGAAGTCTGCCTTAGCGGAACACGCGCTCGCCAATGCCGTCCATCGGATCCTCTTCGATGAGACGAAACCTACGAAAGATATCTTCTACCAGAAACCAGTAGGTAGTAGAGCAAGAAGAAGACCCCGAAGTAGATTCAAAGATAAGATAGAGGAGGGCTTCAGGAAGCTGAACATAAGAAACTGGAAAGCCAGGGTACGCAATACGCATAGGGAAGAATAGAGTAGACTCTTGGAGCAGGCCAAGACCCACCAAGGGTTGTAGAAAGATTACGTTGTTTCTTATAATTAATTAACTACTTCCTCAGAATTTGTAAAAACCGATACCAAATTACTGTGTCGCATCAGTAAGGCGGTATGGTAACTGTTGCAAATGTCAGAGTAAATATTTTCTGCATAAATAAATAAATACACCAGATCTAAAATCACAGCTTAGAAAAACCAAATGAAGTATTAGAACTTAATAAATTAGAATTTAAAACACTAGAACAATTGTATAGAGAAATTCAAATATTCGATGAGAGATAGAACGGTAAAACTGTATACAAAACAATGATTTTTTAATTATTTCTTAAAAATAATTTAATCCCTAATGTTCAAAGAATAGAACACTGCGATTTTAATCTCGTTCTTAAATAAGAATTTCCTTTAATCTGTCTTTACGTAGTAATGAATAACTATCATCTTGTAATACCTCAGGGTGTACATAATAAATACTTCATCTTCTCCGTTGCAGTCGTCCACACCTTATAAAGAAAACCAGAATAGTTTATTGGAAATACTATCCTACCAGTAACAAGACAGAGTCTATAAAAGCTTGTATTCCGAAGTGGCATTATAGAACAAGCTTTATTGTATGTTGGTTTTTAATTATTTTCCAGTAAGCCCTTAGGGGATCTAAATCCATTTGTGTAAAACAATTGTCCGTATAACTAAGAGACAGAACGTACACTTTGTTTAGTGGTGGATCTCACTGCCTTTAAACGCACCGCACTCTTTCGTCATCTGTTGTTAACAATGACTTATTCATATATATATATATATATATATAAACCCTATTTCAGTAAATTACAATTTGTATATACTATTTATAAGTTTAAAATATTTCATTATTTATCTGTTTAGTTAGTTTTATATTTTACAATCCGATTATACTTAATGTTTACAGATACTTGACTTTGTAACGAGCAGAAAATTTTAAAAATTTTAAATTTTCACCTCGGCAGAGTACGTTCACACGAGGCAGTGTCAACGACTTATAGTTGGCGCAATAAATAAGGAGTAATGAGAAGAAGTCAGTGAGGCGTCGCTGACTTGACAATAGAAACACATTAAGTTCGATCCAACTATAGAAATTGGTGGCGTAAGATGACAGGGAAAGTTTCGTCCAGAATTATTGCTCTCCGCAGCTGTAACAAAGTAAGCCAGGACATTCACACCCGTACCGAGAATTGTAGCAGATGTTGACCATGTTACGTCAGTAGACGATAAACTACAAAAACGAGGGAAACTACATCTTACAATGGAACGGATGCACTGCACCTTGAGAAACAATACAGTAAGATAGGCCTGACAAAGACTAAAGTCATGTTACGCAGCTGGAGTTATCGTCTAATTGACAGACAAGAATTTACGAAGGGAAAGTTGGGGTGACTTCACCAGCCAGCAGATGTTCAAAATTGTTAATAGCCAGAAAAAAGGGGTTAGAACTGGGAACAATGCGCCAGGAAGACTGAAAGTACAGATAATGGGAATCTATAGAAACACAGAGTTTACTCAGACAATAGGCTGATCGACAAGTGTCTAATAGCCATAGTTTCGTCGAAACGGGTCAACGTTCGTCAGAGCAAAAATCGGGGAGACCAAAGAACCTATCAGATGCCTTCAGCCAACGAGAAATTTGGTGGTGAGGAGTGTTTCCATAGTAACAGAAACGAAGGACCTATCGGGAGAACTATGACGTAGGATCTTGACATGGTGGGACAGTATTTTCCAAGAAAACTAAAAACTGACCAATCTCGAAATGAAGTGGGCGTGAAGCGCGCCAGAGACAAAATTTTGAGTAGGGACGAATTAATAAAACTATCTGTCCAAGTCGGCGGAGAGACAGTCTACACTCAATTTTGAAACAGTAATACTCAATTTTCGACAGTTTTTACTAAAGTTTTCAGACAGTTTTTACACTCAAATTTTCAAATAGTTAACTTCAAGTGCGAGAGACGGTATATCATAAACTTTCAACGGTTTATTATAATCATTCGGAGTCAGTATTATTTAAATTTCAGAAGAGTACATTAATCGGTGGAATATTAACTCGAGTCCGGAAGTTAGAACGTTAACCAGTAACTTAAAAGACTTAGTAATACATTCATGTCACGGTAGTGAGATTTAACCGAAGTGCGAGGTAACGGACTTAGTTAAATGCATACAAAGTGAACAATCAGACCGTTACACCAACAGACATCACCACCTAACGATATACAAAACAGTTGAACTTAATATAGTGTACTACACATTATTAACAACATAATGAACACGAAATATTAAACAAACTAATGAATAATACGAACGTTTAATGAAGCAGCGACAAGTGGAACTAGACATGTATATTAACATTAAAACGAACTCACTGCGCACACAGTAAGATGAAACATTTGATTGAACACTGAACTTCAATTATTCACATATACAAACGCCTACGCGAGTGATCGGAAGAGTAAGTGTTAAGTGATTGTGATAAAGCAGCATCCGACGGAATGTGTCTACGAGCCATCTTCATCTCTGGAACTCGACGTCAACAACAACTAATGGATATTCAATAACCAAGTAACCATTATTATAATTATTTCTAATTAGTAACTTCTACTGACCTGGTTCCTTTCAAAGAATTCACACCTGAGAAAATTATTAAGAAAAGTAATGAATAAATCTGAATAAAAGTAATTAATGAATGTATTAACAAAAGCTTAATTGGGATTTAATGAACGCATTAAATAAGTATAATATTGAATTGTTATATTGTTTGATTTATATATGTATGTATGTTTTCTTTGTTTTCAGCATATATTGAAACACGTAAATTGTTATTATAAAAGATGTATGTATTTCAGGTACAGCGACGTATCATATGTACAATTATAATGTATTATGAATGATAATTAAACTAGTACTTTAAGTTGATCATAAAACATGCGTTCATTATTACCAAATACAACCCAAATATCAACCTGAAATTTGAAGGAATACAAATAGATTTTAAGAGTTTCTTATGTTCAATAAAGTAAATGAATTGATAACGTTAACCTATGAAATGGTATCACATATGTATTTATGAGAATCAGAATAGTTACGCATAATTTTAATGGCTGTTTCACACACGGCATGAAATTAATCAATTAAAGCAAGTAAATACATATTACCTATTGCACCTGAATTATATAGAATTCATTATATAAACTGTGTTCCAACACGCGGACATAGATAATCAGAGTAATAAATAAGATTCAATTACACACATACATGTGAGAGATCGATAGATTTATATATTTAATAGCAAAAACAATAACGTTATTAATTACCACAAATGTAATTTACGTTTACACACATTTGCATAAATTGACATTTATAATCGGAATATGCAAATAAAACTTATAAATTGACATTTATAACTTTCCCACTAGCTTCTCCACCCCTCTATCATACACACCCCACACTTGTCCGGATACACACCCTAAACATGTTTTGTATTAACATGTTTCGCCAAGTGCCCAACAAGTCATCAATGAATATCATAAATTATAAACTATATACAATTTTAAAATTCCTAATTCAAGGTAAAATGTATACAACATTTAATAATTCTTGAGTTATTTTGTTAGAAGATTAGAGTTAAAAACCGTTAACAAATATAATGGAACATTTTACGTTACTTATTTCTCACTACCAGATAGGGTTATTCAGCTGAAGCGGTTTGTTAAAAGTAGTGACTGGTTAAATAATACAGATATACACAAACAAACTGAATTCTGTGTATCCCTTTTATTAAAAGTTGTTATTTAGTTTAGTTAATTTTTACATTTTGGCTTCCAATTATACTTAGTTTTTACAAACACTTAACCTTCCCACTAGCTTCTCTACCCCCTTCATCATATACACCCCACACATGTCCGGATAAACACCCTAAACACATATCTCCACTCTTAGGTTCTTAGTTGTTCCCTCCCTTTAAGAATAGCTTAATACGCTGAAACAGCAAGTATTTATAAATTTATTTAAAAAATCTTTGATTAGAATTTAGCTCGGTCAATTACTGAACTTTTGTTTCCTCCTATAGAAAGATTTTGAACTTTCCTCTGTAAAAGATTTGTGAACATTTGACATTCTCCACACTCTAATCTAAAGTTATTTGTTCATTTTATTCATAAAAATGTACTCTTTGGTTTGAATCTACAAATCTCTTTCTCGTGTGTATGCGAGCGCGAGCGCGCGTTTGTACGGACACTCACGAACGCGCGCGGGCACAGACACACATTTATTTATTTTAAAGTACTGTTATAAGATAAAATTGTACTGGCAATACTCATTGTGATACATATACAGTTGTTGTATATCACAACAAAAACATGTTAATATCACAATTCTATTGTGTTGTAATTTCAACCATTTTGTAATAAACACTTATGTTTTTGATGTCATCGGGTCATTGTCAACGACATAAATAGTTGCATAGGTTCTGTGTTGCACTGAGATTACAGTGCAGTGCTCCCAAAAGGACTGAGTACCCTTAATGATAATTATTTACAATAAATGTTTGAGATTCTTTACATTTTAATATGCACAGGTGTATGCACGTTTTACTTTTCTTGTAAAGAAGCCTATTTAAAAATGGCACTGTCATTGAACGAACGCTTTATTATGATTGTCTTGTAAATTGCAGTTTTTATTGCTCCCGCTTATAAAACAGGGGGTTGTGGATAGGTTGATCAAAGAAGCCAAAGTATATTTTAAATATATTTTAAATAATTTATCACTGAACAATTTACTGAGTGGGGTCGGTAAAATATTTGTGGTGTTTGCTTTGGCTCAACGTCTTCTCATTTAGTTAATTGATAAAAAGTTAGATAAGTCATTAAAATAACTTACTTACTGTGCTATTCGTTTAGACGTATCCATTAGGACATCAATCGTCTAAACTTTCGTCGTGTAACAGTTGTTCCAGGGTCTCGTGTGAATTGCTCGCTAACCACAGATGATTGTTCACCATTATTTTCTTTATTCTCACTAGTAAAATTCACAGTTATTGTTGTGTAACTTGTACATTTTGTAGGAGCTCTTTGTGACTGTTTGTGCTGATTCCTATCAGATCAGATGCTACAACTTTCGAAACACTTTCCTTGGGCTCACACTTAAAACTGGTGGCCTGCTGGATTTACGTGGATTTTTAACTGGCTCAATTTCGTGAAATTTACTGATTAGTGACTACGATGTTGTGAATCTATGTCTTGAAACTTTCGACAAAAATGCTTTAAACATTCTATAAATTCACAACCAAAAATTACAAGACTGAGTTGTCAACACCAGTGTCAAGCTTACAAAACCAGCATGTGGAACTAGCTGAAAACGCGCGACCAGTACCGTCAATAATGATATTGTTTATTTTGAACAGTAATGGACAAGACTGTAGGATGAAAACCGTAGACTACATGTTAAGTAAATAAGTGAACTGCTGCGTTTGGGACATTTTGTTTACAGCTAATAAGTTGTGTAGTAAAAGAAATTTGTTTTCCTGAAACTGATGATGTGATAGTCGGTTCTCAGTAACAGATTGGATCGTGAGTGCGGAAGCATCAGAGCCTGTTCTTAACTGAAATTTGTAGGAAAGCGTTTTTGTCAACTTGTAACGAATGAAAGAAAAACAAACTCTAAAGTAGTTTCGCGAAAAACTATGCACTTAGTAACACGAGTTTCAAAAATAAAATTGGAATATGATTTCAAGCATATAAATTCGGAAACTTAATGTAGAAAATTAAAGGCAATGTATTCAAATATAACAGTAAAGGGTACATATTGAGAATGGTCTAATTCATATCTACTTCTCAAAAGACAGAAGTTGATAACAGTTTGTTGACTCAACACTTGCAAACACTTAATAAGGATTTGAAGGAATTTCGTAAACTTAACTTAACTGAACTAGAGATAAATTCATAAAAGAATGGTGGGAGGCAATAGAGTTACATATGAATAATTATAATGAATAGAATATATTGACTAAGTATTTGTCTACTGGCAGTCATAAAAAGTGATAAACTACAGAGTAGGTGTAGTAAAAATTTGGTAAGTAAAAAAGAGATGATAAATACGAAAGAAGAGAAAGCTGAAAGCCGTATTTAGCATTAAACAGATATTGTCTTCTTCCTGATTATAGTCTATTAAATTTATAATCCAATTTAATTATATTGTACCCCTATTGTACCAGTTACTGAAAGCATACCATTTCGGAAACTTAGACTACAAAAAAAAAAACGAAATTATTGGGAAAATAAATTAGATAATATAAAGTCAAATAAAGTATACTGATTTACAAAATTTACGGTAGAAATGCCTATGTGTCACATGGCGATAAATCATCAGGAATAACATATTGTTACGAGGTGTTATTGCCCGTACGTCTTTCGATATCAATGGCAGTATTTTATAGACGGTTGGATTTAAACGTGAGTTTATCATTAAGTATCTTGTCTGCTAACAGTTTTGAGGCTTTATATATCTCGTATTCCTCTATGGAGTCCATGTACGCTCCTTTTTGCAATTGTGGAGCAATTTAAATTCAGTTGAGAAATCCGTATAGTTCTGATTGTATTGCATTGCATCAAGTGGTGAGCAAAATTAGATCTAGTCTACGAAACGTCCCTTGTTTGGCAGATGTTCTTTGAGACGTTCGACCGACCGTCTGCCGGTCTGTCACAGTCGTCACACGTAATTTTGTAAACACCGTTTTCCTTTTTCATTAAGGATATGAATAGTTTGTCCCAGTATTTTACGAAGAGTATTCGTGGTTTTAAAGGCCACTGTGATGTTTTGTTTTTTCAACTCGTTTTTAATTATTAGCGGAATTGTGTTCGTGTACTCTGTGGTTACATACTTATTATCTCTCTTAGTCGCGTTAACCAATTTGGAATTAGTATCAATATTCCGTGTATGTTTTCTCATTAGTCTATCTATGAGTTCTCCGTTATATTCATTAGCGTTGGCTATGCTTTTTATAATAAGTCACAAGACGGTGAGTAACCAAGTGTTAACAAATATTATAATTAAATACTTATAAGAAGTTTAATGAAGAAAGTTGTGTTAGTGGTTATAATCACAAACAGAACTGTTGCACACCACTTTAGAAAAATTATTCGGATTAGCGCTTTCAAGCTTCTCAGCTCATCGTCAGATCGGCATTAACAAGAGGAAGTAAAAACCAAACCCTTCACACACACACACCCTCTCTCCTCTGGCCACACCAAATTAAAGAGGACGGATAGATAACATTAAGAATTAAATTGCATAGACTATTGGATGTTTTTAAAATAAGTGTGAGTGACCAAGCCCACAAGTGTGAATGAGAAAGGCGGTAGGTTTTAAAAAGAATGTACACACACACACACACACACACACAGGGTGACAGGGCTTGGAGGTAGGAAAGGGACAGTTGAATTATAGCTTGTTTTGTGTGGTCAGAGGGGAAGGGTGGGGGTGTGAAGGGTTTGGCTTTTACTTCCTCTTGTTAATGCCGATCTGACGATGAGTTGAGAAGCTTGAAAGCGCTAATCGGAATAATTTTGTTGTAGTGGTGTCCAACAGTAATAATTCTGTTTGTAAATACTTATTCACGTGACTTGGAGACTATAATATAATGAATTATTATTTTGACTCTATTCAAATGCTAGAGCTGTGAAGGTCAAACGTCTTGAATTGTTGTGACCGACTGGGATTCTTATGTTTGTACAAAATTTAGTCCTCTATGTATAAAAAGTTAAACATTACGTATTATCTTATGTAATAAAGAAAAATTAATTGTGAAACTTATATATTATTCTAGAATGACAAATTGAGCGTGTGTTATTCTAAAACAACGAGGATCCTTAAAAAAAAATCGATAGGCTCAAGTAAAATGATAAATGAGCTAATGTAATTAAGACAGTGACGAAATTTATCAAGTGGAGACCTCAAGAAATCATTACAAATTAATTGAAACGTCTAACAATTGTAAAACGTTTATAAAACGGGCAAAGTAGGAAAGATGTTTTCGTGATAACTTAGGTGAAATTATTTATAATAAAGTTTTTAATTAACTTGGTATTTTGTTAATTTTGTTTATTAATGACAGAAAACTGAATAAACGAGTCACCACTTTCCTCTATCTCATGTGGCATAATATCTGTACAGTCCCTTATTCTAGTAATACATTTGTAACTAAAAATTTCATGTTTTACAATTTAATAATTTAATTTAATTGTAATGCCATTTAAGGAGTTGTAATAATTTGTACTACCTGTCATTTACATTTTAAAGTTATATCAATTGGATTATTGTAAATTTTAAATACAAATATTAAAGAGTGCCAACAGACAAAGCAGTGGTAGCAGAAATTGTGACATTCGTGTTGACGTGGGGATTATAAGTATTAGTGTTGTGGCAGTAAATGGTGGAATTAGAATGAAATATGTCAGCGATAGGCGTTGATCCCTCTGGTAAATACAAAACAGAGAGGCGTCGATATAAACGAGTTTTACAAAACGCATTAAGTCACAAGCTGTTAACAGCTCAACGTACTACGTACTAAACCAAAACAGATTCTAACAAAGCTGTCCAACCTACACAAAGTCGTAATATTATCCATTAAATTCCGTACCTACCTAAATTGCTTTATTTAATTTTAGAACTTACTTTGTTGTTTCATCTGCTGTTCTCTTTGTCTGAACTTAATTTTTAAAATTCTGGTAAGAATATTATTGTATTCGTTAAACAAATACATGTGCTACCAACATGTACTAGCTACATGTGCAACATGTGCTATGGTAGTCGAGAAGCGTGTAGAAAGATAATATCGAATTTTCAAGAGCGTTATATAATTGCCTTTTATATCAACAAACGTACCAATATGATTAAATAAGAATGACTGAAGTTGTAACAGGTTAGTGTTATACAAAACAATTATTTCTGTGTTAATAATTGATTTTATACATTGATTTGTGCAAAATGTTGCTTGTGTAAAGTACAAGTAATTCCAAAATATTTTACCAAAAAGAAAGAAAAATTAGTGGCTTATGTTGGTGGGTGTCAATCAGTAATTTATTTACGAGTATCAAGTAATTAAAATTTCTATATAAATAAATAGCCACCTACATCATCTACAGATTTTATAGTATAATATACGAGCTGTTTTTCTAAAGCTTTCATTTTTAATACAAAAAACTGATTGAGATAAATTCCAACATATTTGAGTTACATTTATAATTCACCATTGAATCTTTCCATCAATTTTAATAATTATTATCTATTTATATGGAGAAATACCAATTAAATAAGTTTTATAAACTGTCGAATCACAGAGAGAGAGAGAGAGAGAGAGAGAGAGAGAGAGAGAGAGAGAGAGAGAGAGAGAGAGAGAGAGAGAGAGAGAGAGAGAGAGAGAGAGAGAGAGAGAGAGAGAGAGAGAGAGAGAGACAGACAGACAGACAGACAGACAGACAGACAGACAGACAGACAGAGACATAACATTTGAACCGCACTCTGAACTATTTGAAGTGTAAAGTTTTTTTATTTACCCCATTTATCACATTGTTAACATTAATAGCAGACTGCCACATGTTAATTAGGCAACTTTATTTAACACACTCGTAGTAACTTTATAAATCGTTCTGTATAGTCAAAGATCCTTAGCCCATTAACATTTATTTAAAACAGTAAATAAGTTTTATAAACTGTCGAATATTCGCCGTTATTGATCAAAACATTTTGGCGACAAAAATAAGTATTACTGTTAACTGAGTTATCATCCGGAAAAGTGATAAGTAGGTAAATTTTATTAAGTGTCAATAAGATTATAACTCAGGAATTCAAATTGCTAAGGGATATCAAGTAATGGTTTCGTCTCTTCGTTTTGAAAATGATGTTAGAACCAGAGTAAACAAACGTGTTTTTAGTAAGTAAGAGACAGGGTGAATTACGGATATTAAAGAATGTCAAAGTTGAAGTTGTTTTATTAAAACCCAGACGTTCTCCCTGCCGATAAGTAACTCATCTATCACTTATTAAAATAACAGATCATTTCACGTAATTTATTTACAATGGCCTCTCTCTTAACGATCTCTTAACCGACTACTATTCCATTAACCGACTGTTTCACTAGAGATGGTGGAAAATATTAACTATACATACATACACTAATAATACGTTATTAATCATCTTTTAATAAAGATTATGTACAGTACATGCATTATACTCTATTAACGACGAAATACTGTACTATGCTTAATGATAACCACTATTAAAATATACTTTACTGTGTCACAAAAAATTCTGCAAGCGGTTGTTTCAGGTGATATATCGCCCAGCCCTGCAGAAAGTGAACTCTTGCCATTAGTGAGACAATTAATTGCCAGGATGCGAAGCTGCTGAAGAACAAGAGATAGTCGAATGGTTAAATGAAGATGAGAATGTAAAGAAAAACGTAGACAATAATAAAATTATCGAAGCAGTAATGAATAATAATGAGGATCATGAAAGTGAGAATGAATCCGATGAGAATCAAGAAATTAAAAATTTCTCACGCGCTGAGAAAGACGCTCTAGAAATATCCCTTCGATATGTTGGACAACAGTCTACTTCAACGCCAGTCGATGTACTGAATCTGGAAAAGTGGAGAGATTATGCAGCTGACAGACGTGAGAGTAACATAAAACAAAAGAAAATGGCCAACTTTTTCTTTTTCTTATTCGAGAGGGTTTTAAACTTTTTAAGTGTACAGTGTGCATTAAAGCGTTTGTTCTTACGTAGGTTAATTGTACAGTAAAATATACGTAACACGTTTCCGGGTTACAACTTTAATTTTTTGCCTAGTACACAGTTTACTTGACATCCAAAATCTTCGTTTCTTTATTAATTAGAACCGACATGAGCCAAAAGACAGCTGTTGCGTGCTTAACGCTCTCGAAATTATCTTGAGTTAGTTTTGCAAGCTTAAGGAAACTGGTAGGAAGTCATAAAGTGTTTTAGTGGAATGTGGCATGAATTAGTGGACTGTAAATTATGATTAAGTAACATTTATTGAAATCATTCAGAAGCGCAGGCCCACGCAATTACGTCTTAGTTCATAGCCAAAATATAAGATGTGGCGTAAGTTGTCAGGCTACGTAATGTGTAGCATTGAAACTAGATCAAATAAGAAAGAACATAGAAAATTTAGGTTGCCGCGGCTTGGCGAGAAAGCAAGGGTGCAAACGCACTGTTCAAAGATTGAGTGATGACTGATTAATCGTAGCGGGGTGGCCACGTGGAACACCGCTACGGTGACGTACTGCGCTAGGCAGATTGCGCGTGAGCAAGTACAATGTACAATGCATTAACAACAGCAGACCGTAATTTCTTTCTTGTTTTCCTAATTAAGGTATGTTATTCATGTGCACTACCGTATGCATTTTATTTACTGTTATATTTTCTTTATTCACAGATAATTAAAGCAATTAAGCTATTTATCCAATTTTATCGTACGCGTTTCATTTATAGATATACAGTAATACAATGTGTGTTGTACGTACATGTACTTCAAATAACTTATAGGCTATTCAATTCTTTACTATCGTCGGTTATAAGTGAGCTACCGTTCTGTTAACCGACTTTTCCATTATCCGACCGTTACCCGGTTCCATCCAAGTTGGATAAGAGAGAGGCCACTGTACTTTTTTAATGAATACATGTCAAAGGTTTTTATGACTATAGTCTACAGTAGCGTATGTAGATTTATGGCTTTGTGAGTGTTTCTTCCGTGTTGCTGTCCCTACGTATTTATACTTATTAAAGTAATTTACCTTATATTTAATCCGCTAAGCGATCTTCCGTTATTTATATGTTTTTACAACATGCTTCGGGGATAAATCCCCATCCTCAAGTAAAATGTTTATTCACCCTAATGCCCTAAACATTTTACCTGAGGATGGGGATTTATCCCCGAAACATGTTGTAAAAACATATAAATAACAGAAGATCGCTTAGCGGATTAAATATAAGGTAAATTATTTAAATTTGGTTCTAACAGCGGTCTGGAGACTATACATAAAATGAATCTTATTAAAGGAAACTCAAGATCAAAGCAAATGTTGTATGACTGATATTGCTGTTTAATGATACGTGGTATGTCCTTACAGGTTACAGTGATATGCAATAATAAGCAATTCCTATATATTTTTTCGTCTTTTCTAAATCCTATTTAAATATCATTTCATAGTATTTTCATTTTCCATGGAATTACATTACTATCTTAAATTTTGTTCTGATTTAGATACGACCGTTCCCCCTCACAAAGCGATGGCAGACCAGTGAGAGGTGTCCTGCCTAGTATAAAACCCTCTCCAACTATCCCGTTCGGACCCGGAGTCAAACTGTAGGTCCCATATACCTGTGGAAGACTCCGTAACACACGCACCACGGGTATTAGCGGGGAGGGTACAAAACAGTCGAAGGACTGAAGAACCCAACAAAAGTTAAATTTTGTTTATTTACATGGCGTTGTATCATAATAAACTTTAGTTTGGTTTACACAAGTAAGTACTTTCCTGTTAACACTTTTGCAAAAAGTCTCAAGCTATTGTTTTCAATGTGCTTATAGCTAATTTTTGTAGACAATCAATATCCGATTATTAATTTACAAAATTGAGTATCCACCAATCGCACTATGTATACATTTTAAATGTGTATGAACAGCACATATTTCAATAGTTTAAGATTTTGGAAACTATTATTAAGTGTAATAACTATTTAAAAATTTTAATTTAGTTATTGAACTTCCATATTCAGGTTTCTATGTAAATATATTTTAAAGTATGAGAATGTTACGCGCCACTATAGAGTGTTGGATTTGACGGAAATAAGAAGAGTTTGAAAATAGGGAGAGAAAACAAAGTCTCACATTGTTAAATTCTCTTGTAACCTTGTAACCTGTGTAGTTTCTCTTGTGATGTGTTATTTTCGTCTCCTAACAAAAACAGAACGTCGTCTAGTAGTATGAAATGACGGCGCTATTAAATTTTACGTTGGTAATATCGACTCTTGTAGTAAGTACACTATGGGATTCAGCTGGCTCTTACTGTTATATTAATTTGTATATTAATTATCAAAGTTTTCGTGTATAAAATAAATTAACAAGCGTTTTATTATCTTTTACACTGTCGTGAACTCTCAAAACGCTTTATCATTGTAGAACAGTTTCTACACATCTCTTGTTCTTTCATCTTAAATAAGGCAACATATTCTCGCTGTGGATTTTAACGTAAAATGTTTTAACTCTCTGTTTTAGATTTACCTTAATTATGTCTTTCTTTTCTTACTAACTAAATCTGCAAATAATTTACTGTTTATCTCGCATCTTAAAATCAAACGTTCTAATGTCTTACATCAAGATATTTTATATTGAAGTTGACACACAGAAAGTAAACATTTGTTACGTTCTGCCTTTATATTAGCGTATGAAGTTATATTATTGCTGCCAATAAAAGAAAAAAAAAGTTTTCATTTCTAAGAAAGTTTTTTATAAAAAATGAAAAGTTTTTAGACAATATGTTAAAGAACGTAATTTTTCCACAATATTTACAATATAAATCAATGTTTTACAAATAAAAAGAAGTGTTAGCTCTGTCTATTAGAGCCAACTTTATGGGGTTAGTGAGGGCCTGATCTCCCCACGTTATTGTTACACAGGGGTAGAGCCCTATAATATTACACCTTGCCCCTGAGCAATGAAGTAAAACTCGTTAATGTTAGCCGACATAACTGGCTTTCTACCATGACTACTATCATCTCCACCTAGTGACTAGTCTCTAAGTATTTTCCTTAACCTGTGCTTGACATTTTATTCATATTTGTAAACTTTACTCTGTTCCTTTCTTGAGCGTTTTCAGTTAGTGTTGCATTGTGTTGTATTTTGTTTGCTGTTCGATGGATTGTGTTTCCATTTATTACAGCAAATTCTGTTTAAAATTTACTAACATAGAAGCAGTTTTGTATTAACGAAAATGCATTACCAGGTTACATCTGGAATTGATACATTTGTTAAGAAACCACGTACAAAAAAATATTTTTGAAATCGTTGCCTCCTAGTATTTTCACTTCATCATAACATTTATAAAATTAATTACACACGCGTCCCAAATCCGTAATAGACGTCTACTAGAAAACACTAGAACGTAATTGATTGCGGACTTGAACACAGTGTGCGCGGACCGGTATGGTCTGGAAAAGTGTCGTTGCGGACGTGTGACAAGTGTCACGTAATTGTCCTTCATCTCAAATTAGCAGCAATACGTACGCACACACACATTATAGCCGGGATCCGCTGGAACAGCCGAGAAAAAAGTACCATGTTTAGTAATATCGTAACAATATACTTATAATACTGTATAGTGTGTAAGCTATAATATAATGTAGGTAATTTTATCGTTATATACCAGTAATTCTTTGAGAGAAGATACTTACCTATCCTACCTATATTTACCTTACTTATCGTGCCATTTGGATACCGGCCAGGATATCTTTACCGGCTTAAAGGGAATCACACTTGCAACTTTACTTACTCATTTACTCCGTTCCAGCCGTGTCCTACAATGGAGCATAAATGTCTTCCTTCTTCTTTACTAAACCGTCGTTATTATCACATACATATTTGTCAACGTTTTCCCCTAAAATCTTTATTACGGACTTTTTATCTTTTAACTTTAGAATATTAGATTCTAAAGTCTACAGCTACTTTGATATTATTTCTCGGAGTTCTCTCATTCTATGTTATTACTAATTATTTATCGGAATAATAAGACAGGTAATTTTTTACATTATCATCAACATAATGTTGATACAACATTACCGGTTCATGAGAATTTTGCGGTACAACTTATTGTATGTATTACCTGGGCTTGATTTCAGGGAGAACGAGCCAAAACAGCGTTCCGGAAACTCCTGGATCCAAAAATAAATTACCAAAAATAATATTTGTAAGAAGAACCCAATTATTACAAAAATTTACTACTATTTTTAAATTGTGCCCAACCCCATTAGCCTCACTACAAAAACTAAACATTTTTCAAAATCAAAGACCAGCACTAACCTTTATCTTAATTACTATCGTTAAAAAAATGTCCCAATAACCTATAGAGAAAATGAAACAAAAAAACCTGCTTCAAAATTGAAATTACATAAAAGACAACTGTTTGGGAGCATCCAGAAATATGTGCATTCCAGAATGTTTCCAGACAGTCTGTCTACCTTGCAATATGCTACTGAATCAACATCAATAACTTCAATTGAATGTGAGAGGGCTGATTTCTTGCCATCATACAGCACTGAGGAAATGCCAAGAAACAAACAATATGACGACACAATGATGAAACTATGGAAACTTTTTAAAAATGTCCGAACCACCGACACCATCACTTCAAGTTTGATTGAGGATCCGGGATGACGCCATCATGAGTAACGCGTTTTCGACTGCTGTGCGGCTAACCTGACGATGAACCTCTTTAGAAATATCAGTAAACTTTATTATCTTTTTAGATACCAGTTTATAGGTACGTTACGTATTTTATAAAGTTTTAAAAATGTAGACCCCCCCTTTTGTAATAACCTCATAATACGCTAATATAAAATATAAGTATATTTGTGTCTGCACAACTTTTGAATTGATGCGTTCGGGCACCTATAATTTTAGAAATCAACCACTGTCTGTATTACTAAATTTTAATATTGGACAGAGAGAAAAATATTAAGCGTATTTCTGTCTCGTAATGTTAATACAACGAATACATTTTGAGCATTCAATTTCCTTACGTCTGTTTGCGCTGAGAAAATAAAATGTATTCTGGCTCAGCACTTTGTTTCAGTGTGATTTATGTGTACAATATACCTGGGCAATCTGCAGGCATTTCACAGGCAAAAGGCGTAAGGCGAGAACGTAACGCTTTCATTCACGCTGTCATTTGCAGCTATCGTCAGTGAACGCGGTGGCAATTTGTTTTCACACACACACACACACACACACACACACACACACACACACACACACACACACACACACACACACACACACACACACACACACACACACACACACACACACACACACAAAGTGTCTACGTTATCTCGGCTGCGTTACATGATGCTAATTTTTTAACACCTTTTCTCAACTATAATAGATCTTGCGATTCACTGTGCATATAAAGCATATTATTCCAATGTTAGTGATATCAGTAACAAACAGTCAGATAAATGATAGAGAAAGGAAATAAAAGTTATTGTTACAACGGTCTACTGATCGTCGTACGGTACAGTGGAAAACAAAATACAAGACACCAAAAAGTCACTAATCACCAGCTTTAATTATCACAATTAAACCGTTTGTAATCAACAAGATAGTCTCTTACAACAAATCAAATAAAAGATTGTTCACACGCAATATCAATATCAACTACTTTAAAACACAATTGTATTACAATTGTCCCGTTCGATTATAACACCACAACACCTCGAACCGCACTGTGTAAATCGCCACTCAAACGCACTTTGTTATCGCCCGACAATAACTGAACTGACCGTCGCTGAATGGCTGTATTTATACCCCGCTGATTCACTTTCGATGACGTATTAAACAAACAGGTGCTCTCGAGAATCCACTAGAAACAGTGTCCTTGAACACACTGCGCTGACTGGTATGGTCTTGTATACACCCGATAGTTGACGCGTAATTGTCTTTGACCGCAAAGTAGCACCATTACTACGGCTGTGCTTATAAGCACACACACACATTACAGCTGGAATATTCGAGAAACTTGTAGAACGTTCCGTATTACATAACCATTTTTCCGCAATACGTGACATTATGTAAAATATGACATAAATTTAATTGTTATACACAGAAGAACTGCCAATAAATTGACCGTAATACGGAATCTAGTAAGGAGGTAGAATACACAGTTGAAACTCTATACGGGTAACTTGAAGAAAACAGCTTTTTTTTACTGATAGGAAAATAGGTAATAATTAATTGGTAGCAGACAAAAACTCGTTTTCTTTATTCCAGGATAGGAAGTGTCGGAATAGTGGGCAGGTTTGGAACAAGGTGCTTAATTAATTTCGATTATATTGCTCTATACTCATATATATTCATGTTTTCAAACAAATCTTGTACAACAGTTTGAATTCAGTAGTAATTGAATAAACATAATTCAAGCAAGTATATTTCAATTCCAACAAACCAAACCAATTCAAACCAAGTTGGTAAACAACCAAGTATTGACTCTATTCATACTTGTAAAAGATTCTAAGTTCATTTATTAACAAGAAACTCTACGTTGATTTAATTCGAAAAGATTCCAAGTTGATTTAATACTTTGAAATTTTACGTATTTTATAAGATAGGTCTGCGAACAAGTCACTCACCAAAGTTGAAGTCTAGGAGATATCCCATGGTAGAAAGGTAGTCTGGCTGAATGAATCGCCAGAACGAGCGCACTGGTCAAGTGTCGCGATTGTTGTGTGTGCTCGAATGATTGATTTTCTCTGGCAGAACTCGCGTATTTATGGGAATCTGGGGCCGAAAGTCTCCACGTGCGCCCTTGGAGTTGATTACAGAATTCTTGTGATTGACGTAACAAAAGGAAATAGCAATGGATGATGGTCAGCTAAAGCGTTAACGCTTGTCCGAGAAAAAGGAAGTGTTGTGGTTCTCGTTGTTACTGACAATATCAGATATGATAATCAGATGCAAGATGTACACACGTTTATCCGGTTGGATAGTCGTCGTATTAAAACTGGCAGTGATTAAAGTGTAAAAATACTCAACAATTTGCGTATTACGAACATCTGCGTATCATCATTGAGAAGGTCAGTAAAGAAACAAAAAACAAAAAATAGGTTTGCAATTCGCGCTTGGGAGGTCTGGGCACTACAAAAGCACTACACCATCTCTGCGTCAATAGTAAATTTTATTTACTTTTGTAAATGAAGTAATATTAACAATCCTGTATTTCGGTTCAGCACACCTCTTTTTAATACTTTTAACACCAAACGTTATCCTCCGCTCATACTACGGTGAGGCATCTTCACTGACTCGATGAAGACAGAACTAAAAGTCTTGATCCACTTCTATTTATACAACGAGCCCCCGGAGATAATGTTACAAACAAACCTACAATTACAATAAAGTGTCCTCATCCAGTAACCAAAAAATGTTACAATAAATCATAGTTCTTAGAAATTTACCATAATGCATAGTAGAAATATTAAATCATAATAGCATTTAATTCTTTTATTTAATTCCTTGAAACATCCTCACTGGCTCGATGAAGACAGAACACAAAGTCTTGATCCACTTCTATTTATACAACGAGCCCCCGGAGATAATGTTACAAACAAACCTACAATTACAATAGAGTGTCCTCATCCAATAACCAAAAAATATTACAATAAATCATAGTTCTTAGAAATTTACCATAATGCATAGTAGAAATATTTAATCATATTAGCATTTAATCCTTTTATTTAATTCCTTGAAACATCCTCACTGGCTCGATGAAGACAGAACACAAAGTCTTGATCCACTTCTATTTATACAAAGAGCCCCCGGAGATAATGTTAAAAACAAACCTACAATTACAATAAAGTGTCCTCATCCAGTAGCCAAAAAATGTTACAATAAATCATAGTTCTTAGAAATTTACCATAATGCATAGTAGAAATATTTAATCATAATAGCATTTAATCCTTTTATTTAATTCCTTGAAACATCCTCACTGGCTCGATGAAGACAGAACACAAAGTCTTGATCCACTTCTATTTATACAACGAGCCCCCGGAGATAATGTTACAAACAAACCTACAATTACAATAGAGTGTCCTCATCCAATAACCAAAAAATATTACAATAAATCATAGTTCTTAGAAATTTACCATAATGCATAGTAGAAATATTTAATAATAATAGCATTTAATCCTTTTATTTAATTCCTTGAAACATCCTCACTGGCTCGATGAAGACAGAACACAAAGTCTTGATCCACTTCTATTTATACAACGAGCCCCCGGAGATAATGTTACAAACAAACCTACAATTACAATAAAGTGTCCTCATCCAGTAGCCAAAAAATATTACAACAAATCATAGTTCTTAGAAATTTACCAAAATGCATAGCAGAAATATTTAATCATAATAACATTTAATACTTTTATTTAATTACTTGAAACATCCTCACTGGCTCGATGAAGACAGAACACAAAGTCTTGATCCACTTCTATTTATACAACGAGCCCCCGGAGATAATGTTACAAACAAACCTACAATTACATTAAAGTGTCCTCATCCAAAAACCAAACAATGTTACAATAAATCATAGTTCTTAGAAATTTACCATAATGCATAGCAGAAATATTTAATCATAATAACATTTAATACTTTTATTTAATTCCTTGAAACATCCTCACTGGCTCGATGAAGACAGAACACAAAGTCTTGATCCACTTCTATTTATACAACGAGCCCCCGGAGATAATGTTACAAACAAACCTACAATTACAATAAAGTGTCCTCATCCAGTAACCAAAAAATGTTACAATAAATCATAGTTCTTAGAAATTTACCATATTGCATAGCAGAAATATTTAATCATAATAACATTTAATACTTTTATTTAATTCCTTGAAACATACTCACTGGCTCGATGAAGACAGAACACAAAGTCTTGATCCACTTCTATTTATACAACGAGCCCCCGGAGATAATGTTACAAACAAACCTACAATTACAATAAAGTGTCCTCATCCAGTAACCAAAAAATGTTACAACAAATCATAGTTCTTAGAAATTTACCATAATGCATAGCAGAAATATTTAATCATAATAACATTTAATACTTTTATTAAATTCCTTGAAACATCCTCACTGGCTCGATGAAGACAGAACACAAAGTCTTGATCCACTTCTATTTATACAACGAGCCCCCGGAGATAATGTTACAAACAAACCTACAATTACAATAAAGTGTCCTCATCCAGTAACCAAAAAATATTACAATAAATCATAGTTCTTAGAAATTTACCATATTGCATAGCAGAAATATTTAATCATAATAACATTTAATACTTTTATTTAATTCCTTGAAACATCCTCACTGTCTCGATGGAGACAGAACACAAAGTCTTGATCCACTTCTATTTATACAACGAGCCCCCGGAGATAATGTTACAAACAAACCTACAATTACAATAAAGTGTCCTCATCCAAAAACCAAACAATGTTACAATAAATCATAGTTCTTAGAAATTTACCATAATGCATAGCAGAAATATTTAATCATAATAACATTTAATACTTTTATTTAATTCCTTGAAACATCCTCACTGGCTCGATGAAGACAGAACACAAAGTCTTGATCCACTTCTATTTATACAACGAGCCCCCGGAGATAATGTTACAAACAAACCTACAATTACAATAAAGTGTCCTCATCCAAAAACCAAACAATGTTACAATAAATCATAGTTCTTAGAAATTTACCATAATGCATAGCAGAAATATTTAATAATAATAGCATTTAATCCTTTTATTTAATTCCTTGAAACATCCTCACTGGCTCGATGAAGACAGAACACAAAGTCTTGATCCACTTCTATTTATACAACGAGCCCCCGGAGATAATGTTACAAACAAACCTACAATTACAATAGAGTGTCCTCATCCAATAACCAAAAAATATTACAATAAATCATAGTTCTTAGAAATTTACCATAATGCATAGTAGAAATATTTAATAATAATAGCATTTAATCCTTTTATTTAATTCCTTGAAACATCCTCACTGGCTCGATGAAGACAGAACACAAAGTCTTGATCCACTTCTATTTATACAACGAGCCCCCGGAGATAATGTTACAAACAAACCTACAATTACAATAAAGTGTCCTCATCCAGTAGCCAAAAAATATTACAACAAATCATAGTTCTTAGAAATTTACCAAAATGCATAGCAGAAATATTTAATCATAATAACATTTAATACTTTTATTTAATTACTTGAAACATCCTCACTGGCTCGATGAAGACAGAACACAAAGTCTTGATCCACTTCTATTTATACAACGAGCCCCCGGAGATAATGTTACAAACAAACCTACAATTACAATAAAGTGTCCTCATCCAGTAACCAAAAAATGTTACAACAAATCATAGTTCTTAGAAATTTACCATAATGCATAGCAGAAATATTTAATCATAATAACATTTAATACTTTTATTTAATTCCTTGAAACATCCTCACTGGCTCGATGAAGACAGAACACAAAGTCTTGATCCACTTCTATTTATACAACGAGCCCCCGGAGATAATGTTACAAACAAACCTACAATTACAATAAAGTGTCCTCATCCAGTAACCAAAAAATATTACAATAAATCATAGTTCTTAGAAATTTACCATATTGCATAGCAGAAATATTTAATCATAATAACATTTAATACTTTTATTTAATTCCTTGAAACATCCTCACTGGCTCGATGAAGACAGAACACAAAGTCTTGATCCACTTCTATTTATACAACGAGCCCCCGGAGATAATGTTACAAACAAACCTACAATTAAAATAAAGTGTCCTCATCCAAAAACCAAACAATGTTACAATAAATCATAGTTCTTAGAAATTTACCATAATGCATAGCAGAAATATTTAATCATAATAACATTTAATACTTTTATTTAATTCCTTGAAACATCCTCACTGGCTCGATGAAGACAGAACACAAAGTCTTGATCCACTTCTATTTATACAACGAGCCCCCGGAGATAATGTTACAAACAAACCTACAATTACAATAAAGTGTCCTCATCCAAAAACCAAACAATGTTACAATAAATCATAGTTCTTAGAAATTTACCATAATGCATAGCAGAAATATTTAATCATAATAACATTTAATACTTTTATTTAATTCCTTGAAACATCCTCACTGGCTCGATGAAGACAGAACACAAAGTCTTGATCCACTTCTATTTATACAACGAGCCCCCGGAGATAATGTTACAAACAAACCTACAATTACAATAAAGTGTCCTCATCCAGTAACCAAAAAATGTTACAATAAATCATAGTTCTTAGAAATTTACCATATTGCATAGCAGAAATATTTAATCATAATAACATTTAATACTTTTATTTAATTCCTTGAAACATCCTCACTGGCTCGATGAAGACAGAACACAAAGTCTTGATCCACTTCTATTTATACAACGAGCCCCCGGAGATAATGTTACAAACAAACCTACAATTACAATAAAGTGTCCTCATCCAGTAACCAAAAAATGTTACAATAAATCATAGTTCTTAGAAATTTACCATAATGCATAGCAGAAATATTTAATCATAATAACATTTAATACTTTTATTTAATTCCTTTAAACATCCTCACTGGCTCGATGAAGACAGAACACAAAGTCTTGATCCACTTCTATTTATACAACGAACCCCCGGAGGTAATGTTACAAACAAACCTACAATTACAATAAAGTGTCCTCATCCAGTAACCAAAAAATGTTACAATAAATCATAGTTCTTAGAAATTTACCATAATGCATAGCAGAAATATGTAATCATAATAACATTTAATACTTTTATTTAATTCCTTGAAACATCCTCACTGGCTCGATGAAGACAGAACACAAAGCCTTGATCCACTTCTATTTATACAACGAGCCCCCGGAGATAATGTTACAAACAAACCTACAATTACAATAAAGTGTCCTCATCCAAAAACCAAACAATGTTACAATAAATCATAGTTCTTAGAAATTTACCATAATGCATAGCAGAAATATTTAATCATAATAACATTTAATACTTTTATTTAATTCCTTGAAACATCCTCACTGGCTCGATGAAGACAGAACACAAAGTCTTGATCCACTTCTATTTATACAACGAGCCCCCGGAGATAATGTTACAAACAAACCTACAATTACAATAAAGTGTCCTCATCCAGTAACCAAAAAATGTTACAATAAATCATAGTTCTTAGAAATTTACCATATTGCATAGCAGAAATATTTAATCATAATAACATTTAATACTTTTATTTAATTCCTTGAAACATCCTCACTGGCTCGATGAAGACAGAACACAAAGTCTTGATCCACTTCTATTTATACAACGAGCCCCCGGAGATAATGTTACAAACAAACCTACAATTACAATAAAGTGTCCTCATCCAGTAACCAAAAAATGTTACAATAAATCATAGTTCTTAGAAATTTACCATAATGCATAGCAGAAATATTTAATCATAATAACATTTAATACTTTTATTTAATTCCTTGAAACATCCTCACTGGCTCGATGAAGACAGAACACAAAGTCTTGATCCACTTCTATTTATACAACGACCCCCCGGAGGTAATGTTACAAACAAACCTACAATTACAATAAAGTGTCCTCATCCAGTAACCAAAAAATGTTACAATAAATCATAGTTCTTAGAAATTTACCATAATGCATAGCAGAAATATGTAATCATAATAACATTTAATACTTTTATTTAATTCCTTGAAACATCCTCACTGGCTCGATGAAGACAGAACACAAAGTCTTGATCCACTTCTATTTATACAAAGAGCCCCCGGAGATAATGTTACAAACAAACCTACAATTACAATAAAGTGTCCTCATCCAGTAACCAAAAAATGTTACAATAAATCATAGTTCTTAGAAATTTACCATAATGCATAACAGAAATATTTAATCATAATAACATTTAATACTTTTATTTAATTCCTTGAAACATCCTCACTGGCTCGATGAAGACAGAACACAAAGTCTTGATCCACTTCTATTTATACAACGAGCCCCCGGAGATAATGTTACAAACAAACCTATAATTACAATAAAGTGTCCTCATCCAAAAACCAAACAATGTTACAATAAATCATAGTTCTTAGAAATTTACCATAATGCATAGCAGAAATATTTAATCATAATAACATTTAATACTTTTATTTAATTCCTTGAAACATCCTCACTGGCTCGATGAAGACAGAACACAAAGTCTTGATCCACTTCTATTTATACAACGAGCCCCCGGAGATAATGTTACAAACAAACCTACAATTACAATAAAGTGTCCTCATCCAGTAACCAAAAAATGTTACAATAAATCATAGTTCTTAGAAATTTACCATAATGCATAGTAGAAATATTTAATCATAAGGGCATTTAATAATTTTATTTAATTCCTTGAAAAAAAATTATACTCACTAATATTAGTGATACTTTTTCTTATGTTTTGTGTTTCAACAGTGAAGTGTACTACTTCTGTGTAATTTAAAGTGATTTTATAATATTTTAGTGTGTTGTAACAGTTTTGGCAACTGTTGTAAATAAACATTGTGTACAAAAAAGTAAAGTTTAATTGAAAGTATTTATATAAGACAATAAAATTTTATATTTAATTATGAACTGGAAGATTCAACATTTAGAACAAGGTAAGTACCATTTTTCTAGGTTATGTTATCGTTTCACAAGAAGTTTTTGAAAAACATTAAAAACGGCCGGCACTCAATAGAAGTTTTGTGTTGAAACGTACGGCACCCGAAGTGTTAAATTTGAATAAGAAACCAATAAATTAGTTCACAATTTTCCATCCTTATTATGCGACTGCTTGCTTTAGAACTGTTATATGGTACCAAAAAATATAGTACAGTAATCAGGATTTTCATAATTTTGAGTGTAATTAGTAAGTTACCTAATGTTCAAGTTTCCATAACAATAAATGTATTTTGTTTACAATAGAGAGTGACTTCTGCAGCTCAGGAGTTCATTGCTTAAATGTTGTACTCGCTCGTGACGTTATCTTGAAACAAATTATTGGTTAGTTTATTACATCAAATTTCGTCATTTCATTTATTATCATCAATTAATTACATTAAATAATGTTTTCTATAATGTAACAAAATTCATTCTCATTGCTTATGATATCTTAATTATTTTAAATTATTATAAATTTTAATTGATGACTCGTTGGGCATTTGGTGAAACAAAATAATACAGATGTTTCAACTTCTTAAGCCTTTGTGAAAGAGATGAGTGAACAAATAAACAGAGGATGAACATCTGTTTAGGGCATGTATCGGAACATGTGTGGGGTGTGAAGATGGAGGGGCGTTGTAGGAGCTAGGAAAAGGCCAAGTGTCTGTAAAAACAAAATATAATCTGAATGCAGAATATAAAATTAACTAAAGTAAATACTAGCATTTAGTAAAGCGGGTGCATAGAATTCAGTTTGTTCATTTGTTAAATTTTGGTTAGTTTTTATTGCTTTTTTAATTTCTAGAATTCTAACGAATCCCTTTTTTTACATTTTTGTATGTTGTGGAGTTGTTTTATGTTTTTTGTACCTATGAAGTGATTGTGTTGTGAGCAATAATCTGCTAAACCTGTATTGGCTGAATTGGTTAAAATCGCCTTCATATGTTTTTTAACCTTTGTATTAATATACGAGCGATAATACTTTAATATACTCGTAAATACATTAATCGATCTGAAACACAATACAATTTTTTGAGTTCCCATATATGTTTGTATTCAATATGCAAAGTAGTTCGTAGAATAAAGACCTCAGAGACACACACTTGGTATGAGTAACAACAATTTCTATATCTTGTGTAAAGCTTTCCTGTTTTATCTTACTTTCAATCTCGTCACAGTTGCTGAACATTGCACGATGCAGACAGTCTCTGTGATTGCAATATAGAAGAGACTGGATGAATAAGTATATACAGGTAGTTAAAGTATCCACGTAGTTTGAATAAGCAATTACTTTGGTAGTGTAAAATTTGTAATGTGCTGTCATTTATTCGAGAGGGTAAAGAAAGAGCGAATACCGCCATGCTAGATGACATTCTGTAATGGCGCGCCATCCAATTTTGTTGAAAAATACATTCACCTTTTGTTTATATTCAGTCCCCAACTCCCTGACGCTATCTTCTTTACAACCTGCATTACCGCAGCTAGCTTATTAAAATATTTTTATTTAAGAGCTTAGCAAAATGCAAAGAACCGCCAAATGTAGTTTTTGTGTCCTCGCCTCCACAAACATAGATTTTCGGTCTCGCATACAAGTATACTTTAATTCGAAATTTTGTGTTTTTCTGTTTGTGTGCGTCAGTGTGGATTAGAAAAAGAAAAAAAAGAAGTGAGTGAGACAGAGACGTACGTGGGTAGAGAATGAGAAAGTGAAAGAGACGATGGATGGAAGACAAAGAGAAACAGTAGAAAGAGATAAATACTGTATTAGTACACTTGTTTCTGTATATAACAAACAGAACAGACATATTGCTTTCTAGTATTAATATAATCAAGAATATTATTTATCGACCGTGTTAATTATGGTTTCAAATTAATATCGAGTTTCGGACTAATAAAAATGCAGCTTTTATGCGACGTTTCGAGATTTATTTTATCTCATATTCATGGCTATAACACAAAATATAAAGTAATATAGGCCTATATTTACAACATGCACACACTATTGTTTTGAATACTATTAGTTGTTCTATAAAAAACAACGCCACTGTGCATATCGTACAACTAATATATTATAATTAACTTTCATTACAATTATATTACTTTATATTTAATGTTTTAGGCATGAATATGAGAAAAAGTAAATCTCGAAACGTCGCATAAAACCTGCATTTTTATTAGATCAAACCTTCATATTGTACATATACCGTGGTGTGGCCACTACTGTTCAAGCCCCGCGATGGAAGCCAATTTGTACATATACCGTATCCCTGGTGGGACCGCTATTGTTCAAGCCCCGCGATGGAAGCCAATTTGTACTTAAACGGGTTTCATCTCCTTAAAACCCCACTGTTGTATTTGTCAATTTGTTTTGTATTACTTTAATTATATAAATCTCGGAGATATTTGGAGTTGTGGAATATATGGATGTAATTAATTAATATTAACTTAACTCTTTAATAATTATCAGTGTTAGTGTACCTAGAACTTAAACAACTTAATCGTTATTCTACAATTTCATCCAACCCTATTATACCTTGAAGAGAGATCTGTCTAATTTCGTAATTTTACGCTCCCTCTTTGGTGTCAGATAATTCCGCTATAAGCGCTGCAGTATCGGCTCAACGAAACTTATAGGTTATTTCGATGTTTATATTAACCATTTATTCTATACTTATTCAGTTACTTTTTGTTCCCAGTTCACTAAACCATACTCCAAATAACAAGATTTGACAAATATATAAAGGTTCTTTATTTGTTTACTTAATTCACATTAAATAAGATATGTTCTAATTAACATATGCTTGGACTATAGACTTCAGGTATCGATTGTTGATTATTTTAATCCTTTATTTATATTTGGTTATATATTATGTTTTGATTTGTATTTAATTTATTTCAGGGTGTGAAGGTTCTTGTAACTGTGGGGAAGACTAAAAATACATAGATAAGAATGCAAGATTTACAAAATTTATGTGTTGTGTATTTAGTATAATTAATATAATATAATTTACCAGACTCGAACGAAGCAAATCGTGTAGGCGGTTGATCGCTAAATTTAATGTTTTGGATGATTACGCAGTACGGTTTTTCTTTCTTCGGTTTAATAAGAGTAATTCTTGTCCTGTCCACTTCGGAATACAGCTACTGGATTGATTTACAGCCCGATTGATGTTTCTTCTGCACCGCCAGGATCCAAATAAGTTCTTCCTTCGGTTGAAGCAATTAGTGTTGTTCCGTGTATTTGAAGGGTTACAATTTATGGTGTAGTGAATATTATTAATTGTTTTATTGTTGATTCTGCTATTTGATTAATATCTCATCAATTCCCTTCGGATATGGGACCGTCCAAGTTCTTTCTTGTAGACTTCAGTTATTTACTCTCTATTATTATTTCATATTGTAGTGTTATTTGGTTAATCTGTATTGGTGTTAGACGTAAATATTGTCATTAGAATCTTGTAATTTATAATCGTATCTGATAGTTATAATATTACGATTAAATAGATTATTCTTGGTTTTTTTTTTCATCACCTTCAGTTTATTCAAAGCAATTCTTGTCTTGTCTAAAATCAACAACTTCTTTTTCTTATTTGTCGTCCCTAGCAACATATAATAATTTCTGCCTTCCACATGTTTTGAATATATAGTGTTTCTTTCATATATTTTTTATCTATTCTTTATCAATTTGCTGTCCTATCGGAATGTAACTTTACCGATAGTTGGTTTATTATTTTATACACATATTCTACTGGTTTTTTTATATAAGTCCGTTTTTTTCTTTTTTTTATATTTAATCCACCTTCGATATTATATTTTACCAATCGATATTATGGCATTATGGTATTATTATAATTTGTATAAATTTTATTAAATATTATTATTAATTTAATGTTTTTTTTTCTAGCTCTTCATAGCGTATTTATTAATTATTATTAATTGATGCACCTAATCTTTATGTTATGAGTGTTTATATAGTAGTTTTGCCTGTTAGGCCTTTTATTGTAAACTGATCTACCTGTGGTTATGTCTGATAGGCATCTATAGTCCCTTTTATATAAATGCATACATACAATCAAATCTTAATTATTAGCACTTATATAAACAATTATTTTTCTATATCTAATAACAATTTTATCTTGATCTCTTGATCACATACAACAAAATTCGAATTTATGAACATTGATTAACTGCCTCACACTTCATTCTACGACAGTCATTGAATAATACAACTTGTTTCATTATTTTTCATTAACTCAACACATATTTGATATAACATCACATAAACTTTATCATAACATTTTTGTCATAAAATAATACTTCTTAACACAAAATTCTTATTTGTTATTACCATAAATTAAGTCATGGTTTCATTTTTTTGTTTTGCTTTTCATTAAACATATATCATTAGCTATTATTTATCTTACAGTTTCGTTTATTCTAGTCAACACTACCTTGCATCCTTATTTAATTTTGTCTATGATTATAATTGTAATTATTGGATCTCTGTTCTATTATGGGTTTAAATATCAATTTGTTTATTATTCTGTGAACCGTCTTTTATGTAACATGAATGCTAGCATTTCTGTTGCGTTACATATGCTTCCCCTCCTAAAAAAGTTTAGTTTACCTGAATGAAGTTTAGGTCAAATAAACTTGTCTTTTTCACATGCCTTTCTTCATTTCATTGTTAATGGTTGACGATGAGATTCTCAATGTAACTTCATTAGACTAGTATTAATACTTTTTTTTATTTAATAACATTTCATCATTTTAATTAACATTCTTCATCATTTTTATTTCTGTAAATATTATTTGTTGGTAGTTGGCTACACTATTCACTGATACATTAGTTTTACATCTCTTCTATTTATAATTACTGTATTTTTCAATTATTCTTCTGTCAACTCACTTCTTTCTGTTTTCTTCGTCACATTCCTTTGGAAACTGAATTTATTCTTACAACTATTCTAATATTCCTTAAATATTTAATTTCCCTAACAATCCCTAACACATGCGTTGGTACAGTTCAGAGAGGCACTGTTTGGCTTCATACTCTGCTGCCCACACCACATTTTAATATAGTACTGCTGGAATTCATCTACAGTCAGCTATAAAATATAATAATAATCTCCTAATAATCTCTTTAATCATTTAATAATAAATATTTGGGAAAAGATTTTTTCTTTGTTGCATTTATATTTCTTCATTACTATTCTTCATATTTCGTAATTCCATTTTAATTCCTTAAACATTCGTTGATATTGACTTTGACAGTTATCATTTGTAGTCATTTTTGTTTTCATTTTTGTTGAGATTGTAATGTTAAGTATCTTCTTCGTTTGTTTTTTTTTCTGATCACAATATTTTCTAAATAGTTGTTGTGTGATGATCATTATAATTGTATTTTTGACTAAATACATTCCTTAGCCCAACTATTCTTCTTATCGTATTCCATTATTTTGGCTGTTTATTTTTCAATTAATTATGTTCATAAATACTCTTTCTTTCTTGTCTTCTTTAACATTATATTGGTTACATTCAATCGTTTACTGAAATTGTTCCATCATTTGGCAATGTAGTATGTATTTTAGGTCATATGATTTTTTTTTCTTTCTTTATTTTGCATAGGTAGATTTGAGGTAAAAACTTTTATCTTGGGGTTTCATTCTTCATTATTCACACTATTTCTTTATAAACATTTAATAATAATTCTCGCTTTCTTCTATAATCTTGGGGTTTGTTATTCATTATTCACACTATTTCTTTATAAACATTTAATAATAATTATCGCTTCCTTCTGTAATATTTAATAAGTTGTTCTTATTGTATTTTAGAATTTAGTGGTAGTATTCAACTCAAATTCTTTTTAAATTCCAAGTAATTTTCTTCAAGACTGGTAATAAGTTGTTCTTATTATTTTTAGAATTTATTCATTAAATAATATTGCCGTATCTTGTCAATTGGTTGCCTGGTCAGTTTTCATAACATCAGTCCCATTTTTCTGGTTGACTGTTTCTTTTTCTAACCATGGTCCATTAATTCGACTGCACCCGTTGTCCGGATGACTGCATTGTTCATACCAATTTCTACACTTTTTACATGTCTCTTGTGCATGATACAAAGCCAGTACTGTAACTCGGCTGTTGCAAAGTCTTTATTTAATTCAGGGTATTCAGTTATATTTAGCTCCCTTTGAATCATCAGGTATCGTATCTCCTCTATTCTAATATAATTACTTGTATATCCTATCTTTCCATTCCCTTGGATATCTGGACTATTTACCAAATGTTTTACAAGTATCTTCCGTATTAACGATATAATTGACTTGGTCAAATATTCTCTAACCGTTGATATTTTCAAATAATATTTAAATTTATTTAAAGTTTTTGTGATTGTTCTATGGTGGGTCATTTTGGTTATTTTCATAACGTTTCTTCTATAATTCATGCCTTTACATAACTCCCTCCACTCATTAATTGGGATGTTAACAGCACTAATTAATCCACCCTTCCTCATCTCCATTTCTTCCTTTGTATAATCTATTTTCTTTCTCCATATTTTCCTTATTTTCTGGATATTCTCTTCTATGGTCAGATTTATTATAATACCTTCGGAAGTGCTGTCTAGTGTTTTAGACATATTCTTTAAACACAGCTCCATTTCTTTATTTGTCTCCTCCTTATATTTATCCACTTCTGGGTTAAGTGTGTCATTATTTTCAAACTTCCCTTCGAAAGTTTCCCTTATCTCATTATAGACCTGCACCTTCTTATCCTCGATCCGCTTTAAACCTGCTTCGTTCATTTTCTCAATTCTTTCATCCATTCGCCTTAAATTTTCTTTGTTCATTCGTATGATGTCTTCCTTCATTTGTTTTAAACCCTCATCATTCCTATCTAACCTTTCGTGAATTTGTTTTGAGGTTTCTTTAATTTCCTCATTTGTTTTTCTGGAGTTTTCCTCCTGTTTCCTAAAATTCTCCTTGTTTTCCTCATTTATTTTATCTAATTTTTCCTCCTGTTTCCTAAAATTCTCCTTGGTGAGTCTGCTATCTTCCTTAATACTACTCATGAACTCCATTAATTTTTCCCAATTTAGTCCTTCTCTAGTTCTCGCTCTACCTATTTGGTCCCCTTGTGCATCTTCTTCGATTACTTCCTTTTCCTTGTCCTCACTTATTTCAGTTTCCGTTATTTCGTCTGTCTGTTTTTCCATTTCACTGTCTTTTATTAGTTCTATTTCCTGTTCTTGTTCATCTATTTCCTTCTCCGTTTCTCCTGCCCTAATCCTTGATCTACCTCTGGTATGCATGTTTACTCTCCCACAGTTGCCTGCTCTGGTTAAGTAATGTTATTATACTTATAGTTACTTAACTTAAGCCCTACACAAGTTGAGCGCCAATTTGTACATATACCGTGGTGTGGCCACTACTGTTCAAGCCCCGCGATGGAAGCCAATTTGTACATATACCGTATCCCTGGTGGGACCGCTTAACTCTTTAATAATTATCAGTGTTAGTGTACCTAGAACTTAAACAACTTAATCGTTATTCTACAATTTCATCCAACCCTATTATACCTTGAAGAGAGATCTGTCTAATTTCGTAATTTTACGCTCCCTCTTTGGTGTCAGATAATTCCGCTATAAGCGCTGCAGTATCGGCTCAACGAAACTTATAGGTTATTTCGATGTTTATATTAACCATTTATTCTATACTTATTCAGTTACTTTTTGTTCCCAGTTCACTAAACCATACTCCAAATAACAAGATTTGACAAATATATAAAGGTTCTTTATTTGTTTACTTAATTCACATTAAATAAGATATGTTCTAATTAACATATGTTTGGACTATAGACTTCAGGTATCGATTGTTGATTATTTTAATCCTTTATTTATCACTTTACTAATAATGAACTTTATCTTGTGAAAAACTTACTTTTTTCGTCGGACGCGTTTCGGCTTAAGTATCCGCCTTCTTCAGCTTTTAGTCAGACTGCCATCATTTCGTAACGGTTTTTGTGTGGAAGGTGTAGTGGTGGTGGTGTGTGGAGGAAGGGGATTGGTGCAGGGATTCAACTTGATGTTTGTTTTTTGTAAAATTGTGTCAAAAATTGTATGTGATTTATATTGTAATTGATCGTTGAGTATGTTGTTTGGTTGTGTTGTGTGGTGTTTATATATTTCGTATTGTTCAGTTGTGTTGAGTTTTCGGACTTTAGGTAAGTAATGTAAAATTTCGAGATTGGTGTCTATGTTGGTGTAACTGTGGTTTTCTGTGTGTATGTGTGTGGCAAATGCGGAGTGTATATTGTTGTTGGTTAGAGCTTTTAAATGTTCAGAATAACGGGATGAAAAAGATCTTCCTGTCTGGCCGATGTAGAAACTATTGCAGTCATTACATTTTAATTTGTAAACACCTGTTTTGTTATATTTGTCTATGTCTGTGTTTGTATTATTGATGTGTTTTGTAATGGTATATTGGTTGTTCTGTATGCTATTTTGTATTTGTGTTTTCTGAATGTGTTGGCGATTTTGTGTGTGTAGGAGTTGTGGTATGTGAGTGTGATGTATTTATTGTGTTGTGTGCTGATGGTATTTTGTGTTTTGTTGTTTTTGTTTTTGATGCGTTTGTGTAGTGTGTTTATTAAATTAGGGTTGTAACCGTTTTTGATTGCTATGTATTTTATTGTGTTGAGTTCGTCGGTGTAATCTTGTTTATTTAAGGGTATTTTAGTTAGTCTATGGAGCATATGGTTGAAGGCCGCATGTTTATGTTGTGTTGGGTGGTTTGATGTGTTGTGTATAACCATGTCAGTTGTGGTTGGTTTCCTGTATATTTTGTATGTGTGCGTGTTGTTAGTTTTGTTAATTGTTAGGTCTAGAAAATTTATACTATTGTTTTGTTCAATTTCCAGTGTAAATTTTAATTTGTGGTGTATAGTGTTTATGTATTTGTGGAAGTTTTCAACTTGTCTTGTGTTGCCTTTGAATAAAAGTAATATATCATCTACATACCTGTGCCAATATATAATATTGTTAGTGTATTTGTTGTTGTTTATTATGTGGTTCTGTTCTATGTTGTGTATATATATTTCTGCTAGTATTCCTGATATGGGGGAGCCAATTGGGAGACCTTCTGTTTGTGTGTATATCTTGTTATTGTATGTAAAGAAATTTTGTTCAGTTATTAGTTTGGTCAGTGTGATGGTTTCTTGTATGTGTGTTTCAGGTGTGTTGTTTTGTCTGAGTAGTTGTGTGCCGTACGTAGGTGTACGGCAAGTAGCGGTTCTAAGGATTCCGGGCGATATTTTCATGTATCTGGGGAGTGCGCTTTGGACAGTGGTCACTTCGCTATCTATGAGAAGTTACGGTAACTTCGGAACTGGTTGTGGCTCTCGCTCCGAATTCTGGATACTGTCGCTATCTGTTAGAGACATCGCACAAATTAACTTTCCGTCCCGCTGCTTGGTGCGGTGTTTGCCGTGAGTAGAGGGTTTGCTGTTTTGACTTGAGCGGTGGGTTGGCCTGTGGTTTTCGTCGAGTGGAGAGTTTTTCTTTTGACTCGATGGGGGTGGTTCCGGGTCAGCTGGGTAGAGAGAGACGAGGGTTGATGTCAGCTGTTCGATTCAGGAGCTGTTCTCGCCACGTGCGGTCTTAGAGATCGGCGTTCGAAAAGTTGCTTTATTTGTTTTATAAGGCCGGGGTTTTTTTAATTAATCATGGCAGGCTAAGAGTAAAGTGTGCCAAGGGGGTCCCTTGGGGGCCGGCGGCCGTGATCCTGTGAAGACCGAGATGTGATTTATGTGTGAGTAAATTGAGGAACTCAATTGTAAGTGACACTTTGCAAAATTGTCACAGGTTTGTACAGGTATGGAAAAATAAAAAATTATTAAATTTTTGCCTGGGATGCGTTTTTGCGCTGCTTGTTTTGGTGTCAAGTGTGGCCTAACTGTTTCTAAAAAAAAAAAAAAAAAAAAAAAAAAAAAAAAGAACTACTGTTGCTTAATTCTGGATATTTTTTTTCTTCTCTATATATTGGGAATATAATAGACAGGTTTCTGCACTCATTGCAAATTTTTGAACGCAAGTTTTTAATAAAAGAAAGGTCTGGTGAACCTTACTAGTGTCTTATGTGACTAGTTTCTTATTCGACTGTAATAGCTTCTGTGCAAAATTTTTATCTACAAAAAAAAATGAAAACAAAATTAAAAAACTTAAGAAAATGTGTTAGGAATTGGCCAGTGTGCTCATGGGCCGAGTGAAGCAAAATTCAGCCGAGTTCCTTTAATGCTCATATTCAGTGTGTTCATATAAATGTCTTGTGTGTTAATTGTGGAAGCATGTAATTGCTAGTATACCTTTTTTACTATAATCGGTGGGGAACTTATATTGTGGCAGCCTTTTAGTGGAACTTGTAAATCCGATTATGAAAAGAGTTGCAGATCACCTACAATTGTAACAATACATTGCCCTGTACTAGAACTGTAATTCATGAGCATTCTGCCTATTAATAAAAACGACTGAACTGCTGTACAAGATGAAATTTTCACTATTTATATATTTATAAGAATTGTAGATTTATATGCTCATAGTATTGTTAATTCTCTATCAATGCACAGTGACCTTTTAAAAATCTTTGGTAGATGTATATACTCATATTTAATCTCATTCTCTATCCATTTACAGTCACTGTGAAAATTCTTTTGTATATGTATAGGCTCATAATTCCATGCACACAACATATTACATGGCTGAGAGATATATGTACCTGACTATTTGTTAGTTTCTTAATAATGGTGCACTCTGAAATCTGCAAGCCTTTGTGCTACTCAAGTTTATGCAGGTTTAGGGAAAACTGAGCACATGCACTTGTGAATTCCACACAGAGTGTATAATCACCTATCTTAGGTTTGCATTATATTTTCCTAATTATATGATTCTCTTTTTTAAAGTTTGAATTAGATTTCAGAGGGCGCATGTCGTTATGTAATATGTTTGTTTAAATTGTTGTAGGAGAGAATTGCTTGTTAATGCTTGTTAAATGGTTTATAAAATTGTTGATATTATTGAAAGTGTTTATAGTACAACCAGAGGGGGACTAAAAGAAAAAAAAAAAAAGACTTAGTGTTATAAAATATTATATTTCTAAAACCTCTGGATTTACTCTTTGTACTTATCAAGGTTAGTGTATTTATTTCCAAATAAGGAAATTCTATGGGTGAAGGTAAAAGGGTGCATGTCAATGGTGATTTGCATGCCATGTAAGAGTTTTAAAATGTTTTACATATTTTATATAATTTAATGGAATATTTTTTTAAATATTGAATTTTGAATGTTTTGAAATTTAAATTCTGAATACGATGTCATATATTTTAAATATGTTATACATTTTATATATTCCTAATGGAATACTGTCACATGAAATATTGTATATGATTTATTATTTCAAACAGAAGCAATAAATTGGTAATTGTTGAATTTAAACAAAACAAAACAAAAATTTAAGGTCACCTCATTCGTCCGATTCCCCAATGGTTACCCCGCATGTGGACATTCTTCCACTAGGAGTCTTCTCCTAGTTCGAGTGAACAAGTGAGCCGGTCATCAAGTAAGTTGTAGTTTTTAAAATTTTTTTTGGTGGATGTCAAACTTAAAAAAATGTGTCAGATGTGGAAAGTAAAAATTTTTGTTGTGATGTCTTTGGTGATGAGCGGCTCACAAATGGTAGCAGAGCGTGGTTGGACGTAGTCCTGGCCACCTCTGAAACGAAAATTGGAAATGGATGAGGTGACCTCCAAATCTTAGTCGGACAAGTTCTGTCAAGAGTGATGTTTATTAGTGTTGTAAATCTTGGTCTTTGGGTGCGGTTGCCGGGCCGGGACCCCTAGGGGGGGTTGAGCACAGCCTGGCGATATCTGATGGTTTTGGGGGTTCTTGAGTGTTTATTTGTTTGTTTGTGTTTTTGTGTGATCATGGTTGTCTTTGTTGTCTTATCGCACTTCATCTTGGTCTTCATTGTTGGTCCGGTGTCGGGTCGGGACACCCCAACTAAATTTGTTGTTTTATGGGGATACGAGATATTGTCAGGGGTAGTTTGTGTGGTGTATAAGTGCAAAAATACGTTGTTTGTCATTGTATCCGGGGTCTAGACATTGACAGAGTAACTTGTAACCAGCTGTATTGTTGTAAAATTGTTATCTGGGCGAGTTGGACTATGAGCTGTTGATAGCCGGCTGCAGGGTGGAATGTTGTTGTTGTCGTTTGTGTAATCTGATAAACCCGTCCTTGTCTCTTGTATCGGTTCTAGGTTTGATATGTCAATTCACGGTCGACCTGGTTGGTGCGTCAGCTGATTGAACTTTGTTATTAAATGGCCATGCTGTTTACTCCAGTTAGATTTAGTTAGGGTCCTCGGTTTGGTTTTCGGGGGGCTTCGCTGGAGGGATTGTGTTTTATGGTTTTACTTTTTAGTGTTTTATTGTTTTAGGTGGGGTTAATTGGGGTTTTAAACGTTTTATCGGTATTTTAGCTTCTCTCCTTTCCTTTCTTCTTTCTATTGCTTTAGGCCGCGGCCGCTCACACTCTCAGTATCTTCTACACTTACACACACCCAGCTACACACCCACACACACCTTGTCCTTCCTTCTGGTGTCCTTTCGTTTTCCACTTTCGCCGGATTTTATCTTTTTATTTGTTTTTAGTCAGTCCCCGCTTTTCCTCCGGTGGTGGCAGTCCCAGTGTCGTCCAACCCGTTGGACTCTTTTTGTTGTGGGGGTGTGGCGTACGTAGGTGTACGGCAAGTAGCGGTTCTAAGGATTCCGGGCGATATTTTCATGTATCTGGGGAGTGCGCTTTGGACAGTGGTCACTTCGCTATCTATGAGAAGTTACGGTAACTTCGGAACTGGTTGTGGCTCTCGCTCCGAATTCTGGATACTGTCGCTATCTGTTAGAGACTTCGCACAACTTAACTTTCCGTCCCGCTGCTTGGTGCGGTGTTTGCCGTGAGTAGAGGGTTTGCTGTTTTGACTTGAGCGGTGGGTTGGCCTGTGGTTTTCGTCGAGTGGAGAGTTTTTCTTTTGACTCGATGGGGGTGGTTCCGGGTCAGCTGGGTAGAGAGAGACGAGGGTTGATGTCAGCTGTTCGATTCAGGAGCTGTTCTCGCCACGTGCGGTCTTAGAGATCGGCGTTTGAAAAGTTGCTTTATTTGTTTTATAAGGCCGGGGTTTTTTTAATTAATCATGGCAGGCTAAGAGTAAAGTGTGCCAAGGGGGTCCCTTGGGGGCCGGCGGCCGTGATCCTGTGAAGACCGAGATGTGATTTATGTGTGAGTAAATTGAGGAACTCAATTGAGTCGTCCAGATGCAAACCCTGACAAAAGTGTTTCAACAGGTTTCGGTCCAAATGAAAAAAACTTTTTTTACACCTTCAAAGCAAGATATTCTTTAGCTTTTTTTTTTGAAAATTTACAAATAAATCACTTTGTCGGTCCCCAAAACTTTTTACTATCAGGCTTTAAAATAATATTATATTTTATGCTTTAAAAATTGAAGATGACAGGTTTTGTATCCTTACTGCAAATATGACAGGTCTTGCAAATCTATCGACGGTCATATTGAAAATATTGTCGTTTGCAAAACCTGGCATATTTTAAGTCAGGCTGCAAAACATGCCATTTTTTGGCTAATAATAATAATAACACACAACTATGAAGCAAAATACCTTTTTATTGTACATATAAAATTAAAATAATAGGTACCAAATAAAATGATTATAAAAAAAACACGAAAGATTTATTTTAAAAAGTTTCTAAGAATAACTAATAACTTAGGTTAGGTAAAAAAAATGTTTAAACTGATTATAAAGATCATTAAAAATATTAAATTTTAAAAATTGAAGTTTACTGAGGTTCTACTTCCACATCATCAAAAAGTTCAAAATCGGATGCATCGTTGTCATCGGATCCTGGTGTTACCGCTTCCTGCTCTTCGAAAACTTTCTTATAAAATTCAAGATTTTTATTATTTGCCCACTCTACGCCAAAATGTAACTCGAGAAATTTTTTCACGTCCTTGATTTTAGCTTCTTTTACGGCAGTTCCTTGCGGTAAAGCAGGTGGAAGATAGTTTTGTTTAAAGTTTTTGTTTCTTTTGACGATGCTTTTACGTGATCCACATTCGAAATTATAAAAAGGTTCACCTTGTACAAGGCAATGTTTTTTGTTATTACTTCTTGTCAGGATAATCTTTTTGCACATTTGAAATTTGAAGTGCCACTGCCCAGGGTTTTTTGTAATTTCTTCTGCGTACTCCTTCCAGTTACGAACAGGAGTTTCGCGAAGATGGATTACTGTAGTAAATTTCTTTATTACATCCATATATTTATCAGGGTTTTCGATGACACTTTTTTTATTGAACTGTCTCTCCAAATTTCCAAACACGCGATCGGGCGGTATAAAAGAGTGACCAACTATGGGAAACCATACCTCAATTTGATCGACGTTTGGAGGGCATTCGTGCAGAAACCAGTGGCAAAGCATGGTTATTACTGCCTTATTTTTATTTTGCCCCCCACACCCATCTGAGATCAATCTAACTTTTTTAATTTCACCCATTTCTGAATTCTGTAGTCTGTGGTAAAGTGCTGACGCTATCTCGTTGGATCCTTTCATGAATTCATTTTCAGTCCAACAGTAAGAAAATATGTTAGTGGTATTCTGTGGGCTATGAGAAGAACCTTGGCAAATTGAAAAATTGTATAGATACAGTTGTCTTGAATAGTAAGCAGCCTGGTCGGGCACCTTCGGCAGTACCAGGTTTTTTTGGCAGTCATAGCTTAAAGTAAGCTCCGACTCATTATCCTGCCTTAATTTTTCAAAAAATACATTACTTCGAGCCTTATGGGCATTCATTTGAACGATCAGTTCTTTTTTCTCTTGACCGGTTGCAACATTAATCCGACTTTCTAAGGATGTACAGGTAGAACATTTATCTACGGCAGGGCTTCCGAAGCCAATGTTAAAATTCTCACAAAATACAGTTCGGTAATAGTCGTATGCAACAACGAGATCGGGATAGGCAACAGTAAACAAGGACCACATTTTTTTGATACTCAGATCGCTATCTAGATACTGCCTCATACATTTTCTTCCCCTAGAGTAGTGGCTCTGAAGAGGGACGAAAGTATTGATGTGTGTCATTATTGCTTCTTTCTTTTCTTTGTACTTTCTGGTTCGCCGATCACCTCCTCGTTTCTCCAGAGGAGCTAAATCAGTTTTAAAAAATTGCTCACAAAGTCTGTGAACTCTATCCCTTCCAACCTGCAAAATTGAAAGAAATGCTTCTCGACATACGCGAACATTCTCAGTTTTGCTATCCCGACGCATAGAAATATTGAACTTTGTGATTAGTTGCTTCTTGGAGTCAGAAGGTTTGGGTGAGCTTACCGTGATGTGTTGGAGGATAAAATTATTTTGGGATTCCCGATTTGGTCGCTCATAAAATTTCTGATGGGCTCTCCGAACATCTTGCATGGACAAATTCTTGCATTTGAATGTGTTCCCAGAGTGTTTGCATTGTGGCATATTGGGAAATTTTTTTGGGTGATATCTGGAAGAGAAAAAAAAATCGTAGCTAATAATCTTATTACATCGTCATCATGTATTCAAAAAATATTCTTTAATAAAAACTCAATACCATCATGTAAATAGATAAGCAGGTAGTTGAAAACATAAGTACATAACGTATCGTATTCAGATAGTTTTCAATACACTTTGGTAAACAACAAGCTAATCAGTCTATAACACAGAACGTACCTTGATTTCTTTGCAATATTTCTCTTCCATTGTTCAGGTAGACATATTCTCTTTCTGGACATTGTAGAGGTAGTTTTCTGAATCTTAACTACATTATCTTCCTCACTTTGTTGTGGCTCGACAGGAAATTCTTCTTCTTGTGACTCGAACGGCACTTCCTCGATTTCATTAACACCATACTCTCCTGGTAGTATAACAATCTCAATATTGTCACCAATATCCATTTTTCTCCTTTTCACACACACACTAGGTATTAACTTTATGGGACTCTACACATTTAAAACAATAAAATTTTAAAACAATCAAACAGGACGCACGACTTGTCGATAAAACAAAACAGCTCAAAACAACACGAGGAAAGTGCAACCAGCCAAACATAAAACAGCTGTTTGTTCTGTCATATTTTGTCATGGTTGCCAACGTCATCAAACATAAAAAAACTGAAATAAACTGCTAAAAACCAAAGAAAACAGTGTTGTCGAATGAAATCTGGGATGGAGAAGATAAAAATAATGACTGGTTTTGCATCCGAACTCGTGATGTGAGATTTGAATACTGTGTAATTTTTGACAGGTTTTGCAGCCGAACCAAATATGTCAGCTTTTGCAACCGAGGTCACCAGAAATATAGCTGGTTTTGCACCAGACTGAGTTTTTCAAATCAAATTTTAAAAGCTTTTGGACGGGTTTTGCACCCCAATTTATTAATATTCTTGTAGCTGGAGTCGAGAAGAATCCAGGGATACCAAAACCTCAAAACCAAAAATTTTTGAGGATGGCAGGGTTTGCATCTGGACGACTCAATTGTAAGTGACACTTTGCAAAATTGTCACAGGTTTGTACAGGTATGGAAAAATAAAAAATTATTAAATTTTTGCCTGGGATGCGTTTTTGCGCTGCTTGTTTTGGTGTCAAGTGTGGCCTAACTGTTTCTAAAAAAAAAAAAAAAAAAAAAAAAAAAAAAAAAAAAAAAAAAAAAAAAAAAAAGAACTACTGTTGCTTAATTCTGGATATTTTTTTTCTTCTCTATATATTGGGAATATAATAGACAGGTTTCTGCACTCATTGCAAATTTTTGAACGCAAGTTTTTAATAAAAGAAAGGTCTGGTGAACCTTACTAGTGTCTTATGTGACTAGTTTCTTATTCGACTGTAATAGCTTCTGTGCAAAATTTTTATCTACAAAAAAAAAATGAAAACAAAAATTAAAAAACTTAAGAAAATGTGTTAGGAATTGGCCAGTGTGCTCATGGGCCGAGTGAAGCAAAATTCAGCCGAGTTCCTTTAATGCTCATATTCAGTGTGTTCATATAAATGTCTTGTGTGTTAATTGTGGAAGCATGTAATTGCTAGTATACCTTTTTTACTATAATCGGTGGGGAACTTATATTGTGGCAGCCTTTTAGTGGAACTTGTAAATCCGATTATGAAAAGAGTTGCAGATCACCTACAATTGTAACAATACATTGCCCTGTACTAGAACTGTAATTCAGGAGCATTCTGCCTATTAATAAAAACGACTGAACTGCTGTACAAGATGAAATTTTCACTATTTATATATTTATAAGAATTGTAGATTTATATGCTCATAGTATTGTTAATTCTCTATCAATGCACAGTGACCTTTTAAAAATCTTTGGTAGATGTATATACTCATATTTAATCTCATTCTCTATCCATTTACAGTCACTGTGAAAATTCTTTTGTATATGTATAGGCTCATAATTCCATGCACACAACATATTACATGGCTGAGAGATATATGTACCTGACTATTTGTTAGTTTCTTAATAATGGTGCACTCTGAAATCTGCAAGCCTTTGTGCTACTCAAGTTTATGCAGGTTTAGGGAAAACTGAGCACATGCACTTGTGAATTCCACACAGAGTGTATAATCACCTATCTTAGGTTTGCATTATATTTTCCTAATTATATGATTCTCTTTTTTAAAGTTTGAATTAGATTTCAGAGGGCGCATGTCGTTATGTAATATGTTTGTTTAAATTGTTGTAGGAGAGAATTGCTTGTTAATGCTTGTTAAATGGTTTATAAAATTGTTGATATTATTGAAAGTGTTTATAGTACAACCAGAGGGGGACTAAAAGAAAAAAAAAAAAGACTTAGTGTTATTAAATGTTATATTTCTAAAACCTCTGGATTTACTCTTTGTACTTATCAAGGTTAGTGTATTTATTTCCAAATAAGGAAATTCTATGGGTGAAGGTAAAAGGGTGCATGTCAATGGTGATTTGCATGCCATGTAAGAGTTTTAAAATGTTTTACATATTTTATATAATTTAATGGAATATTTTTTTAAATATTGAATTTTGAATGTTTTGAAATTTAAATTCTGAATACGATGTCATATATTTTAAATATGTTATACATTTTATATATTCCTAATGGAATACTGTCACATGAAATATTGTATATGATTTATTATTTCAAACAGAAGCAATAAATTGGTAATTGTTGAATTTAAACAAAACAAAACAAAAATTTGAGGTCACCTCATTCGTCCGATTCCCCAATGGTTACCCCGCATGTGGACATTCTTCCACTAGGAGTCTTCTCCTAGTTCGAGTGAACAAGTGAGCCGGTCATCAAGTAAGTTGTAGTTTTTAAAATTTTTTTTGGTGGATGTCAAACTTAAAAAAATGTGTCCGATGTGGAAAGTAAAAATTTTTGTTGTGATGTCTTTGGTGATGAGCGGCTCACAAATGGTAGCAGAGCGTGGTTGGACGTAGTCCTGGCCACCTCTGAAACGAAAATTGGAAATGGATGAGGTGACCTCCAAATCTTAGTCGGACAAGTTCTGTCAAGAGTGATGTTTATTAGTGTTGTAAATCTTGGTCTTTGGGTGCGGTTGCCGGGCCGGGACCCCTAGGGGGGGTTGAGCACAGCCTGGCGATCTCTGATGGTTTTGGGGGTTCTTGAGTGTTTATTTGTTTGTTTGTGTTTTTGTGTGATCATGGTTGTCTTTGTTGTCTTATCGCACTTCATCTTGGTCTTCATTGTTGGTCCGGTGTCGGGTCGGGACACCCCAACTAAATTTGTTGTTTTATGGGGATACGAGATATTGTCAGGGGTAGTTTGTGTGGTGTATAAGTGCAAAAATACGTTGTTTGTCATTGTATCCGGAGTCTAGACATTGACAGAGTAACTTGTAACCAGCTGTATTGTTGTAAAATTGTTATCTGGGCGAGTTGGACTATGAGCTGTTGATAGCCGGCTGCAGGGTGGAATGTTGTTGTTGTCGTTTGTGTAATCTGATAAACCCGTCCTTGTCTCTTGTATCGGTTCTAGGTTTGATATGTCAATTCACGGTCGACCTGGTTGGTGCGTCAGCTGATTGAACTTTGTTATTAAATGGCCATGCTGTTTACTCCAGGTAGATTTAGTTAGGGTCCTCGGTTTGGTTTTCGGGGGGCTTCGCTGGAGGGATTGTGTTTTATGGTTTTACTTTTTAGTGTTTTATTGTTTTAGGTGGGGTTAATTGGGGTTTTAAACGTTTTATCGGTATTTTAGCTTCTCTCCTTTCCTTTCTTCTTTCTATTGCTTTAGGCCGCGGCCGCTCACACTCTCAGTATCTTCTACACTTACACACACCCAGCTACACACCCACACACACCTTGTCCTTCCTTCTGGTGTCCTTTCGTTTTCCACTTTCGCCGGATTTTATCTTTTTATTTGTTTTTAGTCAGTCCCCGCTTTTCCTCCGGTGGTGGCAGTCCCAGTGTCGTCCAACCCGTTGGACTCCTTTTGTTGTGGGGGTGTGCCGTACGTAGGTGTACGGCAAGTAGCGGTTCTAAGGATTCCGGGCGATATTTTCATGTATCTGGGGAGTGCGCTTTGGACAGTGGTCACTTCGCTATCTATGAGAAGTTACGGTAACTTCGGAACTGGTTGTGGCTCTCGCTCCGAATTCTGGATACTGTCGCTATCTGTTAGAGACTTCGCACAACTTAACTTCCCGTCCCGCTGCTTGGTGCGGTGTTTGCCGTGAGTAGAGGGTTTGCTGTTTTGACTTGAGCGGTGGGTTGGCCTGTGGTTTTCGTCGAGTGGAGAGTTTTTCTTTTGACTCGATGGGGGTGGTTCCGGGTCAGCTGGGTAGAGAGAGACGAGGGTTGATGTCAGCTGTTCGATTCAGGAGCTGTTCTCGCCACGTGCGGTCTTAGAGATCGGCGTTTGAAAAGTTGCTTTATTTGTTTTATAAGGCCGGGGTTTTTTTAATTAATCATGGCAGGCTAAGAGTAAAGTGTGCCAAGGGGGTCCCTTGGGGGCCGGCGGCCGTGATCCTGTGAAGACCGAGATGTGATTTATGTGTGAGTAAATTGAGGAACTCAATTGTAAGTGACACTTTGCAAAATTGTCACAGGTTTATACAGGTATGGAAAAATAAAAAATTATTAAATTTTTGCCTGGGATGCGTTTTTGCGCTGCTTGTTTTGGAGTCAAGTGTGGCCTAACTGTTTCTAACACACACAAAAAAAAAAAAAAAAAAAAAAAGAACTACTGTTGCTTAATTCTGGATATTTTTTTTCTTCTCTATATATTGGGAATATAATGGACAGCTTTCTGCACTCATTGCAAATTTTTGAACGCAAGTTTTTAATAAAAGAAAGGTCTGGTGAACCTTACTAGTGTCTTATGTGACTAGTTTCTTATTCGACTGTAATAGCTTCTGTGCAAAATTTTTATCTACAAAAAAAAAAAATGAAAACAAAAATAAAAAACTTAAGAAAATGTGTTAGGAATTGGCCAGTGTGCTCATGGGCCGAGTGAACCAAAATTCAGCCGAGTTCCTTTAATGCTCATATTCAGTGTGTTCATATAAATGTCTTGTGTGTTAATTGTGGAAGCATGTAATTGCTAGTATACCTTTTTTACTATAATCGGTGGGGAACTTATATTGTGGCAGCCTTTTAGTGGAACTTGTAAATCCGATTATGAAAAGAGTTGCAGATCACCTACAATTGTAACAATACATTACCCTGTACTAGAACTGTAATTCAGGAGCATTCTGCCTATTAATAAAAACGACTGAACTGCTGTACAAGATGAAATTTTCACTATTTATATATTTATAAGAATTGTAGATTTATATGCTCATAGTATTGTTAATTCTCTATCAATGTACAGTGACCTTTTAAAAATCTTTGGTAGATGTATATACTCATATTTAATCTCATTCTCTATCCATTTACAGTCACTGTGAAAATTCTTTTGTATATGTATAGGCTCATAATTCCATGCACACAACATATTACATGGCTGAGAGATATATGTACCTGACTATTTGTTAGTTTCTTAATAATGGTGCACTCTGAAATCTGCAAGCCTTTGTGCTACTCAAGTTTATGCAGGTTTAGGGAAAACTGAGCACATGCACTTGTGAATTCCACACAGAGTGTATAATCACCTATCTTAGGTTTGCATTATATTTTCCTAATTATATGATTCTCTTTTTTAAAGTTTGAATTAGATTTCAGAGGGCGCATGTCGTTATGTAATATGTTTGTTTAAAATGTTGTAGGAGAGAATTGCTTGTTAATGCTTGTTAAATGGTTTATAAAATTGTTGATATTATTGAAAGTGTTTATAGTACAACCAGAGGGGGACTAAAAGAAAAAAAAAAAAGACTTAGTGTTATTAAATGTTATATTTCTAAAACCTCTGGATTTACTCTTTGTACTTATCAAGGTTAGTGTATTTATTTCCAAATAAGGAAATTCTATGGGTGAAGGTAAAAGGGTGCATGTCAATGGTGATTTGCATGCCATGTAAGAGTTTTAAAATGTTTTACATATTTTATATAATTTAATGGAATATTTTTTTAAATATTGAATTTTGAATGTTTTGAAATTTAAATTCTGAATACGATGTCATATATTTTAAATATGTTATACATTTTATAAATTCCTAATAGAATACTGTCACATGAAATATTGTATATGATTTATTATTTCAAACAGAAGCAATAAATTGGTAATTGTTGAATTTAAACAAAACAAAAAAAAATTTGAGGTCACCTCATTCGTCCGATTCCCCAATGGTTACCCCGCATGTGGACATTCTTCCACTAGGAGTCTTCTCCTAGTTCGAGTGAACAAGTGAGCCGGTCATCAAGTAAGTTGTAGTTTTTAAAATTTTTTTTGGTGGATGTCAAACTTAAAAAAATGTGTCAGATGTGGAAAGTAAAAATTTTTGTTGTGATGTCTTTGGTGATGAGCGGCTCAGTTGTTCTAGTGTTTGGATGGTTTCTTTGATGGGGACATTAGTGTATAAATTGGTTATATCAAAAGATGCCAGAGTTGAGTTATGTGGGATGTGGATGTGTTCAGTTTTCTTGACTAGGTCTATGTTGTTTTTGATAGATGTGTTGTTTCTGAGATTAATATTTTCTCTGATTATCTTGTCTAGTTGTTTTGCGATAACTAAATGCATTAAACTAAATGCATTACCAAAAATACATAAACCGAACATTCCCATCAGACCATTAATAAACAACACACAGGCACCCTCCCACAAAATCGCAAAACAACTAGACAAGATAATCAGAGAAAATATTAATCTCAGTAACAACACATCTATCAAAAACAACATAGACCTAGTCAAGAAAACTGAACACATCCACATCCCACATAACTCAACTCTGGCATCTTTTGATATAACCAATTTATACACTAATGTCCCCATCAAAGAAACCATCCAAACACTAGAACAACTACTCAGACAAAACAACACACCTGAAACACACATACAAGAAATCATCACACTGACCAAACTAATAACTGAACAAAATTACTTTACATACAATAACAAGATATACACACAAACAGAAGGTCTCCCACATACAAAATATACAGGAAACCAACCACAACTGACATGGTTATACACAACACATCAAACCACCCAACACAACATAAACATGCGGCCTTCAACCATATGCTCCATAGACTAACTAAAATACCCTTAAATAAACAAGATTACACCGACGAACTCAACACAATAAAATACATAGCAATCAAAAACGGTTACAACCCTAATTTAATAAACACACTACACAAACGCATCAAAAACAAAAACAACAAAACACAAAATACCATCAGCACACAACACAATAAATACATCACACTCACATACCACAACTCCTACACACACAAAATCGCCAACACATTCAGAAAACACAAATACAAAATAGCATACAGAACAACCAATACCATTACAAAACACATCAATAATACAAACACAGACATAGACAAATATAACAAAACAGGTGTTTACAAATTAAAATGTAATGACTGCAATAGTTTCTACATCGGCCAGACAGGAAGATCTTTTTCATCCCGTTATTCTGAACATTTAAAAGCTCTAACCAACAACAATATACACTCCGCATTTGCCACACACATACACACAGAAAACCACAGTTACACCAACATAGACACCAATCTCGAAATTTTACATTACTTACCTAAAGGCCGAAAACTCAACACAACTGAACAATACGAAATATATAAACACCACACAACACAACCAAACAACATACTCAACGATCAATTACAATATAAATCACATACAATTTTTGACACAATTTTACAAAAAACAAACATCAAGTTGAATCCCTGCACCAATCCCCTTCCTCCACACACCACCCCCACTACACCTTCCACACAAAAACCGTTACGAAATGATGGCAGTCTGACTAAAAGCTGAAGAAGGCGGATACTTAAGCCGAAACGCGTCCGACGAAAAAAGTAAGTTTTTCACAAGATAAAGTTCATTATTAGTAAAGTGATAAATAAAGGATTAAAATAATCAACAATCGATACCTGAAGTCTATAGTCCAAGCATATGTTAATTAGAACATATCTTATTTAATGTGAATTAAGTAAACAAATAAAGAACCTTTATATATTTGTCAAATCTTGTTATTTGGAGTATGGTTTAGTGAACTGGGAACAAAAAGTAACTGAATAAGTATAGAATAAATGGTTAATATAAACATCGAAATAACCTATAAGTTTCGTTGAGCCGATACTGCAGCGCTTATAGCGGAATTATCTGACACCAAAGAGGGAGCGTAAAATTACGAAATTAGACAGATCTCTCTTCAAGGTATAATAGGGTTGGATGAAATTGTAGAATAACGATTAAGTTGTTTAAGTTCTAGGTACACTAACACTGATAATTATTAAAGAGTTAAGTTAATATTAATTAATTACATCCATATATACCACAACTCCAAATATCTCCGAGATTTATATAATTAAAGTAAAACAAAACAATTTGACAAATACAACAGTGGGGTTTTAAGGAGAGGAAACCCGTTTAAGTACAAATTGGCTTCCATCGCGGGGCTTGAACAATAGCGGTCCCACCAGGGATACGGTATATGTACAAATTGGCTTCCATCGCGGGGCTTGAACAGTAGTGGCCACACCACGGTATATGTACAAATTGGCGCTCAACTTGTGTAGGGCTTAAGTTAAGTAACTATAAGTATAATAACATTACTTAACCAGAGCAGGCAGCTGTGGGAGAGTAAACATGCATACCAGGGGTAGATCAAGGATTAGGGCAGGAGAAACGGAGAAGGAAATAGATGAACAAGAACAGGAAATAGAACTAATAACAGACAGTGAAATGGAAAAACAGACAGACGAAATAACGGAAACTGAAATAAGTGAGGACAAGGAAAAGGAAGTAATCGAAGAAGATGCACAAGGGGACCAAATAGGTAGAGCGAGAACTAGAGAAGGACTAAATTGGGAAAAATTAATGGAGTTCATGAGTAGTATTAAGGAAGATAGCAGACTCACCAAGGAGAATTTTAGGAAACAGGAGGAAAAATTAGATAAAATAAATGAGGAAAACAAGGAGAATTTTAGGAAACAGGAGGAAAACTCCAGGAAAACAAATGAGGAAATTAAAGAAACCTCAAAACAAATTCACGAAAGGTTAGATAGGAATGATGAGGGTTTAAAACAAATGAAGGAAGACATCATACGAATGAACAAAGAAAATTTAAGGCGAATGGATGAAAGAATTGAGAAAATGAACGAAGCAGGTTTAAAGCGGATCGAGGATAAGAAGGTGCAGGTCTATAATGAGATAAGGGAAACTTTCGAAGGGAAGTTTGAAAATAATGACACACTTAACCCAGAAGTGGATAAATATAAGGAGGAGACAAATAAAGAAATGGAGCTGTGTTTAAAGAATATGTCTAAAACACTAGACAGCACTTCCGAAGGTATTATAATAAATCTGACCATAGAAGAGAATATCCAGAAAATAAGGAAAATATGGAGAAAGAAAATAGATTATACAAAGGAAGAAATGGAGATGAGGAAGGGTGGATTAATTAGTGCTGTTAACATCCCAATTAATGAGCGGAGGGAGTTATGTAAAGGCATGAATTATAGAAGAAACGTTATGAAAATAACCAAAATGACCCACCATAGAACAATCACAAAAACTTTAAATAAATTTAAATATTATTTGAAAATATCAACGGTTAGAGAATATTTGACCAAGTCAATTATATCGTTAATACGGAAGATACTTGTAAAACATTTGGTAAATAGTCCAGATATCCAAGGGAATGGAAAGATAGGATATACAAGTAATTATATTAGAATAGAGGAGATACGATACCTGATGATTCAAAGGGAGCTAAATATAACTGATACCCTGAATGAAATAAAGACTTTGCAACAGCCGAGTTACAGTACTGGCTTTGTATCATGCACAAGAGATATGTAAAAAGTGTAGAAATTGGTATGAACAATGCAGTCATCCGGACAACGGGTGCAGTCGAATTAATGGACCATGGTTAGAAAAAGAAACAGTCAACCAGAAAAATGGGACTGATGTTATGAAAACTGACCAGGCAACCAATTGACAAGATACGGCAATATTATTTAATGAATAAATTCTAAAAATAATAAGAACAACTTATTACCAGTCTTGAAGAAAATTACTTGGAATTTAAAAAGAATTTGAGTTGAATACTACCACTAAATTCTAAAATACAATAAGAACAACTTATTAAATATTACAGAAGGAAGCGATAATTATTATTAAATGTTTATAAAGAAATAGTGTGAATAATGAATAACAAACCCCAAGATTATAGAAGAAAGCGAGAATTATTATTAAATGTTTATAAAGAAATAGTGTGAATAATGAAGAATGAAACCCCAAGATAAAAGTTTTTACCTCAAATCTACCTATGCAAAATAAAGAAAGAAAAAAAAAATCATATGACCTAAAATACATACTACATTGCCAAATGATGGAACAATTTCAGTAAACGATTGAATGTAACCAATATAATGTTAAAGAAGACAAGAAAGAAAGAGTATTTATGAACATAATTAATTGAAAAATAAACAGCCAAAATAATGGAATACGATAAGAAGAATAGTTGGGCTAAGGAATGTATTTAGTCAAAAATACAATTATAATGATCATCACACAACAACTATTTAGAAAATATTGTGATCAGAAAAAAAAACAAACGAAGAAGATACTTAACATTACAATCTCAACAAAAATGAAAACAAAAATGACTACAAATGATAACTGTCAAAGTCAATATCAACGAATGTTTAAGGAATTAAAATGGAATTACGAAATATGAAGAATAGTAATGAAGAAATATAAATGCAACAAAGAAAAAATCTTTTCCCAAATATTTATTATTAAATGATTAAAGAGATTATTAGGAGATTATTATTATATTTTATAGCTGACTGTAGATGAATTCCAGCAGTACTATATTAAAATGTGGTGTGGGCAGCAGAGTATGAAGCCAAACAGTGCCTCTCTGAACTGTACCAACGCATGTGTTAGGGATTGTTAGGGAAATTAAATATTTAAGGAATATTAGAATAGTTGTAAGAATAAATTCAGTTTCCAAAGGAATGTGACGAAGAAAACAGAAAGAAGTGAGTTGACAGAAGAATAATTGAAAAATACAGTAATTATAAATAGAAGAGATGTAAAACTAATGTATCAGTGAATAGTGTAGCCAACTACCAACAAATAATATTTACAGAAATAAAAATGATGAAGAATGTTAATTAAAATGATGAAATGTTATTAAATAAAAAAAAGTATTAATACTAGTCTAATGAAGTTACATTGAGAATCTCATCGTCAACCATTAACAATGAAATGAAGAAAGGCATGTGAAAAAGACAAGTTTATTTGACCTAAACTTCATTCAGGTAAACTAAACTTTTTTAGGAGGGGAAGCATATGTAACGCAACAGAAATGCTAGCATTCATGTTACATAAAAGACGGTTCACAGAATAATAAACAAATTGATATTTAAACCCATAATAGAACAGAGATCCAATAATTACAATTATAATCATAGACAAAATTAAATAAGGATGCAAGGTAGTGTTGACTAGAATAAACGAACCTGTAAGATAAATAATAGCTAATGATATATGTTTAATGAAAAGCAAAACAAAAAAATGAAACAATGACTTAATTTATGGTAATAACAAATAAGAATTTTGTGTTAAGAAGTATTATTTTATGACAAAAATGTTATGATAAAGTTTATGTGATGTTATATCAAATATGTGTTGAGTTAATGAAAAATAATGAAACAAGTTGTATTATTCAATGACTGTCGTAGAATGAAGTGTGAGGCAGTTAATCAATGTTCATAAATTCGAATTTTGTTGTATGTGATCAAGAGATCAAGATAAAATTGTTATTAGATATAGAAAAATAATTGTTTATATAAGTGCTAATAATTAAGATTTGATTGTATGTATGAATTTATATAAAAGGGACTATAGATGCCTAACAGACATAACCACAGGTAGATCAGTTTACAATAAAAGGCCTAACAGGCAAAACTACTATATAAACACTCATAACATAAAGATTAGGTGCATCAATTAATAATAATTAATAAATACGCTATGAAGAGCTAGAAAAAAAAAAACATTAAATTAATAATAATATTTAATAAAATTTATACAAATTATAATAATACCATAATGCCATAATATCGATTGGTAAAATATAATATCGAAGGTGGATTAAATATAATAAAAAAGAAAAAAAAACGGACTTATATCAAAAAACCAGTAGAATATGTGTATAAAATAATAAACCAACTATCGGTAAAGTTACATTCCGATAGGACAGCAAATTGATAAAGAATAGATAAAAAATATATGAAAGAAACACTATATATTCAAAACATGTGGAAGGCAGAAATTATTATATGTTGCTAGGGACGACAAATAAGAAAAAGAAGTTGTTGATTTTAGACAAGACAAGAATTGCTTTGAATAAACTGAGGGTGATGAAAAAAAAACCAAGAATAATCTATTTAATCGTAATATTATAACTATCAGATACGATTATAAATTACAAGATTCTAATGACAATATTTACGTCTAACACCAATACAGATTAACCAAATAACACTACAATATGAAATAATAATAAAGAGTAAATAACTGAAGTCTACAAGAAAGAACTTGGACGGTCCCATATCCGAAGGGAATTGATGAGATATTAATCAAATAGCAGAATCAACAATAAAACAATTAATAATATTCACTACACCATAAATTGAAACCCTTCAAATACACGGAACAACACTAATTGCTTCAACCGAAGGAAGAACTTATTTGGATCCTGGCGGTGCAGAAGAAACATCAATCGGGCTGTAAATCAATCCAGTAGCTGTATTCCGAAGTGGACAGGACAAGAATTACTCTTATTAAACCGAAGAAAGAAAAACCGTACTGCGTAATCATCCAAAACATTAAATTTAGCGATCAACCGCCTACACGATTTGCTTCGTTCGAGTCTGGTAAATTATATTATATTAATTATACTAAATACACAACACATAAATTTTGTAAATCTTGCATTCTTATCTATGTATTTTTAGTCTTCCCCACAGTTACAAGAACCTTCACACCCTGAAATAAATTAAATACAAATCAAAACATAATATATAACCAAATATAAATAAAGGATTAAAATAATCAACAATCGATACCTGAAGTGTATAGTCCAAGCATATGTTAATTAGAACATATCTTATTTAATGTGAATTAATTAATATAATATCTTCCTATTCCAAAAGTTTTTTTAAAAATATCCTATAGGTGTCATGAGATAAACGATTATATCTTATAATCTTATAGGTGTCATGAGGATATGTCTTACTATTCCTATCCTACACATATATCACCATGCTTGACTGAAATTGTTAGCGTTATAGCACTAAAATAAATATCAAGAAGGATTGAGTAAATAATATATATTACATGACTATTGATTTTTCGGTCTGTAAAATCTTTGTCAGTTAGTTAAGAATTTCGGTTCATAAAGTTGATGGTAAAGACAGTAACCGGTGCTACTCTCTCCTATTAATGCATTCACCGAATACTCAGGTGTTAATACATAATTTATTTCTACTATTAATTTATTTGTGTTTTAGTATTATAATGCGGGGAGTATCAAAGTGATAATCGTCCCTCAAGCTGTGTGACATCATTAATTGATATCATATTGTTACGACGGTCTAAATGATCGTCGTATGGTACAGTGGAAAACAAAATACAAGACACCGGTTACGCCACTAATCACCAGCTTTAATTATCACAGTTAAACAGTTTATAATTAACTCGTACAATATTTCCAGTTTGATTTGTCCACACGCAATAGCAGTGTAATAATAGAGTTTGACACAAAGTTATTAACACAATACTACTTCACTTCGACAAACACTCAATCCGGACTAGCGAAAATCGCTCACGTAAATGAACTGACAACCCGGCTGATATGGCTTTATATATGCCGCGCTGAGGTCCAGTACAGCTTTCCCTCCTTAACTGCACGCCGGCGGCTTAAGGGGTATCTCAAGTGTTCCTGGAACTCACTAGAATCACCTACTTGAATAACGCAACAGCTGCCACACTGGACGGGGAGAGTGGAGAATGTTCCGGGTTGTTCGGTAGGGTTCTCGTAAAAATATGAATATTCTTACCACACTATTGACAATTTAATGTACAATATTTGTAATTTAGAAATGATTATCTATATTTATTTTAATAATATATTTAATTACATTTACGTATTCGTAAAAAGTAATTAGCTACACCATACTATTAGTAATTTAAAATTAAGAAAATTCTCAATCTGTCTATGTTCTCATTATGTTTCAGACATTTAATATTTCATCATCATCATCTTCTTCAAGGATTTTCACAATCCAGTGTCCTGAACACTGCAATATATCTTAGTGGCAAGTTACTCTCACTTTCCCCTTAACCGCTTACCAACTCTTTCATATGTATGCATTAAAATCATAAAGCCTCTTCAAATCTCCGTAATATGTCAAAAACATTTTATTTTTAAAAAATAAAAATTTGCGTTAAGAGAACAACGCAGGTTCAAAGTGGACTGAAGACAGGAAGAAAAGACACAGTGAAAAGATGAAAGAATATTAGAGAAAAAGTAAAGAACAAAGAATAAATAATTGAAATTGGCATGTCGTCCTTAGATGTCCCATACAAAAAATAAAAAAAAAGTAAAAAAATTTTGTTTGTGATGTCGACAGGAATAGTCTGACACTAAGTCTGTATTGTCACGTTAAAAGCATCTATAACGTCTCTTATCGCGATAAAGTAGAAGTCTCAAAGGCTAGGTTGTAAATATTAAGAACAGTTAACCAACGTCTGGCGACATTACAATAAGTATCTGGCGTCTACATTGCTATCTTTTATAGTTTATTTCAAACATTAGTGGTTGGTTACAATAAACCACTAAGTTATTTCAAACAAAAGCTTATTGGTTTTGGTTAGTAGTGTTTGTAATGACAACACACGGAACACATAATTCTGTCTGGAATATCAGTATCACATTTTAAGCAACTTAATTAGCCACCTTTTGAATAAATTAGTTATTGGTGAGGCATTTAAAAAATATTTCAATTAATACCATTAGATGTGGCCTTTTTGCTGGGGTTATCATTCATGTTGCTACTGTCTTCCCTGTTGTTCACAATATCTATATTTTTCATACTGAGACAGAGAAAAAAACAGGAAGGAAGAGAGTAAAAATCGGAAGTGTATTTGCTAAATAATGTTATTATTTATGCTATCCTTTCTTATGGATACTCCCTTATATGAACAAAAAAATTTTCATATAAAGGTCGAAGCTTCTAGTATTACGTTGATCGAGAATTTTTAACAACCAACTTCAATTTAAGATGTTGTATTATGTTATAGACAATATACAGTAGTGTATATTAAACAGTTAGGCGCTGTATACCTTTTGTCAGATATTTTGCAGGGAGTCAGTCTTTTAACGTGTCAGTCTTTACTTCGAGTTCTTCTCTGATATCTTCATTCCTTATTCTATCTTGCAATGTATAATTTAAAGTATTTTAAAGAAACTGCATTTCAGCACTCTGAATCTTGCCCCATTCCTTTTTTCTCATAACCTCACTCGCATATGTCAATTTGGGTATTGCAATTATAAAATTTAATCCTTGTGCTGTGTCTTGTTTTATTTCTTAGATTTCTATGATTCGCACCGCATATATTCCTAAATTTATTTTTTTCCCTTTTACATCATATTCAGATCTATAACTTACTGCACAGTCGAGATATTTGAAACGGTTCACTTGTTCAAAAGTCCTGTTGTTTATAACTATCTTATTTCTCACTCGACATTTTTTATAACTTTATAGCCCTTAAGATAAAGTTTTCTAATAGTTCTGAATAATTTTTGCTCTTTATTAAAGCATTATTATAATTGCACACCATCTACATTCTAAAAATGTTTTCATAAATTACACAAACTCATTCGAAGCAAATATGATGTTTCATAACGTATAAGCAAGAACTCGAAGACAACGACCAGTACCTACTACAACGGAGCTTGATCTGCACCAGTGATGGCTAAACGTGTTCCACCATTAACCACTTCTGTGACTGTGATATCTAGGCGTGCCGCATGAATCCATTATAAGACGAAGTATACATATATTCACAATGCAGAGTCAAATAGACGAAAAATACTACACTTGGCGTAATTACAACCATTAGGACTCCTAAAAGTTTTGATGTAAATTATTTATTTTACGAGTTTTTCATTTAGCAGCTTTACTTGTCATTTTTCTCAATATTTTTTTATTTCGTCTTCCTTTGTAGCTTCCTACGGATAATGAGAATATTATAATTTTACTATGCGCAAGCAATATTCTGACGGTTCTAACATTGAGTGTGGGGTTCTTTTGTAGTGGCAAAAAATTGAGCATACATTCATCTTTTAATGACACTTGTATGCACACTTCTCATGAGCTTAACGGAAAAACAGATTTATTACCACTCTTTCTAGTATATTAAAGGATCTTTTCTATTTTTAGTTTTATACATTTTCGGTTTTTAGAGAATCGTCCTCTTTTATTAAAGAATGAGTCTTAGCGTGTAAAGTACTTGCAAATGACAAACAAAATTCCTTCCTGAAAAATACATTTCTGGGTTGAACAAGATGATATTGTCTTGCTAATGGCCGTCGTGCCCTTTTGCTTACAATTTTGTACTAACCACCGTTTCGCAAATCTAAATGTTTTGCCTGGCAACATTTTATTTCTTATGCGTATTCATAAAAACATTACCTTACCCATTAGGCTAAATTGTTTTGTTACGCTATTTTAGCACTTGCAAAATAAATACTACCCTACACTCATTCTAATTAAATGATTATTGTGTGATCAATTATTGTATTCCTAAATCTTGAAGAACGGCATCTTTGTCACCGCAGTAATATTATTTTATAATTGATTATTTCTGGTTATTGTTGTAAACTGCAATCTACATCACAGTCAAACAATTGTCATTATCAAACTATTTATGACAAAAAGTTTTCATAATAAAATACTGAACTTTTGGATAGGGTTCTAAAATTTAAGTGTCTAGGAGAAATAATTCAAGAGCATGGTTTAGTTAAATCTGCTATAGAAGAAAGGATTCATAAGATGGAAGGACATTTGGTATAACTAAAGATATTTACAATAACAAGAGCATATCTGAAAATGCGAAAATAAGGCATTAAAATACTGTAGTGAAGCCAGAATGCCTACATGCATGTGAATGTTTGGCATTGAATTATAACTTATACAAAATAAAAATATTATAAAGACGAATTATTAGGAAAATATTAGGCCTACGAAAAACTTCAGACGTTTGGAAGTTAAGAAGTAATGGTGAAATATATCAAAGTGTAGAAAATATAACAGAAACAATGAGAAAAATACTATTATTTTTTGGACATTTATATAGAATGGAGTACAATAGGTTAACACAACAGATCTTCAAATATCTGCTGGGGAAGAAGTCGAGATCAAGTTGGATTAAAGAACTTGATTTGCAGATCATTGCTTACAACACAATCACTTCATAGAAAAAAAACATAACACTACTCCACAACATACAAAAAGGTAAAAAAATGGATTTGTTAGAAATTTTAGAAATTAAAAAAGCAATAAAAAATGACAAAAATTTAACCAATGAACAGACTGAATTTTGTGTATCCCCTTTATTAAAATCTGTTATTTAGTTTAGTTTATTTTATATTATTTTGAATGTTCATCATTATTTTAAATTTTACATTCAGTTTATATTTCGTTCAGTTAATTTTATATTTTGCATTTATGATTGTATTTAGTTTTTAAAGACACCAGACCTTCCCTTGTCTCATGCACACACTCCCCCCTCGCCATCACAACACAGCTGTTCCAGATACGCCCTAAACAGATGTTTACCACCTACACTACTCTAACATCCTGTGTTCAGTAATTTCATTCACTCGCTCTTTGACAATGGCTTAAGTTAGTCGAAACAGCTGTCAGAGTTAATTAAAAAATTTGTGAAACTTACCAAGTGTTTTATATATTTTACAAAACCTTTGGATTAAATAAGTCCAAAAACATTTAGAAAAAAATAATTTAAACGCAGAAGAAGCAATTGAAAGATAAGTTTTTCGGGCAAAAGTGTTAAAAATGGAAGGAGTCCAGGGTAGGAGAGAGAAAAACGCAGGTTCAAAGTGGACTGAAGACAGGAAGAAAACACACTGATACTTAGGTTCTTATATGGATGATATAAAAAAAAATTACTGAACAGACGAGAAAACAAAATCCAGACTCCAATGTTGTCTAAATTACAAAACAACTACCTGGTACAATTAATCGACAACAATTGTCTTAAATAGTACCACAGTCTTACACATATTTATTTTCATATATTTTCATATTAAAATTTATAATTCATATAATATAATAATACGTACAGCAACTCAAACCTGGTGTTAAAGCACATACAGAACTTTGATTTTGCTAATATTTCTTCAAGGTGATTAACACAATAAACGATATGTAATCAAAATAGACAAATAAATTCATAACTCACATTTGTTTTAACATCTCTATGCTTTACAATTTTAGAAGATGGAGACCATCTAATTAATTCTTGTTTACTTGAGCATTGTTTATCTTAACAATGTCACATCAATTGTTACAGGTATCTTATATACGTCTATCCATAACGTATCAATATCCTACTTATGGTGTAACTAGTGTCGTAGTCTTATTGAAATCCTGGCTGTGAGTGTCTGTGAAACATCATTTCTCTAATCCTGTGTTTGCTACCTAATCTACCTCAACCTCTCTCGGCTTGTTTCTAATACAACGTTAAAGCAATTAAATTAGACTCTAATACAAGATTTGTTTTGACAATATGATAATTGAAACTCAGTATATTAATTAACATGTTCAGACTATTCATTCCAGTATTTTTTTAAATAATAATTAAATTATACTAATTCCTGGTTAATTTATTAGTCAGACATTAGTCAAAACTGATTAGATCTACTCTGTATGTGGAATACATATGCCCAATTACATAGAGTCTGTTATGCCCGAGGAGATAGTCTGTCATGCTTGTTATTTAATCTAGCACTAAAAAAAGCGATAAGAGAGTCCCAAACAAACACAAGAGTCACGATCCTAAACAAAAGTATAGAAGTCTTAGCAAACGCAGACGGTATATTGATCTAATTGCCAGGACAAAACGAGATCTCATTAATGCCTTTAGAGCATTAGGGGAAGCCTCAAGTAAAACTGGACTGCAGATAAACTTGGAGAAAACAAAATATGTGTATGCTGCCAAGAAACTACCATTAAACCCAACCATTCTAAACCTTGAAACAGGCACTAAAAATATAGAGGCAGTAAAAGAGTTCATATATCTTGGCTCCCAAATAAACAGCACTAACGACATCAACACTGAAATTAAAAGAAGAATATATCTTGCAAATAAAACATACTATGGATTAAACAAGCACCTGACATCCAGCTTCATCTCAAGAAGCATGAAATGCAGAATCTACAAAACATTTATCAGGCCAGTGCTGACATATGGTTCAGAAACCTGGACAATTACAAAAATAGCGAGAGACTTTTAGGTTGCTGTGAAAGACAGATTCTAAGAACAATATTTAGAGGAGTACAAGAAAATGGAATGCGGTGCAGGCGCTATAATGATGAACTATACCTTCTTTACAAAGAGCCGGACATTGTCAGGATAATCAAAATCCACAGGCTGAGGTGGGTTGGACACGTAGGGAGAATGGATGACGGACAGCCTACGAAACATATCTTCTACCAGAAACCGATGGGTAGTAGAAAAAGGGGAAGAACCCAAAGTAGATTCAAAGACCAGATAGAGGAGGACCTCAAAAAGCTGAACATAAGAACTTGGAAAGCCAGGGCATTCAATAGGGAGGAATAGAATCGATCTTGGACCCACCAAGGGTTGTAGAGCCACGGTTGATTGAATTACATAGAGTTTCTAAAATATACATTTACTCAGTAGCCATTATCCTAGTTTGAAATTACATAATTTGGTGCCCCCTATGGTCCCCTTATGTTACAGACAGTATCAGTAAATTTTTGTTTCAGTAACCATGTAATGATTAACTAACAGTTTAAGAAAAATATTTTCCCTGGATGTGTTGTCATGTGTAAAATACGGAATAATCAAAGACGGATTATAAAGAACTTCAAGTATTTATTCATCTAAACGTGTTACAAATCTGTAATAACATAGAAATTGCTGGGCTGAATTAATAGTCTATAATAAAAAAACTATAAGATAATTTGCTCACGATACGAGTACGATAGATTGTAGTATAGGCTATCCTAATATTCTGTTAGCCCGCACGAACAAAATTATGCGATATAATAATGAAATCTTTTTGTCCGATACTAACATTACAAATTAAATATTACATTTGTTTGAGAAACCTACTTTTATAAAATATTATACTCATCATTAAATAGAATACACGATTAACGATTTAAGATTCAATACAAGAATATGTAACGATATTTTTTAATTTCGTAATTATTTTCTAAAAACGTGTGTTAAATTAATGACGCTATAATCTCATGCACCAGTAGTGGTGTTTTCCGCTTTAACAGGAAGGTATTGGATCCAGTAATTTAAGTGAAATACCGAAATGCATTCTCAATTTAAAAGATAAACGGGAGCCGTTATCTTGATTTAGTTCCAGCTACCTAGCGCAAATAATTTCATTACACGTGATAGATAAACGCGTTCGGAAAGCAACTTACTTTTACGTCGTGCTAGGTTCAAATTTATTACTACAATCTTTAGAACTAAAAGTCAATTAGTCTGTATACGCAGTTAGGCATACGTTGATGTATTACTTTTCAGCTTTCTCTACTTTCCTCTATGTTTATATTTTTATCTATTTTTTAGTGAAAGATTTTATTTTTAAGATTTCATTAAACTTTCTTGTAAGAATTATACGTCTTTTAACTATATAGTAGAAAATAAATTATGGATGTATGGAAAATCAGCCTTACAAAAGTGTTTCTTATTTTTGGTTACAAATGCTTCGTAAATTCTTCAGGGTTAAGTACATAAGTGATATTATGTCAATATAGCAACATCGTTTCTACCCTTTTCTATATTAACTTATCCTTCATATTAGATTTATAACTAGCATCTTAAATTAAATATTTATTGGCTATACGATCTTAAATCCGATCTTATTTACTACACTAGAAAGGTCTGCTATTTTCTATAGATCAAATTAGAATCTACTGTATTTGATTATTTATGCCATTATCTGTGTTGAATAAAGTAAAAAAACACTAATATTGCTGTCATAAATTGTAATAATGTTTTAATGATTACTGTTGAACATCATCACAAAATTACAAAGTGAGCAACAGGCAGTAAAGGGTAAAGGGTAAGTTCCTTGACTATACATATTCTTTAACAAACAGAATTATCACTGTTGCACACCACTATAGATAATTATTCCGATTAGCGCTTTCAAGCTTCACTGCTCATCGTCAGATCGGAAATAACAACAACAGTACAAAGAACCTCTTCACACCCCCATCCAGTTATAAAGGAGGTTTAACTTATAGCTTATTTGCGGGGGGGGGTGTGAGGGCAGTGGTGTGGATGGGAGTGTGAAGAGGTTCTTTGTACTGTTGTTGTTATTTCCGATCTGACGATGAGCTGTGAAGCTTGAAAGCGCTAATCGGAATAACTATTCTACACAGGTGTGCAACATTGATAATTCTGTTTGTGATTATAACGACTAGCACAACTTTCTTAAATAAATTATACATATTCTTTAGCAATTTGCTTAAATTTACCAAGTTGAGCATCTTGCATTGTGCCTTGTTACATTGCTGTACTAAACATATGTAATTGTACTCGATCTGCATTTAATAACATACGTTGCTGTTGCATTAAATAAAATTTGATACTAAAACCATAATGGGCCTATGGCTCCTAAAAATGTCCATGCTGATACAGGGTGACGGCATACTGGAACATTACACCAAACGTCGTTTTGTTTTATAGATTGTATTCAAACATCCTGTTTAACATCTTTCTTTCAAGAAGGTGAGAATTTCAACTACAATTTTTCCATCTAGATTTGACTAAATGTTTGTGCAACTGAGCCCACATATAATTTTCATCTACACCTACCGTACTGTTACGTAATGCTGAAAACGTGATACGCCATTACGGAACGTTAGAGAACGTTGTTGTGCTCTATTCCCGCAGCTGTAATGCGTACGTGACGCTTAACACGCGAGGCAGTGTTACGTAATCGGAACAATCTCGTACAATCGATAGCGTTGTTCGAGAATTTTCTCAATTATCGCAACGGTGCGTGTTTTTTGCGAAGGTCGCGCTGAAGTATCCTCTAGAATTTTCAGTTGCTTGTTAAGGACGCATATAATCCCAGTTATTGTCGGGCGATTACTATGTGCGTTCAAATGGTTGTTAGTGAATTAATGTGGCGAAGTGTTATGGTTTTTATAATCGCGCGGGACAATTGTAATACAATTGTGTTTTATATTAGTTGACATTTTATTGCGTGTGAACAATTTTTGTTTGATTTATTGTAAGAGACTAATTTGTTGATTACAAACTGTTTTATTGTGATAATTAAAGCTGGTGATTAGTGACTTAACTGGTGTCTTGTATTTTCTTTTCCACTGTACCATACGACGATCACTAGACGATTGGATTATTCGCATCTTATTTATGTTGGGTAACTTTATCTTAACGTTCGAAGTCACGTGTACCTATGACTTTCACGTTTTTCAGCATGTGCTGATCACGACGTATTACCAGTCTGATGGTTGGATTTACGAATATGTTGGTAAAATCGTCATAATTAGCCCATCGAGTCCGATAGTTGCTGAATTCGTGATGCAAAAATTTCATGGAACGGCATTTCAATCCGCTCCATTTCAGTCGTGATTCTAGTTCCGTTACGTTTGAGGACATATTTGTGGAATGGAATCATGGTAAAGAACTTGTTATATATCTGGCATACTTGAACGGCATCCACCCCAGGATTCAGCAGGTAAACACGGAGCAACCAGCAATATCTGCGGCCAGCTTAGGTTGCAAGAGATACATTGACGTCGAGTGGAGTGTACAGAATTTAGTGTTTTCTTGGACGCGTACACATTAGCACGACGAAGTGCAGCTAGGCGAGGAGACGAGGACGCGCATAGGCAGAACTATCGCCAGGGGCAGTCAGAGGAGTTGGTGTTTGTGTGCGGAGCACCTTCTGCTTAATGACAACTTGATGAAGTTTGAAGAGACGAAGATCCTGTATTCAAGGTTTCACTATTGTACGTTATACTACTATCTCTGGAAGCGATCAAGATATTAAAACACAGTGACAACTTCACTACGAAGGAGGAGAAGATGAGGCTGTAAAAGGCCTGGTAGTCAGAGCTGTGAGATTTTGGATCGCTAATGAGGTGTCGCATCGAACTTCGTTGGTGACACAAGCAAGCAACGGGATTCATCGAGCTCTTGGTCAGTCAAATAGCTATCCTACCTCAGTTGCCTAATAAATGCAACGGTTTGGAGTGTCTCGTCATTAGTTGCCAAGAAGACCTGTGAAGTTAACTGCCGCAGACTCATTCGAAACGTCTGGTAGTTTAAAAAAAGGACCAAAACCCAAAAGCCCAGAAGGCATACTCATCACTTACATTTTTCCTGAACGACCAAAACCCAAAAGCCCAGAAGGCATGCTGACAAATATTATATTATATACTAGTAACTATTTCTGTATAATTTGTATATTTCCAGGGAGTATTAGTAAACGTTAGGAGATTAGAATGTTTGTGAACAAGTATGTTGTTGACTATTTATTTTCTGGAGGAACATAATTATAGCTCAGCTATCAACTTGGATGACTGGTAGCTTCTTTCTGGTTGATTCATGTCAATAATTTGTCAGCATTGTAGGTTAAATCTTTCCTAACATAATTGTTTATATCAGGTTAACTCTTTCCTAAATAATGGTTTATATCAACGTGTGCGCTGGAACAATTATCGTAAAGGTAAAATATGTGACAAGCTGTTCATCAATGTGCTGTGCAATGAAGCTAAATTGAGGGCTTGGAGACACGACTGACTGTCTCACTGATCGTCGTATGGTACAGTGAAACCAAAATACAGACACCAATGAAGTCACTAATCACCAGTTTTAATTAATGACAAAAAATAGTTCGAAATCAACTCGTACAATAATTCAATTTAAATTTGTTCCCATGCAAAAATGTCAACTATTAACAGTTTTGCACTACTTATAACACAATAATCACTTTTCACTAATAATTCGATCGGTAACAAATAAATCGCTTACTTTAAGTGACTAACAAAGCCATCTGCTGTGACTTACATAGGTGTCCAGAATAACTTTCCATTCTTGCTGCAGCTCGCCAGAATAACGCGTATTATAAGTGCTCTCCAGAACACTCTGGTAGGTACTTGTGCGCGGCTTTGGCTGAGACACGGGCCTGCTCGGCTAGGAGAGAAACGGATAGAAGGAAGCTGTCACCTTTTCGAGCGGGCTCCATCGTTACAATTTGCTACTAACAGTAAGCCTATATGTCCATATTGCATAAGTGTTGCCTAAAATGTGGCATTAGAAGAAAACGTAAATTAAAAGAAAGTGAATTTAAACTCTCGTATACGATATCACAACCTTCAAAAAAATGTTTATTTAATTCATCTTTGTACTATTTTGAGTATTTATTTATACTGAAATATAATAGTACACTATTTTTTAAAAGTAATGTTAGTCCAGATATTCTGAACATGACAAAATAAGAAAAATTGTTGGTGAGGTATTTTAAACCGAAGCGGTCACTTCTGTGAAGACGAAATCAAAATATTTTGTACAGTAAAAATTTAATGTATGTACATGTTCAAAATACATCATTAGACACAACTTCATTATTAAGTATGGACAATTGTTTACGTTCATTATTAACACCTCTAGGAAAACTATTCTGGTGCAGAAGGATTAGTAGCATTTCTTTACTTTACATGTTATTTCAGTAAGCTTATAGAATCCCCAAATGCCTATTAATAATACCACAAACGTGTTAACTTAAGTCCTGCTTGGTTGCCACACAAGGCGAAAGCGTTTTTCTTTTCTACAGATTTAAAAACACAAACAATTTTTGTTGGGTTAGTGTTTTCTACAGAGCTTCTCCTGGGTTAGTCGCTCGGCTCTGTTAGTCGGAGATGTTTGTTATCTGCCTAACAAGGGACAATTTCCTGACCCCTACGAACATAACTGCTTCTTGTACAAATACTTGTAACTCTTCTTGAGTTGCAGTGGGGAGCACAACGTTATATTTAAGTAATATTTATTCAGTTTGTTTACAGTAGTTCTTTGTATTAGATTATCATATGATTATGTATACATAAAATATAATGAATATTCTGATAAATTACGTACGTTCCAGCACGCACATAACAGATCACACACACACACACACACACACACACACACACACACACGCATACTGAAACACAGTACGCTATAGCGTATTACTCAGAGCGAATCTCTTTGGTCCCCTTTTTATTACAGAGTCTAAATTTTCATTAACATTTCATATAAAAATTTATCAACATTTACATATTTGAATAAACTACACAGTTTTAGAATAAACTTTACAATCTAAAATTGTTGAAATTAGAAAATAATAAACGTATATAATGTAGAGAGTTAGATAATAGTATTATTAATAATGACAGTAACTGTTGCCATTATTTGGTGTTATTATTCAATTTGTTGCTATCTCTCTTTTTTTTACTGACACGTATACTTTACATTAGGAGATGAATGCTTTTAAAAAATAAACCTTTAATTTAACACATCGTGAAAAATTGTTTACATTCTTTTACTTGCAACGGATAAAGAACTGATTTATTTATTTCAATTAGGTCTATGTACAATGATTGCATGGATTTTAATGTAGATTCTTCTCTGTCTCTTCATCTAGACTAGAGGCTGTGGTGCCATACGTTGTTCAACCGATGATACCAATTCATTGTAATTGGTATCAGTGCTTTCACTTCGTCCTCCACCTTTGACGCTTATATAATCTAAAGGTCCACTTCATCATCTAGTATAGCCTCTCTTTCTTTAGTTCCTCTTATTTGGTTTATACGTTTATACCTCTTCTATTACTTTGTTGATGGCTTCTACCATCAGTTTTCCAATCTACGTCACTGTCAAAGTTTTATTTCCTATTGCAACGTAATTTTTTATTTGTGCCTATATGAACTATGTTGAGTTGACGTGGCACTGATATGGAGGTACACGGATCACTTCATGTCCATGACTCTTGCTAGCTCATTTTTTATGTATTTATGCAGTCGTATACACCTTCCAAGCTTTTTGATATAGGTATATATTATAACCAATACGTTCCTGTGAACTTTCCGTGGTTTGTTAGTTGATTCCAAGCTTTCAATAAATTGTATTTATGAGGGAAATCAACTGAAACTGAGTTCATTTGAGCGGTGTCAGGCGACAGCCATAGTTGACAGTAAACGTCTGACGCTATGATAGTTGTACCATATTATACCCATGTACGTTCAACCGTATATCGTTTATTGAAAACATAAATTAAATTACAAACCTTTACCTTTTTGGTTGCCAGAGTTTGTTAAACATAATAGCAGCTAGTACATATTTTTGTTAAAAATTTCAGTATATATTTTTATTGAAAAAATTACAGTTTCAAAATAAATTTTGTAATATAACATTTTTGAAATTAGAAAATTAGAAAAATATATAATGTGGAGATTTAAATAATAGTATTATTAATAATGACAGTAACTGTTATTTGGCGTTATCATTCAATTTGTTGATGTCTTTCTCTTCATTTACTGACCTCTATATTTTACTTTAAGAGTTAAAAGTGTTTCAAAATATCATTAGTTTTAATGACACTGTATTTCAGTTTCATTTTCAGTTAACAATGATCAAATGCTATGTTGTTGAACGTTTTAGATAAATGTACTTATTAATTTTTCATAATTCGTTTTGTATTAATTGATTATTTTGTTATTTGATTATTTGGTTATTTGATTACTTAATTATTTGATTATATCATTATTTAGTTATTTAATTATTTCGTTATTTCGTTATTTGGTTACTTGATTATTTGGTTATTTGATTATTTGTTTATTTGATTGATTATTTTATATTTTATTTAATATAAGAACTCTGTAAACTCATGTTAGAATAAAAATCTTGATTATTAAAAAATTAATTTGTTAATAACTTTTCTCTTAGTTAAAAAATACAGCCTAAATGTATATGTAAATGATTTTCATATCTTATTATTAAAGCTTCTGTTAGAAATTCCAAAATCAAAAAACATCTTAATTTGTAAAATGTTTATAATACAAAATTTCGTGAGACGAGATAAACATATTTCATTGAGAAAAGGCAAGCAAAATATTAGATTTTTGAAATGCATTATCAATAGATAACTCGAAATATTTCGGGTAAAAAAGTATTATCAGAAAAATTTGTAGAAATAAATAAAATTGTGATTACTATGTGATTTGTAAATTTACGTTGTATTTCTTTTCATAAGTTTCATGACGACAAGTGTTGTAATAAACTCATGAAATTTATTTTATCTCTTTGCATTGAAGTTGATGTGTTTGAATACAAGAATTAGTTTAGCTTTCATACAAATTGTTTCCATTTCATGAATATACAGGTAACAAAATATTCTTTACAATAGGAGTAAGAATAAAAAATATTTATAATAAAATATCTGCAAGTCTTAAGAAGTACTTCATATAACATAAATAATTCCATTCGCATATGCCATCCTGGTAAAAAAATACTGGTGAAAAAATAATACTGTATTAATAAACCATCATCTCTAATGAATAATTATTTACAACTTTATTCATGTAATTGCGTTTTAAATATTAGTTATTTTGGTCAATTATTTTTAACATACATAATTCTATTCTCTGCTGTAGTCCTATATGGCAGATAAGACTATACCAAGTTAGAATGTCAATGTCAAAAACTGTTTGTATAATATTAACAGCTATAGAATTAATTTACATTATATTGTTAAAAACCTTTTATTATAATTATATAAATAAATTCTATTGTTTTAAATTTTAATATGCCTAGACCTTTAAATTAATAGGACTTTTTACTAACGAAAATTATTTCAATATAACATATTAATTTGTCGTATAAAGAAAGGATTTTCAAAAGCCGATATCGTGTAAATTGTAAAACTGTTATTCTAATGACTGTTGAATGCAAACTTTTAAACGTTAAATATATTTATTATTATGGATGACTAACACATTTATAATAACTGACTTTCATCAATAGACAATAACAGTTCAAATCTGTATATTAAAAAAATAATATATTTTTAATGATAATTTTAAGAACCTAATAGTAAGAATGATATTTAATATTGTCATGATATTCGTTATACATAAATATTAAATATAATATAAACACTGGAATAATCTTTTATGCATGATTATTTATATAATGTATAATTTCAATATTACACACACAACATCCCAATACGTTAAAATTTAAGAACTTACAAACATTAGCGGATAATAGCGGAACACTAGTGCTTTAACCATTTTCTTTTTAATTTCTACTTGTTGTCTGAGTGAGGTTTCACTCATTGAGAGCTTCATCAGAGACTGGTGTCTTAAGGTACCGCTGTCGTTTGAAAGATCGTTGTTGTTTGTGTGTTGTGAAAAGTGTTTACACAAATAGTGTGAGTAGTTTAAATTGTATCTGTTCGTTTTGGATGTTGTTTGTACGCAAACATAGGTCACATTCCAAAGAAGTAGTTTTGCAAAATTCTACATAGGTCAGACAGGACGCAGCTTCAAACCAAAATACAGTACATTGAACAGACGCCCCACCACCGAACCCACCTTTGCAACCCACGTCTTTGAAACAGGCCACACAAGAACAAACATTAACAGTAACATAAACTTTCTATATTAAACACGTAAGGCAAAAAACTGAACACTCCAACAACTGGAAATACACAAGGACACGGAAAGTCATGGAAATAACATCATAAACGAACAGACATAATTTAAATCACATATTATTGTTCGCACAAATTACACACACACACACACACACACACACACACACACACACACACACACACACACACACACACACACACACACACACACACACACACACACACACACACACACACACACGTACACGCAAACATTAACGACCTTTCAAACATCTGCGCCATCTCCAAAAACAGAACGGAGAGTGCTCCTAGCGGCAGCCTTTGATGAAGCTCGCAATAAGAGAAAGCTAGCTCAGGCAATAAGATAATTTTTTATTAAAAAATACCTACTAACTTTTTATTCTTTCAAGAAAATAAACTTAATTAATGATATTATATTATATTATTTCGAAATGTGGCTTTGCCGTAGAATACTGAGCATTTCATGGTCAGCACATATAACTAATGCTGAAGTTCTTAGAAAGATGAAAAAAGGAAGGGAAGTTATTAACATAGTGAGGATAAGAATTGGTCGACCGAGAATATGATGGCTGAGAAATTTAAGAACGTGGCTTGGCATGATTACGACTGACTTATTCCACGCAGCAGTACAGAAAGTTAAAATAGTCTGTATGATATTCATAATCCGAAACGGATAGAAAGTATCAGTAGAAGAAAAATGATATTAAAAATATACTTGTGTCCCTGGAGAACTGTTTATATCTTCTTAGTGATGATACTCGGACACGTCATGGACAACAAAATCCAAGTATTAATATTTATATGTAACTCCAGTTTCATAAATATTCTTTTCTTTTAGTAACGTAATACATTTTTATAAACGACTAGTGACACATATATTAATTACTGCCGATTGTTGTATCAAATTCCATGATTTAAAATTCTTAGTAGACAACAGATTAACACTGCAGATCATTCTACGCTTATATGCTATCAGTCGCCTGGTTATTTATCTAGAAGTCCCTCCCAGGATCAATTCAACATTCACAAAATGAAATCAGGGTCTAGTTTTTAGATACTATCTGACTGATCGTGTAAAACGGAGTAGTCCTAAGTGGGATAACATCACGGTGTAATATTGGGCGGCGGAAAGTAATTGCGATTATCCACATTATCTTCCCTATTAGCCAACGACTTATATATAAAGCAACTTAACTCCTAAACTACTTCGATTAAATTAACGGAACCACTGCTTTTTATTACTATTTTTTTATTTTCTGCATTTTATAAACCATCTACCTCAACCGACTTGTCAAACTATATACAAAAAATTTGTATTATATTTTGTAGTGGTTTAAAAATGTTTTTGAATGTATTTGTAAAAATAATTATGTGCTCACATAACTCCTGGTTCATATTGCCTCTACCCCTTTCAGCAAGTTTGTTTGTCAGACAACCTCAAGGAAATGAGTTAAACCGTAAAACATTATAACATAATGTTATTTCGAATGTTCATCCTCTTCTTTCACAGCACTTAATGAATATTAATTACTACACTTTCACATGTGAAACTTACTTTGTTTATTTTCCTCGTACGACGTTTCAGCGTGATGTTCGCCTTCCTCGGCGAGGTATGATACTGAATGTCCGGAACTTGTAACCGTACGACGTTTCAGCGTCATGTTCGCCTTCCTCAGCGAGGTATGATACTGAATGTCCGGAACTTGTAACCGTACGACGTTTCAGCGTGATGTTCGCCTTCCTCAGCGAGGTATGATACACCACTTAACACCGCAGAACAATACGAAATATACAAACATTACACAATACAACCAAACAACATACTTAACGGCCAATTACACTTTAAATCACACGCTCTCTTTGACACAATAATACACAAAACATACAATACTTCGGAATCCCGCGCCAACCCCTTCCACCTCCACCCCCCCCCCCACGCAACCGACCAACTAGAAAAAACCGTTACTAGTTCCGGACATTCAGTATCATACCTCGCTGAGGAAGGCGAACATCACGCTGAAACCTCGTACTACGAGGAAAATAAACAAAGTAAGTTTCACATGTGAAAGTGTAGTAATTAATATTCGATAACATAATATTTGGAACGGCACGTATTAATTCATATTACTCGATTTAATATTTTCCTTAGTAGCCCACTAAATAAATTTATGGTAATTGACGCTTTACTTATTAGACCTGTTTGTTTAAAACCGAATATTACACATTTGTTCAGATCTGGGAAAGCGTATTGAGAGAAAAATGGTTTAAAACTGCGAGAAATTTAACAAAGTTTACACAAAAATTATATATTTACACAATACCACTTGTAGCATTAATGTACACAATTCTAGACTTTTTGCTTTCCGTACAGTCTATTTATTTAGGAAAATTCATGAACAATTTCGGTTTAATTCTAACTAATATTAACCGAGTAATTCTTCAAGTGTCATTTCTCCAACATAGAGTGTTACAAAAAGTTGCCCAATGTCGATTGCTTTCCCCAGGTTAGACTGTTTTGAAATAACTGTTATTTTCAAAAAGAATTGTAAAATTCCTAATGCCCATTACTAGTAAGTAGTTTAAGCCTATTTATAAATCTCTATAAGCCTGGGGAAACAGACTGGGAATAGTAAAAGTTTGTTGTTCGAACCGAAATGTTCTTGGCACATAATATGAAAGATGAAGTATTATATAGTCCACTTAATTACGCTATTTAAACTTACCTACAGAAATATGGCATTTAAATAACGGAAGCATCATAATTAAGGTTTTCTTTGTACAACGTAAAAAATTAAATACTGTTTTTCTTTCGCACTCCCACGTTTTGTAAAATATTCCTGTGTTGTCAAGTATAAAAGGTGATATATGATGTCTTGTTCAATAAACTACAATCAAGTTAAAATATTTTTTTCCATTTGTGCTTGCTTAGTTCCTTCAAACGTGTGTTGAGTTTAAAAGTGGCAGTACCGGGACTTGTAAGTTATGCTGCGCTTTCACAGGAAGCAATTGAATCCAGTACCTTACGGGAAACATCTAACTGCGCACTCAATTTTAAAAATAAACGGAAGATATTATTTTCGTATATTTACAGATACCTCTGGGAAATAATTTCATTAAACGTAAAAGATAAACCCGGTGGCAAAGCAAGTTAAGCTTAAATTGTACACCAGTTTTAATTAAATTTTACGAGGGTCAGTTGAAATGCTCGCGGAGGGACATCTATAGCTTAGCGATAGACCTAACATTTTATGTGTGTTGTAAAATTCATATTTTGAGTAAACACATATTACATTTCAAATATATCTGTCAATTTATTAATTGTTTATCAGTTAGAAATTTACATGAGATACTTGGCTTGAAAAATGTAGGAAATTAAATATAGAGCTATGATTAAGTTATTTCGTTAAAACGTCTAGTGCCAATGAATATTGACAATAAAATTATAAGTTTTAGGAGCACTATGACTCCCGCGGTGGACGCCCAAGAGGAGTAACATCTCTAGATATTAATAAGAGACAATTTTATACGCGGTATTGCAAGACCGGCGATTGACACTGGCTAACTTTTCTGAGTTCATAGATATGGCACTGGAGCATGTGTATGGAATTTCAATTTACGAACTTGGTGTAACATATCATTGTGGACGGTGGGCGCCGCATTTGGAGTTGTTAGGCTTTTTGGGCGTCCATTTCGGGGATCAACTCCAGTGCTTGTACGACCGCGATGAACTCAAGTGCTAAAGTACAAATCTATATTTTTAAAGTCGCAGCATTTCCTAACACATTTAAAATTTCGTTGTGAATTTTCATTGACGATAGTTTTTTTTTTTTTTACAAGTCACATCTGATGTTTGATTCAGCACGTATTTCAAAACACGCTTGATGAGTTAATTTCCAACAGCTTGTGCACAATGTGTAAATTTACAAACAGATTTGATATTAACAGGTGTTTACGTAAAATACGAATTTTACAATACACAAAAAATTTTTGTGTGTATAGTTACTAAATGTTTTACGCAATTATTTCGCAAATTATAATAATTGTTACGAGCGATGATTGTGTTTTAAATAGAGACATGAATCAGCCGGAAACCTCATCGCATTTTTAATAAAAATAAAGGCATGACATTTGAAAACATTGTAAGGGGTTAATTTATAACGTTTACAGTTTTTTTTTTTAATTTAAGGTCTCAAGGAAAATTAGTTGAAGGTGGTGGGCTTTTAATAAAGAAGGACCTGAACAGGTGTTCAGAACTTACGAATAAAGGTTTTGGTTACAGTAGAACAGCGGTACAAAAAATGTGTGCAGTAGCAAAAACGTGTATATATTTCCATTCCCCCTTTAAAAAATAAATTTAACGTTAAAAAAAATTAAATAAAATAATGTAACCGCAGAAGAAGCAATTGAAAGAGACATTTTTCGGACAAAAGTGTTAAAAATGGAAGGAAAAATCCATTTAGAAAAGAGAAAAACGCAGGTTCAAAATGGACTGAAGACAAGAAGAAGAGCCATAGTGAAAATATAAAAAAATATTCGAGAAAAAGGAAAGAACAGGGAATAAAGAATTGAAATTGCATCGGTCCTATGATGACCGATACAAAAAAAATATATAAATTAAACTATGTGTAGGCTACATATACCAGGTTATATCTACAAATATTGAAAGACTAATGTTATCCCATTGTAAGAGAACAAGCCTCTACTAGCTATTGATAAAAAATTCGTAATGGTAATAGATCAAAAATCTATATTTAATGGTATCGATATTGATGGATGGATGGATGGATGATGCGCGGGCTGTCTTGCGCCCTAATTTGTGTGCGTTGTCCAGGCCTAGGCCTGATGAACGCCAGGTGCCAACAGGTCAGCGCGGTCGTTTGCTCTGCACAAGGGAGTTAAGGTGCAGTCCGCGGGTCCATGATAAATTACATGGCCACCACGGAGGCAAGCTTGAGCTTTTGCTTCAGCCAATTGTCCCACCGAGGCGCGACACAATGGTCCCCTCAGGCTGGCCTTTGGGAACGTAGTGACCCACTGGCGAGGACAAGAGGCTCGAGCGCCCTAGGGCGTCGGCCGAAACGGTAAGAAATGACTCCGAGACAGCTAGCTTCCGCAAGGTAGGCACTTGCACAACCTCGCGGGAGCCCGTGTCTCAGTTCATTACTCTGCCGAATCAGCAAAGCAAGTGCTGACGGGGATCTTAGTGGTCATGGCTTCAGCCAATTGTAACGCCTGGTCGCGGCTCCTTGGTCTCCGAGGACATAGCCCGCGGAAACTTAGAGGTACGCTGGCGAGGACAAGAGGCTCGACCGCCCAAAGGCGGCGTCCGAGTCGGAGGGACTCGTCACCGGGGCAGTCGGCTTTCGCAAGGAAGGCATTGGCACAACCTCGCGGGAGCCCGTGTCCCGGATCAAAGCACTGCCGAATCGGCAAAGCCGATGCTGGCAATAAATCTATACAATCCAATCTGCCGCAGCATGATTGACAACAGTTTCGGCAGGCGCAGGTAGTGAATGATGGTGATCAGTTCAGTCTCCAGAGGTTGGGGGGTTCGTTTCTGGGGGGTTCATGTGATGAACTTAGGGGGGGTCGTCTAACAGCGCCCTAGGGCGCCTGACTCGGCGAGGGGGCGGTGCATTCTCCACGCTGTTAAGCCTTTGGAGGTGCGGATAAGGGGACTCGCAGACCTTGGCGAAAAAATTCGTTGCCAAGGACCAGACGAAGACCTCTGAGGTGGGAACACGGAGGCCCCGGTGAATGGCGGAATTTCGCACATACCACGGGGACCCCGTGAGGGAGCGTAGGGTCCAGTTCTGAAATGTAGTCAGCCTATGTCTGTTGGTGGCCGACAGGAGAGGCCACCAAGCGGGCGCCGCATAAGTGAGTACTGTTCGGAGGAACAGTAGATACAATGTAAGTTTGGTGCGGACAGCCAGGCAGCTGTTCCGCGAAAGCATAGGTGATATTTTGGCTCTGACGCCTCGAGGCTTGTTGAGGGTTGCGGTCACGTGGGCGTTGAAGTTTAGGTGCCGATCAAGCCGAACACCTAGGTACTTCACCGTCTCAGTCCAGTTGATGGGTCTCCCCTCTATGGAGAGGGATTGGCATCGGGATATGGACTTATGAGTAAAGCAGATCGCCTCGGATTTCTCCGTATTGATCGCTACCCGCCACTTCCTTAGCCAGTCCGGAAGCATAGCCAACTGGGGTTGTAACATTACGCTCGTCCGCCAAGGTGAAAGCGAGCTAAAATGAAACAACGCGTCGTCGGCAAATGGTATCAATATTTAATTGGTGTCTTATTAAATAATACTGTATACAAAAGTAAATTATTACCTTGACCTACGACTGGATAATGGTATCCCGACTAACCTGAAACAGATAATATTAACATGAAACACAGCCATACAAATGAGTTGTTAATCCTTGTAGTAGAAGAAATTATATACTATCCCTATGCAAAAGTTAAAGATTCTAATTTAAAACATATTATTTATTTTTATACACTTATTTTTTTGGTACAGTCATCGCTATCAACAACCATTATCCTAGTGCTTATAATCCTCCTAGCTTATATAGTTCACCTAGCTTACAAAGTTTCTATGTACAAAGATACAAAGTTACCTATTTATATTATGTCATTTATTCCGTATGTTGGTTTAGCAATGCTGTGCTTTGTACGCTTCATATAAATCAATAAAAAATTTAATTGTTTTCATTTATTATAAATTTACTACAATTTGGCAGCCGACCGTACGCAGCACTTAAGATGCCCCACAAATTAAACATTCGACTAGCTTATTCTACTTAGTTTCTCTCAGGTACTCACGTTTCGCCTACTGTAAGGTACTTACGTTTTCGTAACATTATATATTTCTCAGTGGAAGTATGCCTCTAGGTTTCTAGTTTTTGTTTTACTTTTTTTGCAAAAGCCAAAGTAAAGATTAGAATAAAAACGTTTCCTGAATTCACATGACAGCAGGTTATTTTATTAAAGCAGATAATCGGAGCCCAGCTACTAAATTGGCTGGCTGGTGGCTTCCTTATATCTGGTTCATGTGTGCATATCAAATTAAGGCCAACACTTACGTAAACTGTAAACGTAATGTATTATGTTAACACATGTAATCCAACAATGAACATAAGTGTTAAATATATGAGAGATTGTTCGTGTCGTACACTGAAGCTAATGTGTAGACATTGGAGCCATGGTAGCAAAATTTGCTACTAACAATGGTGATAATAAAAACTATTACTAATATGCTGATATTTCGTGAATTGTATTTAACAAAATTATTGAAAGGAAATAAAATGTATATTAAATGAAAATGAAACAAAATCATATGGAAGATAACAATCTTCGTTAAAATATTTAGGTATTTTTATTTGTATTTTATACGATCTTCTTCGTTGTTTGTTTTTTATTTGTATACGTTCTTCTTCGTGCAAATATTAATTGCATTAGGTAAGATTATTACATTAATATTAGGTAAGTTACTTAAACCGTGGCTGATCAATGCTAGCTCATTAAATTTTAAATAATCCAGAAACACAAATTATACCTGCAACGATATAAATTATAACTGCTTAGATAGGTTACTTTGAAATTATGACAACAGAGTATATATCTGCAGGTAGGAAAATTTTATTAACACAATTAAATTGACTATTGTCATATAGCTTTATAGTATATAATTGTTTAATAAAGAATTGTCTTTTAACAAATGTGTCGCTTGGCTTGTTTTACATATAAGTTACTTGCACGTAGAATTCCAACTGTTTGCGTAGACACCAGGCGCCCCGCTCGCTGCTTCGCTGCACGACGACCGACCGAGGATCACCCCGTTGAATACCTACGTCTCGGCGCACATACGCACTGCGATGTGAAACTGTTATTGTTTATAACTTAAATACTCTTAATCTCAGAGATCGTCATGCTTAACAGCAAACAGAGCTGGGACATAGTTGTGACCTTCGTGAGGATGGTCCTACGGCAGAAGAAGCCTGAACTGGACCCTCTCACAAGTCGATGATATAGACAAAGCTGTAGGAGCCTAGTAGGCGCAATACGAGGTGCCACCCTGAAGCCATACGAATAGTTGGTCCAGCGGGGTTCCCTGCCTGTAAAGTAGAGGTTTTTTGGTGGGTGCGAATCCCACACACCGGGAGACCATTCGGGTGTCTCCTGATGGTGCATAATGCATTTTACCTCCCCGCAAAAAAAAAAATCTCAGAGATCAAAACTGGGTATAACTAGATCGTCTTACACAGTTCCGGCTTCTTGAAGTATTCTCCCGTTAATTCCCAGAATACCACGGTAGATATTCCGCCCTAATCCGGAAATCTTCCACTCTGCGAGAAAAACCACAAGAATATGATCTATTTAATTATTATTGGAGTTCTATAGTGGCAATGGTTACGAATAACTCGAACCGTTAACCCACTACAAAGTCTTATGGAAATCGACTTGTCTTGTCACCAAAATCTCGTGACAGCGAGTACGTCTTTCTATAGCAAGACTTCGGAACAAACTGACTGAGCCGTCCCCGGCGGAGCACCTGTCTCAAATAATTTTTAGACCTTCTGATTGGTGGAAAATCTAGCAACGTCATAGATGCTCAATGATAAACAGACATCAAGTTAAAACTCTGTCCGTTTCTGCAAAGGCTTGTCTAGATTTAATCTACAAATTTTGTTACTTTCTTGGAGATAAAGAAAATAAAAGAAGACAGATTTAAATAAAAAAACGTATAAAAATTATAGTTGTGGAGAATTGAGTATATGGTAAATGTAGCTTATAACCATGAGAATACCCTGTCCAAGTTTCAGAACGAAATGTCAATTTTATTTTCAACGAAGTTATTAAATAAAATGTAAATCACACGCGCACCCGCGCACTCACTCACACACAAATATTTCACATGGCATAAATGAGTATAAAATTATGAACATTTTGACATAACATAAACATACTTTCTTAAACATAGTTTGGTTCAAAACTGATAACTACTTTACAAAGAAAAGAACAAAATCAATTTAAAACATGTCTATGGCCGTAAGAAACTGTGTTAGGCCTATAACATTAGTATACCACTTAAATGAACTTACATCCTGTGTTCTGTTGCAACACCAAACTAATAAATAAATGTAAATATTCAAGATATAATATTAAAAACTATAGTGTGTTTAGTGACTTCATAATTAAGTAAGAATTCTTGTTTAAAGTTAATTTTTCTGACAACGCCTCTAAGAAGACAATGATTTTACAAAAGGACTGTTACTATTTTTTACTACAATATGTTGTCTCAACAAATTTGTGTAATAAGTAAATGCCCATTGTAACTTATTAAATTAGACAGATATATTAGGTAAATTAAGCTTTGCTGAGACCGCACAGTCTATACGACAAACCAGCATTTTGACGTCGCATTTAACTGTACAAACAGTTTTTGTGTTGTTAGTCCCATGTACAAAGCTTTCCCTAAGGTATTATGTTATCCGCACTGCTAAACATGCTGTCAGCCACCTAACAAGGAACAATTTTTTCAACAACCACGAATATTTCTCTTTCTTATATAAACACGTTTAACGTTTGTTAAATTATGCAGAGTTATCTATTCTGTTAGTTCTTTTTATTTTATTAACAAATAAGTTCATAGAGGTACAGGTTCTTTTAATTTAAAAGTTAAGGTGAACTTTTGCAGAAAACAAGGAAACAAGTAACCGCTGATAACATTTTGTATAAAGAAGTACAACTTATTTTACTTTTAAATGAGATTAAATGTTATAATGGGGTTTATGATAATATGTATTCTAGAAATTTATCAACAACAACATCGCGAATCACAACATGACCAACTTGACACAAAACATACTTATTTATAGCTGGCGGCATATAAATTATTACTATTATTACTTTTGGAAAAATATAAGAAAATTTAAATATAGGCTTTACAAAAATATAGTCCCAACTCAAAGAATAGAAGAACTGAGCCAATAAAATATTTTTAAAATTATGCTTTTTTTTTTTAGATGGTAACAGACGATATTATAGAAAAATGTACTGAGTAAAATAGTGATATTTCTTAACACTCAATCAAAAATACAGAATTCCTGTAAAAATTGAATATAAAATTTGCAGCACGTAAACAGCATATGACATACAATGTAAGGTAAGGAAGTGCCAACTCCAATACCATAACACGAATACAACTTTCGTTAGTAAACAGAATGAAAATTAATGGCAATTCTTTTAATATGTCGGAACAGAAGAGTAACATAAATGTTCGCATTTATTGCCAGTCACATACCTACTGTATGCTACATTGTATTTCATCTGTTACATATTATACTCACAAGCAAGTAGTTACACCTAAACATTTAGTTAGTTTTCTGATAGACAAAATATTTTATTACAAAAATCTACTACAAAAATAAAAGTAAGAAGGAATTTAATTTGTCGCATGTCCTACGCAAAAATTATAATTTGTAGATAGCGTTTTACTTCATGTACTTTTGCGTTTTTCTAGTCTTGATTTCTAACTGAAATGTCAATGTTTATGAAATGATCCCTAAAAGAATGACAGTGCAATTCGATGAAGTTTTTAAAGTAGCAGTGATCAGTACTCACTTATGGCACCATTTGTTCCCAATTGTCAGTTAAATAACTCTTGCCAGCAAACTAAATTAAATTATGTTGATTTAACGCAGCAGAATGTTGAGTATTACTTTGAGAAGATGTTATAACGTTCCTGTACGTTCCTACCATACATTATAAAAAAAAGAATGACATTTACGTTGCTTAATAACTGCTTTTAATAAATTACATAAACAAATGTGTATTATATTGACTGCCGAAAGAAAAAAAAAACATTTTACCAAATCAACGTTATAACAAAAAAGAAATAGTGTAAAAGTGTTGTTCGTGTTGTAAAATGTCGGGCGTTACCTCCGCGCACTTTTAGTACTTACCGGTGACTGGATCCTTTGCGGTGATGTAGTCCTGTAACACAACTTAATACTATGTTTTTTATGGGCGCCACTTGGAATCGTTTGTTTCAAGAAAGAAATATGATTATTAAAGAAATTAAAATTTTGAATTCTTAATTCTATGAAAAAATGTAAACAAGTCAGTTTAGTTTGAAAAAATAAGGTAAGTTTAATGATTCTTCAAAAAAAACAACAAATCGTCTGAAGGACTAACATTCATAAAAAAATTATAAAATTGCAGAGTTACAAAAAAATTTATAAGTTATTATTATTATTGACAATTTTATTTCTCCAATCAAGTATCGGCTAGTATTTTCAATTTTTTACTCAGTTGAAAAGCATGAGTTTAATACGTGAAAAAATCTTTACTCTCAGGACGTGACTCCTTTGAACTACCAAGACATATCAATAAGATGCTTTACAAGAAAAATTAAGTGATTTGAAGGTGTGTGTGGCATGTGTAGTACAACTGTGTGACAAAATGTAACCAGGTAAAAAATGACTTTAATTTTGATAACTCACGTTCCAATAGTTAATTAATCTCGCACTGGGCACTCCTCTCTGGTAGTTTTTCAATCTCGCCTCTTCATGTGTGCACTGAATTTATTTTAAGTCAAAATTGCGATCATTTACAATTTCCGCACTTTTTGTGAAACGGTTTGGCAGTAGAATTTCGCTCGGATCCCGCCGCTTACAGGTCAGCTGTTTCGCGTTGGTTACCAAATTGGCCGTCACAGCGCTGATACCCTTGCAGTAGCGAGAAAGGCTTCGTGTATGTAATACGTTATGGGAGTTTTTTTTGTCAAGTTAGTTTGTCTTTGCGAACACAGCAGAATTGGTTCTCTATTTAAAATTTGGTCCCTCCTGGGCCGTTGACGTTCTGGCTGCGTGATTTCTATTAAAATGTGCCGTGTTGCTGCTCTATTTCAGCAACACATTGGCGTAGATTCTTGTAGAGGTTAAGTCAGTCTGTTTGTCAATGTACGGGAAAAGCCTTTCTTCGGGTCTTGTGTCGATTTCTCGCCTTCGGTTTCGCCTTGACTGCGTTGATCAGTGTCGTGGGTGATGCGTCTGTTCCGGATTTCAAGCTTCAAGTGTTTTTGGGTCGAATTTGGTCTCTCTTTTATACTAATTCAGGCTGATTGTTTTCATTGACTTCCGGTATATTTGTGTAAAAATTCCTTCTAGATTGTTCGAGAATAAAGAAATGGAACGTCATGGAACAAATTTAATTTCCGTCGAAGCTTTTAGAACAAATTTTTTATTCTTCACACTAAGGATATTTCAAAAATTACTCTGGTATTAGTCAAACAGTTTTACATTAGTACTCACAATTTGCATGCCATTATTACATTTAGATTCTCTGTTTTCAACTGAATCTAGTGATACTAATTATGATTGGTTTTTGAATAAATTAACTCTAATAAGTAACACATTATACAACTCTCACCTTGGGTTGTTGTCATTGAAATTCAATTTTTTAGAACAAAAAATTGTTGTGAAAGTATTATGTTTCTTCCATAACATGAACACATAATATTACTATCTTCCTATAACAAAACAAATTTTAACATATATAATACACAGATAATTTCAATTTTACATGGCCCATGCCCATGGCCTATGTTGTTGTCAATGTTATGACACAATAATTAGTCTCTTTCTTTAACATATATAGTATTTCACTAGTGTACGCTCAGAGTTTATTATATTGTCTGTCTTTTGTGATACCTGGTTACTCTTTACACATATTATCTTTATTACAGGATAACATAGCATCATATTGGTTGGTCTGAGATGTCCTTTTTCATAGTGTGGCAAATCTCACTATTAAGTTAAATTCTTCCATAACTGATCTTATTTTCAACTGAGTTTGTTCGTTTTTTAAGGTATACTGAAGTATTGTACCATTCTCTTTTATTTTTGCCAACATTTTGTAAATATTTAGCCAGATATGACTATTTTTTGTACTGGTTGATTGGCCCCAGCCATACATGGTATAGGTAAATATTTTGCTAACTCGACTATTACAATGTTAAAGTTAGTCAAATATATTAGTATAGTCGCTTTATGTTATATTTCAACTTTCTAATGCAATTTGGTTGCATTTTGGCAACATTAAATCCATAAATTATACAATATTATATGCCTACCACATGTTTTTAGTTAATACTGTTTTTGGCTATTTTGACTGACTTTTATTCATTTGACAGCTTTCTTTATCTAAGATAAATTGTTCATTTTTGTCTGCTTGACAATACCATATAGCTTTTATTTCAATTTGATAATAATTAATTTTTACATGAACTCTTGAGTGTTTGGTCTCAAATCCAACACATTAATATTTTTTTGTCATAACAATTATATAATTTTTATTTTAACTTAGATTCCTTCTAATAATGTATTTAAGTCATTTAATACATTTATTTTATTTACATTACATAATATAATAATGGATCATGTCCATTCATTCACAATAAATAGTTCTTTATACTCTATTCAGAGTTACTAAACTCAATAATTAATGACTTCATTTTGGTTGATCCTGACATTATTTGTCTCTCTCATAGCATCTTATGGTTTTTTCACTGTTATTCACTTTAATAATATATATGGGGTTTGTGTCTTAGTCACAGTCTGGTCGTTTTTTCATGTTAGTAGTAATAATTATTAGTCAATATTACAAAATTTTATAGGGCTCACTCTCCTCTTATGATAAATTGCTATGTAAATGGTTTCCTTTATGGAACGTTCTGTGACGTTACAACGTTAATAAGCATATATAATCACAAAATATGTAAATTTTAAATATCTAAATTAAATTTTGTGAAGATATTATCTATAAATTCATATTTAACATACAAAAAGATATTGTCCACGTGTTTTACTAAGTATTTGTAAATTCCATTGACCATTTGTTGCAATTCTCTAGTTTAGAGAATTTTTAATAATTCGGTTGTTTACATTACAACATAAAAAACATAAGTAATTATGTACTGTTATCAGTATAACTAACATTACCATCGTTGTATCGTATACTCAAAACAAAATTGGTAACCAACCCGGTAAGTAATTAGCAATAGTACATAACGATTAAACATAGATCTTCGAATAGTGGCAGTGTAATACCATGTCATCATCATCAACTTGGATTAAACCGTGATTAGTGTCTAATAATACGTACATCAATATTACATCGCTTTGTGTTGTGTATTACAAGCTAGGAATGTTACATCCGAACAAATGGTGACGTAATTTTCCATATAATGGTATAAATATTTGTTTCCTAGCTTTTCCCACTAGCACTGGCCCCGTACGGGCAAAATTGTTATATATGGTGCTGTCCTGGAACACCTAGTTTGGAACAGTAGTTTTGAATACCTAGGCTACAGTGTGTCTTATAATGCAAGCAACGACGTGGTGAACAAGTTGCGTAAGTTCAACCTTATGTGCGGGATCATCAGGCAAACCCTTAAGTCAGCAAGTAAAGAAACACGCCTAAAATTCTACAAGGTGATGGCTCTTCCCACACTTCTTTATGGGTCTGAGAATTTGACTTAACGAAAGACGAGGCCAGTCGCATCCAAGCGGCTGAAATGAGATTTCTCAGGCACGTGGCAGGGTATACTCCCATGATCATAGAAGAAACACAGATATACGGCAGGAACTGAATATTATGAGTATACTCGACAGGATCGCCCAGTATCGGCTGAATTGGTGGGAACATCCTTGCCGAATGGTTGACTGCCGCATCCCCAAACAACTATGGAACTATAAGCCGAGGTGACGGAGAGGTGTGTGGGACGCCCGAGGAAGCGCTGGAGTGACCAGCTGTAGTATTTGCCTATTCGAGACCGGAACAAACAATTCTTGGTTTAAACCTTGAGGATGATGATGAGCTTTTGCCACATAATTTTATATCGTTTTAGAACTCAAATTTAGCCAGTTTTTGACATTTTATTTCTCTTCAAAACCTTAATTGTCTAAATTTAGGAAATTCTAAACTTTGACAGTTGTTTATCTTGATCGCCTTTGTACGCGTATATCTATCACGTTGCAATATAATTTTTAAATCTTTTAACGCTTTATTTCTTTTATTTAAAACTATATTTTCCAATTAGAGAATTTTAAAGATATATTACAGGTTTTATTTTATTCGATGAGTGCTTCAATTTATAAGTTTATTGAAATATTTAAATTTATTTTCTAAATCTGCACTGTCTACAAAAATATGCTAACAGACATAAGTATATTAAAATGTAGCAAGCAAAAGTATTCCACCAACTATTTATTATACATATAATAAGTTTGGTAAATAATATTCTTCTAAGTTATCATCGCAGTCTCACTAGTATAGAAAATACTCTGATACCTTAAGTGCTTCCTGTAAACCATACAGTTGACCAGGTCCAGTTAAAGTAATGTTATTTTACGTCTTTTTATATTTTTCAGTTACGTTACTTAAACTGTGCAAACAAAAAGTTTTTTCGTGTATATCTGTGTAGTTCTTTGGCTAGATATGCTATTGAAATATTTTCCAACTACTAACAATTTAAAAAAAAAATTAATTTTTCAGAGTGCAAGTTACTAGTTGATACGAAAAAAATGAATAATAGAACATAAATGAATACAATGTTGTTTGCGGACAATCAAGTAATCATCCAAAACAATGATTGGGAGCTACAGAGATCGATGTTCGAGTTACAGCATGTGTTCAAAATTACAGCATGAAAAAATCTTTGCAGAAGACGTTTATGGGCAAATATCGCTTTGCAAACTAAGATTGTATTAGGTAATAAGAATCACATTTCCGTTATCTTGGCTGTGACATTACTTATAATGTTAATCACACGTTGAGTAAGTTTTAGTCAATATGTGACCCAATTCGTTGAGTGTTATTGAGGAAAACAAGGAAAAATACTCGACTATCATTCTATACGATAATCACTCTGGCAGTGTTCTTGTATGGTTCTGAAACTTGGGAAATAGTTGTTGTAATGAGAGATCAAAGTGACAATAAGATTTACAGTGATCTCGCTTCTTTACATATAACTCTGAATCTAGCTAAGTGACCGATAATTGTATTAAGAGATGAGCCATTCTTATCAAGGTTTCTATTGAGCAAGTGAAACCAAGTTAAGTTAACCTGTTTGGAAACCAATTCAGTTGGCCCCTCGTACACCTAGGACCCATTAACGATTACTCTTGCTTACTGGCCATCGTGATTATTTCTGTTGCACACGTAAATTCAATTAACGTTAAGCAAATTATTTCATTAATTTAATTTAACACCTTATGTTTATCAAGACAGTTTTGAAACCTCTTCTGAGGTGTTATTCGTAATTTTGAAACAGAAAACGTTGCGCTCTTCATATAAGCCATGCGTTATTACATAGATTAATAATTAATTTGCTTGCTGCGTTCCAGTAACAAGGCAAAGCCGCATGGTAATAATTGTTTACAAAGTTCTCATCGGGTATGAAGACTGTTCTCACCACAGCAACCATCACTTCACCTCGCAACTCCACGTAAATTGAAATTCCAATATTGTGTGACAATGTTTAATACATCATCAACACTGTAGGTTTTATCAAAGTATGCTTCAATTTTAAAAGTATTTAAAAATTAGTATTTTATTTGTAAATATTAATTTTATTGTAAATATGATTTATATTTATGTAAATTTTCAGACTCCTTTTAATAATAATTATTAAATAATACTACAATTTTTTACTGCAATCTTAACTCATTTTAACTTAAAAATAACATTTAAAAGTTAATTAATTTTCTACAATATTTAGTTACAAATTAAGCCTGATGTCCTACATCTATTAATAAAATTATGTATCAACTAAATATATCTTTATGTTACTACAAACATTATGCTATACTCTTTACGTAGAGATACAAATGCAAATAGAATATAAGATAACTTAAGTTTGGTTTGATGTTAATTCGGCTTTACTTTACCGTAAGTAAGTAAACGTAGAGTAAATACTGAAGTAAGTTAGCAGAGAAAGTGAATTTGCCTGTGGTAGGACTAGGCAGTGCCGGATTTACCAATAGGCCGACTAGGCTGGGGTCTAGTGCTGCGGCCTCAGGGTGGGCCGCAAGCTACGACATATATAATTTTTTAACATGATAAATATTTTTAGGCTGGGGGTCATTCCACAAAAATGTAACGTCATCGAAAAACGTGACGCTTCCACACTTTCGATTCCCCACAGTCTAGAAATTTGATATGTAAACGCATCAAGACAGAAATAATCGCTGCTGACATTGAGTTTAGCAAACGTTTTAGTGAGAATAGATTTGGTTTTACATGATCTGTTTGTGATCGTCTGTGGTTTGGAAATGATTTACGTAATCCACCAAACGTATTCCACATTATACGTTTCAAAAGCCTAAAATTATTATCATGCTTCGATGTTTCGGTTTCGTCGAAATTCTTTGAATGCTTAGGTGCATAAATAGAGATAGGGAGAGAGGGAGGGAGAGAGGGAGGGAGGGATAGAGAGAGAGAGAGAGAGAGAGAGAGAGAGAGAGAGAGAGAGAGAGAGAGAGAGAGAGAGAGAGAGAGAGAGAGAGAGAGAGAGAGAGAGAGAGAGATTTATAGTACATTCTGTGTGTATGTTTGTGTGTTCCTTAAAATTTTTTTACAGAAATATTTTAATAAAAGTAGGAGGTAATCTGATTTATTTATGTATAATTTTTTTTTAATTAAATGATCAATTTTGTTAATAATACAAATACAAGACAGTTCTTATTTAAATATTGTACGCTTATTTTTAAGACGTTGGCATCCTTGAAAACTAATCTACGCATTAAAATTCTGAACGTACGCTATATTGCCTCCGAATTTACACGACCGTGGTACCACCCTTCTTTGTTATCATTCTTTATCCGAGTTGTGACTGAATGGTTTGCGATTTGAGGTTTTGTTTTGAATGCAAAGTAGTGTTTTAGCTTTGTGTGGTGGGCAGCGTGTTGTTTCGTTGATATTTATTAGTGTGAAAACTTTATGAACATATAATTGAATCCGTACACTAAACTTATATTTATCATGAACATAAACATAAACATTCACACGGGTAGCTCAGTGGGCCGATCAGAAAAATTGGCCTAGGGCGTCAAAAATCTTAAATCCGGCACTGGGTTAAGGTTCCAACATTCGGTACAAGGACTCACTGGGTGACATATCTTTGGCAATTTGAAGCCGCTGTATGCGCAAATCGTTAGAGAGAGGAAAAGAACGCAATTTGTAAATTGTTTTGTATTAAAAACCATTAACTCAATACAAACTTTATAATTTTAGATCACTTTTGAATTATTATTATCAAAAAAGGTTTTTCATGCTATAAATACGTTTGACCAATGGGTGAAAGAAAACCAAAAATTTCAAGCAAAAAAATTCAAAATAGGTACAATAAAATAGAACTGTAAATTTGTAGAGACAATTAATTACATGCCTGTAAGCCATAAATAAACGACAAATGAAACAAACGGGGCACCAGCAGCTAATGTAAGCAGATGAAAAACTTAGAATTGTATGAAAGAAACAAATATGTCTTGCAAGCAAAAATTGACTTTAATAATATCTGCACATTAAATTTAAAACGTAGTTTCAGTTTCTAAAATCATTTTTATTTCTTCTTCTGCACCGCACATTTTGTTAACAAATTTGTAGTACGTTTCTCTACTCACTGTAAAAAATATGTGTTTCTACAAATACACTACATATTCATGAGTATCGCGGTGACGAAATTTATTCATAAAATTAAATTCATCTATACAGTCACCCTAATTTGTATCAAACAGTAAGCTAAATACCAAAGTTTAACATCAAACGTGCAAATATATGGTAAAAAATTAAAATCAAAGTACTCTGTGCTGAAACGGTAATTGTAGATGAAACTTGTATAAGTTGTGATTTATTCAGTTAATATTTACTATATAAATAACTATTTTTCATTAATTATCAAATGTCAAAACAATGAAATTATTGAAAGTAGAAAACTCCTTATTACAAACCAAGCTTATAGGAATGAGGGGCAAGAGTCCGCACTTAAAATACAATAACACATTCTCAGCTACTAAACCAATATAAAGTTTATTAAAAAATACTGGCTTATTTGTTACACTATATACTAATAAATGTAACGAGTACACAACAATTTTGACTACAGTATTTGGTAAAAAAAAATTAAAAAACAAAAGCATGTAAAATAGGAAAGTTGCCCCAACCTTGGGGCAAGAGTCCGGTCTGTGTAGGGTAAGAGTCCTATTGACACTTATCACACAAGAAATGGCCCAATCCATTGTAATTCGTGCACTGCTCTTCCCACCACGCACTACACTGACGGCACATGATCCAGTCTGTAGGGGGGGATTCGTAAAGGTGCCCACAACCTCCACAATAATAATCAACTTTCCCGGAACACGATATTCCTGTTCTTTCTTTGAAATCAGCGGGACTCCCCAGCACACACTTCTGGAACGCTTAACAACAATTGTAGGGCTAATGCAAGTTTTATTTAATTGTAATGTGAAGTTTGTTTATGTGAGGTAAGATTTCGCACAGGAGACCAAGAGAACTCTTGCCCCCGGAAACGTGCCCCACTGTGTTCTATACTTTTTGCTGACTTATTATGATTCAATTAAATAAGATTGACCACTAACTTTAAGTTGATATGCAACCTCAGACTTACCTTTTAATAATGTACTGTCTAAAACAAATAATAAGAAAGTATATATTTGTATAAATCCTCTTAAATTACACTGAAAAATAACTTCAACTTCCACAAAATTAAACAACGTTACTGTTCACTCACCGTAATGGCACCTAGACTCCTTGTTTGCCGTGTCCAGCCAGCAGAATGCATTTCTTCAACAGCCCAGACACCAACTCACGACATCTATTAAGAAAACTAGTAACTACGACGAATCTTGCCCCGTGCGGACTCCTGCCCCACATTACCCTACACTTTTGTGTTTCATTATAGTAACCAGCACGTTACAAAACCAATTAATCTGGTTACAATAATTGGTTTGCTGTAGTCTTTTAACAAAAGTGTTTGACCATTTTAGCTTTAACTGACTAACAGCTAACTTTCCCCTTCATTTCCTTTTTGTGTAGGTTTATCAATTTTAAATATTACCAAAGAATGAATGATCCTATTTAAAAAGAATCTATTACACAACGATATATCTGAACAAACCGTGGACCTAATTCCTCCTTATACTATATTGTCACGACGGTCTAACTGATCCTCGTATGGTGCAGTGGAAAACAAAATACAAGACACTAATCACCAGCTTTAATTATCAAAACAAAACAGATTGTAATCAACAAGGCAGTCTCTTACAATAAATCAAATAAAAATTGTTCACACGCAATAAAATGTCAACTAAGTATAAAACACAGTTGTACTAAAATTGTCCCGCACGATTATAAAACACACAACACTTCGCCGCAATAATTACTTTTCACTAATAACCACTTGAACGCACAGACTAATCGCCCGACAATAACTCGCAACTCAAACTGAACTCAATGTCGCTGAGTACTTGTATTTATACCCCGCCAAAAATCCAGAAACATCCGTACTATGCATTAACAATAAAGGAAAACTTTATAGAGCGTAATTCATTGCGGCCTTGACACCGTGCGCGCGGCTTCTGCTACAGTCTATCTAACGCGTTGAGAATCACGTACGCACACATTACAGCCGGATTCCACTGAAACATTCGATAAACTTGTAGAACGTTCCGTATTACGTAACACTTTTTCCGCATTAATTAATATTTTATTAAGTGAATACATTGCTTTTAATGTAGATTAATATTTTAATGAAATAAATTCATATGTGTAACAACAATATGTGTAATACTTTTCTTAATAACACTCATTTGCTAAACACGGTAAACGACAGAAAACTGTTGGAGAATTTGTACTATGTACGTAAGCCGTGAGGCACATTTATTGCTTGTTCTGTTTTTGTATAAGTTGGTTAAGCAAACACACCGTCAAACTTAAACTCACTGTCTTTCACGTTGTTGTTTAGAACTATAAGCTAGTGTTTGTTTTATAACTTTGAACACAGCTCCTACGAAATACAAAAAACAAATTACGAAATACAAACAATACTGTTAAATTGGTAGTACATACTTAGTAAATAAACTACCCCTTCCCGTTAACCGATCTTCACCAAAAACAATAGGTCTTGAGTACTCTACAAATCAGGACTGTGTGCAAACAATTATTTGATTTTGTTTGAATTTGCGGCTCTTATCGTTTGCCATAGAAAATACCCTTATAAAACATAAAACGTTGCTGGTAAACTACCCCTTTCCCTTAACCGAATTTCACCAAAAACAATAGGTCTTGAGAACTCTATAATTCAGGGCTGTATGCGAAACATTATTTGATTCTGTTTGAATTTGCGGCTGTTATCGTTTGGCATAAAACAAAAATTACCCTTGATAAAAAAAACCGTTGCAGGTAAACTACCCCTTTCCCTCAACCGAAATTTAATTTTAATTTTAATTTATAATTTGATTTAATTTTATAACCTGATGATGGGACTGTGTTCCTGAAACGCGTTGTTACGCAAAAAATTAAGTTGCAAGAAAGGAATTAGATAAAGGTAAATACCAATCTATATAATTTCTTAAATTACGCAACTTGGAGGCCGTACCAAAAATGAAAGAATTCTTCTTTTAAAAGCATGCAAACAGGAAACTGTTATATCTATTGTTTAGGCGATTAACAAGGAACACGATACTGCTAACTACTGTTGAACTGAATTTATATGTTAATTTAAAAAATTAGATTTATATGAATATCAAGTTAATTTAAGTTAGTAGTTCAAAACACGTCCGAAAGAAGACACTCAAAGTAATAAAAAACCTTTTACTACTCTCATTAATTTACTTTCCATGCAATACAAGTAATACTAATTAACATATTTTTACAGAGAGTACATACAGTTATTTAAAACTTTAGCAAACACCACTTTAATAAGTAAGTGATGAACATGATTAAAACGGTAATTTGTTTTTATATAAACGTTTTTATAATAAAAATATATTGAAAACCTGAGCTTGAAATTAATAGGCAAGAGACTTTAGGTAGTAAATGAAGAAGGAACAAAATCATCTTTAATGGTTTCCGTGATACTGGGAGATTTTTAAACTCATATCTCACATAGTATCTGCCTATCACAGTGTGATGGACAGACTGATAGGCATACCGGTATCAACAAAACACTTCATTTTAGAACAAAATGATCTTAATCAAGCAGCTCAAACTACCATTTGTAATCAGAAAGAAGTCTGAGAATTGGACTTCAAAGAAAGGGCAGGCCAGTCGCATCCAAACGGCTGAAATGAGATTCCTCAGGCACGTGGCAGGGTAGGTATACTCTCCATGATCATAGAAGAAACTCATATGTACGGCAGGAACTGAATATTATGAGTATAGTCGACAGGATCGCCCAGTATCGGTAGAATTGGTGGGAACATCTTTGCCGGATGGATGACTGCCGTATCCCCAAACGATTATGGAGCTATAACCCGAGGGGACGGAGAAGTGTGGGACGTCCGAGGAAACGCTGGAGTGACCAGCTCTAATCTTTGCCTATTTGAGACCGGAACAAACCATCCTTTGTTTAATCCTTAAAGAAGATGATGATGAATATTTAGTAATTACCAAAATTATTTATATTTTTAATATTCCATTCATTATGTTGAAGTTATTTATGTGTTTGTAGGCTGTTTAAGGTTTCTAAGCGACGCCCGGACATATGTACCAAAAACTCAAAAGCAAAATGGTATTTTTTCAACAGTGGAGAATATCTCGAAGCTTCTGAGCCTGCAATAAATCAAATCAACAACTACTTTGCAGAGAATGTACGTTGCCTATCAGCAATAGGCTACAGCGGTAATTAATTTGCCCGTGTTTCCACTACACGGGAAATTCTTCGCAGTAATAATTGTTAGTAAAGTTCACTCGCATTGTCTGGAACGGTTCACACCACAAACGCCACCATCCCACCTTGGAAACTGTAGCGCCAATATACCTACGTTGTTAATTAATAGCAAAGCAACAAGTTCGTCGTAGTTATTGCTTATCGATAATAACTTACAACTTTTAAATTGGGCCAATATTCGTTAACCAATCACATAATAGTCTCATAAATGTTTTACTACATTTATGCATGTAATACTGTCAATGTGTTAAGCCACATACATAAAATTATTAACTAAACTTCAAGTAATACTCATCAAAGACACGTTTCATTCGTCCGCGTGTAAAGCTACAGCTTTACAGTTTCTCAAAGTCACCCTTTGGTGGGAAGCGTATTTCTTATCACTTTCCAGTTACGATATATATATTTTACACAAACACTTTTGTATTACAAATGGTTATCTCATGTGGATATTAATCTCTTCACAAACAGACTATATTCTCTGTTTAGTACCTTCATTTATTAACACGTATCTTCAGTAATCGTTACACAGAAGTGTACACCTATTCATCAACGGCAAATTCCATTTATCTCTACGTGAAAATCTACAGTTATTCAAATATAACCTTTTGGTGGCATACTTCTCAGTGTTATTTCTGGCACCAAATAAATACTTATTAAGTGCAAATAGGGCTAATAAATCACTGTGTTGGTTAGTACACGTGTCTGTGTGTTCGGAGTATTTGAAAAACTCTATATAAATTACACTCAAAAATGTTTTTCCAGACTCGCAACTAACTGACAAGCAGGCTCAAAGGCTTTGTAAAGACGATTACAAATGTATCTACAGTGGCAAACTTTTATTTGTGTTTTTAGATGGAAAGTATGGAAAACATATTGAACATATCAGTACTCTATACAGGGGGAATAACGCACTCCTACTTATGTTGCTTTTACAGATGCGTTGTTGTGAAAGCCTGCTGTCTCCCTGCAGCCAGCCAGCATAATGTGTTTTAATGATACTGCACATATGATGCATAACAAAATTGCAATTCAGTGACGTTTCTGCTAAATAAGACGACACTTTTAAATTTATTTAATTATTATATGCAGCATCTGCATAGGTTTCTACCAAAGTTCGAAAAAATTACATTACTGTAATTATTATATGCAACGCTTGCGTTATTTAACTCTAAAAATAAGAGAGACTATATATATTTTTGTTGTTATTAATATATTACTTAGATTTACTCTAATATTACTCTGATAAATTACTTAGATTACTATCGAAGCAAATGTAATTTACATATTAAAATATATTCTTGTAAAAAGTTATATTATTAATAATAATATAAAATATATAACAAGAAAAATTTGAGCAATTACGAATAGACTGTATATAATAATTTGTAAAGACTATGTGTATAATAATATAAAATTACTCTTTCACTGATACCGTTACGAGTCGGCATGAGGGCAAGTGTCTTCACCAATTATCTGACATCAGCGCACTACTTGAGTATTTTATGGTGTCCGGCAACCTTACACTTAAAAATATTTTTCTAGACTCGGAAAAGGGATACGTGACACGCGCAGAACCCTGTTTTTGTCACTGTAACGCCACATCTCACTGAGCGCGTAAGTGTTCATACGTTTTTAAAAACATCTGTAATGAAACATTTACCGTATAGGCCTGTATTTCATTTAATTATTACTTTAAACACAAAAAACTTATCCTACGCTGCGAAAACTTCATCAACCTCTTAAGTCTAGTGTAAGCTGTTAAGGTAGTTTACCGTTTTTAAGAAAAGTTATTATAAACTTAAGGTTTAAATGGAAGAAGTTTATAAATAATAGAAGTGTATTAAATGGACGTCAAGAGATAAGGGCAAAACGAATTGAATATATCAGAAAAATAAAACAATTCAGGACACAAAACCGGCCAATACTAGTAAATATTTATTATTTACATGATGTAACAAATAACATTGTTCTTGTATTACAGATACATATTTGATAGAATTTCATGTAATACTGAGTAAAATTACAAATAGTAGTTAGTTGAATGACATCCGGAATGTGTAAAACCCGAGTTGTAATAATAAAATAGTTAAGGGCACCCGCTGTAGGAACAGTAAGACGGACGTTTTGGAAATGAAATATTACAACTGAGCACACATAGTCTCCTCCCTACTACCCTCACTTTTCGCGCAGCTATGAAGCGACCACCGTAAAGTGACGCGATTGTAGGTACAATTATTGACAGGTTTCTGGACATCACGAAACGGTGGCCACACCGACAGCAGAATAACGTCGACACGACGGGTCGGCTCCATTGTATGTAATAAGCTGCGGTTGATCAGTGCTAATTATGGCAGCCTGGCGTCAACGTCGACTCAAAACGGTAATCCCATCTTACTAATGGTACAGTCCGATTGGTGCACAGAAATAGAGAAATGCCATAGAGAAATACCGCGCAATTAAGTTCATGCTACGTCTCCTAGCTGTCATTTTTTGGTCAGCGCAGTACTAAATGTAAAACTAAATCTGATTTAAGTCGTAATGTTTTACAGTATTGTGTAAATTGTATGTTTCTAAATTATGATTGTTTGTTGACACCAGTAGGGAGTGAAACATGGTAAAAATAACTTTTAATAATTTTAGTGAACATCCCCTAATCTGTTTTAGTTATAGGTAATATATTACTTTGCTATATGTTGACTGCTGTAGGTATAAACAATTTATGTACCAATCTAATATCCAATTGTTGATTACTGTTTGTTTAATTAATTAAAATAACATTACATTTAGTAATTTAAATTGTAATACTGTATAAATTAAGTTCTCTCATACTATAATTTTCTCGTTTTCTTAAAGATAATTTGAAGATGTAAACAAACTATCATAAGTCTTCACATATAAAATGATACATACATACGCACGCACACACTCACGTACACCAACACGTTCACCCAAATATTTAATTGTTTCGTTATGTTTGATATTTCTATTATATTTCATGCACAGGTCCTGAAGATGACAATAAATATTGTCGAAACGTCGACGCAAAATAGCTAAAATTTGTATCATTGACCGATCCTCACTAACCATCCACTAAAAATTCATTGATTGACGGTCACTAAAAATTTAAGGATCTAAAACTAACACTAACAGAACACTTTTTCTGCTATTAAAAAAGTATTGTTACGACATTCCAGAACAATCTACGCGTTTCTCTAATGCTCCAGAGGAATCCGACTGTAATGTTCTGCGCGTACGTGATTTCAATACGATTTCGCAAGACTTTACTAGACATCGCCAGCCGCGCGCGCAGTGTCAATTACGTCCTAGTGTAGCGCGGATGCGTAGTACGTGGAATGTTCTGGTGTCTGAGCGGGGTATAAATACAAGGCTTAAAGTGCGGTTCGAAGTATTGTGGCGAAGTGTTATGTGATTTATAATTGTGCGAGACAATTGTAATACAACTGTGTTTTATATTAGTTGGCATTATTATTCCGTGTGTAAAACGTTTATCTGATTTGTTGTAAGTAGCTGTCTTGTTGATTACAAACTGTTTAATTGTAGTAATTAAAGCTGGTGATTAGTGACGTAATTGGTGTCTTGTATTTTGTTTTCCACTGTACCATACGACGATCAGTTAGACCGTTGTAACAGTGTGTATTCTATATCACTCGTTTACTGATAAAACCGGTAGTGTAAAATGTGTAGTGTGTTACGTGTCACAGCAGTATTAGTGAAACTACGAATCAATTTAAAGCCTGAAACAATGAATACATTTAGCTAGAGGAGGTATATAATAGTTTAAAAGCGTCAAAAGCTGTATATATTTTCTCTTTAGCACATCAAGTGGAGAGGCTGGGTTGAGTCACAGAACAATGGCAAAATGTGAACGGAAGTCAGTGAGTTAATAAATTCCACCCATTACTTTCTAAAGCCGACGTTATGCGAAATAACAATTTTTTAAACTCCTTGACTGGAAATACAGCTGTAACTGTGAAACCATTCAAGTGAAAATTGAACAAAGCTCTATTGTGTTCCGAAGAGCGCGGCAACACTCCGCAGGGCGGAATTACTTGTAGCAATATTTACAATTTTCTCATCTTTGACTATGTTTTCTCACAGACTGATCCGACCGCTCCATTTCTTTTAAAACAATAGGAACAAAGCACTTAAGGCGTTTTTGTTTACACTCAGAATAGCCTCAAATATACAGAAAAATCCCCTGTGTAAACTTACAAAAGAAATAGAATTTCGGAGAAAATACTATTTTTATATCCTTTAGTACTGAATGTTGTACAAATAACTGACATATGTATATTACATTTAATATTTATAAATAAATTTACTTCAAGATATACCTTTTTTCCTTGAAGTAAATTTATTTATAAATATTAAATGTATTATATACATCAAGAAACGGACTGTAGCAGAAAGTGATTGAATATATTATAACGGAACCAAATATTAACTATTTGGGGTTATATGTTTACCGCATGCTGAAACCATATTTAAATAAAAATTAACAGTTAAAACTCCATTTGAATGTAGCGCATTGAAAATAATGCTGTGTAAAGTAACGCACACGTGGTCGTTATGTAATCAGTTCGCTGTACAAGGAAGCGACCACACCCAAACTGTTAATTATTAATATCTCGGAAACTAATAAATAAAGGCGAAATCTAACATAGCCAAAATGTTTGCCGAGATATTAATAATGACGTGTGCAAATTTGATGCAATATAATTAACAAATGTAAGAGTTAATTAAAATAATTGAATAATTTCTGTTAAAATAGAGTTACAGTAATGAGATTTTAGTATGTTATAAAGATAATAATTTGTGACAGATTGTATATCTTAGATTTCACACAACTTGATTTGCAACCAAGTTATTGCAAAATTAATTAAGTACAGGATATCCTTAGCGGCAAAGTGGTTCCGCCGGATAATTATATATTAGATAATAATTCTATTCTCCGTCTGTGGGAACCAGACTTCATTCTCACGGACTAAGGGAATTCTAAATTTTATGTGGTAGGGAGAGTGTTTCGACCAATGAAATCATTTCATGCAGCCCCGGCCAGTGCGATGTTTTCTGGTGAAAAAATCACTCTTCTGTCAGTACTCACGAAGTTAAGACGTAGTCCTTCGATCGTCTAGTAGCCAAAGTGGTGAAGATCAACAAGAAGACTCTACATGGTCAACACACACGCAATTACGAACACACTAACTACAGATCATCTGTATATCTCGTAATTGCTACGTAAAGGCGAGAGACTCTTCAAGACATCAACCAAGCTTATTGTGTACTACCAGTTAGTCATAAGCACGCAAGAGATCCACCAGACTTCAAGACCAGACTTCAAGAATACAGCAGAGAGGCCGTCTAAATCATTGGTTAACAGCTGACGAGCAGAGCGACCGCCCGAACGAAGCACACACACACACACGCTGACGTGCAACGTGCAAATCGACGGAGAACAAGAAGCAGTTCCAGCAGACAACAGCAGACGTTAAAATATTCACAAACAGCAGGGAAGCAGAGTGTTGCCGAATTTTGAACTCCACGACCGAATCCAGCAGTTCTAAGCAGATTACTTTCTCTAACCAAGGACTCGAATCGACGAGGGACAAATCGGGACGACATCCTCTTCAGTAACAGGAAAGCAAAATCCACTTATTTATTTTTCAGATCAAATTTTCTATTTTTCAATTAAAACATTGTAATTCAAATAATTCAGGTGCCAAACAAAAAGCAAAGACTCTAGTAATTAAAAAGTAAATTCGTTGTGATAATCTGTATAGCAGTTTAAGGCTTTAGTAAGTTATAGTTAAGAAATAGAAGTAGTATAAAAGCGCTATACAAATCTTAACTGACAATCTAATCTTAGATCATACTGCAGTAGATCAGAAGTAGAATCACTAGAAATGAAATAACGTGAACTAGACTGTCACGTCTAATTTATTTTAACTAATTATGCAAATTAATTTTAGAGTTTTATATTTTGTTTCATGAACACGTAGATTCAAATTAATTAAATAAATTTAATTAAATTCAAATCAATTAATAAAGTCAAATTTAAATTGCAATTAACTCGCAAAGAACGAGTTCAGTTTCTTTCAACTATTAGACAATCGAAAAACATCGATTCATTGTATAGACTATAAGAAAATTCATAAGATTATAACCATTCTATTCTTGTGTGTTGTTGGTGTAATAAACAACGTTTTATTACCCCATATAACAGTGTTTTATTGTTGTACGATAAAGCCTACCAGTCTCACAAAACTCTCCCCCTTTAAAGTAACCCATTTTGTGTGTTGTTGTAATAATTTGAGATTACTAGCTTGCGAACTTCAAATCCAAAATCCACACGCCCTAGTCGGAAGAATCTGCAAGATCAGACAGCAGGTGGGTACTCACACACAACATTACATTACAATAACGCATAGTAGTGTAGTTATAATATATATATATATATATATTGTAGCATGACAGATAATCCACACAAATACATTACTCAATGATCATTAATAAAGCTCTAATATATGGAATATCCAGATGAGAATTAATTAAAATGCACTGTTTAATAATATATTCACAAGAAAGTTGAATAAAGAAAATTTCTGCAAATAATATAATATAATACAAATTTAAAAACCCAGAAGACTAAAAATAATAATAACAAAATTACCCAGGTAAGATAGAAGCAGGCAATTAATATACCCCGTCAAAGAAACCAGACCAGAACAATCAAAGCTACTGAAGACAGAAGAAAGAAGAATAATTAAAACTAGAGAAGAAAGAAGACTAATTGAAGCTACTACTACAGAAGAAGGAAGAAAGAAGAACAATCTAAGCTACTGAAGAAAGAAGAACAATTAAAACTCAAAGAAGACAGAAGAACAATCAAAGCTACTGAAGACAGAAGAAAGAAGAATAATTAAAACTAAAGAAGAAAGAAGACTAATTAAAGCTACTACTACAGAAGAAGGAAGAAAGAAGAACAATCTAAGCTACTGAAGAAAGAAGAACAATTAAAACTCAAAGAAGACAGAAGAACAATCAAAGCTACTGAAGACAGAAGAAAGAAGAATAATTAAAACTAAAGAAGAAAGAAGAATAATTAAAACTAGAGAAGAAAGAAGACTAATTAAAGCTACTACTACAGAAGAAGGAAGAAAGAAGAACAATCTAAGCTACTGAAGAAAGAAGAACAATTAAAACTCAAAGAAGACAGAAGAACAATCAAAGCTACTGAAGACAGAAGAAAGAAGAATAATTAAAACTAAAGAAGAAAGAAGACTAATTAAAACTACTACTACAGAAGAAGGAAGAGAGAAGAACTAATTAAAACTACTACTACTGAAGACAGAAGAAAGAAGAACAATCTAAGCTACTGAAGAAAGAAGAAAGAAGAACAATTAAAACTCAAAGAAGACAGAAGAACAGTCAAAGCTACTGAAGACAGAAGAAAGAAGAACAGTTAAAACTCAAAGAAGACAGAAGAACAGTCAAAGCTACTGAAGACAGAAGAAAGAAGAACAGTTAAAACTCAAAGAAGACAGAAGAACAATCAAAGCTACTGAAGACAGAAGAAAGAAGAACAGTTAAAACTCAAAGAAGACAGAAGAACAATCAAAGCTACTGAAGACAGAAGAAAGAAGAATAATTAAAACTCAAAGAAGACAGAAGAACAGTCAAAGCTACTGAAGACAGAAGAAAGAAGAACAGTTAAAACTCAAAAAAGACAGAAGAACAGTCAAAGCTACTGAAGACAGAAGAAAGAAGGACAGTTAAAACTCAAAGAAGACAGAAGAACAATCAAAGCTACTGAAGACAGAAGAAAGAAGAATAATTAAAACTCAAAGAAGACAGAAGAACAGTCAAAGCTACTGAAGACAGAAGAAAGAAGAACAGTTAAAACTCAAAGAAGACAGAAGAACAGTCAAAGCTACTGAAGACAGAAGAAAGAAGAACAGTTAAAACTCAAAGAAGACAGAAGAACAATCAAAGCTACTGAAGACAGAAGAAAGAAGAATAATTAAAACTCAAAGAAGACAGAAGAACAGTCAAAGCTACTGAAGACAGAAGAAAGAAGAACAGTTAAAACTCAAAGAAGACAGAAGAACAATCAAAGCTACTGAAGACAGAAGAAAGAAGAATAATTAAAACTAAAGAAGAAAGAAGACTAATTATAACTATTACTACAGAAGAAGGAAGAAAGAAGAACAATCAAAGGTACTGAAGACAGAAGAAAGAAGAATAATTAAAACTAGACAAGAAAGAAGACTAATTAAAGCTACTACTACAGAAGAAGGAAGAATAACCAAAATCAAAGAAGAAAGAAGAATAATTAAGACGACCCATATAAAACAAAAACCCCATAGGGAAAGAACCCCCCAAAAAACCCCAAAATCAATGAATGCCCAAAGAGAAAGTATAACACATTAAAAAACCATATCACTGTAAAACTGACAAAAAACTAAAAGTGTTAGCTGTAGTAAATATTAGTGCATTCAAAAAGTTATTGTGTAATGTGTATAAACAAATCTTCACAGTTCCCCCATGGTTGAATATTTCATATTAAAACACTAGAAAAAGACTAGTAAATATAGTAATAATTCACCATGGAAAAGTGTAAGTGATCAAATTATAACTAATAAACTTTAAGAAAGGTGCATGAGTAGCAGTACAAAGTAACAAACTTTAAGTTTTGTGAACAGTGCCTACTTTGATAATGAAGTAGTAATTTTACTAATAAAAAGCTACTAAAACTGTATGAACATTCCATAGAATGGAATATAACTTAGATAGCCAGGGTTATACTTTAAGAGGGGGCATAAATCTTATAAAATGGGGAATTACAGAACTAACTGTTTATGATGAAGTTGTAGAAGGTATTAACAATTATATATGGATCCAAATGTTGGGTTCCAATTAAATATAGCATTTAGATAAGTAAGGGTTAGTCATAAGAAATATTAGTATTATAATTGTTATTTTATTGTTCATGTTAATTTAGGAATGCATTATCTAAAATTAGATATCATTCCAATGTTGTAGAAGTACTTTTTATTATGTTATTAGGTGATATACCAAAACAATGTTATTAAGAACACCAGTTTTATATATCTGGGTGTTATATTTTAATTGTATAATCTATAATTACTGTTATGCCAGATCAGAGAACTAATTTTTAATCAAATATATCAGAGTCAGAAGTCAGAGGAGGAAATAAAATAATTACATTAGTAAAACATTCTGCAAATAGCCACAATTCAAATCTAGGCAATATAATAAAGTTAAAATGCAGAATAATTAATAAACCTAATCTTATAAACCAGTCAAACTGACAATATTTAGGCAAGATACACCCAACATATTAAATACTATGTAAATAAGGCTTTCTAAAGATATGGTCATTCTATGAGTAAAATTATTTATTTGTATAATGAAATACCATTTGAAACTGAAATAGGTTCACTAACTTTATCAGAAGGGGAGTCATATACAACTGAATTATATTAAAAAACCATCATTAGTATACTAAATTGCAATAAAATAAGTGAGAATTGATAATTATACAAATTTCAGATTTCATAGAACAATAATTATATTAGTTAAAATGGCTATTATTTACATAGAAGACAGGGAAGTATAATTTTAGGCCTACCTCCCAAAAAATTATAAGAAATATAATTTTCAGATAAAACTTTGTAATACTAACTTAATTACTATCAAAATAAGTAGAATAGAATAGTGAAAACGAATATGTATTTAATATTACAAACAGTTAACCAATAACAGAATTATTTTTTGAGCATAGTGTACTATTTTAAAACGTGTCGGAAGTTAAGGCGATGTGAAACAATGTCTGAAATATATTATATAGGCTAAGATTTTCATGAGACGAAGGAAATCCACACAGTTCATTATTATACATTGAAGAGAGCACTTGACAGGAATATTTGATAAAACCAAACTTAATGGCGGTTACGTATAACAAGAGTTCGGAATCAGTTTTGTGTAAAAATTAAATTTTTAACTATTCTAATCATTGTGAAGTGGTGAAGTTGCCATACGAACTACATAACACTAATAAACAGAACCACATATAACTATTTAAATGAAGTAACACTGGAATCACACCAAATACCAAGTGAATATTCGAGGTTAAACGGACACACATAAACACCAATTGATATACTTAATTAACAACATTTTAACACCAAGTGAATTAGTCCATCTTACTACAGTGACATTAAACTATACACCAGAAGATAATATACGATTGCGAAGAAGGTTTAACCGCAGAAGGGACATATTTATTCCATAAATACTTTGTCAGTGTTAGAAGGTGAACTCCGCGCATGCGCCAGGCGGCCATTTTGACCCAATCTCATCATCTCAACTAGACGACTGTTTGCTGAACTGGGGTGAATAAAAATTATATATAAACTTTTATTATTAATAATTACTATTATATTGTTTAATTTTAATACATTTTTAGAATTGTAAGTGTTATACTTTCTGACCCTGACCTTCTCTGGCTTTTTATATAATTAACCGTTCGAAGAACCTATTTTTGTAATACCAATTATTATTCATAGATCGACCGGCCCTGAGCGTGTCGATACGGCATTATAACATTGTTTTCAATTGAGCAAATTCCTTATTTTGTTGAATAAACGTTTGTTATCTAGTAAATTGAATTTGATTTCTCTAATAAAAGGACATAACCATTAATTAATAAAGAAAACTCGACAACCTTTAAAGGCAGTATATGCGAAATACTACATTTCAAGAGTAAGAAGAAGAGAGCCGTTCGCGCCTAATTTGAAGTTAACTGGATTGTCTTTTTAATAAATTTACAGAAGGGAAGATTATTACTAGAATACACACCATACCATCCTATTTATAATTACAATCAACAATCTCAATTTATTTCTAAATTTTAAGAATATAAACACATCGAAAACAATTTTTTCAGAATTTATTTTTTTTGTATAAATATAAATTTTAAATTTATATCACCTTTCAAATTGCTGCAACAGCAACATACACCTAGAATATTTGATAACAACATTATCCAGGAACATTACCAAATCGACGTCTCCCAGAGCGGAACGTCACTACTACACATACGCACCATAAAAATTATTGTGGGTAATATTATGCCAGAACACAATTACAATTACCATTATATATTACAAAATTGAAGACCAGTAGTGAGAGCCGAACGAAGATTAGAAGACATTAGCTACATTACTACATACAATAGTGAGAGTACAATTCTCATACATCAACTATTTATTTATTTTTATATTTAATATTTATCGTATTATTACAAAATTGGCGAGTCCAACTTGTGGGGCTCGATTACCGCAGAATACCAGAACAAGCAACACTTTATAAATTTAATTATAATTTGTAATAAACAAGTTATATTACAAAAATTGGCTTCCATCGCGGGGCTTGAAGAAACCAGGACTTCAAAATTATATTACAATATATATATGATTTTGTCTGCGGGTTTTACGGCCGGCTTCAATGATATGAGTATTTCGGCTTGCCGGCTGTAAGGCCGTGTGTTCCATCGTTGTTTTGCTATTAAGACAGACTAACAGGCCTATTAAGACAGACTAACAGGCCTATTAAGACAAACTAACAGGCCTATTAAGACAGACTAACAGGCCTATTAAGACAATATTTCAATGTCGTACGTTTCTTTATTTTGTTGAGAATTAATTTATATTTTTGTTATTATGGGTTGTGAGTGTTGTTACAAATATTACGATTGTCAAAGTAACCAAAAATTTTGCTACATATTGTTACGACATTACAGAAGAATCTACGTGTTTCTCGAAAGTTCCAGTGGAATCCGGCTGTAATGTGTGTGCGTACGTGATTCCCAACACGTTATCCAGACTGTGACTGAAGTCACGCGGCTGCGCGCACTGTGTCAAGGCCACAATGAAGTACGCTGTAATGTTTTCTTTTATTGCTGATGCGTAGAATGTGGAATGTTCTGGATTTTCGGCGGGGTATAAATAAAAGGCGATGTGCTCAGTTCAGTTTGAGTTGCGATATATCTCAGTGCGGTTTGAAGTATTTTGGCGAAAGAGTTATGTGTTTTATATTTGTGCGGGACAATTGTAATACAATAATTGTGTTTTATAGTAGTAGACATTTTTATTGCGTTTGAACAATTTTTATTTGATTTGTTGTAAGAGACCGTCTTGCTGATTACAAACTGTTTAATTGTAAGAGACTGTCTTGCTGATTACAAACTGTTTAATTGTGATAATTAAAGCCGGTGATTAGTGACGTAATTGGTGTCTTGCGTTTTGTTTTTCCACTGCACCATACGACGATCTGTTAGACAGTCGTAACAGTATATGGAAATGTGGCAAGATTTCTAATTTTGTTACAATACCTTTCAAAAATTAGGCTGTAAACACATTGGCACAATACAAATCAACATTGTAACTGTAGAATATAAATGAATATCTTTCTTTATGAAAATGGGTTATACATTAGCAGGGACAGCAAAACACCGCTAGGTTTGTGACGTCACGAGTCTCCGGATTCATTGTAGTTAGCAGCAGTTGGTCAGACCACTATATTGTGATTTATGAGTAACACTGGGAGCGTTACCCACTAACCCGTTGACTTACAAAGTTAGTAAATCATGTAGTCGTGTATCACAGGCAACCGCTTACTTTCAAAACGTTAGGAAAATAAAAATTTATATTATTTGCTCACGATATTGAAATAAAAAATTTAATTTTTTTATAAAAAATAATAATAATAAATTAATGGCAGCTAAAGTTTGGTAAAGGGTGTTGGTGGCTGCATAGACTACTGATGTCTATACAGTAACAAAACTCTGAGAAATGCCCACAAACGAGTCGGGGGTTCGAGAAATCGAATTCAGCTCTGCCAACAAATCCTACTCTCTTGTCCTCGTAGAGATACACATATCTCGCGTAGTTGCTAGGTACATTGCATACAATGGGTGTGTGCTATGTAGCAGAGGAGGGAGGACGAAGGGCGAGTCTCCGGCGCCCTACAAATATCTGGAGCATATCTATACCTTTATAGAAAATCCTAGTCCTGCAAGTCTGAAGGTTGAATCGACGTGCCAGCTACTCGTCTCGTAAAAAAACATAAAGTGTTAAAAGTTTCGACAAATCGCCTTGGAATAAGAATGGATGTAATATTTGGGAAGCATTATATCAGAAGATGGAACAAAAAAAAATGACATCAAAAATACGATACAACAGGATAAAAGGCTATTCGTTTGTTAAGATCGTTACTTTTTTTAAAGAAAATGAAACTTCAAAGTAAACTGACAATCTACACAACTATTGTGAAGCCCATTTTAACTTATATCTGCGAATGCTGACAACTTTCAGATAAACAGAAAAAGATGATAGGAACTGTGAAAATGGACTTCTTATGAAGAGCGTGTATTATTCCTAGAATGCAACATGTTAGAAAGGAAGATATAAGAAGGAAAACAGAGCGCGTATTTACAACAGCAGAAAGAATAGAATCCAGACAGTTGCTATGGTATGGTCACGTAATGAGGATGGAAGAGAAGCAGTTACCAAAGAAAGCATTATTGACTTACGCACCACAAAACAGGAGAAGAGAAGGAACACTGACAACACAATAGAGAACAGGAATTAGGAAAAGCATGAGAGTTTGAGCTATTGAAGATGACGACTGGAAGGATAAGGAGAAATGACGATCGAAATGCGGGATGCGGCCCAAACTGTAGGACCCCCGTTAATAAAAAAAAAGGAAAATAAAATTTGTATTATTTTCTCACAATAATTAAATTAAAATTGGTTATGAAATTTATCCGATTTCGTTGTAGTACTGGTTTTAATGTTATCAATCTTGACAAAACTTGTAGCGTGACAGATGTATGCATAATATTGAATGGCAATTGATCATTAGAATAATAAAGTTATAACATTTAAATTTGGAAGAAAGCATTAAGTTTAATATAAATAGATTAATTCATAGCAACTGTGGAAAGAAATCATTATTATTTAACAAAAATACACGTTCAAATAAAAGGAGTTACTAGCGATGAGTCATCCAAAACCAGTCTCATAACCAAAGGTTTTCAAATTATAACCCAGGAAGGTAAGAAAGTAAGTAACCAAGCAGTACAGAATATGACCAAACCCACAACGAGGGAGAATAAATAGAATAGAAACCCTAAAATAAGCCAAGATCAACCAATACAGGTTGTGTATTTCTAAAATAAAGCAGATGGAGAAGAGCCCAAGAAACCTGATGGCATCAAGAAGAAGATGGAGAAGATACCAGTCCCAGAAGGCAGGAGAAAAGAAGACTGATGAAAGAAGAAGAAGGCAGCATCCTGAAGAAGATGTCATGCTCTTATAAAAGACACCCAAATCCCTATATCCCCAAAATAAATATTTAAAAATAAAAGTATAACGAAATGAAAACCACATGTATACAAATTTAAGAGAGAGAAGTGTATAAAGTAAAAGTTGCCTGTGAACTAAGATGAACCAATAATATAGTACCCATGGAACAAATCTACATTACAAAACACTAACCATTTTATTGTGTTAAAAAGACTATACGACCATTTAGCAATAACATAATATAAAAGTGCAAGTGAACCAGTGATAGTTTTGGGTATTATAAAAAATGAACCTTGTGTTTCATTCTTGGCAATCACAAACATTGAATGCAATGAAATATACAATTTCCAATGACTTGAAATGTGTACTGTGAGAATATGTTACTTATAAAACATAAATCTGTTTAAAATAACATTTTGTTTTATATGAAAAAAGAAAAACAGATTTCATAATACTTTTTGAACAATTTATGCTATTTATTTATTTATGAGAGGGTACCATTCCCCAAAGACAATGTGTAAAAGACGGTATAAAAACTGTAGAATCCCACTTATAATAATAATAGTTAGCAACAAGAATATAGATATAAGGTTTTTATGTATATAGTATAAGAATGTTTAAAAATGTGTTAGATATAAGGCCATTTGTTTGGGTCTGATACAACTAACATCAGAACTATAAAAATAATTACTACTTGTAAATAGTAGGAAGTAATTAAGACTTGAGTTAGTAAAAAAACCTTTTTTGTGAACCGTATTTCCATGTTAGAAATAAGGATTTTGTTGTAAAATGTCTGAAGGTTGAAGACAACCATTTATTTAAAAAATATTCTTTATTTGTTTAACTGTTATTGGTATTGTAACCAATACTCATTGTTATTGTGTAATTTGGAAAAATGTTTAGTTTATAAGACTATATTTAAAAGTCAGAGAGGGTATCACACATCATATATTGTTTGTAAAATATTTTGTAAGAAAAAATTGTTAAAAAATCATAGGCCAGAGAAAGAAAACTAAACTTCATTAAAACAGAGAAATTACTCATTTAAATGCAAATAAACAAAAGGGATTTAGACAAAATAAACTTGAGATCAAGCCATATAATTGGACATACCATTTAGAAAGATTTTAGTAAATTATATTCAGAATTATAAATAAAAATGAAAATGACTAAACTCAGAAATTTAGACATGGGAGTCATATATTCCAGAATAATGTTTCAGAATACAACTAATTCAGTTAATTACAAGAGAATAAGGGAATATAAACCTTTTTAATACAATATAAGATTATTAATATTAAATATAACTGATAAAATTGCTGAATTTTTATAATGACAGGAAGTATGTTTTGACTTTTCAGAGAATACCCAAAATGAAAGTAAAATTACTAATTTTGGACAGAAAACACTATAAAACGGCATTATTTAATCTGAAAATAAGCCGAATGAACTGAAAGATTAATTTAAATAGCATCTAGTGAATAAAATTGATAAATAACCAAAGTTTAAGCAATCATATAGTGAATTATTATATATGCACAGGATATGAAAATATATTTGAACAATGTTAAGAATAATATTATATTGGCTAAGAGTTTAATTGAAACTGAAGGAAATAAGATAGTTGATTATTGGTATTTGAACGGTTAACATGACGAGCGTTTGGTGTCGAATCTAATCTAACTTACAACGGTAAAGTTGAGCGGTGAATAGTACGTTTTTGTGAAATCGCGAGTGACTTATAAAATACTTCTAGAACTCTCACATTATAACAGAAACAATCAAGAAACACTAAATAACACTGAACAATACATATCTACTCCGAAAAACACCACAAAACACCAGAAAACTGTATAATACAATAACCGTATTAGTGTCGGAATAGGGAAAAGTGTTTGAACTTATATTTACACAGAGACACAAAATACAACCCAGAAACATTACACAAGGTACTACACAACATTTAACAAGAGATTTGCAGACACCAGAACAGGAATACTGCCAGAAAATACATTAATCGGAACGTAGCAGAATCGAGCGATATTTGGACCAGCTTGACGGCAGCCATCTTACTTTGACAATTTCAATGCCTTCAGTGTTCACATCAGCTGTTGGTGAAAACAATTATATTATTTTCTATTCAATGTCTGTATTTAGTAATAATTATTAATTTGTTGTAACGTTATACTTTTTAAATATTAGCCCGATTTCTCCGACTTTGATAATAATTGGCTGTTTAAAGAACCCTGTATGAATTTTATATAATATACTTTGTAACTTTTTCGATATCCTGAGAGTCGATATTAATCGATAAGAGTCAATATTGCTATTAACTAATAAAACATTAATACTTTTCAACACTAAATAATTCTTTATTTCATAAATATTTCTAATTACCACTAATATAATTCTAATTAATAATCTACCTGGACTTTACCACCTATAAGTGAAGATAACCTAAAAAATAAAAAGGTAAACAAGTATCGATTGGTTTGAAGACAATCTTATGAGTGGTGATAGTTTATTTAAAATATACCAAAACTTCAATAAAATTTTTCAGAAGAGCATTACACTTTTTAAAACTTCACAGCCCTATATTAATTAATTGATTATAATTAATTAATTAATAAAATTATAATTTTTTTTAAATAATAATTTTTTTTTTTAACCACATATTTTTTTTTTTTTTTTTTTTAAACAACAATTTTTGTTTTGAAACTTTTGGTGGAGCTGAACATATATTTCTTCATCAACATTACGCTACTCGACCGGTCTTGCTACCATTGGGACTCGACCAGCTGGGAAACTTAAGGAAGTGTTTCAGGCCAGTAAGACGTCGAGAGCCACACCAATTAAACACCAATTTAAGAATACACAGACTCAATTAATTCTATTATTTATTACAAATTGGCTAGCACAAACAGTGGGGTTTGATCACATCAGAGTCTCACATCATCACCACTTCTATTTTATAATTTATTACACACTATACATTAAAGAAGGCAGATGATTTGTAATTTACGTTAGTGTAGATTATGTCCTCAAGAGTACATTTTTCAGTTTATTGTAACTGAAAGCATATTAAATTTAAACCAAAAGTCATTGTGTTAGTGTAGTCTTAGTTCCACTTCTTTAAATGGTAACTTAATGACCGCAATATGTATGTCTATTCTCCCTCATTATTGTATTCTCAAGGGGATTCTTCAGGTCGTTTTCTAAGCCCAAAATGTATAAAACTTCATGTTGTATTCGTCTTGCCATGATTGAACATTACAATAACGTTGGTACATCAGTAAATTTATTTTGACCAAAAGTAGTGTACCAAAATGTAATTTATTTTATATTTAATACCTAGCGTTTTATAAGTTATTAAGGTTTCAGGAAATATCTTACATTAAATTAATGTAACAATACTAGTTATTTAAACTATTCTCATTTTTGTTTCCATCTAACTCTGTCATAATATATAAAGTAAAAAAATGAATATTTCTACACTAAAAAACCACTACAAGCAGCTACATTACAACTACACTTGTTATTAAATTAAAATAGTAGTTTTTGCTTAGAAATGTAAATAATAAACATCAAAAATACAATAAACATATTGCGTATATTTGACTAAGACTTGGATGCTTCACCGTAAAATCTTTACAGTCGTTAAAGTATTTTTTTTGCGTATTTCATGATAAAATTATAAGCTATTTTCTATTTGAAGTTTTACTTGTACATTGAATGTACGGAAATATAAATATACAATTTCTGTTAATATTCTGAGAGTAAGCGAAAGCACCTGTGTTTGAAAAATGTAGTCATTCAATTGCAATGTGAGAAAAACACACTTCAAAGCAATAACAAATAAATATTACTACAAGTATTTTTTGCCGTCCGATAAACTGCTGCTAAACACAGAATTAGATCTGAAATAAAATAGATTGATTTCTTTTCCAATTTGTACGTGAGTGATCTTGCAAGAAAATATACTGACAAACAAAGGAATTTTTAATAAATATTTAAATTTACGTTTGCTGTAAAATACGTTATCTAGATATTAAATCTCCAAATCTCCATTCATAATTTATAATCTTCACTTTCTCACTCTTTTCTTTTATCTGTAAAAAGTATAAACTTATGCTCTTCAAAATCTTAAGACGCATTAAGGAAGCGAAATTTTTCGTTTATTAACATATAAAATTTATCAAAATATTTTTGTTATTTTAGACGCTAGGAATATAATCTGAATACAATTTATACGTTTTAAGGTGTTTGGCTAGATTATATAATCATGTATAAGCAACAGTAACATTGGTAATATAGAAGTATATTTCCATTTAACGAGAACGCTGTAAACTCAGTCGTCTCCTTTATTGTAATCCGTAGTGAGCTTAACATTTTGTGCTGTACTGTACATTGCTGTACATATTAGTTGCATACGATGACGCTTAAAATTCACAACTACCCAATCAATATTTTTGTCTAAAACGTTTCCATGAAAAAGTCAATTTGTAATATATAAATTTGTCCGTCAGCGAACAGCAGTAAATTTGTTCGCATAAATACATTTGAAATACTTTTCAACGAAATAAATTTCATTTTCTACCTACAATATACAACTATCTATGTAAAAGCATCAAAACATAAATGTCAATTTATTTTAAAAAAATAATACAGGTCTCAATATAGGTTTTATGTATAGAATATACGTTGCAATAAAACAAATTGCTGGGAAAGACATTTTAGAAATGACTAGACGCTATTATACACTTTATGACATTATAGACATGTTTAAAAATTGATTCTGTTAAAATTTTGTAAAGTAGCTGTAAGTTTTAAAATAAGAGATGGGTAATTATGTGTTATATGTCAAAATTCCCATAAACGTATTCTCTGCTATGTCAAGTGCAAGTTTTGTTAGTGAGTGCGCGTGTAGGCGTGTTATTCGTGCTTATCTGAATAACTCCTCTAATAATTAACGTATCGAAATGAAACTTAGACAGCGTATGCGTCATAAATATAGCTACCTTTTCATATGTCATAAACTCAGAACATGTAATTTTAATGTATGCTTTTTAACTGAATTCCCTTTTCTATAGAAGCCTTATCTGCAGAAAAAAGTCATAAAACTTTTAGATAAAGTCTATACAAGATTTTGAAGACTCTGGCATTGTCGTACACGAATCTGTGCTATCGAGGTGACATGTTCTGACCTTTAACCAATCAGGACCTTCAATTTTCATTTGGGATGTGCGGTGGAAAAGAAAACTTCGGTCAGTCTTCGTCCACAGCTCGTCCTATACAGACGTTCTCTTTCTGCGAGATCTTCGCGACAGTACACGTTTGCACTATAAGTGACGACCGTCCTAGAATTTAGCTACGAGTTACCCGTAGGCTAAAACAAGGGTTATTAGATGTAGAACCAATTATTTGAAGATGTATTAGTTCTAATTCGCGGTAGTCAAGATTTTTCCGCTTAGGGGCAATTGTACTAAATGAGAGTACAACTATATGAACGCGTGAACACTTTAAGATAGCTGGAAGGTGTAAGCTCAATACACCGCAATATAATAATAACCAGTAACCCACTTATCGAACCTGAGATTGTAAATATAAGAACTATATCAATCAGATAAACGGCGTGCGTGTGTGATTCGCGTCGGATATATGTGTACTCAGAAAATCTTAGCAAATACGAGGACCCTGGTTAGCTTCGGTAACCTGAATAGCTGTTCTAGTGTGCAGAGCTAATCAAAGCTAGAGTTCAGTTATAGGGGTAATGTACATATGCCTGACAGTTATGTAAAACGCACACATATGTGATAACAATCATTAAGTTTTTGTCAACCTTAAACCAAAATGTGTTAAGCGAAAAGAAGTATAAGAAACGAAATGGCAGTTATAATGTTTAAGATTTTTTTGCAATAATGTATATTGTACTTTTTGTAGTGTAATTAATTAAAATTTTTAATATATTTAAAATTTATATTTAATTTACCTCAAGATGTTATTTTTACCTTATTTGGACACGTTTTGTGACCCTTAGTTTTCCCATCACCAGCCTTCGTAATTTTGAATTTTGTGGAGTACCTGTGTGCTGGTTGGCTGTTGTTATGGCTTCTCGTTGGTTTTTTATTTTTTAAATTGTTATTATTGTGTGTGGTTGTGGTGTATATATTAGTATTTTGTGTATTTTCGATGTTGAGTGTTTTGAAAATTGTGTCATGTTTTGTGTTGATTTGTATTTGTTCAGGTATTAGTTTGTTTTGTGTTTGTGTACACCAAATGTTCATTATGGTGCCTTTGTGTGGTATGTGTTTTATAAGTGTTATGTTGGTTATGTCTGGGAATTCATGTCCAGTGTTTATTGCATGTTGGCCAAATTAGATTCATATATTTCTGTTTTCTGTATGCGTTTAGATGTTCAAAATAACTTTTTTTAGTTGTTTTATTGTTTGTTCTATGTAACATTTATTGCAATCTTGGCACTCAATTTTGTGTATACCATTGGTTGTTGTATTACCTTTGTTGTGTGGGTTATTTAGTTTTTGTAAAGTATTTTTATTAGTTTTGTATGCTATTTTAATGACTGTCTTTTTAAATAGTTTTGTTAGTTTTGTCTTTATTTTACTATTTATGTATGTGATTGTGGCCCATTTTTAATTGTTGTTATTATTTATGTGTTGTTCATTTTGATTGATTCTTAATTGTTCAGTTTTTATTTTATATTTAATTTTATTTTCTATTTTGTTTACAGTGTTTTTGTTGTATCAATTTTCATAAGCAATTTGGTGTATTGTATTTCTTCCTTTGTCTGTTTCCGGTTTGTTTTGTACATTCTGTTAAATAGTGAATAGAATGCTGACATTTTATGTTGTGGTGCGTGGTCAGAATGGTTAGGTATAATGTTGTTAGTGGAAGTTAGTTTTCTGTATATTGTAGATGGTTATTGTTTCTTGTGATGGTTATGTCTAAATAGTTGATTTTGTTATGTCTTTCTTTTTCTTCTCTGAATTGTATTTTTTGATGTATGTTATTGATTTGTTTTAATATATTATCTGCATTTATCTGCATCCAACTACGTGTTCGGAGCGAGTCAATCAGCGATCCCGGTTAGTGCATAAAACCCGGGCCGGCAGTCCGCGCCAGCGATGGACGTCGCTGGGCCGACAGCCGACTCTACAACCGATGCCGAAAGAAGAGGAGGACTGTAGTACGCCATGTGCAGCGGGCGCAGCCGTCGAACATCTCAGCGCGGCACTACCAACATCAGCTTTCTCGCCACCAGGTCCTTTTTAGGGCCACCAAAAACACTAGAGTGTACGATTGGCGCCATTTGTCATGCGGCAAGCCTTTTGTCCGGTGACAACATATAGCCCATCATCTACATATCTCATCAATATGCCATTTGGATCAAATGAATTTATAATATTTCTGTATTATTGCAAAAAGTGTTTGAATTAATTAAAATTATTTGTCTGTGTACGTGTTTATTTGTGTGCGACTGTTTGCGCGTGCGTAAAGCGTACAACACGTAGTCTACGTGTGTTTCTGCCTCTACGTCATGTTTGTCCTTATTCTGCCTCAGCGCCCACCACGCTTGTTTCTTTACTTTTCATTAGACACATCGTGTTTACCCCCTCGAGCCACGTGCATTGAGGCAAAGCTTGTTACACCCACTTGTATACAAAGCACAACAGCAGAATATGGAGAGAAAATGTTACCACCAGTATTGTTTTATACTGTTTGGACACTACACATTATTAGTTAACAATGTGTTTCATAAGAAATGTTCATTGTATTAAACATAGTATTTGCCTTTGTATGTTTTAACATAGACAGATTCGTTTTAACCCAATGTTAAGAATATGTAAATAAATGTTCGACTATAAACACATTTTTGATTATTCATCATGATTATCATCATCATCCTCAAGGTTTAAACCAAGAACGGTTTGTTTCGATCTCAAATAGGCAAATAATACAGCTGGTTATCCCAGCGCTTCCTCGGACCAATTTTATGATTGATCACTCTACAACTGACACTTTGCTGTTTGCGGGCGGTCAGGTTATTCTTTCGGACTCTGAAAACAGATTGCAGGTGGGTATACATTTGTTAAATGGAAACTGCAAAGATTCTGGGTTGCAGATATCCAGAATTAAACCAAGGTGATGGCTTTTTGTAAAACTGACCCCGTACGGGCAAAAAATTGTTATAGATGGTACTGTCCTGGGAACAAGTTAGCAGTTTTGAATACCTTGGCTCTACAGTGTGTTTTATAATGCTAGGAACGACGTGGTGCATAAGTGGCATAAGTTCAACCTTATGTGCGGGATCATCAGGCAAACCTTAAGTCAGCAAGTAAAGGAACACGCCAAAAGTCTACAAGGTGATGGCTCTTCCCCCACTTCTTTATGTGTCTGAGAAAGGCCAGGGCAGCCGCATCCAAGCGGCTGAAATGAGATGTCTCAGGCACGAGGCAGGGTATACTCTCCATGATCATAGAGGAAACACAGATTTGTTAATATTTTGACTATTAATATTTACGACTATAAATGTTTGAAAAATTACAAGATTTTAGTCAATATACATTATTTACCATTATCTGTAGCAGTGATCATATTCACTAATTAACCGCTACATTACATACAGTTTTTGTTTTGCTGTGGGGAAAAAAATGTTTTATGCTCCGTCAGAGAAAAACGTATGTGCCCTGGTGTGTGGGACTCTCACCTGCTAAGAACCTACATCTAATTCAGGCATTCATATCCATCCTAAAACTACTTAATGTGTTACTTCAGGATGAAGCCTATTGCACCCTTATCGGAATTACTCTAATTTTCCCCTATGTGCTTCTGCCCGTTGGGTGCAAGTTGGGCCTGCCTTTTCTTTGAGTAGGATTCACCGAACAAATTCAGAAATTAGGTGCCATTGCTCCTTGCCACGAAGCGTATTCTCAACCCGCGGGTTAACTCTCCGAGCTCCACCCCCATTGGCATTCTCTCTCTTGTGACTCTGCTGCCAATGGAAAAGCTGTGCAAGTAGTCATCTACACGGAGAGAGTCACGTATTAAGATGCCGTACTTTGCACCTTTCCCATTCTGTAGCGGTAGGTATTAAAGTTACCAAGACCACTGAGAAATGTGTCACGTGGTAGTTAGCCTCACCCTGTTGGCGGTCAATCCAAAACCTCAAATTCGGTATGACGCTTGCGGTCCACCTTCCTGTGTTCTCTCTATTTCATCAATTCTGGCAGTGCCGGGGGTAAGTTCCCTGGTTTCATGCTCTGCTGCATGCTCTTCCAATTTCATCTGTCCTTGTAAAGAAATACTTTCGCTCTACAGCCGAAAGGTCTATGGTAACCACTCCCGCTATCACCAGAACTACTGGCTCTGGCACTGTCCGATAAGGGGATGCTACTCTGACGGCCTTTCTCCTATGAACGGATGCCAGAAATTTTCTGTATTTCTTTGCCTTTAGTGTAAGCAGATTTTTAAGTATACAGAAGTAGAGAAGATGTGGTCAGAGGTATCTGAGATCTGGACAATGAGAATGACAGGAAGGATTTTCTGGAAGAATTTACTGATGAATGAGTAAGTCTGTTATTGTTTTTACATTGCTGAGTGTTGAATAACATTTAGCTTGTAGAATTATACAATTGTGTATAAATGTCTTTATTTAGTCTATTATTAACTGTAATTAGATATTTCATCTGGTGTCAGTTATTGTGTTTCCACTGTCCAACACGACGATCTGTGCGACAGTTGTAACTTTGTATATGCACACGCGCGCGCGCCCGTAAATATATAACATAAAACAGTAAAGACTGACAAGTATGACTATGCGAACTCGAGTTAACCAGACATTCCACATACCTTGTGTTCTGCTAAATTTTTAAAGATATATTATTACTGATTAAAATTTACTCGAATCGAAGAGTATAAAGAAAAATTTGTATTTAAATTTCGCGAAAACTCTCGCGAAAGAGACATCAGACAGTTATGATCGCCTATCATACCTAAGAGAAACTTCAATCAGGTCGAAAAGCCATTGATTCAGTGACTATTGAAATAGTACAAAAAGCCGAAAAATAAAACTGCAGTGCACTATGTGACAAATATTTTAACATAATCTTGATAAATGGGAAATCGTTTAATGTAGTATAACATTTGCGAATATTTTTAGGAGCATATTGCTACAGTATTAATTATATTATAAGTTATCTAAATAAAATCTGGCTTTAGATATTCTTTAAGTACTTTACAGCACTTGTTTTTTATAATCATATTGTAAACGACTAAAATGCTTACATTAGTTGAGCAACGACTGAGACTCTCAAAACATTTATGTACAAGATATAAGTGGTGAGAATTATATCATTAAAATTAATCCATTTTACATTATCAGATATAAAAAAAGCAATCTAATCCTAGGAGAAATAATTCAAGAGAATGGTTTAAAACCATCTGGTATAGAAGAAAGGATTCAGAAGATGGAAAGGGCATATGGTATAATTAAAAAGATATTTACAATAAAACGTGCGTAACTGAAAATGCGAAAATAAGGCATTACAGTACAGTAGTAAAGCCAGAATACCTATATGCAAGTGAATGTCTAGCATTGAGTTATAAATTAGACAAACTGGAAATATTGGAAAGACGAATTATTAGGAACATATTAGGCCCACGAAAACTTCAGAAGGTTGTAAATTAAGAAGTAATGATGAAATACATAAATGTATAGAAACTGTAACAGAAACAACGAGAAAAAGAAGACTATTATTTTTTTGGACATTTGTACAGAACGGAAGACAATCGGTTAACAAAGCAGATCTTCAAATATCTGTGGGGGAAGAAGTCAACGTCAAGTTGGGTTAAAGAAGTCCAAAAGGATTTAGTAAAAGATAATATACACGCAGAAGAAGCAACTGAAAGAGAAGGTTTTCGGGCAAAAGTGTTAAAAATGGAAGGAGTACAGGGTAGGAGAGAGGAAAAACGCAGGTCCAAAGTGGACTGAAGACAGGAAGAAGAGACACAGTTAAAAGATGAAAAAATATTGGAGAAAAAGAACAGAATAAAGAATAAAGAATTGAAATTGGCATGTGGTCCTTAGATGGCCGATACAAAAAAAAATATCTAAACATTACAAAAGACAGCATACTTATTTAATTAAATTTTTTACCTTGCCTATCTATACACGGTACATTTCAGGTTATATTGTACAAGTATTTCCATTACCGCAGTCACACACAAACACACATGCGCACGTATGCACCCACAAACATATACCATCCTCAATGATAATAGTTATTATTTTCATCTTGAGTTGCTTATTACCTTTATGTCACCTGAGACAATTGTAGATTTTTAGTCTTTCAATTACAACACGCGTCACTTATAAGTTTGTTTCATTAATCAAAATGGCTCTTTAATGGATCTTTAATCCATTAAACTCTACTGCTCTTCTCTGTTTCCTTGACAGTACAATTCTGTACAAAATTACTATAATCAGCAGTTCTACTTACAGTACTTGAAATCACAGACCCGTGTGAATTATACAAGTAATTTTCAATTCTCTCTCTCTCTTTCCTATGGCACTACAGCCCTTGTTGGGCCCTGGCCTTCTTCAATTTTTCCCCCCATTCTCTTCTGTCAGTAGCCATCCTCCTCTAGGAATGCACTTTCAGTATTTCTTTCGCATCTTCCACCGCGTCCTCCCATCTTCTCATCGGACTTCCCACTGGCCTTCTTTTTTCGTGGATTCTGGTATTCAATAGTTTTCGTGGTAATCTGTCTTCCCCCATCCTGGCTACATGAGCAGTTCACCTTAGACGCTGTAGTTTTATATATTGTGTTAGCGGTGGTTCTTCATATATATTTGATACAATTCAAAGTTATATCTTATTCTCCAGCCGTGTACGTCATTAACTGGTCCCAGGATTCTTCGTAATATTTTTCTTTCAAAGATATCGAGAGTGTTTCCTGCTTTGGAGTTCAGGATACACGTTCTGCAGCCGTAGGTTAGGATGGGAAAATAATAATTTTCAATTACAATTAAGAAAACAGAAGCTTATGAAAGTATTGGAAATATGCATACTACTGTGTGTGTAATTGTAATTAGTAAAATTATAATTTCCAATTTTAAGAAAAATTATTATTTTTGTACTGATAATTTTAACGACATAAAGGCCATCTGTAACCGTAGTTGAGAACATTTCGCTGTTGTATTAATTAGCACTTAGAGTAGTGTTACAATTTACGTTGTAGCGTAGCGCAACGGGGTGTGACGGCTGTTGCGGTGTAAACACTTTCCAGACCGCGACAACTTCACCCGTAATGACCTTTGTACCTTGTACTCGTGTTCTGGAAACCAATTGATTAGTGCTATATCGTTGATACACAACATTAATTCATTTCAACGTTCAACTAAATTACTGATACTAATCTTTCATTTTAAACACTTTATATTTGTATATTTTAAGCCGAAGACATATCCAGCGCAATAAACTAAATAATATTACGGTAACAAATTTGTTTAGTTTTACGAAAATTATTTAAATATGCTGTTTAAGATTTTACAGATAGAGGATATAACTTTACAACTGAGTCGGAACTCAGTTTTCTGAGGCCTGCTGGGTTAATTAAATTTAAAATCGAAAAAGTGTGTCAGAAACAACTCAAGGAAATTCAAAAACTAAGATTATGAATAAGAAACTTATTGACGTTATAATATTCTTAACGTGTGAAATCATGTAGTCAATATAAATGCTTCTAAGTGAAAACATATTGCAGCATGACAGATAATGCCAATAATTCTGAATGGTAGAATGATCATGAAAATAAAATAAAAACATTTTTAAATCCGAGAAAGCAAAATCTAGAATTAATTAAGAACCACCGTGAAGTACAATCATAAATTAAAGCAAAAGTTCAATTGAAACCAATGTTACAATGAGTGATGAATCATCAAAATAAATTTAAAAACTAAATATGAAAAAGGTAATACCCAGGTAGAATAGGAGTAGGTAAGGAAGAAACCCAGAACAAGACAACATCCACCATACAAGGTGATACATTTATAAGGAACAAGAAGAGTAGGTAAGGAAGAAACCCAGAACAAGACAACATCCACCATACAAGGTGATACATTTATAAGGAACAAGAAGAGTAGGTAAAGAAGAAACCCAGAACAAGACAACATCCACCATACAAGGTGATACATTTATAAGGAACAAGAAGAGTAGGTAAAGAAGAAACCCAGAACAAGACAACATCCACCATACAAGGTGATACATTTATAAGAAACAAGAAGAATAGAAAGAATCAATGAAGAAAACCAGAACAAGACAGCATCCACAAGAAGAAGGAGTGCTCTTATAAAAAACCCCAAACCCCAAAAGAAACTAATAAACATAATAATAAATAAAAGTATAACAAACTATCAAATGTAGAAACCACATGTAAAATAAATGTAAGCCAAAAAGTGTATATAGTAGAATTGAAAGTGAACCAATGTGAAATAATTATATAATGCCAAAAGACAAACCTTCATTATCTTCTATAAATACATTTCTTGATTTTAATGAAACCATAAAACTATTTAGAAATAAAATCCAAGAATAAAAAGGGGAAAGTGCAAGTTTTGGTGTTATAATAAATAAACCTTATGTGTTAATATTTCAGTTAACAAACTAAGTAAATTGTGAAATATTACAACTTTGAAGTGCTTATATTGTGTCCATGAATAATGTAAAATAAAGTATTATCATGACAGGTAATACATGTGTTTTTTAAATAACTCCCACTCTTAATTATACAACATTCAGTAGAATGAACCAAAATAAAACAAGAGCAGGCATATATAAAAAGTGTAAAAAGTGAAGTGACAAGGTATCATTACCCCAAAATCCAACAAAAAACAGATAAAAACTGATAATAGAACCTAGTGTAAGAAATAGAGTGTAAGATTATGGTAATTATGTTTTGTTTATGTAGAATAAGTTATTAGAGGTAATCAAGTTTTAAAAATGTCAGAATCAACTAACATTCTTTATTTATAATATATTTATTGTGTATTACAAAAATAGTTAAGTATAAAATGTCTGAATTTGAAAGACCAATGTTAATTTGAATTATGTGTTATGTACTTAGAGTATAAATTATATACATATTGTTCTTTTGTTAAAGTAAGAAAATGTTAATGAATGTCATAATAGCAAAGAAAGTCAGAGAGGGTATAAACCAACATGTATTATTTAAAAAACTTTGTATGTAAAAACTGTTAGAACTCTAGGCCAAATGTTAAAAACTAAACAGCCTCAAGATTGATGAAATAAGTACAGAAAACAGTTAAACTGAAGGAATTTATACAAGGTAAATCAGTCATAAAGTCATGTAATTGGAAATATAGTTAAGAAAGATTTTGTAAAAAGATAGCCAGAATTATTGTTAAAAATGCAAATGTAAAAACTCAAAATTCAGATAGGGGAGTCATATATTACTGTATAATATTTTAAAACATAACCAATTAATCTAATTACAAGAAATTAAGGGAAGATAAACCTTTTATTACAATCTGAGATTTAATACAATCATTAATATAACTTGTAAGATGGCAACATTTTTGGAAAAGGACAGGAAGTAATTTTTAAAACTTATAATTTTCAAAATGAGGTAAAAATACCATTTTAGATCAAAAACTTAATAAAACTACATTATTTGGTATCAAATTAAGCAGAATGAACTGAAGAAGAAGATTATGTATTTAGTAGTTAATAAATTCGAATAATAGCAAAAATATAATCAGTTATATAATGTAAAATTCTCACATGCACAGGATGCCAATAATTTAGAAACAATGGAGTGAATAATATTAATTTGGCTAAGACTTTAGTCGAAGACGAAGGAAGTAAATTAGTTCATTATTAGATATCGTGAAGCACACTTGACGAGCTATTAAGCCAAGTTTAACCTAATTGCTGATACATTAATGGCGCATGTTTTATAAGCCTAGGTTCGAAAAACGCGAGTTTAGTGAAAATGCATTTTAAACGCAAACACAGTGAAAAAAACATTAACAAACATTAAACCAACACCAGATAAGAACAGAACATACTGAATATACCAACTAAACGATTAAAACAATAATTAAACACCACGAAACGGAAAGTGAAATTCTCGACCCATACACTAATGTGGAACATAACTATTTACAACACATTTTATCCAAGTGGAACACTAACACTCAACGAAGAACACTCCACCAACACAAGAAGGAAGAATCGCAGCAGCAGAAACGAGAAATCGTAGGGAAAGCAATTTTTATTAGTAGAAGAAACAGTGAGGCGACTTCGTCTTACGTCTGGACTAGCAGCGGCCATCATTGATTTCCCACAATCCAACGCGACACAGTCTACTCAACAGAACGGTTTGGAAGCATCTTACTTAACATTATATCTTGAATAACATATATGTATTTTAATTTTTAAGTGAATATATTTTTGTAATGTTATACTTTTAATACTTTCCCCTTTTTCTCTGACTATACCTAAAATAACTGTTAAAAGAACACGATATTAAATAATTGTACATGATTGATAGCTTGAGAATCGATTTATAAATCGATACAGAGTCGATATAATAACTATTTGTTAATAAAATTCCTTATTTACTACAAAATTGAACATTATTTATTCCTAAAAGATAATTGGCATAATACGTAATTTTAATTGAGCTAACTACCAGAATTTCACCACCGAGAAGGAAGATAACCTCCAAATAAGAAAAGTTCACGTATCGATTGTTCTTGGAGACAATTCTATTAACTGGTGAAGGAGTTTTAAAAATACAGAAAAGAAATTAATTCTTTTAAAACAAATAATAAAAAGTGCTAAACACCACAGAACAACATAATTAATGTTTAATATTTAATTAATTTAAAAAAAAAATTATAAACAAAAAAATTTTTTCTACACAAACATTTATAAATTAACAAATTTATCTCTTCATTATTTGTAACTTGTTACAATATTCAGCTCTGACGTTAAGTCTGCATTTCTTATGCGATTTCTTAGGGTTCATTCTTTGACTTTCCTTAATAATTTCATTTCAGCAGCTTGAATTCGTGTTCTCCGATTTTGGGTGAGTGTCCACGATTCACTCCCATACATCAATACTGGTGGCGCCATTACATTATAAAATTTCATGTCTGCACATCTTTTCGAACTTTCTTTTCCAGAGTCTTATGAATTGTGCCACACATCCTCTAGCATCTGTTTATTTTATTATCAATATCGTTTTCATATTCATAGCTTTCGCTGCACCCTAGACAGCTGTAGTAGAAAATTTGTTCAACAATTTTATTGTCTATTACTATTTTGGACCATACTAGGAGTTTTCCTTTAAACACCTTTTTTTCTTTGTCGTGAAACATTTTCAATTATATTCATGGCAAATTCTACTGAGTTGATACACTGCTTTTTGTAACCCATTTTCGTTTTCTTGAAGTGTAACTTGATCATCAGCAAACTGTTAACGGTTAATAGAGAAATTATCGGGAAGTAAGTAGATTCTCCAAAAGTAAGTAGAAATTGTAAGTCGCATTATTGTAATATTCAATTTAGTGCTTAAAATGTTAAAAAAAAGGCAAAAACTATGCAAAAATTCATAGTTCTATATAGAAACTGCTACATTTGCAAAAGGTAACAAGTATTACATTTTCCTTCTGTTTTTCTTTATATCCCGTATAACATTTATTGAAATTTGTTGTTTTACCTGACTTTTCAATACAGAGATATTTAACTATGATTTCGCTTTGAAATCCCATTTCTTCTCTAGATACAAAGAGTTCAGTTGTATGTTTGACCCTATGATAAGTGTACACAAAAGCACTATAGGCGCTTTGTCACTATTTGCTTCTAAGAAACAGTGTAGTGCAATCAGTCTGTGCAAAAAACTACGCAGCGATTCGAAAATGAGTAAATATTGTTACAACTAATTCCGCGCAGTGGAGTGCTGCGCACAAAACAATAAAGCTTTGTTTCTGCTTCCACTTGAATGGTTTCACAGTTACAACTGTATTTGGAATCAAAAAGTTTTAATGTAGTTTCTTTCCACGTAACGTTTTCTTTAGTAAATGAGAACTGAATATTAATTCTCAGTTCCTCGGTTTTATTTTGTCATCGTATCGAACCTGTGTCTTCTCACCCTTCTCCTACAGGTATGATGAATATAAAATAAACACGATTGTCGTCTATTTTAAATTATTGGGCCTCGTTAAGCTAAACCCGTTTACATTATTTTGGAATTACAGTCATTTCAAAATTTTACTAATTGAAATTCTAAAAGCATTTATTCTATATTGTACATTTATTCTAATCATATTGTACATTTTACAGTATGAGTTTGATTACTATTAGTTACTGTTATTACTCATACGTAATTTTTAAATAGCAATTAAAGTCCGTTCCTTCTTCTTCTTCTTCTTCTTCTTCTTCTTCTTCTTCTTCTTCTTCTTCTTCTTCTTCTTCTTCACCACGTCAAGTTATATGCTTACAGCCTGTTCCGCCTTCACTGTAGACATTTCCATTGATATCCATCCTGTTTTTTGAACAGATTTTTAATATGTTTTAGTTTCCTTAGTAGAGGTTACAACCTCCAGCTAAGTACTTAGGTAGTGGGGCTGCCACTTTCGTGTATCCTAACAGGCCCCTTTCCGGTTAGAGATATCTTCCCTAGTTGAAGGTTCCAGTTTTAAGGCGCTAAAAACTCTCCTTTCAGCCTCCTGCGACAGTTACAAAGTCATTTTTATAGTAAAAAATATATAATTTCTAAATTATTTATAGATTAAAAGGGTTAGAAAGGTAAATGGTGTGTGTATAAATGGAGCTAGTGTTATGTTAGTTATGGTATTTCGTTTCAGAAATCTGATTAAATGTAAAATATTTTGGTACTATATGTACATTTTAACTGAAAAACGTTGACTGGTTGGTCAAGAGACACTAGCCTTTGCATTTCGTGAAGGTATTCTTTCCGCAACACTTCTGTAAAAGGAAGTAGGAGTATGCAAAGTCCACTTTACGGAGAAATGTTAAGCTAAATACGTCTAGCATAATTTTGTTTAAAAAAGTAACGAAAGAAATTTGTTTTTTGAATGGAACGTACTTGTAATTGTGTTTAGAAAGCCTTTGACAGCGCTTTATGTTATGCTATTTTAGACAAAATATTTTATTCGTAAGTTATTTTAAACTTTAGAAAATGACGACTGTTTTAAATTATTGAGCCTCGTTAAGCTACATCTTTTATATTTATTTAAATTTAGAGTCATTTTAAAATTTTACTAATTGAAATTCTGAAAGCATGTACAGTAAAACATTGTACATTTTATAGTGTCACAGTGGTTATTTAGTATCAGTTCACTGACGAACCGACGATTCACTGACGAACTCATGCACTCGCACACATTCATCTAGACTAACTAGCAGAGTGACAGCTTCGTATATAATAATAGTTTTATATTTATTTTAAAGAAGGATACTATCAAATATACCATTGGGTTGTGATGTTTGAAATGCTATCGGCTTGTACTCAGACACGACAAAAGGCTGTCGTTAAGTACAGGTATACACTACAGACATTACTTTGAGCCTACTACTAAACAAAGTGCTGTAATGAATACAAATATTGAATTGATAGTGTTACGACGGTGTATCTGATAGTCGTATGGTAGAGTGGAAAACAAAATTCAAGACACCAATTAAGTCACTAATCACTAGCTTAAATTATCACAAATAACAGTTTATAATCAACTCGTACAATATTTTCAGTTAGATTGGTCCACACGCGATAACAATGTCTATTAATAGAGTTCCACACAGTTATTAACACAATATTTCTTCACTTCGACAAACACTTGATCCGCGCTAACGAAAATCGCTCACGTAACTAACTTGACAACGCCAGACGCTCTAGTTTTATACGCCGCGCAGAGTTCTAGAATTAACGTTCCATCCTTAATTTGCATGCCGTTTAATGCTGGCGCTAATGCGTATCTCAAGTGGCTTCTTGACAACTTGGCAATATCTGCCACACTGAACGGGGGGAGGAGTGGAGAATATTCTGGGTTGTTCGGTAGGCTTCTCGTAACAATAGTGAAAACTGTTTATGATGAAATTATATCGTGTCCACATATATGGCAGAAGAGGGCTACATGACGTATATTATTGTTAACTATCTTCGGATTAATTGTGTTCTAATGGAAAACCAATTTATTTAAATTATCTCTTGCTATATGAGATTATTTGTTTGTCTGTAGTGAACACACACGGTAGAATACGTACATATCACAGCTGTCTGTTCTGTACATAGCGAAGCGGTGTAAATATAAAGTTGTCTTCGCTGTGTTTCAATTCACAACACTGTTGTAACTTTACTTTTCATTAGACATATTGTGTTTACTTTCTACGGCTTGCGTACACATTGAGACAACAGATTGTTACACTCTCTTGTGCATAAGCGTTATAAAAGAAAACAGTTTTCCACTAGAATTGTTTAATTTCAGATGGAGCTCGCTTACGATGCTGCGTCTCATATCTATTCGTCCCCACATGAAACACTCGTCCCTTCAGCGCCTTGACAAAACATTCTTATTCAGTGTTGAATGTTTACATGAACAACTAAATGTAAAATGCAAAATTGCAAAAAATACGTTTACAGCAGTTTATATCTACATATGACAAACTTCATAATAAATGCTGATCGTATTTAATTGGAAAAAAATTTAGTTTACTAAAAATATTTTTATCGACTCTTTGCCTGCTTGCTGCTAACCAAATACCTCTATGGTCATTCACCACTGTATTCATCCAGACTAAATATTGTCCATGTAGACACAACAATATCTTCCACTGTATATATAACTTTGAAATGTGGCTTTACCGTAGAATACTGAGCATTTCAAGGACAGCCACATATAACTAATGTTGAAGTTCTTAGAAAGATGAAGAGAGAGAGAGAGAGAAGTTATTACCACAGTGAAGATAAGAAAGCTGGGAAGATCGGTATGGGACATCTCATGAGAAATGAATAGAGATTTTGCTTATTGTAGTCTATACTACAGGGAAAAGTACTTGGAAAGGGAGGAGTTGGGCGACCGAGAATATCATGGCTGAGAAATTTGATGACCTAGTTTGGCAAAAATACAACTGACTTATTCCGTGCAGCAATACAGAAAGTTATAATAGTCTGCGTGATATGCAAAATCCGAAACGGATAGGAACTATCTGAGGAAGAAGAAGATATACATAGCCTACAAGATATACCTTGCAGCCTATATCTTATAGTAAATTAGCTAAAGAAAAAATCCATGGTGTTTATAATTGACTTTTTTCTACGTCAGTGTGGATGTTATGACTTTCAGTCTATTGTTAATTATGATACGTTTCCTAGCCATAACGAATGTGGTAGTCAACTCCATGTTACGTCCTCCAGTTTATAAATTGTCAGATGTTATAATTTGTCTGTTTAACTGTAAATAGTCATGTTGTTAATACATACAGTTAACTAATTGTCTGTATTACTTTGCTAAGTTTTTGTGTCTCACTTGTGATTATTCCTCTGTTTTTCATTTCGCCATAATTACAGAATTTATTCTAAGTACGTTTTATTAAGATTAAGTGTGACATAAAAATTGAGAAATTATTTGTAATATTATGTTAAATAAGAATTTTTATCTTGTATGCAGGTTTAAAATGTGACAAAATTATAGTGTGAAAACAGGTAATAAAAATGTTTATTATAATAATTGTACAATATTTCCATAATTCCCTAAAATCAGTGCTTTAATATTATTATATTATTTATTGTTATTCTTGTTAGTTTGATTTTACTTCCATATTCCTTAAGGAAATGGAAGTATGGTGATGGCAAAAAAAATCGTGTTCGAGATTATTGCAGATTCTGATTGTACTACACTCAAAACATGAAAAAAAGTCGTTTTTCGAAAAGTGTCTGTGTGTCTGTCTGTCTGTCTGTCTGTCTGTGTGTCTGTAGAATTTTTTCCTATGGCAAACGATAACAGCAGCAAATTCAAAGAGAATCAAATAATTTTTTGCATACAGCCCTGATTTGTAGAGTACTCACGACCTGTTGTTTTTGGTGAAGATCGGTTGAGGGAAAGGGGTAGTTTACCGGCAACGGTTTTTTTTATCAAGAGTAATTATTTTTTTTGCAAACGATAACAGCCGCAAATTCAAACAGAATCAAATAATATTTTGCATGCAACTCTGAATTGTAGAGTTTTCAGGACCAATTGTTTTTGGTGACGATCGGTTAAGGGAAAGGGGTAGTTTACCAGCAACGTTTTATGTTTTAATAAGTGTAATTTTTTCTATTACGAACGATAACTGCCGCATATTCAAACAGAATCAAATACTTTTTTGCATACATCACTGAATTGTAGAAAACTCAAGGTCTTTTGATTTTGGTGAAGATCCGTTAGGAAATGTTGAACATTTTTGTCCACGGTGTACCCTCATACACACTAAACCTGCTCTGATGTTTTAATTACGGACATCATAATATTAAAACTTTGGAAACTTGAGCACTACTTAATGGAGATCAATCATTAACTTATACAAGGCATTAATTTTATGGATATTTTTATATATATGTGGACAACGTTACCGGCAACAAAGAAGTAGTTTTTGTTAAAATTCCTTCCCGGGATATTTGGCCGTAGTCCAATGTTTTCTACAAAACCAGATGTTTCGGCAATGCCATCGACTTCCATCATCAGTGAAAATCGAGTGCGATAACGTGATGTGGTATACGTTAGTGACCACAGTACTGTGGTTAAGGCTGAAGCAGTAAGTAGAAAGAAGTAATTTCTATGGTAATATTTCATTTCGAAAATGATTTTAAATATAAATCTTAGAATATGGAAGTCATGTATGGTTCTCCATACCGATATTTTCGAAAAGTGTCTGTGTGTGTGTGTCTGTCTGTCTGTCTATCTGTCTGTCTGTCTTTGTGTCTATAAATTTTTTTTTTTATGGCAAACGATAACAGCAGCAAATTCAAACAGAATCAAATAATGTTTTGCATACAGCCCTGATTTGTAGAGTACTCACGACCTATTGTTTTTGGTGAAGATCGGTTGAGGGTAAGGGGTAGTTTACCGGCAACGGTTTTTGTTTTAACAAGGGTATTTTCTATGACGAACGAAAACTGCCGCATATTCAAACAGAATCAAATAATTTTTTGGATACAACACTGAATTGTAGAAAACTCAAGGTCTTTTGATTTTGGTGAAGATCCGTTAAGGGGAAGGGGTAGTTTACCTGCAACCTTTACGTTTTAACAACAGTAAAGTACTTGAAAATTCATTTAAACTTTTCCAAACAGTGGTAATTGTTAAAAATAAAATAATTTTGTTGCCAGGCAATAAAATTATAATTTTTTCATTTTAATGTAAATCATGTATGAGAGAAAATATATCGTTCGTGGCAGGCAAGCATATCTCAGTTATGTAATGTTTACATTTCCATTTTATTATTATGACTACCGCAATAAAAACGCAGGGAAGACACACACACATAATTCGCGTTATTTATAACCTCATTCATGTTTATTTTCTTACATTTGCACGCTTTTTAAATGGAAAGTGCCGAAACCCATACCAACATAACGCGTGAAAGCCGAAAAAGTGTCTAGCGTGGATAGCGATTTGCTTCCTGTGGATCGCTGGGCAGTGTAACTGCACGTGTTTACAGAGGAACGATTCATATACAGACTTTTCGTCTTTAGGGAATGAACCCTCTGCAAGATGCTGAGGGTCCACGAGTGACTTCGGAGCGCTCCTTCTTTTCTGCGTGTTTGTTCTGTGAAACGTACGCTGTAGATTCGCAGCTTTACTCTAAGCAACGATCAACAGGAAATATTGAACATTTTTGTCCACGGTGTACCCTCATACACACTAAACCTGCTCTGATGTTTTAATTACGGACATCATAATATTAAAACTTTGGAAACTTGAGCACTACTTAATGGAGATCAATCATTAACTTATACAAGCCATTAATTTTATGCATATTTTTTGTATACTGTAACGTACCAAATTTGGTAGTTACATAGAGTAAACAATTATTACATCAAGTGACGGGAAATCATGAAAATAGTTCTAAGTACGTAAAACAATGGAAACAAAAAGAGAGTATCTACAGATACATTATTGTAAAATTCCAACAAAGAAGAAGGAAGTGTAATATAGCATTATCGAGTACAAAAGAGAGACAGAAAATGACCACAAGCCAATATAAAATGTTAGAAACCAGGCCCAATAGATTCCAACAGTGAGGGGAAACAACAAAAATAATAAATATGTAAGATGAAAAGAAGACAACAGAATCCCAACAGTGAGGGGAAAAAACAAAAATCATGACTATGTAAAATGAAGAAGAGACAACTCAAGAGCAACCACAATGATGGCAAACCAACCAATCTATTTATGAATACAAATACGATGGAACAACGACTACTACAAATGGAAATATTGAAGAAGACGTTTAAACCAAAAGAAGAAAGGAAGAAGAAGAGCAAGGAAACATGACATGAAGAGTGAAGATAATGTATGTACAATACAAGAAATCACCATTCACCAAGTATACAAGGAACTATACTAGTGACCGGAAGAAGAATAACGATTATCAACTATGAAGAAACAGTGTTTAGCATATTTAAGAAATCACAAACAGTAATAGTGAATACTTAATGTAAGTGTGAGAACCTGTAACAAGTTAACCAATTTTAACCTAAATAAACCCCACAGACAATACCAGTGAGAAGGTTTATAACAGAGGAAAATGTGTTACCTTTATAGTGGAAACATCAAAGGTTAAATAGTTAAAATGCACAGACAATTATTGCGACCAATTTAATCAAGATTGTAATCCAAGATAATCATAAGACCACCAAGTGAAATGTAAGATAGAACAGTAAAATCATTGTTCATGGAAACTGATAATAAAAGCTTTGTTAAGTTTTAAAATGAAATATAACTGAATGCCACGGCAAGACAGAATACAATATAAAGAAAGTCTAGAAGAAATAATAACAAACAAGCTAGTTTGTTAAGTATCAAACAACAAATGTACCAGAAATTATGTACAACACAACAAGAAATGTAATACCATTAGATTAAGAATATTTGTGTTATTGTTTAGAAAAATAGTGTAAATATGTGTATTAATCAACAATTAAACCATTGTAATAGAATACCATAATGAAGTCATAATAGTAGAAGCAAATACTGCATAAGAATATGTTGCACATTGATACATAACCCCATAGGGAGTGCACCTATAACACAAAATCATATATGTTAATTAAACCAAGCAACCATCAACAATTGTTTCAGTCAAAGATTCATTATAAATAATGATGCACACTAATAAGTAATATTTTATACTGAAATACACAGCACATAGAGCAGATTAAATATGATAGCACAAAGCTAGATGAAAAGAAACCCAATATGACAAGTTAGTTAAGCAAAATACATTATTAAAACTTATCCAAAGATCACTGAAAGTATTACCAGTAGTTAGAAAAATATCTAGTACTACTTTGAGAACAGATCACAATTGTAATAATAATAGTTTTATAATCAAATTATTGGAAACTAACTGACTATGAATATATAGCCAGATGTAAACAAAGACAATGTGACAAACTAGTTAAGCAAAATACATTATTAAAACTTATCCAAAGATCACTGAAAGTATTACCAGTAGTTAGAAAAGTATCTAGTACTACTTTGAGAACAGATCATAAGTATAATAATAGTAATTTTATAGACAAATTATTGAAAACTAAATGACTATGATTGTGGAATCAAATATAAACACACACTATGTAACAAGTTAGTTAAGCAAAATGCACTATACAAACTTGTTCAAAGGTAATTAAAAATGTTATCAGTAGTCAGAAGGATATCTGATACTACTATGAGAACACATATCAAATGTAATGATAGCAATTTAGTTATTGATTTATTAAACAATAACTGACTGTCATGTCATAACCTGATGTAAACAAACCCAATACTAAGAGTTGGAAAGCTTTCAGATAGCGAAAGACTAATAAATACATTAACTTAACAAGGTATTATAGTTGTACTCTATTTTCATTTGTAACATTATATACCTGATATGGTAAAATGATTGACAAAGTGACAATTTAAAGAAAAGAGAACAGAAGGTATCTTGATAAGACTATTAGTATATGAAAAACAACATTTTTCATATAACAAAGTGTAAACCGATGTAAATATATGTATATATTATTGTTAGAATACAACACAAATGTCATTAGATAAGAAATAATAGTGTTATAAGCGAGTATAAATAATCGAATATGGACGTTTGAAGACGCCATTACCAAATATTGTTGAAATAGTAATTGCACCTATTTTCTGTATTAAACAAATGAGAAATTGACTCAAAACGTTTAATAAGGAGTGTTATTGTGTAATTAGAATAAGATCTGGTGAAATAAACTTATTAATATTAAGATTCACCATAGGAATTTGTGAAATAATTGTAGTGAGTTAATAATGGACGGATTTTATCCTTGTTTAGACTTTATTTAAAGCCCAAGGTGTCCGCGATCTATTGCCACTAACTATTCAACGATATGACAATTAATAAAAAAGTTATAGCGATTATAAACTTTTTAATCATTTTGTGTATCAACGCTTACGTCACTATAGTCTCCAACCCATATAAGAAATTGGTAAAAAATTAAAAGTTTTATTTAACCGAGGTGTTTTGGGGTGGAGAGTTCGACAATTTAAACCAATCAAATGAATTAAAACAACCAGACAAGCAAGAGACGCTTAGGTGAAGCGTCCCATTCATCATTCAGTCGTCAAAGTGTCTACCAGCATAATTCGACACGTTCGCGCATAATTGTGCACGACACGTTCATAAGTGACGCTATACACACATAACCTATACATAACAAAGAAATAACGAGTGTCCAGTGCGGAGTGAATGCAAATAATAAATACGGCCAGTGTATAATAACGGTCGTATTTTCGAGTTTAGTGTTTTATAAAAGAACAGGGAGTACTATATTTTCATTATTTAACAAATAAAACCGAAATAATAATTTCTGTTAATGAACGGAGAATTATTGTTTGGGTACTACTCTAGTCAGTAGTATCGAAGTGTATTAATTATGATGAAAATTATCAGAGTCAAATAAAAGAATTATTTCGCATTTATTAAATTAAGAAATAAATGTTTTACGATTTTATCGTAATTAAAGAAGTCAATATTAATTTAAATATTACAAATATGAGTGAAATGATTAGTCGCTCAATTGACTCATTTCGTTTGATTTGACTAATAAATAATTTTTTGCGAAAAATATTCTGATTAACTGATAGTTACACATCAGATGCATTATAAATAAAATATATGTGTTTAGATTATTAAGAAATCAATGAATAATTTACTTATCCACAATAACTACTTACGTTTGTTAGCTAACCTAGAAGTAATAACGACAACGTTGTCACATTTTCATAATTCTGTTCTCAAATAATATAAATAAAATGAAAGCTATCACAAGAGTTTTTTTTCTTATTATAGATTTTTTTCTCTTGCCAATAAATGATTTTTATAACCAACTATTAAATAATAATAGTAATTTTTAGCAGTGCAGCTCAACGCACGTGTTATTAAAGTAACTGCTGTGTCCATTATATCCAGCGTACGATAGTACGATAGTTATCGATTTTATGGTACCGACTTTTAATTTTAATATTTGTTTGTTTTTTTTGTATTAATTCTTTATTAAATATTGTTATAAAAGATAACATCTTGTATCTGGTATCATGCAACTTCCAAGAACACACGAACTTGGTAATTTAACTGTGTGAAGAGGACATAACCTCTCTAACTAAAATTATTGTATCAAACCTCAGTGTTACCAGCCTTGAGGTTAAAAGAGTTTCTTTTTAAAAATTGTTCATAATAACTATTATTTTGTAAAGATATTAGTGATTGATTGTTTATTTAAAAGAGTTAATGGCATTTCAGAACTGTTAATACATCTCAATTATTTTTACCAGTGGAAAGTTTTTTGATTTCAAAATAAAATAGTTTAATTCTCATAACTAGTTCTATCAGAAGGTGGCGGCAGAATTTGAATATTCATTATAATTCAAATCACAATTAAGCCCTTATTTTACTTTATTGTGCATGTGTATCACTTAGGGTATTCAAGTAGAATATCCACATGTATGTATAAAGTGTATGTTGCAGCAGAAGCAGTCACCAAACAGAACAGTAATAACATCCACATATGGTAAGTGGGGAGGTGAACAGTGAAGTGCTAAAATACTTTTTTTAATTGAAAGATTTAAACGGGAATACCCACAAAACTATTATTAATAATCAGCACTACTAATAATAATTCCATTGTAAAATTTTAATATCTTATTATCTTATATCGTTGTAGATACCGGAGAGTATCTACACTCATCTGTTAATATCTGTTTTATAACAATATATGTGTACAACGTTACCGGCAACAAAGAAGTAGTTTTTGTTAAAATTCCTTCCCGGGATATTTGGCCGTAGTCCAATGTTTTCTACAAAACCAGATGTTTCGGCAATGCCATCGACTTCCATCATCAGTGAAAATCGAGTGCGATAACGTGAGGTGGTATACGTTAGTGACCACAGTACTGTGGTTAAGGCTGAAGCAGTAAGTAGAAAGAAGTAGTTTCTATGGTAAGATTTCATTTCGAAAATGATTTTAAATATAAATCATAGAATATGGAAGTCATGTATGGTTCTCCATTCCGATATCTAATATTTGTAATGTCTTAATATGAGTTTAAATATTCGTAATGAAGAAGTAAGAAAGGCAGTGTGACGGGCTTTCCAAACATGATTGCAAATAATATACTTCGTAGGCTTACCTGGCCTGAGTCAATGTTGATAAAATCCATTCCCATGCTGTTTGGCCGTGGTCTATTGATTTCAACAAAAACAGACGTTTCGGTAGTGCCATCGACTGCCATCATCAGTGTAAAATCGAGTTTCGCTAACGTAAGGTGGTATAGACTGTGGTCGCTAACGTAAGGCGGTATAGACTGTGGTCGCTAACTTAAGGTGGTATAGACTGTGGTTGCTAACGCAAGGTGGTATAGACTGTGGTCGCTAACGTAAGGTGGTATAGACTGTGGTCGCTAACGTAAGGTGGTATAGACTGTGGTCGCTAACGTAATGTGGTATAGACTGTGGTCGCTGACGTAAGGTGGTATAGACTGTGGTCGCTAACGTAAGGTGGTATAGACTGTGGTCGCTAACGTAAGGTGGTATAGACTGTGGTTCTAACGTAAGGTGGTATAGACTGTGGTTCTAACGTAAGGTGGTATAGACTGTGGTCGCTAACGTAAGGTGGTGCAGACTGTGGTTGCTAACGTAAGGCGTTATAGACTCTGGTTCTAACGTAAGGTGGTATAGACTGTGGTCGCTAACGTAAGGTAGTATAGACTGTGGTCGCTAACGTAAGGTGGTATAGACTGTGGTCGCTAACGTAAGGTGGTATAGACTGTGTAAGGAAGATACATTGTGCTGGTGCTGGTATTATTGTCTCGGTTCAGAACACTAATTTAATGTAACAATAACTTTAAACACAATGTGCCATGCTGGCTGAAATTAACACAAAAATTTAAATCCATAAATCACAATAGCATGTTACACAAGGGGAAACCAGCAGCTAAAATAATTAGATATAAACCCTTTCTCTATGAAACAAAGAAATATTTAAATCAGCAAATTAATGAAGTTGTCAGAGAATACACACATCTTTTAAATTATTCATCTCGTTTTTATACGCATTTTTCGTTATTTTTACGAATGTAACTGTGATATTCGTTAACAAATATGTGTGTTTACAAAACAAAATTAAACACAGTAAATTGGTTCTTATCTGGCATAAATTTTACTATAAAGGTATTTGAGACAATACCTCATTCAGAATATAAAGTTAATCAAAGTTTATATACATTTTTGTAGTACGTACTATATTCAAATCTAATGTTTATTTCTGAAGATGGTAAAATATTAAAATTAAGTTTATATTGTGTACAAATCTTAACTTTCATAAACTGTGTAATTCATCCCACGCTCATTAATTTTTACAAGTAACATGGTGTTTCATTGATTAAAGAGAGTCAAGTAACTAGGTTTATCAAAAAGTTTTTAAACTTTTGTCGACTCTGTTGCCTGTTAGGAAACAGAACTTAGCAAATAGGCCTACTACAACATTTATTAAACTAAGTCGCATTGCTGTAGCTAATACATGAAAGTGTTCGTTCGTTTCTTTTAACCTTACATTAGTTAATGGATTAGTTTCACGTTTTTTCTTTTTGCGTTCTACGTCTTTTATCCGTTGTACATTAAAATCGATTTACGTTTCTACGTCCTATATACTAGTAACCTGCACACCCACGTAAGCACTAACACAGACACACACACACTCATGTACCAACATAATGTACATACGTAAATTTGAAAATAACATAAAGTTCATGTAACTAAAATATCATTAAAAGTTTTAATTAAATCCATTCATATCCATTTATAGGGAAACAATAATATGTTTCTTAATAATTAAATTTTCTGAATGAAACAAAAATTAAAAATAGAATAAAAGATGTACAATTTGACTTGTACCAAGATCTCTAAGGCCAATGTTGGCAGAAATAACAATTCAAGCTTTTAACTTGACCTGTTTTTTTGTAATTTTCTTGAGCACCAATTAACTTACAGTATTCGTTTTCGTGAAGACTGTCAGATCAAAATGACACTGGGGTCAACAGAGCCTTACGACGTCAAATAGATTTCTTTTTCTTTCCAAAGCACAAAAACTGTCTAGCTGGAATCATGTTTTACGTAAAATGCGCTGCATTGCTCTCTTCCCTGTAACGTGCGTTCCAACATTTAACGCTCGTCTATCGTACATTTTTTATATTGTTTATGAACATGTACATCAGTTTTCTTAGCATTACAATTGTCATTTGCTTGTTTATTATCATTTCATTTACGTAGTATGCATCGTGAGAATATTACGTCTACACGTTTTTGTGCCTCCGCCCACTTAGAAATGTATGTGTGTACTTATCCACGAGTACATTTTCGAAAGCACATTTGTATGAGTAGAAATAATAAAACCACACTTTTTGGTATTATGGTAAAATATTATAGTTACCATACAAGAAAATAAGCAAAATTAATTAAGTTTATTCAAGCAAGCAATACTGTACCGTGTCGTAGTGATTATAGAACTGTTTGTCGGTTAATCTGTTTTCCGTTCTAGTGGTTAGTAGCAAACTTCAGTGCAAATATGGTGAAAGACATTTTTGAGCTTTTATATTAAACTATGTTTTCGTACTCATTATGGATTTAGCTGTTACAGTAGGCGCTCAATTGAAAAAATAAATTTAGTACATTAGATAAGTGAAGAAACGCGTGCGTATAGAAACATGTAGACATAAGCATCTGTTACTTCTACACAAATTGTGTTTTGACTAAAAACTAATAATAAAAATAGCAAACATTAGTAATATTAATCCTATATGTTACTGTGATAACGGTATTAATCCTATATTACGGTAATGATGCTGTGACTATTTGGTTGTATACATTGTTTTGAAATTTTGAAAATTAAATTACATAACATAAAATATACGGGCAATTAGTAACGCATCTTTGCTAAAGTAAGTTTTGCTAAGATGTGCGACAAACAGGAGAAATATTAAATATAGCTCTAATGTGTATCAGATTTTCTGGAAGCATAATTTTTGTCAACACATACGAGGCACGTCCAGAAAGTAAGAATACAAGGGCTGTGTAGGACATAGGGAAATTTTTTCAAAGTTGGCACCCGTGACCTGTAGACAGGTTCTTAACGGTCAGAATGAGACATCGAGCCCCTCAGTCCGTTACAAAGTGTCGTCGCAGCAGCTTAACACGTCAACCAGTTCGTCCCCCGTTTGCTCCACGTACCGAGGGTGAGTCCTTTCTCGACTCAATTGTGACTGGGGACGAAACGTGGGTGTGTCACTATACTCCTGAGCCAAAAAGACAGTCTCTGCAGTGGCGCCATACCCATTCGCCAACATCCAAAAAATTCAAAGTTCAGTCTTCACAGAGGAAAATCATGGCATCCGTCTTTTGGGACCGGAACGGGATCTTGTTGGTCGATTTCATGCCCAAAGGGACCACCATCAATGCTGCTGCATATTGTGAGACCCTAAAGAAGTTGAAACAAAAAATCAAAGACAAAAGGAGGGGAATTCTGACTCGTGGTGTGTCACTCCTTCATGACAACGCCAGACCCCATACCGCCCGGCTCACTCAGGACCTGCTCGTGTCGTTTGGATGGGACACTGTGACTCACCCACCCTACTCCCCGCACCTGGCACCCTCGGATTACCATCTTTTCACCAAATTGAAGGAGTTCTTGGGAGGACAGCGATTTTCGGACGATGAGTAGGTCATGGAGACTGTGAAAAAGTGGCTTAAGGAGGTGGAGCGGAAGATGTACGACGAGGGTATACAAAAGTTGGTGCCCAGGCTTCAAAAGTGCATTGACCTCAACGGCGATTGTGTGGAGAAATGATAACATATTTTGGCACATACCCTGTACATTTCATTAAAATATATTCATTTTTCGATTTTTAACAAGTGTTGAATTCTTACTTTCTGGACATGCCTCGTAATTATGAGAACAGAGCTTTATAATTATTTTTCTTCTTGCTTTCTTCTAAGTAATTAAAGTAAACAAATATTAATCCTACTAGTAATTTTGTACAAACCACTATGTTGTCTTTGGTACTGACGAGCGCTTTCGGCAGTCAAGCCATCTTCAGGTCATTTACCAACTTTTCAGGTAAACCTAAAATGTTGGTTGGTAAATGACCTGAAGATGGCTTGACTGCTGAAAGCGCTCGTCAATACCAAAGTCAACATAGTGGTTTGTACAAAATTACTAGTAGAAATATTTGAGACCACTAACACTCCAATACAACAATCAAAAAATATTAATCTCTTCTCTGTTTCACTGTTTTTCAGAGGGATTTTAATAAAGTGTACACCAGCTTTCCCATATTGATTTTAAAAACCGTTTCACTGCCTTTGAAATTCAAACAAAGTATGGTGATTTTGTGAACAGCTAACAGCAAAGTATTATTTTATCCCTTTCACACATTTTTTATTCCTTCCATCTGCAGACTGCGTTGACACAACTTCCTACAAATCTTGATGTTCTTTTGTGCTTCACCAGTATTCCTTAACTCTATCTGTAACTCATCGTCGTTCGTCTTTCTATAACATCGTGATCGTTCTCCTTTGTATGTTTCTTATTCCTGTTTTCTTCATGCTTCTCGGTCACCCATAACTTTTTATTTGCATAAGTCTAGATTTCTGTAGATTTTGTTAGGACTTTTTTAACCCATAGAACTTATGTCTTTCTATTCTCCTGGAAGCTGCGGACCTTGTTATCTATCCGTTTCCATTTTCCTAAGACACCTACACAAAACTACGCGTCTTTACTTTAAGGCGGAGATAAGTTTCAAAAACAGTTCTCACAACTTACGGTTTGCTCTGAAACAAAGTGTGGAGCTCATTTGTCGAAACTTTTCTCGGCCGAAGGAGTCCCTTAAAAACTTTTTATCCCTTTCACTTTCTTTTTGTATTTTTTAGTGCAGTCGCTACGACAAATGTACTATAGGACCTAAATATAGTCTAGCACGGTAGTGATTTGAGTTGTATATCTTCTGACATATTCTCAACACTCTCTCCACCTTTTTGTATTTTCCTCAGAAGTATTCTGACGGTATTACTATATTCCGTCTGCAGAATGGAGTTTGCATCTTTGTTGTCAAGGTTCGTATACTTTGTTTTCTTTAGTTCTTTTTGTTTGTAAACTCGCCTTCGCTACTGATTCTTTCAAGATTTTCATCCGTTTGTTTGCAATTCTCAAATTTTTAGCGAAGAACACAAAATCGTTTGCAAAGTTAAGACCACCCTAGTACATTTTTGGCCTAATATTTGATTCAGTTTGGATTGTTGCACTGACTTGTTAACATATTATTTCACCAAGACGCAATTATACAAGACTATGGAGATACTGTATCCTTATCTTACATCTGTTTTTATTTGTAAAGGTTTTGTTAGATGTCCTAAGAATTTAAAAAGCGATCGGGTGTCCGTGAGTGTTTATTGTGTCAGGATTGGTATCTAATTTTCTAAAAATATAATATAATTGTTTTGACACTGTAAAGAAATAATTTTATATTTTTCATATCGTAATAGGAAGTAACTCTTTTGTTTAGCAACACTGTAACAACAATTTCTGGAATTTGTCAAAATGTTTAAATGCTTCGCTTAATGTTGTTTACTTAATTAATTAAATCGAATATAAACGTTTATTCCTGTATTAGATAATGCCGAATGTACAATGAATGTTTTGTTAGTAGTAAGACAAGCACTCTCACAGAAAAGAGACATCATAGAGCTGCTAAAGAATATCCCGCATCAAGTAGCATACTGTTTTGAGCAAATATTTTTTTTAGCGGTGGTCCTACAGTCTATGCCGCATCCCGCATTTCGATCGGCATTTCTCCCTATCCATGCAGTCATCATCTTCAATAGCTCGATCTCTCATGCTTTTCCCAATTTCTGTTCTGCATTGTGTTGTCAGTATTCCTTTTCTTCTCCTGTTTTGTGGTATGTAAGTCAATGCTTTCTTTTCTTTGGCCATCGGTTTTCCTCCATCCTCATTACGTGACCATACCATAGCAACTGTCTGGATTCTATTCTTTCTGCTGTTGTAAATACGCGCTTTGTTTTCCTTCTTATATCTTTTTTTCTAACATGTTGCATTCTAGAAATATTACACGCTCTTCTTAACAAGTCCATTTCCACAGTTTCTGCCTTCTTTTTCTCTCTATCGCCTTAGATTCGACAAATCACCTCAGAATGTGCTAATATTAACTTTATATTAAACAATGAATAATACTCAATTTGTAAAAATGTGAGTTGATTTAAATAGAATAAAAGTTTTCCAATGTGTAGGCATAATAAGCAAAAATAAAATTAATCAGATATTGTTAATACACTCTTAGTCTTTCATAGAAAAGTTTTTATGTGAAAAGCCGTAATATGTTTCTGTCTTTGTTTAGACTTAAACGACTGGGGACCCTAGAAGCGACGATGCTCCGTCAAAGTATTAACAGTAACACAAAAAACATCGCAGAGTAATTCAGTTATTAACCGTTACCATCTGCATCAGTTATTAATTGATGCTAATTCAGCTCAGACACACCGCCTTATTTGAACGTTGTGTTGAGAATAACGCGTGGTTCCAATGTAATTGTGCAGTTAGTAGCGCAGCACGTATAGTTATTAAGTTCTGTCAGAGTTAATCAGTTAAATCAGACGTCTGTTTGTGACAAGCAACATGTCACAGAGCTAACAGCGTTCATTAACCCAGTATCTCATATAACCACCAATGTACTATTCTACAACGTGTCTGATACTGAACAAAGCGATATTAAACATGGCGTATACCGTATCGCTGGCAGCGAATGCATCATTATTAATTTTTGTTGAGCGACATGTCTGTAAATTGTAACGTTTGATGATAATTAGGTATTTCAAATAACAGCTTTGGTTTATTAAAAATAAGAAATATTTTATTAAAATAATAAATTACTACATTATACATTGAGGAAATGCAGGGTTTGATTTCAAGGGGAAAGCGTCGGAACGACGTTCCAAAACCTCTTGGATCAAAAAATTAATTACCAAAAATAATATATAAAAAGAAAAACCTAATTATCACAAAAATTTACCACTGCTTTATAAATTGTGTCCCCCATCGACCCTACTATAGAACTAAACATTTGTCAAAATCAAAGACCAGCTTACAGTAACTACTATCGTTAAAAAAGTGTCCCTATAAGATAGAGAAACCGAAAATAAAAAAAAACTTAAAAATTAAAATTACATGAAAGGCAAATAATTAGGAGCTTCCAAGAATATAGGAATTCCAGAATTTTTCCGCAGTGTCTTTCTGCCTTAAAATATATGCTATTTAATCAATAGCGATAACTTCAATTAAATGTGAGAGCGCTGATTTCTTGCCATCATAAGCAAATAAAAAACCAAGAAGCAAATAATGTGACGATATGTGACGATTTAAAAGGAATTTAAATAGCACAAAATAATTTTGATTCAAAATAGCATGTGAGAAAATATTTAACCCTCCCCTCTGTACTTATATGCCTGTATCAACTTGTAAAAATCTAGTACGGACATGAAAATTACTCTGTATTGAAGCGAAAATTAATAATTATTATAATTAAATAAAAAGACGTGATAATAATAATCGAAATACCTAACTCAATTAAGAAAATGTAGGATTATTAATAGTAGTTAATTAGTATGATAATATTAATAATAAAGTACGAACTACTTTTCTCTCTCCGCGTGAACTGCTCCCTCTTCCCTATTAACCGCCGCAAAACCAGCCCCAGTCGAGTCAGAATCTCAGACAAGGTAACAGCTTTACCATGTGTCGTGAAGAAAAACGTGAGAATATATAAAAAAAAAACGATGTAACTGAAAGTAATCTTTCGTGGTGACAGACTCCACAAGTAATTGAAAGGTGGTGAAAAGTAAAACGAGTTATGTAGTTGAAATGTAGTGAAATAACTAAAAGTAACTAACTTAGCCGACACATCTCTTTAAAAAAGGAAACGAAATGTTTCAATTGTAAAGTATGTTCTATCCAAATATTAAAGAGTAACATTAGTGCAGTTAAAAGTAAAATGTAAAAAAGGTGAACACCGTACATCAGGAGTGAAGCAACAACGACAACCTCACGAGCTCCAGGTAACAGAATCCTTTCGTCATGATCGCAACTTAGAATCTACAAAACAAATGGAGGCACCCGAACGACAACGTAGAACTTCCAGGAAACCCAACTCAAGAGTAACAACAAGAGAACCTGCCGCTGATACACATTATATCAAGGTGAAACCAAACCATTATCTTTCTAATAATGGCAACAGAAACAGTACATTTTTGCAAAGACTTATTCTAATCGTGTAAATGTTAACATAGTAATGTCTGTAATTACAATAATGAAATAGTAATCTGATGATAGTTAAAGGTAAAAGGTAATTCGAAATTTGAGCAAACTAATCTTCTAATAGCTTGCATAATGTTGACTTATTTTAGAGTATTATTAAGTTAAAACCCGGATCCGAGGTAGTTAATATAGTTAATAAATATATATATTTCTATTTTTGCTCACCAGAGTAACATTTTAAAAAGGCATAAGAGCATTTGATGCAGAATCTTTGAGAAGTTTATTTTTTAAAGTAATAATACAAAAATAACAATTATTTTTAAATCATTATTCAAGAAACTATAATAAAGAGATGTTTTTACTAAATATCCAGAGAGTGAGTAAATTTGCGTAACCTAATCCTAATCCCTGTTCTACATATTTTCAAATTGTTGGTAAGTAATTTGTTCTAACAATGGCAGCCGGTTTGATTGAAAGTAACCAATTAAACTGGTTCCCTCTGTTATAATGTCTCAGACAGGGGAGACGTTCTAGATACAATGATGAAACTATGGAAACTTTTTTAAAATGTCCGAAGCACCGAAACTATCACTTAAAGTTTGTTTGAGGCTCCGGGATGACGCCATTATGAGTGACATGTTTTCGACTGGTTGCGGTTAATCTGACGATGAAGATCTTTAGAAATATCAGTAAACTTTATTATCTTTTTAGATAGAAGTTTATACGTATGTTATACATTTTATAAGGGTTTAAAAATGTACACCTCCCTTTTGTAATAACCTTATGTAAACTTATACGCTAATGTAAAATATAAGTATATTTGTGTCTGCACAACTTTTGAATTGATGCGTTCCGGCACCTATAATTTTAGAAATCAACCACTGAGTAAATGTAATAGAAAATAGAGTACAATATGAAAGCCTCTTATTAATTAATTTATTCGTAATATATCCGCGCTTTGCGAGTTCTCGCCCTTGCCGTTATTGACCGTAGATGTCTCTATTCACTCTATCAAAGTCGCCTTCTGAAAGACTCTGGTGGAAGCTAATGCTTGTAGGTAACTCGTATTTTCTGTGCTTTGCAATGACCTGTGCTACTGTGATGATACAATCTAAACATGAGCCGCCCTTCCCGAAGCCATGCTGAGAAGTTTCGTTTCTAGTGCCTCTAACGTTGCGTGGAATGTGACACGTGAGATGTTACCGCATTCTTGATTAACACGATACTGATGGCTGTCAGTTGTGCAAACTGTCTCAGCCGAGGTCAGTTGTGCAAACTGTCTCAGCCGAGTCTCGTACAGTTGACGTGTAGGCCTACTATCGTCTTGAACCAGGAATACTTGAAAAATATGTGTGGGCTCTGGCTATTTATGAGGTGCACTTTTCTCCACCTATCAGCCAACCTATGTTTAATTTTTACCAACATATAAGTACAAACTGTCTTTTCTAAATCAGATTATTATTATTCCGGCTGTTCAATGTTTACAAATTTTCCGGAACCGAAGATTACAGAATTGATTGGATTCTTATCTTCCACTGCTGCTTGTCCATCCAAAGATCTTCTTGAATTTTTCGTTCCCTTAATATAATCTGAATTTCTTCTCGCCAGGTGATAGGTTGTCTTCCTCTTTTCCTCTTTCCTGGTGGGGTCTATACCATAACACTTCTTGGCAAACTTTCCTGCGCCATTTTTTACGTGTGTCCATACCAATTTAATTTTTTTGTTTGGATAATTTTTTACACTCAACATGTCCTTAAAGACTTCGATTCTAATTTTGTCACGTCTGAATACTTTTGCCGAATTCTAAACCAGATGCCTTCTTTAATGTACAATAATATTAGTAGTGCATCAAATAGGCTTAATCTCTCTATGACAATATTTGTAATGGCAAAGGTGATACGTGTACTGGCCCAAAGTGTTCCTAGCGCGAACAATATGCCTGCAATAAACGTGATCCTCGAAAAGTCTTGGGGAACAGTTTTACAGCCTCTTCTCCGACCTGCAAGTATTGCCTTACACTAATCATTTTGGAAGAGGAAGAACTAGTTCCTTATAACTGAGCCGATGCGTGGGAATATAGATCGTTGTTCAAAACACATACACGCGAACTCACTTTGCCGTTTACAATTCACAAACTTACAGGTCGTGAGGCGAGTGATGAAACTGTCTATGCGCGTAGGAGGGGAGGTAACAGGTTGGGGAGACACTTCCCCTCACGGAGACCTGAGCCAACTGATGGGTTGTTGTCCCTACCGCTGTCCCGCGCATGCGCATTCTTTCTCTTTGCCACTGCGCACCACCAAGACAGTTTCATCACTCGCCTCACGGCCTGTACTTATCTACCCTCGTCACTCACACACTCACTCACTCCCTCTCTCTCGCTCTCTCTCTCTCGCTCTCTCTCTCTCTCTCAGTAATGTACGCAGTACTTCGCTCACGTCTACCTTCAACTGCTCTCTCACTAAGACCCTAAAATGCATGTAAAGAAAGCCATTAAAATATTTATTTCAAGCACTTACTTCACGTTAATTGCGTACGGCAACAGAAAAATATTTGTACTGTTTGCCATTTAGTTTTGATACGACGCGAAAGCATGTGTATGTACGCGCGCGCCCGGTGTGTTTCGTGTAGATGGAAGTTTCCCTTCGTCTATACTGTGAATCTATATATAAAAGGAAACACGTTCGTGTGTAGAGTATACTGTTCATGTGTACGTAATTGTGTAGGCCAATAGATTCGTGTTGCTATCGTTTATTCTTTTATCTACATCCGTAACGTAATAGCGTGTTATCCCACTCATTTTGAGTGGGATAACAAGGTCATTATCGCACTGGTTTTGTTATCCCATTCGTTTATATTTTAAAATTTATTGAAACATAACACAAAATACAACATAATATTACAGTTTAAACATGTTATCTACTTATTGTAGATATTAGTAACACAGTATTTAGAGTTGTTTAAGTAAATTCCTGCTGTAGAAGAAGATTGGAACTTTTTCGTCACCAAGTTAAATGTTTGATCGTCAGAAGTATTTGCAAGCCCCTTGCCCTTATTGTCGTTATCAGCAATGCTGGTATTAAGTTGGATATGGTTTTTAAAGCTTCCTCTTCAATATCTGCAGGCAAACTTTCAGATTCACTCATTTTAAAACCACTTACAAATTACTAATTTGCAGCAAAAACAAACTATTTTTAATCATAACAACGTGGTTGTAATGGGAATGTATACATTACAATACATTATTTCAACTGCTACGTAGATAGCTTAAATTTTCTAATTCTCACATTTTTTATTTTTTCAGCGGGTGTAGATAAAATATTGTACGACCCACGAGTGATAACAGCATTATTAATATACTTGTGTGATGAGACGACTCGTGCTAGGCCTACGCACCCGTCGTCCAAACTTTCACACGCTTAATAGAACAATATTCGTCCTACTATCGTTTATTCTTTTATCTACACCCGTAACGTAATAGCGTGTTATTTTGAGTCGGACAATGAGGTCATTATCGCACTGGTTTTTGTTATCCCACTCGTTTTTATTTTAAAATTTATTGAAACATAACACAAAATACAACATAATATTACAATTTAAACATGTTATCTACTTATTGTAGATATTAGTAACACAGTATTTAGAGTTATTTAAGTAAATTCCTGATGTAGGAGAAGATTGGAACTTTTTCGTCACCAAGTTAAATGTACGTACTTGAAAAATATGTGTGGGGCTCTGGCTACTTATGAGGAGCACTTTTCTCCACCTACCAGCCGACCTATGTTTCATTTGCAAGTATATGTTTCATTTGATCGTCAGAAGTATTTGCAAGCTCCTTGATCTTATTGTCGTTATCAGCAATGCTGGTATTAAGTTGGATATGGTGTTTAAAGCTTCGTCTACAATATCTGAAGGCAAACTTTCAGATTCACTCATTTTAAAACCACTTACAAATTACTAATTTGTAGCAAAAACAAACTATTTTTAACCATAAAAACGTCGTTGCTATGGGAACGTATACGTCACAATACACTATTTCAACTGCTACGTAGATAGCTTAAATTTTCTGATTCTCACATTTTTTATTTTTCAGCGGGTGTAGATAAAATATTGTACGACCCACGAGTGATAACGCACTCGTCGTCCAAACTTTCACGCGCGTATATTAATAATGCTGTTATCCCACTTGTATCGTGAATATCTATTGTTAGATGTGTGTTTGTGCCTTTGTAAATCCCGCACATGTATTGAGCGTGGATTGTAAACTGTTAGTTTTTAACGGCTCAGTACTTGAACTGGTTCTTACAACTGTGACTGTGGGCAGATGTGTCAGGTGTAAAAGAGGTTGTAAAGTGCTGTCACGACGGTCTACTGATCGTCGTATGGTACAGTGGAAACAAAATACAAGACAAAATTAAGTCACTAATCACCAGCTTTAATTATCACAATTAAACACTTTGTAATCAACAAATAGTCTCTTACAACCAGTGGCGAAGTTACATGGAGGCAATTGAGGCAATGCCTACCCTAAAAATTCTGTAGAATAAAAATTATAAATACGTATGAACTACGTAACGTAAGGATTATACATTGTTACTGTGACTGTCGAATTTATTAAGCCGAAATGTGCGTTACTGAGCGACCGCTAGATGGTGACAGGTGAGATTCGGCATAAAGCGAATGAGGCAATGTCAACTTGCCTCAGCGTTTTTTGTACACATCGTATGTAAGCAATGTGCTGAAAGGGAAGTGCGGAGGAGGGGGATTGTCCCGCGCTGTACACATAGAGCGTTGAGGCATGCCTCACTTCTGTGGTCCGAACATTCAAGTTAAAGCGCGCTGTGTTGTTTATAAGTGTGCTTATTTTATTAAAAGTGTGGCGGTTATTCCGCTGAACTAACAGATGATCAAGATTGTTTTTTGAATTTGTTTGCAACATTAAACGTATAATATATAGAAACTAATCAAGTTTAAAATTTTGAAGTTTAATCAGATGTATTATTGTGTATGACTTATACAAGGATTGTTCAATAGAAACACGTTTAGAGCCGTAAAGCATTTTTTATTCAACGATTTCAAAAGAAGTCTCCATTAACATTAAGACATGAGTCCCACTCTTGCACTAATTTGTAGATTCCCTGCTAGTAAAATTCTTACGGCTGTTTGCGGAACCATTCGCTAACAGCAAACTCTACCTCAGCGTCCGATTTAAACCACCGTCCTTTTAGTGATTCCTTTAAAAAAATTTAAGGTAAGATTTTTGCCTACCCATTCATTAACTACTAGCTTCGCCACTGCTTACAATAAATCAAATAAAAAAATTTTCACACGTAAAGAAACTGACAAGTAATATATAACACAATTATATTACAAATACCCCGCACAATATTATAAAAGACATGACACTTCGCCACAATACTTCGAACCGCACTGTGTATTTCGTCCGAATATAAATAATTGTAAGCGACAGGTATGGGCTATTTATAGTCCATAATGCAGAGTTCCATAATATGCGTCTTTAACAAAGACGTAAAAATTCCTGAGAATACTTCAGCGCGAGAAACACACACCGCTTCTATAACGACAGCATCGAACCCACGAGTCGTTCCTCATTACGTAATACTGCCTCCCATGTCAAGCCTCACGTACGCATTACAGCTGCGGGAACAGAGTAGAACAACGTTCTCCAATGTCCCAGAACGTTCCCTAATAGCGTAACACTTTCCCGCATTACGTAATAACAGTAATAGTTTGATAATTAGCGGTTGCCTATAATCTACATCGAATAATTTGTCTAATTTTGAATGTTAACCGGTTAGTAGGTTAAGCGATTTTACATTAGGTCTATAGTGTTTCGGTGAACAGCTGTTGGTAACAATTCTACTGCATCATATGAACAGTTTTATGAAACCTCAACACATGCCGTGTTTTGCTGTTTCTGTTGCAACCGCCCGTCGTATATAACAAATTTGTTATGATTTTGCTAAAATATTTTAATATTTGTTTATTGATTCACATATAAGTTTGTGAAATATTTGCTACAATAATCAATTTAACTAGCTGATTACTTTTTAGTAAAAGTATTCACAACATTTCTGCAGTTTAGTCATCGTAGATAAAATGTTTTCCCCAAAACCAGAAGCGTAAATGACTAAACCATTTTCCTAATAGGCCTATATGTTTTTTTTTTAGTATTAGAGATTTTATGTTCGGTTTGACGTAATATTAGTTAGTTTTAAATGTAATTAGGTCAAATTAATTTTATATGTTATTAGGTCAAATAAAGCAATTTCAAAAACAGTAAATATAGTACGCATATTACTGCCAGCGGCGCTTTACTTTATCAGCTATAAGTTATAGTGTCACGTATTGATAGAATATATTCATTAAAAAGTTACACTGTTTTAAAGTTACTGACTATTTACTGAATAGTTACTGTGCCAGTAGCGGAGGTTGAAAGGTTTCTCAATTAGAAAACTAAACAAGAGCAATTTTTCAAAGAGAAAACGCCGACAGTCAAACTAAAGCTTTATTCAACTTACCAAAACTTTATTTGTATTCGAAAAGCACTTTGAAACTTTAGTAATGTTGACCTCGTGAACTTCTTGACAGAAACTTTTCTGAACAACTTTGGTACACGAGTGTTACATTAAGTAATATTTTTAAGGTTACTCCTGTACACATTGTGAACTCCAGCGCCGTAGGAGAAACAAGAAACGAGGAATTAAGGAAAAACGCAAGTAGCTTGAAACTATTCTCATCTTAATTAACACTAGATGAATAGACAAATAAAAATAAATTTTTACGCCATTATATCAACACACTCACGGTACTCTGTTCATATAGGTAGTACAAAGAATGCTAGTTGTAGTCTGACTGGGCTACATTATTTAAAATCGAGTCAACTGGGAATGTGTTTCATCATCATCATCATCCTCAAGGTTTAAACCAAGAATGGTTTGTTCCGGTCTCAAATAGGCAAATATTACAGCTGGTCACTCCAGCGCTTCCTCAGACGTCCCACACCGCTCCGTCCCCTTGGCTTATAGTTCCATAGTTGTTTGGGGATGCGGCAGTCATCCATTCGGCAAAGGTGTTCCCACCAATTCAGCCGATACTGGGCGATCCTGTCGAGTATACTCATAATATTCAGTTCCTGCCGTATATCTGTGTTTCTTCTATGATCATGGAGAGTATACCCTGCCACGTACCTGAGAAATCTCATTTCAGCCGCTTGGATGCGACTGGCCTGGCCTTTCGTTTAAGTCAAATTCTCAGACCCATAAAGAAATGTGAGAAGAGCCATCACCTTGTAGAATTTTAGGCGCGTTCCTTTACTTGCTGACTTAGAGGTTCGCCTGATTGTCCCGCACATAAGGTTGAACTTATGCAATTTATGCACCACGTCGTTGCTTGCATTATAAGACACACTGTAGCCCAGGTATTCAAGACTGATAACTTGTTCTAGGAACAAGAACGGGCTACCATCTATAACAATTTTTGCCCTACGGAATCAGTTCCACATAAAGCCATCAACTTGGTTTTAATTGTGTGTATCTGCATTCCAGAGTCTTTGAAGATTCCATTTAATAAATATATACCCATCTCCAACCAGTTTTCAGAGTCCGACAGAAAAGTCTGTTCGTCCGCAAGGAATGAATGTGAGACTGTCATAAAAGAGAAAGTATAACCTTGACGCATATTTATATTTAGCCAACACAATTTATTTTTAGGGCAGCCCTAGAGTTCAAAGACGTCAGACCATATTGGTTTGAATATGGCTTTGAGTAAAAGCACTTTATTATCAAGAAACCACTTTGATATTCTGATATCAACCAGGATTACCAACTGTCCAACTTTCAGATTTACTTGCAGATTATACTGAATGCATTGACAAATAACTATGGGGGTAGTTCTTTCTGAATGTTCTTGTGTGAACAGGTTCTTTATCATGGGCTGTTACAGCATTGTGCCATAATAAGTATTAAGTATTAGTACTCAATTTTTATCGGCAACTGGTGTGTATAAGAATATGGCGCTAGTATCAAGCTGTATCTAAATGTATTTATATTACTCCTGTAATGAACAAAAAATTTATTAGTTGGCAAATATTAAACATTACCTGTCTCTTGGCAGTGATCATTATCCGAGTGTAAATTTAATTCATAATGTGTCTAAATTCTAATCGAATAATTGTTATTGAGACTGTGATCTATAAATGTTATTTGAGTAAATGTCAATGCATAGCAATGTCGCTTTATATCGAAACAATGCACGAAAAGGTGTTTGAGAAATTTGTTGTTGTTAATTATGTAATGGTTCAAAATTTAATTCTTGTTACTAATGGCAATGGTTATTATCATGAATATTGAGAATTTAAACGTGCATGTTGTATTAAGATGTTATCATTATAAAAGGAAAGAACACTAATAAAGTTATGCAAGTGTTTTATTGCAAGTCCTGCCACACTGGGCTCAGCTCATCTTTTTCCATCTAGACCACGCGTCTAGTCTTAAGAATTAAGTAACGACCCCTGATAAAAAAAATAATTATAAAAAATTCAGGGGGAGTTTCACACTTCGCCACCTCAATGGAATAAATCGCCACATAAACTGAATACTTAAATTTACACCTCGCTGAGATTCCAGAATAATCCATAATACGCGTCAACACTATACTAGAGCGTAATTGCTTGCGGCCTTGATCACAGTGCGCGTGGCCGGCGAAGTCTGAAACAGTCTCGTTAACGTCTGCTGAGAATCAAATACACTTGAGTCTGCATACTGACAGCGTGAAGCCACTCGGGCAACTTCGTTACTGTTTGCCCTCCGCTATTGTCTATTCTCTCAACCCACATTCCACACTTACGTCCTTACGTGTATCTGTATAATGAAATCCACGTATTTTTATCCAAATCGGGGTTTTCCTGTCTGCATAGCGGATGAATTGAATATTAAAATGAATATTGATTGTGGTCACAGTTAAATATTAAAACAATATAGAATTAATTTAACCATATCGTTGTACTCCACTTATTACCCTGAATTGTAGTTATTGTTTTAACCTTTGTTTCCTCTAGAAACAAACACAATTTCACTGGCTCTCCGGATAAATATAAACCTTTTGACTACATCGTCGCATTAGTATATGAAATATACGTTTATTAAGAAAACTTATTTTATACTGTTGTGCCGGTTATTAAGTTCAGTTTTTTGTACTCACAATGTTGGTTTTGATATATATTGCTGTAATCAGTTGTTGTAAAACTCCTCTTTACCTGTGCACTAACTTCGCAGGTTGGTTTCGTATTTATCTGGAGTCAATTTAATCAATTATTTTTGTTTCTGGAGTGATAAACGCTGAAGCAAAAAATACAAAAATCATTATGAATGGTTTTATAAATCATTTAAATAATCACATTAGAGAAATTAGAGAACATTAAGAAAAGTTATTCATGGAAAGATTTAGCGGAATTTAATAATTTAGGTCTAGGTCTAGGTTTTTTGTAGTCCTTTTATAATGCCATTGCTGTAAATAAGAACTGATTTTAAAACTTTATTTACAGAATTTTTTAAATAATGGGTCTTATTTTACAATTTTAAAGAAAAACATCATATATCATATCAAATTACTGTGATGTCAGTTAAATTTACGTAAACTGCATCGTTTATTATATACTCGGTGCGGACTATGCCCTTTTCATCTACATCATGCATCTTCTCATGTAGCGCAAATTACTGTTACGACGGTCTAGTGATCGTCGTATGGTACAGTGGAAAACAAAATACAAGTCACCAATTATGTCACTAGAAACCAGCTTTAATTATCACAATTAACAGTTTGTAACTCTTAATTCAACAAGATTATTCTCGTACAAAAAATCCAAGTTAATCTGTCTATACAAATAATAATGTCAACTATAAAGAATTCCGCACAAGAAATCACTTTTAACTAATCTGCCACTTGAAATGAACTGTGTAAATCGCCCGACAATAACTGGAACCTCACTTGAATAAATCGCCACTTAAACTCACACTAAGCGTCGCTGAATGCTTGTATTTATACACCGTGGAGATTCCAGAATAATCCATACTACGCATCAACGCTACTAGAAAACATTAGATGGTAGTTGCTGTCTTGGACACAGTGTACGCGGACCGGTGAAGTCTGGAACAGTCTTGTCACGTAATTGTCCCGCATCTCAAAGTGCAGCAATACACAGATATTATAGCCGCCGGGCACCGCTGGAATAGCCGAGAAATACGTAAAATGTTCTACAATATCGTAACAACACAAACAACGATCGCTACAGTGTTCATTACAAACCTGGCCTCGACACCGTTGAAGCGTTCTGAATCCATTTACTTTTCCGAATACCACTTCCTGCCTAATGTAAACCTTATCATAACCGAGTTCACATCAGAAGAATTTTGTTAATACCATACCATCTCAGAATTATGTAGACGTTTATTTTGAACACTGATTTTGTACAGTGTGCTCAATTCAGACCTACACAAGCATGTAGTGTCGCCAAAATTTTACAATCCGCATACAAAAAAAAAGTGTGTTGATAATTTTCTTTTGCAAAACTGACTAAATTCTCGTAGTTCCTTACATGTAAATAATTATGTGCACTAAATAATGGAATGAAATGAGTATTTCCGGTATCAACATTTCCAATATTTTCCTTTCATGAAAATTTTATTTTTATAACATTTACGCGCTCGCGCAAGAGTGTGTACAGAGAGAGATGTTAGAACTCACATAACATACTGATGTGCGCAGATTAACAATTCATTCATAGTACGCATAAAAGATTTATCATAATTTTGAACTCAATGCAGCAACTGAACCAATTAATTTTGTAATTTTACTTGATTTAAAATTAATTTAATGAAAACAAACAAATCTCTTAGTTAAATTAAAAGTTAATCAGTTAGGATAAAACAAATTTTAAACTGTGTTGAAAACTCCAACGGAAATTACTTTTAAATGAGTTTGGGAAGGAGTAAGTCAAATATAGCATACAAAAAAACTATAAACTTAATTTATTATATAATTATACTTTCAGTATAAAATTAATGTTATTTATTTAATGTAGGCAAGCATATAGCAGAATCATCCTTCCTATCATTAATTAGTTGTGGATTTTATACAGAAGAATACAAACATTAGGCCTATATTACTTATGAACACAACTCAACAACTAAGTTAACTTTTACGTAGTTTAAACACAGTTTACATAATTTTTTTTGCAAAAAGGTCGTTCAATGCCCGTCCCTGTGGCAGAAGTTATACGCGACGTGGGATAAAATGGTCAAAAACGGGTTTGACGGTTTGGAAGCAGGTTAGTGGTCGCTATTTGTAATCTACGAATGACTGTGTCAAATGAAGTGTAAGAATATTAGTTGAGTATTACACAGAGTATTACATTATTATGAGTATTACAACAGAGTTACCATAAACCTATTACACTTTTTTCTTTTCTTTGTTCTCAGATTAGTGTAACTTGCAGTTTTCTGTGTCGAGAGGTAACAATAATTGTTTTAATTAAAAGTAAACAACAATCGTTTCGGTTACTACGGCTTTATAAAAGAATAGCGTACTTTTTTAAAAATTATTTGCGACAACAAACATAAAAATACAGAAAATGTGTTGTAAAATTATTTGCTTACATAACAAATTATGACAAAACAGAATTTTTACACAACTCATTTATTATTATTTATACAAAATTTTAAAACTATTTACGACAAGACAAAAGTGAGTGATATATATATATATATATATATATATACATATATATATATATTATAGAAACGGTTACCGCGTAGTCTACTCTCTCCTCTCTATAACATCAAAGAATGTGTATTTCCCTTGCTCACGTAGTTCACCGCTCTAGAACGTCAGTCAGGTTTATTCAGCTCACAATCTATCTACTCGATTTACGACATTTATAGTGCAGTAATTTCCGCAGTATTACAATAAAACATATCCACACTAAACTAAACAGTTTTTATTTGTTTCCTATTCGAATCTCATACAGATGTGCTTATTGTACACAATTTTGGATTCGTATTTAATAAATTTTTCGTGTCCTTTAATTTTTTTGTGTAATACAATTAAAAAAAAAATCAACAATTAAAATCTTGAAATTTTAAGTCAGGAAGAGACTTCTTGCTTACAACTGCCATGGAGTGTGTGATAGAAGGAGAAAAAAAGAAGAGGGCGTAGAAGAACGAAGTTAATGGGTAGCATTAAAATCAGAGGGTGTTACGAAGAAAAGAAAAAGACTAACATTCGATAGGACAGCTTGGAGAGCTTTTACCATTTAGAGACCTGCCTTAGGGCAGACCACCAAATAATAATAATGCGACAAGAATACATAACTCTGTGTTCCTATGATTGAAGCATCACTACTCCAACAGATGCTTGACATCTCTACATTCGGTTCAGTAAACGAGATTAAACATTGGCCTCAACTCAGTAATTGGCCTAACAAGTTATAATATTCAATATAAAATAATTTTAAGTATAGTTTTTTCCATAATTGTAATGATTTACTACTCTCTTCCCTTTTAAATCAGATATTCACCCGAATATAAATATAAAGACATTAATCGCTTGTAAATATTTTATTAGTTTATTTATTAATCTTTAAATAAATTGCAACAAAAATATAAACCGACTAATAATGTTTTGAAATAAAGTATTAACCTTTATTGAGTTCATATAAATTGTTTAAACCTTATGGAGTTTTGTTAACATCTTTGCATCTGTAATCAGTGAATTGTGTGTATATTTGTGTGTAGTACAGTTAATTCTGTTCAATAGAAAACACATAGAGTGTAGTCTATATTAATTTTAAAATTAAAAGACGATTCTAAACATTTTCAAACAAGATTTTGATACTATAGGCGTGTTGAGTTGACGAAGTTTAATTGAATTTCTTATGAAGAAAAGTCATAAGACTCTCAATAGGTAATGTAAACGTAGAAGCGTTATGCGGTTACATGAACCATATTATTGTTTAACTAAAGCTGTATTACACGTTGTAAATTAGTAGAAGGAGAGAATTTTAGAACTGATCTCGCTGTAACGTATAGTTTTGTGCTTTTACGCAAGTTACTTGATATTACGCAAAACTAAACTTCCGAAGATAAAAAGGAGTCCATTAGTTGCTAACAAATTAATCATTAGTTTTATATAGATTGAAAATTCAATTTTAATTTGACAGTAACTTTGTTAATGTTTTCTTGTTAATTGACCATATACATAATTGTGTCGGTAGATTAAAAATTGTACTTACTCATGATATAAATATTACTCATTAAGTAGTTAAGATTAGTAAACCGGAAGAAACAGAAAATGTAAAAGACGAGACAAATATTAATCTGGAGTCACTTCTACAAGAAAAAAGCAGCCAAAAATATTTAAAAAAGGTTTGGAATTACAGTCGCGTGCGCGAGTGATAAACGTTTTCCCGGCTGTGCGTGACATAATTATCGAATCGTTGTGACACTTGAACTGAACATAACCTACTCTATTAGCTACAGTTCCCGTATATTTCCTAAGCTTAAAATGATGTTAAAATATGATTTCGTTAAAATGTAAAGGTCGTTGTAAAACGCATTTCTGCGTGAGATAAAGGCATTCAGAGATAACCATCTATGCATGCTCTTGCAAATTCGATGCACTTTACGGCATGAAACACTGCCGAGTCGTGTGCTAAGTAACCATGTGACTTCCTTCCACCAATAAGAAGCTGGAAGGCAGTCGGAATTTTCTTAAGCCTGTGGCTGCACAGTTAGTTCTTCTCATTTAGCTATCACGATCGGAACGTGCAATTGATGTGCAAGATTTTTCGCTTGCAAGAATTTGGGAAGTCTTTTCGGCGGTAGTAACGAGTGCGAACGCTCAGAAATGTTTGTTTAATACATCTTTACACACGGTATTGTTATTGTAACATAGCGTGTATAAATAATTGAACTTAGACTGTGTTACCTTGTGAGGTATTCTGCAGTACCAGTAGTATTTCATAATTTACTTATTAATAAAATATTATCATCAGTAGTTTCCGCGTGAGTGGAAGATTTCCGCATAGGGAGGTCTGCTGACCGTGGTATACTCAGTGTTACGCGTGAACACTTGAAGAGTCCGGATTGGTATAAGCCTAATATACCGTTTCTAAGTAATACACACTGTGACCTGAGATACTTATGAATTATAAATACTGTATAAAATTTCAGAAGTAGTATCCCTAGTTGTTCTGTTGTTCGTGTGCGAAGCGTCAGTGTCAACGTTGGAACTCCAGGACACCTGCCCAGCTGGAAGCGTCACCAGGGTGAACCATCTGTCATCGTACGCCACGCCTGACGACTCCACGACACAGCAAAGCCCCCCCCCCTTTCCATCAACATTGCCGTGGGAATCATCACATATGTAATGCACCACAACTCGTTTATGAACAATAATTAACACTTTAAAAGACTATATCTGAAACACTATCATTATTATGCTTGTCAAATATATCGTATAAACAATTTCATATGTCTTGTGTGCAATAAATAATCTTAAACCCTCCAATATAGACTTTTGCATTAAAACATACATACTACCATATCCTATGCGCCAATAGTTAAGTTATTTGTGTTGTCGCAATATTTATCATCAGATTATATTATGTAACGACCTCGGTAAGAGTGATAGTTTTATCTTAATCTATATCTATCTGATGATGGAGCATAAGCTCTGAAACGCGTCATAGAAAAATTATAAAAAGTCACAAGGCGGACAATTTAAGGTAATTTAGTTGTCAACAGTAAAAGTTACCTTGCTAATACTATTGTTACGACATTAAAGAACAATCTATCTGTTTATCGAATGTTCCAGAGGAATCCGGCTGAATGTGGCGTACGTGATTTCAACAGGCGCTTGCGAGACTTTTCTGGACGTCGCCAGCCCCGCGCACTGTGTCAAGGCCACAATCAATTGCGTCCCAGTGTACAGCTAATGTGTAGTGTTTTCTGGTAGACGCCTACTACTACTACTACTACTCTCCAGCACTACAGCCCATGGTGAGCCTTGGCTTCCGCTACGACCCGTCTCCACTCATCTCTGTCCATTGCCTTCAGTCTCCAGTTCCTAATGCCCATCTTTCTCAGATCTTCTTCCACATCCTGCTGCCATTTTCTTCGAGGCCTGCCTCTTCTTCTTTTGCCCAATATCGTTCCACTTAATATAGTTTTGGGCATCCTCGTAACATTCATACGGGATACGTGTCCCATCCATCTAATTCTAGCTGATTTTATGTGCCTCACCAGGTCTTGCCCACCAATCAACTCATTTATTTCACTGTTATTTCGGATCCTATACATATTCCCTTCCTTCACTGGTCCAAATATCTGCCTCAATATTCTTCTTTCAAAAATTCTTAGAGCGCTTATATCCTTATTTACGAGAGTCCATGTCTCGGATGCATAAGTAACAACAGGTCTGATCAGTGTTTTATATAACATCAGTTTGGTTCTTGGAGTTAGAAGCTTTGATTTCAGTAATGATTGGTTTGCATAGTAGGCTCTATTGCCGGTTATGATTCTGTTTACTATTTCGCTGCTCACTCGGTTTTCATTATTCAGAATAACACCTAGGTACTTAAATTCTGTAACTCCTTGGAAACAGTAATGGCCTGTGTGACGGTCTAGCAGTTCTCTATTTTTCTTTGCAGACACTTTCATGTATTTTGTTTTAGCCTCATTGACTTCCAAACCAATTTTGCTTACTTCCCTCTCCATTTCAATAAAGGTATCTTTTAATACATTTTTGTTCCTGGCTAACAGCACAATATCATCCGCATATGCTCCTAGTTGCCTCGTCCTTTTGAAGATGTGTCCTCTGAAGTCTATCTTGTTTATAGCATAATGTAGTGCCAATTTGAAGATGGTTGCATCACCCTGCTTTACTGGTAGACGCCTATTAGCGAATATTCTCGAACCTCGGAGGGGTATAAATACAAGTACTCATCGACGTTCAGTTTCAGTTTGAGTTGCGATATATTACAGTGCGGTTAGAGTTATTGTCGGACGATTACACAGTGCGTTTAAATGGCGATAAACACAGTGCGGTTTGAAGTATTGAGTGGCGAAGTATTACGTGCTTTATAATTGTGCGGAACAAATTGTAATACTATTGTTTGTTAGATTATTAGACATTTTTATTGCGTGTGAACAGTGTTTATTTGATTTGTTGTAAGAGACTGTCTTGTTAATTACAAACTGTTTAATTGTGATAATTAAAGCTGGTGATTAGTGACGTAATTGGTGTCTTCTATTTTGTTTTCCACTGTACCATACGACGATCAGTAGACCATCGTAACACTATCAAGCACTTGCATAAAACAACAAAACAGATTTAGAGATTTTTTAATAAACTTTATTTCCCTTGGCACACATTTAAAATAGGCCTATATTTAACTTACATACACGAGTTAATTAACGTTAGAAATTAATTAAGATGAGTTAATAAAAAGCGCAAAGAAATTAGGATGCAATATTTTCAAATAATTAAAGTACTTAATTTTGAACCGTTAATTATTGTAACTGGATACATGCCAAGGAATTAAGGAAAATTCTTATTACGGTTTAAGAATATCTGTTTAACACTACTAAAATGCAAAGCTGTCACATAAATAAAACATGAATACCACCGTATATTGTATGTAGGGCCTATGTTGGATCTTTTTAAGCAGGGCTTAGTTGGTTAACAAATATTCTTACGCATAAAGTATAATTTTACAAAACCCAAGAAATCTCACAAATATTGTAAAACTTATAAACGTGTATAGTTTAAAACAGTATTTAACGATAAACTTACCAATAGTATTATATTACTTAAACTATAATATTTTAACGACGGAACGCTATCGAACAATCGAAAGTGTCGTTTTACACGCTTCTCGATTAGGCCAGCATGACTCGTCTGTAACAAGGTCGTCCACCAAGTACATTTCAGAATGTTCTGGAGAGCACACGAAATACGCATTATGCTGGTACGCCACAGAAAATATGGAAAGTTATTTTGGAATACTTGCACTACCTACCTATAAAAGCGACAACGTTCGGCTTTGTCATTCAGTTCCGGTGAGCGATTTTCTTTGTGCGTATCGAGTCGATTAGTGAAAAGTGAATAACGTATTATGCGAATTTAGTGCGGAACTCTATTACTTCACATTACTATTGCGTGTGGACAAATTTAACTTGAATTTTCCCACGAAAGTTAAAGTTAAATTTTTCCACCTTGTTAAAGCTAATAATTAGTGATTTCATTGGTGTCTCTATTTTGTTTCCACTGTACTATACGTCGATCAGTGAGACCGTCGTAACAATATTAATTATAATTAAAAAACTTATATAAGCCTGGAGCGGTCGTGACGCAGTGGCTAGCGTGTGTCGTTACTACGCTGTCGGCGCGGGTTCGATTCCCGCCCCGGGGCCACGTGATTTAGATGCGACCGTTCCCCCTCGCAAACCAGTATGGCAAACCAGCGAGAGGTATCCTGCCTAGTATAAACCCTCCCCAACTATGCCGTTCGGATCCGGAGTTAAAGTGTACATCCCATACACCTGTGAGAGACTCCGCAACAAACGCACAAACCGGTATATGCGGGAGGGTACAAACCAGTCGTAAGACTGAAGAACCCCAATAATAATATCAGCTTATTATGGTTATTCATATGGAAATGTTTAAAACATTCTTAATTACTGTAAACACTAATTACACCAATTGTAGGGATAAAAGCAAAGTAAAGATCCTGTGGATCGTATTGCTCTGTTCGTTAACAAGGGAATGCAGCGTGTTAAGATAACAACATATGTAGTAATTACTGTCAGCTGCAAGAGTTGGAGATTCCGGTTTGTGGCAGGCGGTAGTTAACTGTGACTTGTGTGTACCACATACCATGTGCAGACTAAACGCTAAACTTTATTAGCTGACCGTCCTACATAATGCATGTAAACTATGCGGCAGTCTGTTGTTTGCATTAATGAACGATCGTGTTACTGGCTAAGTTATTTTACACAGTATGCAATTACTGTCCATTAGTACTGTGGTTTTTCGATTATTAGAGAAACAAAGTAATTATTATTTTGTTACAATTCATGAAAGTCTTACTAATTAAAATGCATGGATATGTTTGCACTCTCTCACACTTTTAAATTTTCTAAATATAATTCTAAATAATAAGTTAGCAATTTTAAATGCCTAGGATACAGTGTGTTTTATAATAAATGCAACGGCTTTGTGAATAAGTTGCACAAGTTCATCCTTATGTGCGGTACAATTAGGCGGAGCCTTAAGTCAGCAAGTAAATGAAAACGGCTAAAATTCTACAAGGTGATGGCTCTTAACACACTTCCTTCTGGGTCTGAGAATTGGACGTTAAAGAAAGGCCAGGCCAGTCGCATCCAACCGGCTTAAATGAGATTTCTCAGGCACGTGGCAGGGTATACTCTCCATGATCATAGAAGAAACACAGATGTACGGCAGCAACTGAATATTATGAGTATACTCGACAGGATCGCCCAGTATCGGCTGAATTGGTGGGAAGATGTTTGCCGAATGGATGACTGCCGCATCCCCAAACAACTATGGAACTATAAGCCGAGGGGACGGAGAGGTGTGGGACGTCCGAGGAAGCGCTGGAGTGATCAAATCTAATCTTTGCCTATTTTGGATCGGAACAAACCATCCTTGGTTTAATCCGTAATGATGATGATGATGATGATGATGATGATGATGATGATGATGATGATAATGACGATGAATTCTAAATAATATGATTAGCATTCGTTAATACGATGAACACGAAGTATTAGTCAATGTATATGTTGAACAAGCAGCTTATATTTATAACATTGTTAGACTGTCTCACTGATCGTCGTATGGTACAGTGGAAAACAAAATACTGACACCAATGAAGTCACTAATTACCAGCTTTAATTAAACACAAATTACAATTCTTAATCAACTAGTACAATAATTCAACTTACGTTTGTGCACACGCAATAATAACGCCAAATAAGTAGTAAGGAATTCCGAAGTAATTATAACACACAACCATTTTTGATATGACTTGACAAATCCTCCAACATACACTGACTGGTACAACCAGCTGCTGTTGTTTAAATAGGTAGTATAAGTGTTCTAGAATAATCCATAATGTGTACTTGTTGCGGCCTTGAAGAAACACGCACCCGCTTGGCTAGGCGAGACACTTGTAGAACAACGGTCTACACTGTACGAGAACGTTCCGAATCACGTAACAATATCTATATATAACAATATCAATATATTAACTACGTCGTTATCCGCAGTTTCTCTATAAGTTTTTTATTTATTATTACACAAATTAATAACGCAACAGGTTTTATTCTTTCTAACACAACAGGTCAAGCCTGTTTTATGAAAATTTGTGAATTGTTAACTTGAACAAAAGAACAATTAGTAACTTGTAACTTTGATAATTAGTTACAGACTACAGTCGTATGTCATAAACAAGCATATTTACGTTAAACAGGCGCACAAAAGTCTTAGGTTTGCGTTAACATTCTATGTTTGCGGATAATTGTGTATCAATTGGCAATGGAAAAACATATTATTACGTGAAAAGTGTACATTACGCACAAAACATACTACGTGATTCTCGGCTATTCCAGTGTAATCCGGCTGTAATCTGTGTATGCGTACATATTGCTGCTACTTTGAGATGAAAGACAATTACGTGACACTTGTCACGCGTCCGCGACGAGACTTTACCAGACCATACCGGTCCGCAATCAATTACCTTCTAGTATTTTCTAGTAGCGTTCTTGACGCGTAGTATGGACTATTCTGATATCTCATCAGGTTATAAACACAAGTACTCAGCGATGTTTTTAGTTTAGTTCCAGTGGCGATTTATTCCAGTGCGGTTCGTAGTATTGTTGCTAAGTATTTTGTGTTTTATAATTGTGCCAGACTATATTAGTTGACATTATTATTGCTTGTGAACAGTTTTTATTTAAGTTGTTGTAAGAGACTTTCTTGTTGATTACAAACTGCTTAATTTTGATAATTAAAGCTGGTTAATTAGTGACTTAATTGATGTCTTGTATTTAGTTTTCCACTGTACCATACGACGATCAGTAGACCGTCGTAACAATAAAATGATTGATTTATAATTAAATAGTATCAGTGAAAACTACAGATACTCGATTGTAATTACAAAAAAGTGAGTAAACTCTATTTAAACTACCTTAAAGTTAATTTATTTGTTGAGTTGTGCTCTAAAGTAATATGTTTGTATTTTTTTTGTATAATGTCCACAACTAATTAAACTCAGAAAACTAATTATATACTCATGATGTTACATAGTTGCTTACATTAAATAAACAACAATAATTATTATACAAGAAAGTATATAATTTTATAATAAATTAAGTGTACAGCTTTTTGTATTTGGTATTTGACTTACTCCTTCCGAAACTCATTTAAACAGAATTCCCATTGCAGTTTTCCAAGCAGTTTACAATTTGTTTTATGCGACCTGATTAATTTTCAATTTAACTAAGAGATTTGTTTTAAATTGTTTGTTTTCATTAAATTAATTTTAAATCGAGTATAATTAAAAAACTAATTGCTTTTGATTGGAGCTTACATTTTTGGAACACGTCCGCTTACATTTGGAGCGTGAGATTGTTTTGATCTGCGTGTACGAGGAAAGGTGATCAATTTTCGAAAAGGCTTGACTTAGAAGTTATAAGTGTGCAGAAATGGTAAGTACATTAATAACGTCTACATTAGGAATAGATTAGGCTGAAAAAATTCCGTGTTTTATTAATTTAATGTTGCATATTTGTTTAATATTTAGCTTTCCAGTTGAGGCTGTTTAGAGTTAAATCACGGACAAGACCTAAGAGCCATGGGCAATTAGAAATTAACTTAACTTCTAAGATTTTTGGTTATATATAAGAATAATAATTTAATGTACTTTCAATGTGTCATGCTAAAATTAGTTAGACATTTAGTTTAAAAATTTCAAGCTATCAGTTAACACGCGTGCGCAAGTTAGTGTCTATGAACGGAGGCTGAGACTAACTCACACTGTAACAATGTGTCAGAAAAATATTTCTTCATTAATAAGCTCAAGTGTCTTTCAATAAATCAAAATAGTGTTAGTAAAAGTTACATTAGACTTCAGAGTAGGCTTGAAAAAACCTGCCTGTTTTGTGGAAATATTTCTACTAATTTTTTTTTTCAAATAAAGAAGAATATATTAATTTTTTAAACGTCATATTTACTGGAGGACATTTAATATAACTATTGAAAATTTATTAAAAAAGGTTTGTTGAAGGACTTGGCCTACCACGTACACTGTATATACAAACAGAGCGTTTCCGATTTTACCTCAACTAGCAAGGTCGTAGCCCAGTGGTGTACATTAGCTGTAATACACTTTTTTCATAGGCCTTACTACTATTTCACGTTACCACTTTGCATACTACTTGGCCTACGAGCATGTATAAAGTAAGAGTTTATCAAGTTAAATTACTCAATGACAATATTAATATTTATCATATACTAATTCTCAGCAACAAGATATCACACTTACTTTCGTGTACCGACTCTTAAGAATTATCCCAGGGCGCCAGTAATAAATAAACACAATTTGATTGTTATTAATTAAGTTTTTTAATAACGATTTGCATTCACATATTACAAAATTTATAAGTCAGTACTTCAATAAATTTACTATAAAATCTGTTAGTGTTTATTTCTTAGCAATGGATTCTTAGACTTATTGAGTCACCAAATATGATAATAAGCAATATTAAAATTGAGTGTTCATTTTTGTTATTTACGTGTATGTTGAATTACTCTGCGATGCGATGTCATCAATGCTGCGGGTTCCAGGCTGGTAGTCCGACGTTGTCCGTTGAATAGTTATCCTTGTTAGTTTGCACTAATTTACACTGGTTTCACAGGTATTACACAATTCACTTAATTAACTTAGTGATAATTACATATGTGCCGTATACTAATACACTTGTTGAATACTCAGTATATCCTTATCAAAGCTAAGTGCGTCTAACACCGGATTGATTACTACTCTCGACCGACTGTCCCGTACAATGATGTTTGACACATTTAAAATTCGCTATGTAATTAAAATAGTTTTAATTTTATACAGATGTACTAATCGGTAGTTTTAATTTTATTTTCTCCCCGCTTGCTATGAATTTATATTTCTCCCTGGGTACCACATGACTTTCTCCCCGTAAAATTGTTGAGAATGGAATTCTCCGTTATATCGCTTTGTGGAAAACCTAGCTAATAATGGAGGTAGATGTAATTTTTCCCTTTTCACCTCAACTAGTAATGTCGTGGCCATGTGGTGCAAAATTGGCCTGATTGAAAATCTAGGCGGTAAAGCTTATAATGTACGCAGAGTTCCTATTTCCCCTTTTACCTCAGCTATCAAGGTCGTGGCCCGGTGATGTACATTAGCCTTGTAGAAAACCAAGTAACTAATGCTAATAATGGAGATAGACGTGATATTTCCTCTTTACCTCAACTAGCAAGGTCGTGGCCTGGTCGTCTATATTAACCTGATGATAAATCTACGCGGTAAAATTTATAATATAGACAGAGGTCCTATTTCCCCTTTTATCTCAACTAGCAGCTTCATAACCCTGTGGTGTACATTAGCCTTGTGGGAAACCAAGTAACTAATGCTAATAATGTAGACAGAGGTCCTATTTCCACTTTACCTCAAACTAGCAAGGTCGTGGCCTGGTGGTGTATATTAGCCTGATGGTAAATCGAGGCGGTAAAGCTTATAATGTAGACAGAGGTCCTATTTCCCCTTTTACCTCAACTAGCAGCTTCATAACCCTGTGGTGTACATCAGCCTTGTGGAAAACCTAGGAGCTATAGCTGATAATGGAGAGAGATATCCTATTTCCCTTTTACCTCAACTAGCAACTTTTTGACGTTGTGGTGTACATTAGCTTTGTGAAAAACCTAGGAGCTAAAGCTAGTAATTGAGACAGTCCTATTTCCCATTTTGTCTCAACTAGCAAATAGACTACATTAGCCTGATGCAAAATCGCGGCGCTAAAGCTTATAATGTAGGCAGAGGCTCTATTACGATGTAAACTATGATAATGGTTACCTATACACTTGTGTCGTTATTGTGTAAATGCTGTAAAGCCTCTGACTTATAGCCTATGTAGACTATAGTTAAGAACACTGGTATTCTGCCGTTCAAGCAAATGAAGAGGCACTTTAAAAATTATGAGGAGAGGCGTTTGTGTTCCATCAAGATAAGTGAAAAGATACTAGTTGATGACAAAGTAGCATGATACTTGCACTAATAATAAAATGGAATTAAGGCGGACATGTGACGTCACAATCCGGGGGTTAATGGGGCTTCAGTGCTCTATTGTCGACGACATAAAAACAAAACAGCTAGGATGGTTTGGGCATGTGCAAAGAATGCCGGATAATCGTCTCCCCAAGCAAATTTTGAGATGGACACCATATGGTCGTAGGCGAAGAGGAAGACCTAGGTTGAGTTGGAGAGAAGGCATCAATTGGGGAATGAGAGACCGGGAACTGGAAGAAGAATCTTGGTTAGATCGAGACCAATGGAGACTAGGGATCGGAAGACGTAGGATAACGTTATGAACCGATATATATATTGTAACGTACCAAAATAGCAGTTACATAAAATAAATGTCTAATACGTCAAATAGAAGGATAACATGAAAATATTTCATCAAGCATAGAAGAAGGAACAGGAGAATACAAATAAAATGTGTGTCTACGAATGAATAATTTTGAACCAACCCAACGAAGAAGAAAGAAGAATAATAAGAATATCATCGAGTATAACAAAGAGAGAGAAAATACCATGAGCCAATATAATACGTTAGCATCCAGGCCCAATAGATCAAAATAGTGAGGGGATATGCCGAAAATAATTATCAACGTAAGAAGGAGACGAGTCAAATACAATCACCATAGTGAAAAAACAAACTAATTTGTTATGAGTGTGAAATAAATACAGGACAATGACTACCATAATAATGAATGAAAATATGGAAGAATATGACAATATTCAGGGAACATGAATTATTACAAATAATGTGTAACCAAGGAAAGCACCAACAGTGACAAACAACTAACCAGAAGAAGAAAAAGAAGAAGAAGAGGAAAAGAAATGTACCATGAAGAATGAAGATTATGTATGAACAGTACAAGACATCAACATTCACAATATATGGAAGGAATTAAAATCAATGTAGTGACCAGAATAAGTGTAATGATTGTTGGAATACCAATAATAAAGAAACCAAGTGTTGAGCATCAATAAGTGATCACAAACAATGACAGTGAATACTTAATATAAGTGTAACAACGTGTGATATAATAACATTTTACCCCAAGTAAACAGCACAAACAATACCAGTGAAAATGTTTATAACGGAGAGAAGTGATTAACCATTTGTAAGTGAAAGAATCAACGATTAACAAGTGAAATGCACAGACAATTAGTGTAACAAATTTAATCCAAGATTGTAAAACCACAGAGATAATCAGTAAGACCACCAAAAATATGATACAGAAAAGTGAATTAATTGTTCATAGGGATTAATAATAAAAGCTTTGTAATCCTTGATATGAAATGTGCCTGAATGTCATAGCAACACAGGACAAAATTTAGATGAATGTCAAGACAAATAGTAGCAAATAAACTAATTTGTTGAGTATAAACAAGTCAATGTACCAAAACCTAGGTACAATCCACCAAAATATGTAACATAATTAGACTAAGAAAACCAGTATTATTGTTTCAACAAATAGTGTAAAAATGTGTACAAAATGTGTAAAACTTAATAATAAACCATTGTAGTAGAAGGCCATAATGAGATGGCAATAGTTGAGATGAATACTGTAAAGAACTATGAAGCACATTGTTGTCAGACAAATGACACATAACCTCACATGAGTTGAACCTACAACATAAAATCATATGCATTAATTAAACCAAGTAATTATCCATAATTATTTCAAACAGAGACTAAATAAGAAGAAAAATGCAAAACAATGAATACCATATGAACTGAAGGACACAAGAAATGAATCAGATTAAATACAATAACATTAAACTAAATAGACAGAACCCCAATGTGACAAGAGAATTAGTCAAAAAACATTATCAAAACTTATAAAGGGAATGTAAAAAATGTTACCAGTAGTTAGAGAAATGTTCAATACTGCTATGGGAACATCTCACAAATATTATACTAGTAATTTAATAATTGAAATTTAATAAACTAACTAACTGCAATCATAGAACCAGGTGTAAATAACCACCATACAATAACTTAGAGAGATTTCAAATAACAAAAAGTTAGTGAATACATTGAACTAACCATGTACAACAATTGTACACAATTTTAATTATTAACAATATATCCCATGTGTACTAAAATAACTAAGTAAATGACAAAATGACAAGAGTAAATGACAATAAGTAAATGACAAGAGCATAATGTATTTTGAATCATACTATATGTGTATACAAAATAACATTTTACCAAAATAAAGTATGAACAAATGTATATAGATATACCTATTAGTGCTATGATACAAAAAATATGTAGTAGAATAAGGGATAATAGCGATATAAGTAAATGTAAACAATCGGACATAGTTGGTATATACGCCATTAACAAATTTTGTTTAAACTATAAATATAGCAATATTATGTATTAACATGAAGGAGAAATGGACTCAAAATGTTTAGTAATAAGTATTAAGATGTAATTACAACGAAATATGGTGAAAAAGACTTATTTGTGTTAAGAACCACTATATGAGTTTTGAAGAAGATCAAGTGAATTATTAATGGACGGAATTATTGCTTGTTTGGACTTAAAATAAAGCCGCAAGTGTCCGCGATTTAATGCCACTATCCAAATGACGATATGACAAAAAATAAGGAACTTATAGCCATTATACGTTTTTCGATCATTTTCGAATGTCCATGTATACGTCAGAGATAATCTCAAACCCAGACTTAGTGACGCTAAAAATTAGAATTTTTATTTAACCAAAGCGTTTGGGGTAGAGAGTATGACTTTCTAAACCAATCAAATGGCTTAATTTCACCAGGCGAAAAGAGACGCTTTATCGAGATTGTTTAATCGTTTTTCAACACTCGAGGCGACAGGAACGTGTCACAGTCGGCAAGACATATTTTAAAATGTGCGCGTCACCCCCAGTAACATGGTCAAACATTAACCTATACTGAACACCCCATTATCGAGTGACAGTGAAATAAGTGAATAGTGAATAGACATGACCAGTGTATAATAAGGGTCATGTCCAGTGAAAATAAACAGGGAGTATGATATTTTAACAATTTAAAAAAAATACTAAATGGAATAATTCTCGTTGATTAAACGAAAGTTATTGTTTGACTGCACTAGTCAAGTTAACGCTTGAGTGCCTTAACAGATAATGATAAATAATTATCAGAATTTGATGAACAAAGTTATAGCCCATTATGATGGCGATAATTAATTAAAAGATGTATTTTATATTTAAAGAATAATTGATAACGGCGGAATTAAATTTAAATACCGCTCACTAGTACTTGTAAATATAGTCGCTTAATTGACTATGAATTTTGACTTGATGAATAATAATTTTCTGTTGTGAATACTATCATTACTGATAATTCTACATCATATTAATAGTAAACAAAGCGTTTGTAAAAATAATATTAAGCATCTTATATAACATTACTTATTATACGTAACCACTTACTCTCATCTAGGCAAACTAACCTAGAACCAAAACGTATATTTTGTCACAGAGAAACACTTCTGTCCTCAAATGATTTTTATAAAATGAAATCGATAATAAGAGTTTTTTCAATTTTTTTCTCTTTCCAGTTCATAGTAGTAATAACTAATAAATTAATAATAATATTTTAATAGTGCAACGTTCAAAGCACGTGTTGAGAATATTAGCTTCACTAGACCTCAGAATACCATACGATAGTACGATAGTATTGACTATCGTATTGAGATTAATAATTTTAAATTTTTGTTCTTTTTTATCATAGTAGATAAGTAAACATTGTTATTTATTAACACATCTTTATATCTTGTATCATGTATCTTAAAAGAATTCACGAAAATTGGTAATACAATTAACCAAAGTGAACATAACCTAGTTCACCATATTATCGTAAATTGTAACAGTGTTACCAGCCTTGAGCTGCAGAAATCTCAATATTTGTTTAATTTGTTGTTGTTTATAAAGATATCCATATTAATTGTTTTAAAAGAGTTTTGCTAAATTTCACTACTGTCAATAAAATCCTCAGTTTATTACCAGTGGATACAGAGTCTTCATTTCTATAAAATAGAAGCAAATAAATTATGTTTTAGGAACAATTACTTCACAAGGTGGCGGCAATATTTAAATTATTGGTATTATATTATTCAACTTACAATTGGATATCTGAATTGTTTTATTTTATGTGCATTTTTTCGATATTCAAACGGAATATCTGTGTGCTGCAAATGTGTTTACAGTAAGAGAAGTCGCACATCGAGAAGAGTGAAGATATTCACGGATGGTAAGTGGGGAGGTAAATACAGCGAATTATTAGTGGTTTTAATACTCTTTTAAACACGAACTTTAACTTCCAATCACCCATTGCTAAATAATTATACTAAATATTAAACACACCTTATGACGACGTGAGAGTCTACAACAACAACAACAACAAGAACATTTCAATTCTAATAATCAATCTATAATTAAAAAAAAAACAACGTTGTTTTATTACAATATATATATATATATATATTGCGACAGTACAAATAAGTGATGTACTAAGCATTGAATATAAAAATTTAAATATACCTAATAAACTGTAAATAATTAATAATATATTAGAAATAAGCATGTCAGGGATTGCAAGCTTGCTCAGACAAAAATATGAACAGGTGTTTCGACCTGAATCGACGTGCACACACACACAAATGTAACTGAAAGTGTGTACACCAGTATTTTGCTAGTGTGTGTGAACGCAGGTCTATGCAGGCGAGTTTACCACCCCAAGATGAATAATTGCATAATTACTGTTTTTCCGTAATTATTCATAAACTATAATTAAAGAGTAAAATCCAAAAACACAATAAAATGTAAGAAAATTTACTAAATACTGTGTACGAAAACCATGTGAAAGTGCCACACCGTACGAGTGTAATAGTTAAATAACTGTGTACAAATCGAAAGGGTTAAGTTGCAATGTCCAAAATTACAGTGAACATGTGTTGTAAAAATAGTTACAAGATAAGTATAAGAGTATACTTACAGGACTCTGCAATTCGCAGAAATATAAGAAATAGCGAAATTGACAAAGAGTGGGGGAACTGAATCCAGAGACAGTTTCTGACATGTCGATTTCGTACCACTGCAGGTGTCGACCAAGACATGGGTATAAATAGGACACACAAGCTACAGTGGTTCCCTTTCTTAAATCATCCACGGTGCAGCGGGAGCTTCTGCCCGTCCGCACAGAATATTTAAATTTTTGTAAATAATTTCATCCTTCCAGTTACATACAGTTATGCAACTCGATTGTCAAACCAACAGTTTTTAAATAATAACAAATTACATAAGAAGATCCATTGACGTCAGAAACAGCACGAGTAGAAGTTCCAGAGACAGAGTCGACGCTGGACAAGAGGCGAGTCGACGCTGGAAAAGAGGCGAGTCAACGCTGGACAAGAGGAGCGAGTCGACGCTGGACAAGAGGCGAGTCGACGCTGGACAAGAGGAGCGAATCGACGCTGGACAAGAGGACGCTGGAGTGCGAGACGAGGACGACTACAGATGGATCAAATGATCGAGTATGATTGACGACAATAAGGTGATAAACAACTTATTTATCTCTTAATCGAACAATGAACTCAAAGACAATTAAAGACATTCTTGTTTTATTTAAAAGTAAGAGCCAACGTTTATTTTAAAGTAGAATTAAAATCATAGATGTTTTAGAAATACGATTAACGTAACAAGAGCTCAAATTAGTATTAATATAAAACGAATACAAAGAATTTAAATGAAAACAATTTGTGTTTGATATAAATCAGTACTGAGAAACAAAAGATAAATTCAAAAACTATTAATATTTTGAGTATATTACAATATATAAAAAGATATTTAAATATTGATATTTTGAAACACATTAATTGACTGGGTAGTCTTAAAATGAGATTTTTCTTTAATACAATAATTAGTAGAATAGGATATTTAGTCAGTAAGGATGTATACAGCATAAGCCTTACGGCATAATAACAAATAATAACGAATGTTTTAAGTCGAAGTAACTGCTAAGTGCACAATTTTATTAATATCAAATAAATTTGAAATACCGTTACAAGTTACATAGAGTTCTTATTGCAGATACACCTGAAACCCAATTTAAATGCTATTTTTTTACATAATTTGTCAATCTTGAACGTGAGACCAGTCACGCCTATTTTATGTATATCGTATTGTTGCATATTAATTATCGCTTCCAACGTGGAGCATCACAAATGTAAATTATATTATATTTACAACGTTATATCGTTGCATAATATGGCTCCCAAAGAAAGTGGGGCTATACAAATTAAATTACATATAAATTTGTACACATAAATATCGTTGTAATATGTGTGTGTGTGTGTGTGTGTGTGTGTGTGTGTGTGTGTGTGTGTGTGTGTGTGTGTGTGTGTGTGTGTGTGTGTGTGTGTGTGTGTGTGTGTGTGTGTGTGTGTGTGTGTGTGTGTGTGTGTGTGACTATTGAACGACCTGTGATGGGCCTGGTTGAATGACATTATCGATATACAGCCATCGTTAGGTGGTGACCGACGCTTGACCATAGTAGAGTGGTAGGTGCTGTTGCTGTTTTGTCGTCTCTGGCTGGGTTCATTTTTGTGGAATGCCTTATTGGGATTGTACTATAAAATCTGACGAGGACATGGCTCTTTGAAAATGAGACTTGTTGGATCGTTTTCACAACGCGGAAATGTCTAGACAAATTAGAAAATGCAAATAATAATGTAATAATAATGATAATTGTGACCACGCTAAAGAAAAGAGGAATAGCCCTTTGCAGACACGTTACAAGAATGGAACCAGAAGCGAGAACAAACAATATTTTCAATTCCCAATGGAACTAATGTAGGTGAAAACAGACGTCAGGAACTAAAAGAATGTCGACGTCTTCATTTCCAAGAAGGAGTCGGACACCTCTAGAGATCTGTTCCGAAGGATAAGTGCGGAGGTAACGGATATCTCAGAAGAGAAACCAAATAAAATCAAGAATTGTTACCGGAAGAAGAACAAGCAAGAGGGAGTCAGAGAATGAAGAAATACTGACGAAGCAGAAAAGAACATCGCAAAGTGAAGGGTGTTGTGCCATCGCAAACCACAGATGGCGGAAACGGAAACTTTAAGGAAGGATAAGAATAATAATGACAGTTTCTTGCTATAAGGTTGACATCTTGAAAGCAACTTTAAGTTGATAATTCTCTGAATATAAATAATTAAACAGAGATCAGTTTAGTATCCACGGTAGACTTTCGTCACAGTGAACACATACTTGTTCAGTTCCTAGTACACCAGTGCTTTACTAAACTGACTCTCTAGTTGATACCCTAAATCCTTACAGCACACACACAAACACAAGAATATATCTGTACATTTATTGATGACTCGTTGGGCACTTGGTGAAACATATTAATACAAAGGTTTTGTAAAATATATAAAAACACTTGATACGTTTCACAAATTTTTAATTAACTCTGACAGCTGTTTCGACTAACTAAGACATTGTCAAAGAGGCGAATGAATGAAAATTACTAAACAACAGGATGTGAGTGGAGTGTAGGTGGTGAACATCTGTTTAGGGCGTATCTGGAACATCTGTGTTGAGATGGCGAGAGGGGTGCAAGAGACAAGGGAAGGTCAGGTGTCTTTAACATTCATGATTGTATTTAGTTTTTAAAGACACCTGACATTCCTTTGTCTCTTGGACCCCCCTCGCCATCTCAACACATATGTTCCAGATACGCCCTAAACAGATGTTCACCACCTACATTCCACATTCCACTCACATCCTGTTGTTTAGTAATTTTCATTCATTCGCCTCTTTGACAATGGCTTAGTTAGTCGAAACAGCTGTCAGAGTTAATTAAAAAATTTGTGAAACTTACCAAGTGTTCTTATATATTTTACAAAACCTTTATATGCGTACATGTCTACCCGTGTGCGTCTGTCTACAATTTAAACCTTTGTTTACATATAAATTCACAAAACATACGCAGAATTGTTTATCTAGGTGTTTCTGGAAAAACTATGATTATGAATTATTAAAAAAAAAAAGAAATTATTAACCGATAGTTAAAGAAAACTGCTAATATGAATTAGTGCTTGCGCTTATAAACTACTTTATACGTTTTTATTCTATCGTCTGTAATAGTGAGTCAAGTCTTGTTACAACTTTCATCGTCGGAAATTTTATTATTAAAATGTAGCGTACATGTTATGCCTACAAAACAGTGCAAAAACAGCATGGATAAAGAGACATTACGGCTGAATTTGCGTCCTTTCGATGTCACATCCTTTGAGACATCAGATGTAATATTAATGTCCAAGCTCAAACAAACTAGCACCACTAGTTTACTTAATTATAGTCAATATTATAGACAGAAGAGAGATTAAATTTATCGATGGTATACTTCTTTTTATGTGTGAGTGACTGGACGCTCTTTGTGACTTTATAATCATACGGGACTGCTTATGTCAGTTACCAATATTTAATACATAAACATACTATATATCATAATTAAATAAAACGTTACTTTGCCTTACAGGTTTAATAGAATTAATGACCCTCTACTCTGGTCAACAAAGTCAAACTGATAACAGTTACAGAAGCGTGTCTTTTGTAACATGAAGCGTTATACAAACGACATATGAGCATTTCTAACGTGTTTTTGTTCTACAGTAAACGGCATAATAAAACAATCGTTTGTGAATGTTGATTATTGTTTTGACATTCAGTTCTAAGTATATCTCGCCTAAAAGGAAGAGGAAACGAGAGAAAAATAAGGGGATTTGAATGTAAGGCTTACAGTTTACTCTACATGAATTGCGAACGCTCCTGCCATACACGTCAAAGAATTGCAAGAGTGGCGGATTCTGCTCTTTTATTACTTGCTATTATAGGTAATTAATTCTATTAATTAGCCGATTGTACCCCTTTTGCTTACAAAATTACAAAATTAAAAACACATAGGTACTAAGTCTAGAGAGAGATAGAAGATTTCCAGAGATCTTTCCCAATCCAGTGCTGTGAAATCCTAATCTAGGCTCCTCAAGAATATGTAAGAGCATGTTAGAAGACCATGTCTTCTAAACAAGGTGTTAGAACGCTTCTGTTCAGTAAATATGTAAGAACAATTCACCAACTCAAATTGTATTATTACACCTATAAATATGTTGTAAAAAATAAAAAAAATTAGGAAGGACCGTTGAAAAGTTCGCGGAGCGACATCTATAACTCAGTGGAAGAACTAAAATCTTTCGTGTTCTACAAGACGTATACTTTTCGTAAACAGCTGCTAATTTCCAGACGTATCTGTCAGTTTACTCACTTTTTACCAGCTGTTTGAAATTTTCCTGTTACGAGTGTTTTTAAAATGCACAAAATCAAACATCGTGTTGTGGTGAATTCTCTGTTAAAAACGTTTTAGCGCCAACCGAAAATCGAAACAAAATTGTAAATGTGTTAGGAGATGCTCCTTCATAAACGACGGTAAGCCGACGGTAGTCCTTCATAAACGACTCGAGTTTAAACGAGGTCGTACAAGCGCTACAGACTATCCCAGCAGTAGATGTCAAAAAAGTGCAAAAAAATTGCATTATTGGAAAAATTTCGTAGGGTGTTAGAAGACCGCAGATTGAGGAGTGGATGACGTTGCTGAAATCATAGGCATCCCATATGTATTATACTTTAAGTCAAGAACATGGTGTGGAAAAGCGTTGTGCACGATGGCTGCCGCATCTAAGTTGTTGCATTTTTTGGGCGTCCAGTGGGTGGGGAGGGTCATCTTCAATGCTCGTACGACCACTTTTAAACTCAAGTGTCTACTTACAATCCATTGGTTTTCAAGTCGCAGCATATCCTGACACGTTTACAATTTAATTTTGAATTTCCGTTGGTGCTAAACAATTTTTAACAAAGAATCATACCACGATGTTTGATTTTGTCCGTTTTTCAAAATACGCATGACACGTAAATTTTAAACAGCTTCTAAACAATGAATAAATTAATAGATAGATTCAGAAATTAGCAAGAGTTTACATAAAGAGAAATCTTGCAACACACGAAAAATATTAGTTTTACCGCTAAGCTATAGTTGTCGCTCCGCGAACTTTTCAACTGACCCTTGTAGTTCACCAATAAAATCTAAACGATCAAAAACTCCTCATCATTGATAGTATATTTCATTTTGTTTCCAGAAAAATTGTACTTCTGTGGTTACCACCTGGACATAGCCTACGTTCTATGATAAGTGAATTTTATACTCCACAATTAGTTGACAATATTTGCTTTCATAATTGTAAAGCTACAAAACCCAAAGCAAATTTTGTCTCCATATTTGTTGCAAATGTTAAATAATTCGTATGGTAATATTCTATATTTACTGCATTACCATGGCAACAGCTGAAATAAATAAAGACGTCTTGCATTGTATCCAAATTTATTATCTACTTAATTTGTACACTTACTTGAAATAAGGCCCCTTCTAAAGTCTAGTGCGACCTTATGGACACGCTATACATGGTAAAACTGAAGTACCAGAATTTTTATTAAATTCTTTAATGCCTTCTGTGACGCAAGTAGGAAGAGAAGTTGTACTTCAAACACTATGTCCACCGAAACAGGTAAACAAGAATTTAAACTTGTTCGAACAAGTGACATAACTCTGCGTAAATAACTAATCTTGTGACGAAACTAAATTGATTAACCTAAAAGACTATCATCATCATCTATCTGTCCAGGATTAGGCAGGTTGCCTGTTCCGGCTTCACCATCTCCGTCTCGGTCTGCCAACATTTTTTCTTCCGGTTGGCTTATAGTTCAGGATTTTTCTTGAAATTCTTTCAGGAAACATGCGCATAACGTGCTCTTTCCATCTTTTTTTATAGTTTTCCGGTAGTTCCGTTACTGGTTGTACTTTTAACCCCTGTCTTATATCTTCGTTCTTTATGTGATCTAATCTTACACAACCTTTCACAGATCTAAGATATTTAATTTCAGACGTTTCCATCTGTCTGTAATCTTTCTTTCTTGATGCCCATGATTCGAACCGGTATAATAGCATGGGGACTGCCATCACCTTATAGAATTTTGTGTTTTTTCGTGGTATTTCCTTTGAGTGTTCTACGTAATGTCCCACATATTCTTTGAAAATTGTTTGTTTTATTAAGAATACTAAAAAATAATGTCAACCCTATAATGTTTCGAGGCAAGTTTCCGGCGCCTCAAAATTGGAACATAACGGCTAATGTATGGTAAACCCTTCAGAAAAGTCCCTGGTGCTCCCGGTGTGGGGATCATGCGGATGGCTGGTAACCAACCCATGTAAAATGTTACATACTCCTATGCTTCACACGATGCTAAAAGACTATGAAATATAAAATTAAATTCCTCAAATTTTTTTTAGGGTACTCGAAATATTACAGTACTCCTTATCATGTTATATTGAATACCTAGAATGTGAACGTTTGTTGAAATATATAATGTCAACCCTAACTTATTTCTATAAATGAAACCTGTTTCTCAGAAATTAGGATTAAACATCGTGTATAGTAATAATGGATGTTTTTGCTCTTAAGTCCTAAATAGGAATGAATTGTTAGGTAACCGGATAAAGTTGGGATTTTTTAGGTACTTTATATGTCACCGATTTAGTCGTAACTCTCCTTAAATACCAATAAAAGCCGTCAAATTTAAATTATTATCTATACAAAGGATACAAGAAAATCGTTTCTAATAAAACAAGATGTATCATTGTCACAGATACTGGAAAAGAGGGAACAGGATGCTGAGAAATGCTGAGTCTTGGGTCATTTAACGGAATATAAACTTAAAATGGCTCTTATGGTAAATAATGTCTTGAAGATACAAGAAATCAAAGCAAATTTTAAGACGAATAATAAATAACAATAAAGTCATTCCGTGTTTTCCGTATATTCAGTTTAAAGGAAAATAGATGTTCAGCAGAAGTGGAAAGGTAAACATCTTTGTAAAATTAATAAGTTATGTTTTTGAAAGGAATAAGTTTCCAATAGGATCAAATTTGGAATCTAGAAAAATCAAAATCATACGCTTCACGTGAGACATTAACACTTTGCGACGAGTATTGCGGAAGACAATGCGTTACAAAATAAAAGAGAAGCGAGACCTACAAAATTACGATTGAATAATGCCAAGTTCAAACTTATGTGCGGGACCATCAGGCGAAACCTTAAGTCAGCAAGTAAAGAAACACGCCCAAAATAATAAAAGGTGATGGCTCTTCCCACACTTCTCTATGGATCTGAGAACTGGACTTTAACGAAGTCGAGGCTAGTCGCATCCAAGCGGCTGAAATGAGATTTCTGTCACGTGGCAGGATATACTCTACATGATTATAGAGGAAACACAGATATACGGTAGGAACTGAATATTATGAGTATACTTGACAGGATCGGTTGAATTGGTGGGAACATCTTTGCCGAATGGATGACTGCCGCATCCCCAAACAACTATAAATCTATAAGCCAAGAGGACGGTGAGGTGTGGGACGTCCGAGGAAGCACTGGAGTGACCAGCTGTCATCTTTGCCTATTTGAGACCGGAACAAACCATCCTTGGATTAATCATTGAAGAAGAAGATGATGATGATGATGATGATAATGCCAAGTTAAGAATTGGTTGTAAGAAATATACAAACAAAGAAACCATCAACTATCTTAAGCGAGTCGTCGCAAATAATAGGTAAATTTTTGCAGTGATGAAGATATTGGAAATGTGTTTTAAATACTATGTCAACTGCTTGTAGCTAGTGCAAAACAGAAATATTTCGTCGAAGATCAGAACAGAACACGCTCCATTTGCCAAGCCAGTTTGCTACTCAAGGCTTTCTGCGAGTCATTTTGACAGCACCTCCCCGAACTTGTAAACAGCTATTAAAATGTAAATTGCGTCACTGCTCTATTGTGAACAAATACCTGGACTCTTGTAACTCGATCGCGTATAAGAGGTTTACATTTTCAGCCTTGATATATACGCGCGCCCGCGCGTGCGTGTGTGTGTCTTTTAGCTAGTTTATCACATATGACGAACACACAACAACTACCTACCCAGAAGGGAAAGGGACTGACTAGTAGAGAGAATAGAGAAGTGCGGCTCCGGAGTCGTTTTAAAACTTGATCGTACCTCATTCTGTGTCAGTTGTACAAGAACAGGATTCCCTTGATTTTCAACAAAACAAAAAAATCGTTATTTTAATATTTTGATACATGACCGTATTACTAGTTACTGGTGTACGGCGTATTACGTTAATTCTATATTACTTTATATTGTTTACAATCAATACTATGTAATAGAGCAAGAGAAGCTGAATCAACATAAGTACTATATATTGCAACAAAACCAATTGAGGATCCATAGACGTGTATTAGAACTAATAATATATAAGAGAGTCTCTTATCTAGAGGTAGACATATATTAAACTAAAACCAACTTAAATCTTGTCTGTAAATTTTTTACAGAAATTATTTATTAAAATATATTATCTTTAATTATTAATGAGTGTTTATTTGAACAATGTTTATTTTACTTGGTTGATGAATTCCTTCTGTCGTGGGGTTGTGTTTGCAAGCTGCATTGGCTGACCTCTGCCTTCGCTGACGCGCTGTCACACTCGATTCACTCACGCACGCCGCTTATCTGCCCGATATGTTTTTTATTTATAAATCTCAGGTTTGATAAAGTGTGTTAATTAGTTATTACTAAATGCGGGGTGTGTTTAACATACACCTTCCGGCAATCTTAATGTGTCCACGCGTTTGTACAAGTGTATTCCGATGAAGACAACTGTCCCTAAGCGGAAATCTTGACTTACGCGAGTTAGCGCTATTAGATCTTTAGATCAACTTATTTCTGCGTTCTATTAACCCCTTGATCTAGCATAGGGTATCTCCTGGCTACGACCTTGGACTGTCGTCACCATTATAGAAAACGTGTACTGTTACGAAAAACTTATTTTCACAGAGAGTACGTCTTACAAGGGCGAGTTACAGGCGAGTACTGTACGATTTTTTCTTTATTAAAGCAAAATTCAAATGGAAATTGAAGCTCCTGATTTGTTGAAATCTAGAACACCTAATAGATTTTTACCTTGATAGCTAGACATCATTGGAAACTACGCTCGAGTCTGCAAAACCTTGTATAGATTTTATGTAAACTATTTCTTTTATGAATTTGCTAACTGCTATAATTTTTATTGTTCGACTAAGCTTTTCGTCATCACTGACATCATCAGTTCATGTAAACGTTTTATGACTTTTCTGCAGATAAGGCTTCTATAGAAAAGTGAATTCAGTTAAAAAAAACATATTAAAATTATATGTTTTGAGTTTATGACATACGAAAAATGTAGCGCAATTAATGACGCATACGCTGTTGAAGTTTCATTCGGATACGTTAATTATTGGAGGAGTTATTCAAGAAAACACAAATAACAGGCGCACTCGCGCGCTAAGGTTTTACCTGACATGACAGAAAATAAATTTGTGGCCATTTTGACATAATATAACACATAACTACTCATCTCTTATTTCAAAACTCACAGCTATTATACAAAAATTTTACGAAATCAATTTAAAACGTGTCCATAACGTGTAAAGTGTGTAACAGCGTCCTGCTTTAATTAAAATGACTCTAAGTGCATGTTTCATTTTATATGAGTGCACCTTGAAAGTGTTCCGGGATTACGGAACGAAACGTCGTCATTATAAACACCACACACACGGATGTACCCTAAAACCTACTACAACACACACACATGTGTGTGTGTGTGTGTGCGTGTGCGTCTGTATAATGGAACAATACGTCTCCGTACGGTACTGTGCATTCTGGTAAGTAGTTAAAAGCCTGCTTAACTAGACTAGTTAAGTCTAACTAGAAAGCAGTCGGCATAGTAGACACCTTTGAAAGGAAAATCCTCAGACGCATTATAGGCCCAATAAAAGGAAATGGCTTATGGAGACTGAGATACAACAACGAACTGTATCAAATATATAAAGAGATACCAGTCTCAAAATTTATAAGAATTCAAAGATTGCGTTGGGCCGGACATGTTATGAGAATGGAGGATGGCAGGAAACCTAAGAGGGCTGTGCTGGGTACATGGGAGGGAACGAGACCTAGAGGTAGACCGAGGAAGAGGTGGGAAGATGGCGTTGCAGAGGACGCGAGAGACATGGGGATAAGAAACTGGAGGAGGGTTGCAGTGGATAGAGTGGATTGGAGGCGGAGATTGGTGGAGGCCAGGGCCCGATTTGGGCTGTAGCGCCATAGGAGAGAGAGAGAGAGAGAGAGAGAGAGAGAGAGAGAGAGAGAGAGAGAGAGAGAGAGAGAGAGAGAGAGAGAGAGAGAGAGAGAGAGAAAGAGAGAGAGTTAAATACCTGCTAAATTAGAATAAATAATTGTTATTGTCAATATATGTATTCAAAGCTGTGAGTAACTAAGAACGCGGACGCAGGTCGGTACAGGCATATCACGCCACGCACCAGCTGAGATTGTGTACAGTGTATGTAGTTTATATGTTTGTGTTTAAACCAGTAGAAACCGGGGTGGCGTCAACTCTGAATAAATGTGAATTAAATAAATAATTTATTTAAATTTTGTTAAGTACGCGGAAGTTATGACGAAAAAATTACGCCACGTTATTAATAATGTAAAGACGCACACACGTCCAAAATTTAGTGCGAAACAAACAATGCATTTTTATGCAGCATAAATAAAAGTGAATAAAAATTAGAATAATTAAAGTATGAAAACCATATTAATATACAATTAGACGTAAGAAAATTACCGATGTTTGAACATCGTGTAATAACCAAAAGACTTCGCATGTTGCGAATAAAATTAAAATAAGATTTTATATATATATATATATATAAACTTTCACTATGAACTTACTTTATGGTTTTATTTCCCCAAACGTTTCAACGTGGTATACGTCTTCTTCAGTGGGAGTAAGAAAAATTTTGAAACGTTTGGGGAAATAAAACCATAAAGTAAGTTCATAGTGAAAGTTTATATATATATATATATATATAATATTTATAAAAGTGAACGAAGAGGATGTACCAACAAGATAATTAAAATAAGAATAAAAAAAATAAACGAATCTGTAAAGGGACGCTTAACAAACTGTGACAACCGAAATCGTGTGTTATTTTTCGCAATTTCAGCATCTAACTGCTTAGTATTTTTTAAATTATTTTGTTTTAAGTGTATATACTCCAATTACTGTCATAGATTCTGTCATATATTATCGCGACGGTCTCCTTCATCGTCGTATGGTACAGTGGAAAACAAAATACAAGACACCAATTAAGCCATCAATCACCAGCTTTAATTATCATAATTAAACAGTTCGTAATTAACAAGACAGTCTCTTACAACAAATCAAATAAAACTTGTTCACACGCAATAAAAGTCAACTAATATAAAACACACTTGTATTACAAGATACCGCCCGATTATAAAACACAACACTTCACCACAATAAGCACTTGAACGCACACAGTATCGCCCGACAATAAACTCGAACCGCACTGTAATATAATTTATCGTAACTATAACTGAAACTGAAAGTCGTTGAGTACTTGTATTTATATCCCCCCCCCGAAATACTAATTATTACATACTGCGCGTTAGCTCTACATTACGACGTAATTAATTGCGGCCTTGACACAGACCGCGAGGCTTCTGACACAGTCTAGCTAATGCGTCGAGAATCACGTACGCCACACGCATTACATTCCGGATCTCTCTGGAACAATCGAAAAACGCGTAGACTGTTCTGCAATGACGTAACAGTAGTATACAATTATGACGTAACAAATTCATTTTAAGTAACAAAAACAATGCATTATAGTAGGCGTGCAGTTATTTAAGTCTAGTGAAATACCAAACGCAAACACATTTTGCATTCTGTGTAAATTTGGTAGGGAAATGTGGCTTATAAAATTGTATTTTAAAAATTAATTTGGCTATGAGAATGCAGTTTGCTACTTGAGAAATAAATATTACCGAATATGTATGTTGATAAATTCACAGTACACAGCGAATAAATATACAGCATCATGTTACGGTAACGATGACGTAACGATAAAGTTGATTATGACGACTAAAAATTAAATTTGTATTTCAGTTTACTCATTTTACTGGCATTTTAGATAGCTCGTCATTATTCGTTATAATATTGATTTCATGAAGCGTCATGTATCTTCTTATTATTTCTTGATGAACTTAATTATACAGAGTTCAGTGTACACAAATTAATTCCTTGGATTTCGTTGTCCATGACGTGTTCGTTCTTAACTAAATATAATTATTTCACTACCGTCTTCAGATACATTGAACACACAGAGGAACTACACTCCACTACAGAATCCACATTTTCAAACCACCTAATTGAAGCAAACCACACATACAAAAACATTGCCATTAACATGGACATTCTACACGTACACACACAAGACCGAAAACTAGACACTCTAGAACAATTGGAAATATACAAACACATGAAAACACATAAAAACGACATCCTAAACGAACAGACACAATTCAAATCACACGCATTATTCGAACATATCACACCCCACACACACACACACACACACACACACAATATCGATCTTTCAAAAGTCGATACCGTCGCCAACAACAAGACGGACAGTGCTCCCAATGGCAGCCTTTGAAGAAGTTTTTAAAAGCGAAAACCTGTTCAGTCTATAAGGTAAAACTTTTACGTTTTTACCCATAAAAAACTATGTATTCCGAGTCGGTAGTGAAATAATTATATTTACAAATTTACTGTTTATTATCTTAAAATTTGCAGTACAGAACGCATAGATGATGGATGTGTGTAGAAGTATAGTAGTATGCCTTGGCTCCAATTTTAAACTTTTTTTTTTAAATAATTACATATTTTTTTTTAATGTTTAGCCTTGTGTTTTAGATTTTCTATTCGGTTAGTAAATTTTGTAACGTGGTTTCAATGTGTATTTAGTTAATTAAAATTGAAACAACTTGTTATTGATAAACACCTATGATGTTGAATAATGTCTTAGAAAGATGTGTGTTTCTACTATCCAAGCCACACATTGATTTAATTAATATTGTTACGAGAAGCCTACCTAACAACCCAGAACATTCTCCACTCCCCCTGTTCAGTGTGGCAGCTGTTGCGACATTCAAGTAGGTCGTTCTAGTGAGTTCCAGGAACACTTGAGATAAGCCGCCGGCCGGCGTGGAGTTAATGAGGGAAAGCTGTATTGGACTTCAGCGCGGCGAATATAAAGCCATAGCAGCCGGGTTGTCAGGCAGTTACGTGAGCGATTTCCGCTAGTGCGGATTGAGTGTTTGTCGAAGTGAAGAATTATTGTGTTAATACAGTTGTGTTTTATATTAGTTAACATTTTTTTATTCCGTGTGAAAAATTTTTATTTGATTTGTTGTAAGAGACTGTGTTGTTAATTACGAACTGTTTAACTGTGAAAATTAAAGCCGGTGATTAGTGACTTAATTGATGTTTTGTTTATTGTTTATACACTGTACTACGATGAGCAAGTAGGCCGGCGTAACAATATGTTACCTTTCCTGAACACCGTCTTGTAACATCCTCTAGTAATTTTGTTACACGTTTTGGAACAACTTCCATCTTCAGCCATTTACATCACTCATGCGAAATCGTTAAATATTAAAATTTTATTAAAGCACAACACATTTCAACAACTGAAACCCTTGCTTACGTACACCCTACTTGAACAGTATAAATGGGATCGGGTTGGATAAACGATAAATTAAATATGGGTATCTGCCGTGTTTGAATAAGGCTGAATTTTCATTGCCACAGTATTCATTTTTGTCGTCTTCATCATCATTATAATTATCTTCCTCCCGCCCCTCCCCTAACTTCACCTCTTCTCCTTCTCCATCTCCTCATCATCGTCATCAATATGAGATAAGAATTTGGTAAGTTCATGGTTTTCGGTAATCAGTAATATTTTCCAGTCAAGTATCTAAACCTACCTTGAGACTAGGAATACACCGAATTTACAATAAGAAAAGTGAAAGACGTTGATGGGATTAATGTCGTTTTCTTTAAAACTCCATCACTACCATACATAGCACTTTAAATATTAATCACAGTTGTGTGTTTGGGGTCAGCAACAATTGTCCTGATGATGACAATAAGCACTGTCGAAACGTCGACACAAATATGTTAAAATTTGTTATATATTTTTGACGGATCCTAACAAACCCTTCACCGAAAAATTCATTGACTGACGGTCAGTACAAATTTAAGAATTTAAATATTAGAAAAAACTTTTTTCCAAAATTGTTGTGTGAAACAGCGAATATATTGTATTACAGTAAATTAAAATTTTTTCAACAGAGAATTTGTAAATAACAAAATAGCATTTTGAATAAAAACGTTTTTGACTTAGGCCTACATTTGACGCAGCCATTGCAGTTGTTTAGGCCGGCCGAACACAATGAAGGCTGTCGTTATTTATGTGTATAACGCTGACATGTCAATTGCAGGGCGTCGGAAGCAATTTATTATTTTGCTGCTTCCTAGACTTGAATACTTTTAACATTTCATCATATTTTGTTTTAGCTTCACAGTTTGGATTAATAAAAATTCATATTATTTTCATTGTCTGCGTTCTCTCATTTATTTTACTGAGTTATTTTATTTATTTTGTCTCATAAACCTAATTTACTGATAGCTATAAATCTTTATTATTTAAAATTATTTTTACTAAATATAAATTTTCTTTGCAAAAGGTGGCTAACAAATGTCTTTGCCTTGTTCTGTTTACTCTTTATGACATTAAATGACAAATGTGAACGTCATTAAACATTCAACATCAAAATACATTAAACATTTTAAACATCCCTTTTTGTTAATTATTTTATTTTAATAAATATTATTTTATATTTAATATATTATATTAACAATGTACGTGTAACTAATTATTGGTAAGTTTTAATTTTTATATTAGCGTGTTTATATTGCTTGATTCTCTAGTTTTATCGTATAACTTTTGTATTTTTTTTTATTTTAAATTTTATATATATATTTTTTTTTTTGGCTACCATTCGACAATTTTATTTTATTTATATATAAAATTTTGTTTTACTAATGTAATCTTTTGTTAGAGAGAGTGGAAAAAGAACAGTCTCAGAAACATATTTTCTACCGGAAACCAATTGGTAGTAGGAAAAGGAGAAGACACCCAAGTTGATTCAAACACCAGATAGAGGAGGACATCGGAAAGCTGAACACAAGAAACTGGAAAGACAGGGCATGCAATATGAAGGAATGGAATCGGCTCTTAGAGCAGGCTAAGACCCACCAAGGATTGTAGACCTTATTGCAGATTGTAGATCATAGTAGAACCAAGAGGGAATGATTTCAACTCAACATCATCTCAGGAAATTTGTAAAGAGACACACTTGTGGTTTTGCCCAAAAATGGTGTTGACAACAAAAACCTCGTTACGTTCGAGTGGAATGTCCTTTATCTCGGCATGTCCACAGAAGTAAAATTAAGCTAGTTGCACATACGTTCATATACATTAAAAGTGGAGTTTATTAAATGCGCTGTGCAGAATGTGATGCTATTTATATCGGACAATGAGGCCGTGCTCTGAAACATCGCATTTCTGAACATAAGAAGGCGATTTTAACCAATACAACCAATACAGGTTTTGCATATCATTGCTTACAACACGATCACTTCATAGATAAAAAAAATAACACTACTCCACAACATACAAAAGGTAAAAAAATGGATTTGTTAGAAATTCTAAAATTTAAAAAAGGAGTAAAAATTACAAAAATTTAACAAATGAACAAACTGAATTCTGTGTATCCCCTTTATTAAAAACTCTTATTTAGTTTAGTTAATTTTATATTTTATAGTCAGATTATTTTTAGTTTAGTTAATTTTATATTTTGCATTCAGATTATATTTAGTTTAGTTAATTTTATATTTTGCATTCAGATCACATTTAGTTTTTAAAGACACTTGACCTTCCCTTAGATCCTGCAACCCCCCACTCCATCTTCACACTCACACATGTTCCAATACATGTCCACCCTACATCCTGTGTTTAGACTTCATTCATCTCTTTGACAATGGCTTAGTACGTCGAAACAGCTGTCAGAGTTATATAAAATCTGTGAAACCTAACAAATGTTTATATACATTTTTAAAAACCTTTGCACATACGTTGCGATATAGGCAAATTATAGGCATAAAGCGTATCGACAACGCCAGAATGTGATAGCGTGTGTAACCTCTTATTCCTGGTATTATTATTCTTACGTTACTGCTGTTCTCAGACAATTGTCTTAAGATTATGTTCGACTTGTTCCCTTTCCTTTCCGTGACAAAATTCGTATTCTCTCTCACAAAGGGATTTTCATCGGCTATTACCGCATACCCACATCTAACCGCCAACTATTTCTTTGCTGTGCATCTTCTTCTGCCAAGTTATGATGTCCCATGGCCTTACTCATGTTTTCATAACAGGACAGTCTAGGTCTGGCCCTTTTCCCTCTGCCTGGGGCTTCCACTGAAATATTTTCCTCGTCCATCTCTGTTCACCCATTCGGAGTAAGTGACCGAACCACTTTCGGCATCTTCGTTCTACTCTTTTAATAATTCTGCATGCATTCTTCTGCTGATCTCCTCGCTGGTTATTCTCTCCTTTCTTGAGACCCCGGCACTTATACGGAGATAATCAATTTCCACGGCATTCAATTGTCGTGCTCAACGTCCATACCTCACAGCCGTAAGACAAAACTGATTCAAGAAAACTTTTACAAAATTGGTATTACCAACAGAATATCACTGTTGCACACCACTATAGAAAAATTATTCCGATTAGCGCTTTCAAGCTTCTCAGCTCATCGTCAGATCGGAACTGATGAGCTCATCGTCAGATCTCTATAGTGGTGACCAACAGTGATAATTCTGTTTGTGATTATAACCATTAACACAATTTTCTTAATTATATATTTAATATTGACGAGTAATTATTTCACGATGTTCCTAAATTTAAAGTATAATTTGTTTCCTCATTCTATAGAGATTGTGTGACCCGGCTTATAAAACAAATGCATTGGTCACAGAATGAAGTACAAGAAGTTACAATTATATCGTACCAAGTGTAGTATATATTAAAGATTTACGTTAAATAGGGTGTTTTAAAATAATCGTTAAATGTTTTTTGCACTAATATATATTGAGTAGCTTCTCTGCGCCCCGTCAGTACAAAGTCAGTTACGACTAAAGTCTCATCAGTTTAACGTTATAAACTAAAGCAACAGTATCAAGACGTGTCGCTTTTCAGTACGCCGCCCATACGCAGATTTGTCAGCACGGCGCGGCGTCCTGAATGTCAATACTACTCACCCTTGGGACTGCCTCGTTTAGCTGAACTAACCGTCGAGGCACTTAACCGCACCAACTTGACGATTCCACCCTAGTCAGTACGTGATAGTCGCACAAGTGTATCCACTTAAATGCGGTTGTATTACGAGTATATATTAACGTGTTGAGAATTTAAAACGTGACGGACCATAACCTCCATCGTAGTTGTAAGAGCTGCTGTATACCGCTTGACACGTAATACACAAAAGTCTCCAGCACCCACAGCGTTGCGGGTGTAAGAAATAAATATAATACTTTGTACACTGTAAGAAAATGTTAAAATAATTACTTTTCAACATTACACTTAAACTTTTCTTACTATGGTAAGTAAATAATGGAGAACAGTGGTTCCCAAACATTTCAGTCGCGGGCCGCCAAAAAAATTAGAAATTTCACGGAAACCGGCTGAGTTCTAAAATAAAACAAACAGTAAATATGACACAAACTCTAACATTTTAATTAAAATTTATTAAAATCAAAAGTCCTTTAACTAAAAAAATTATAATATTATTGGTATCAAACATAGTTTAATGTGAACAATGAATCTGCTTTTGAACAATTAGCTCTGCAATATTGGGTTTAATGTCTGATAATATCAATATTAAGTCTTTAAGTTCCGGTTGGGCAGCCAGCGTTGCCAACCTCGACTCCATCTTTTCAGCCACACGTGTCGAAATCCAGCAATTTAGGAGTAAAACCAGCTACATGGAAAGACATTTTGTTTAGACAGAATGCTTATAAGACTAACAGTGCTTATAAGACTGACTAACACATCGCGATCAGTTCTGGGTTGATGCGGCGCTCTAGTCAGTTCGGCTGACAAACAGATCTGCTACACAATATGATTTAAAGACATTATTAAAGCCATTAGTTTCAAATTACTTTTAAAATTTCTATTAGTTTGAACAAAAGAAAAAGTACTGGAATCTTGTACTAATACTTTTCAGATTCTAAAATTTAGATGTTAGAGCACAAAAAAATCGGAGAAAATTACAGTATATTCTATTTTTGCTTAAAAGGGTCCGTGGACGCCCTGACACATTGTCGCGAACCCCCAGGGGTCTGCGGACCCCACTTTTGGAACCACTAGTGTAGAAAACTTTGATGACCGATAAAGGCTAAAGTAAAATAAGTTAACTTAAGCAGCCTACATATTTCAATGGACATTCTAATTGCATATGCATTTTGTAGCAGAGTGTATGGCACATGATAACATAGATAGCATGTACAGACGTATGAGTGAGTAGAGACTGCATTTTTGAACATTCTAAATTAGTTGATATGGAGTATTGTGAAAAATGTTAGTTTTAAGAATTTTTAGGTTTGTAAAACAACTTAAAGTGTAGCGAGATGGTGCGTAAGGATGCTACAAGTGTAGCGTGCGTGTGCGAGAAGTACGTAATTGGTTTACGTGATATTCATAAAAAACACGTTAATTAAAATAACTTTAGAGATATGAGAATTATTGAGATGGGACTTATTTCAGAATACCCATAATGAAAAACCGTGTGTGTACTTATGTACGCACGTAAGAAGTTATACTTCTTTGGCGTAACAAAACATTTTTTTATCCAAAAATTTTATCCCGCGTGCCAATACTCTACGTTAGTAGAAAGGACGATAAAATAATAGAAGAAAGATATTAAATACAATTAATAAAGGTTTAATCAAAAACCATAATCACATTAAAATAATATTTATTTATACACAGTTAAATTATTTTTACACAATTAAAAAAAATAAAAAAATATTTATTAATATATACACAATTCATATATATTAAAAATTAATTAATCCATGTCCATTGGTTGTTCTGGTTGTGATTCAATGGGCATGTGAGTTAGAAGAGGCTTATGGTAGCTAATAATTTATAAATTTGATGACCGATAAAGGCTAAAGTAAATTAAGTTAACTTAAGGAGCCTACATATTTCAATGGACATAGACTTAGAAACCTCTGATGATACTGATATTTTTCAGTGAAACGTGCGTCAGGTGTTAAAAAGAATATACAATATTATCTACTTGCAGAAGAAACAAATTGAAAACATCATAAATTATATAATTACTGCAAGAAACATCGAGTTACTTATATAGAAAATGATGAATTTATAAATTATAAATAAAATGTAATATATGCACTGCTTCACTATCAATTTCAACAATAACCACGTGTTATGCTGAGAACGTGGCGTTTGTATACAGCTGACTGATTTGCACATACGCGTTAGGTATACCCCTGTCACGTTCACAAACACTATATTTTTTCCACATTTTCGATTCCCCACAGCCTAGAAATCTCATTTTTAAAGCCTAAAAACTTTATCATGCTTCGATGTTTCGGTTTGGTCGAAATTTTTTTTAAGCATTTCTCTTTCTCTTTTGTTTTTTAACAGCAATGTAACCAACAAAACCTTAATTAATAATAAAAATTAACCTTGAAAATCAGTTTAATAATTTATCATTACACGTGAAAACCTTTAATTTTCGTTTTATGTAAATTCAGGTGAGTGGTCTTGGATATGTTTACCAATAAGTTACGTAGAAATACAAATACAATCTGGAACTATGGAGTAAAATGAATTTACATTGTTATTTATCATTGATGGCTAACATCATCATGTCGCACTTCCACAACAGGGTGCGCGCGCAGCTCTCAATTTTACCCTCTACTAAACGCGCCAAAAGAAGTATAACTTCAAAAAGACCTATATGATTACAGTAGTTATTTTAAAAATTAATAACTTAATGTATGATGCATTGTTCATCTTGTTATTTCAATTTGCAGCCTCGGCAATACTAACTTGAGTTTTTAGTAAAAATATTTTAATTTTTCTGAACAAGAGTTATTCCGTTCCAAAGGTTTCTTGCATACGAAACAAATTAAACCTTTTTATGTGTAAATTATACACATGCGCGCGCGCACACACAATATAATCTAACACACAGTGTTACAGAGTTAGATACCGTATAGTTCTTCATCGAAATACGGTTTAATAAACTTTATCATGAAGGTCAAATATTAAATTTGTTATTCGAATAAACTGATAATTGCATAAAAAGAAAATGGTATTTCTGCCATTTTATTACGACAATTACTATTAACAACTAATATCCATTCTTATAACCAAAGTTGAAGTTTTCGTGTAAATGAAATGAGAATAAGAACAACATGTGATGCGTGAGCGTGAGTACTTAGCGAGCGTGAGTATTTTACCAATGTATGCTTTTCGATTTACACTAAAAATTATGGTGCGCAACAACGTCTAAAGAATTCAAAGAAACCAAAATGATTATTTGATTAATTCCATACAAATCCAATATATTTAAAATTTGTATTAATTCTTTGAAGTGGGTGTAAAGTAATATTTGTAAAGGTACCACGTTCTTTGTGGTAGAATACAACTGAAAAATTGGTTTCCATGTGTCATGACGGAGCACAATGCTTTACAAAGAGGCGGTGATTTACGACCCTAAGTATTATCGTAACATTGAACAAAAATGTGTTTAAGGTTCAGGTTAAAATATTTTTGCACAAATCTCGTAATTTATGTGTCGTAGTAATAAGAGGATGTGAATGAGAGAGGGAGGGATAAAAAGGGAGACAGAAACAAGAACCAGACTGTGACCGTGTTGTTTAGTATGTGTTTACAAGCAACAAAATTTTGTGATTGTAATTTTATTACCGTCCTCGTAATTATCAGGTTAGCTTCTATTAATTTTAAGATTTCAGCTTCTCTTTCAAGTTGCTTCCTCGTTTAATTAAGATTATTGGAAAATATGAACACTAAGTAATTATTTACATTAAACTAATTACAATACCAGGCTCTTCACGTTTCGGGTATTTGGGTAACCGATGATATAACCATATCGTTTATATCATCATGTTGGTTGGTGTACCGGCTGGTAGCTTGCTGGCGTGGCTGTATCGGGCATCCGCCCGATGATCGGTGCCCCACGTTGGACGCCATTTGTCGCCGGACAAAAGGCTTGTCACATGACAAATGGCGCCAATCGTACAAATCTTCGTTATTTTGCTTTCCCTAAAAAGGGCCGCCAGCGAGTTCACATTAATAAGTACGATCACACCTTTTGGTAAAATAAAGACAATGTCTAATTTAATTTTCTTTATAGATTAATATGCCTCCAAAATCATATTGGAGCATAAATAAATAAATAAATAAACGTTGTTATCGATAAATAAAGAACACATATCACGTACCTATATAGGCGTAAGGTAATAATGAAATAGTCGCCCGTATTTCTCACATGAAAAAGTAATGTATAAGTCTAAATATAGTCCTCAGAGCCCTTTATTCCTCACATGAAGAAGTCTAGAATACAATAATTTCGACATTAATTTGTTTTAATGTGTTGTTGTGTGGTCGTAGCCCGTTGGACGCCTAGAGGACTCGGACCTCCCCTCCAAGGTCATTATTATTTTGGGGAGGGGGAGGGCAGAAGAAAAGTTGGTAGACCTAAGAAAAGTTGGACTGTAGAATAGTAACAGGCAGCTAAAACCTAAAACCGTTAAAAAGAAGAAGAAGAAGAAGAAGAAGAAGAAGAAGAAGAAGAAGAAGAAGAAGAAGAAGAAGAAGAAGAAGAAGAAGAAGAAGAAGATTATTTTTTAATGAAAATTTTCTTAGTCTCGCAACGAGGTGTTTGGCCGCTGCGCATCTTGGACCCAGTGTTCAATTTCTGTCGTCGGGTCTATAGTAGGCCTAAGTAGTGCAGGTAACGTAGTCAAAATGTAATGACGTTTCATTTTTCAAATGACAGCTGGTAATGACAATGACATGTGGAACTTTCTGAATACCTGTTCTGGTTGAACAAAAAAATTAAACCCAACTAGACTTTGTTGATCAACGGAAAGTGATTTGAGATAATCCATATTTAAGTAATATGTAGTATCACATTAAACACATGGGAATATTATAAAATAATATTAACTAGCAAATATAAAAAAAGGAGAAGTTACCTTGAAAAATGTATGGTCCCTTTCTGCAAACTCACCTGAAACATAAAAAAGTTGGTTAGACATACAGACATTTATCAATTCACGTCAATTATAATTATTTTAAAGTCGCTAAATTATACTTAATTACTAAAGGGTGTGAAAACGTCTTACCATCAATGCTTTTTCGGTCTCCATACTAGTCCCGGTCCCTTTTTTCTAAGTGTATGTAGTTTTAACAAAGTTAATTTTTAACTGTATTATTAACTGTCAATTATTTGACAATTAATTTACTGATAACTAGATAAATGTGGTGTAAAAACTATAGTAGCATCTGATTTTCTGAACATAATCTGTTTAATTTCTGATCTATATAGTCCGACACCACAGTCAACCAATCTTTTGTTGCTAAAGGCTTTTATACAACACAAAAGAATAATGTCGGATTAGGCCAATCAAGTACCTAATATTAATCGCTTTGATGAATCTACAGGCGTTTGATGTGTTTGGAAAGTGCAAATTAAAACTAGAGGTTTATTGAGCTGTGTTTTGCATATACAAAGCACACTAGTTACTAGAAAATATTAATAAATTTTTAGAGCAAAATCAAAACATAAAGTTCGTTAAACCGTTAATGACAGTGAAGATAGTGGGTTACTTTCTTAATTCATTATTGTTGCTGTCACAACCCTATCAGTGACTCTGTAATTGATGAAATAACTGGGTCAATCACTGTAAGTATCACGTCATTCAGCAAGTGTGTCGGTGTTGGCAGCGATAAGAATGCATGTCACTTTCTCTACCAATTTATTGTTTACGGTAAATAAAGGTTAACTGTAGCAGGTGAATATAGACAAACGTCTAGCACTCGGAAAACAAGATTAAAGTAAACAATATGAATCAAAATCATACTGTGTAGAAATATTGCGTATAATCTGTTGTATTCTAATTTTAAGAGAAAACGTAAAGTAAAGTAAAATCTATATGTATAAAGCTCAAAGTTTGAGGATGTATGGGTACTGAATACAAATCCACACTGTGACACCGATTGCCACCAAATTGTGCACAGGTAACCTTTGACACAAGGCGAAAAACACTGTCTACCTTGGATTTTGATATTTTGCCCCGTTCGTACGATTTATGTCCTTTTAATTATGCCTTTTCGTTGACGCGTACTAAGATGTCAACAACACCATGGCGACCAGAATTAATCACCATACGGTTTCTGGTTTTCAGTTTACTGCTGAAATAAATAAAAGCCATGGTTGAGGAAAACATAAAGTTTAATGTGTTATACAATGCTTTTAACACAGTAACATTTAAATTAAAAGAATTTAGCGTTTTCGATTTAACAGGTACTTTATAAATATCTCCAAAGGCTTTATAAACAGGTACTTTTAAATCTCCAAAGGTTGTTACACCTATTAACAACATAATAATTTAGTACAAGTTAAAATAGTACAAAGTGTTAAAAACAGCTTAGGTAAGATTTTGACTAATGAGTACAAAATTCTTATACGAGCTGACAGAACGCCATATAGATATAGACAATAAAAATTATATTAAAATACTTATTAAAAGTCAAATATTTGCGTGCGAAGCCGCGGGTAACAGCTAGTAAAACACAAAATAACAAAGGAAAATTAATGTGTCCACACAGCAATCTTGCTTCAATAAAATAAATAACTCTTTGTATCAGTATTTGAAATCTAGCATTTATTTAGGTAATCAATACATAATTCAATGCAGCATCAATAGTATAAAATAAGGAAGTGATAGATTTTAAACTCTGATATCTAAACTGTGATAGATTTGTAAAAGTAATTCACCTAACAAAGACTGTTAGATTCATTCTTCAATGCAGACTGTTAGATCCGCTTAATTCACATGGAAACTAGAGTACGGGCTTGTCAGTTTTATAAGTGCAGTCGTGCTTACATTATTGGCAAGCGTTCTAGCTGTCAGAGACAAACACGAAGTTTTGTTCATGAGACGCAAACCGGATTTCAGGCTTTATTATCTAAACACTTCACTTAATACACTGTGATACAGTCATTGATAATACCACAGAGACATTAAGTATTGTTACGATGGTCTCCTGATCGTCGTATGGTACAGTGGAAAGCAAAATACAAGACACCAATTAAGTCACTAATCACCAGCTTTAATTATCACAATTAAACAGTTTGTAATCAACATGTCAGTCTCTCACAACAAATCAATTAAGAATTGTTAACACGCAATAAAAAATGTTAACTGATATAAAACACAATTGTATTACAATCGTCACGCACAATTATAAAACACATAACACTTCGCCACAAAACTACAAACCGCACCCCAATAATTCGCAACTCAAACTGAAACTGAACGTCGCCGAGTACTTGTAATTATACCCCACCGAGTTCCAGAATATTCGCTAATAGGTGTCTACTAGAAAACACTACGCATCAGCTCTACACTAGGACGCAATTGATTGCGGCCTTGTCACAGTGCGGGGGGCTGGCGACGGCCAGAAATGTCTCGCGAGCGCATGTTGAAATCACGTGCGCCACAACATTCAGCCGGGTTCCTCTGGAACATTCGATAAACACGTAGATTGTTCTGCAATGTCGTAACACTATTTTGTCCAGCGCACCACTGGCGATAATTTAATGTTGTAAGTGACACTGACTTGTCATTTTATTTCTGTCTCTAGGATGCCTATTACTATGTAGCAAATTGCCAGTTACATATTCCGAAATTTTATGAGTTAATAAACGAATGAATCGATTTGCTGTAAATCAAGATGTTTTGGGTCTGAGTCTCAACAAAGCCACAAAATGAAAGTTTCTAGCTTTCACGTTGACAAACCCACTCGAAATAAGAAACGACAAAATAACAACGGGCAACCAAAGCACGGTGTCAGGCACACTGCTTATCTTTCACTCATTATCCTTTCAATCGAAAACTTACTGTATATTTCCAATCCTTATTGTACCGTACTGTAGCTTACTGTATCTTTCCAAGATTAGAAACATAATTATATGTATTAAAAAAATATTAATAATGAAAATTTTTAATTAATTTATTAATAAACCATACATAATATAGAACATACGGACACAAGACACGTTTGTGGGTACGTTATTCCTTTATACCAAAGGGGTCTCCAAACTTTTTCACTTAAGGGCCGAATTGAAAAATCTTGGAAGTCAGGCGGGCCAACAACATATATAAACTTATTTTTTTTAAGTTTACGAAATAAAATACTATTTATATATACCTATATATTTATTTATAAAATAGGTATTTAAATAACAATTAAGCAGACATACCCAAAGGAAACAAATTCATTTATTCAAAATAATGTAAATAAAAGTAAGGAAAAATAAAATTCAAAGACATTTTATATGTATTACTTTTATTCTTTCTTGTGTACGAATGGGAGGGATGTGTAGAATTGCTTCTGACATATATGTGTGTCCATTTTGGGTCAAATTTTGATGCTCCTTTTACTAAAATGGATTTTAATTGTTTGTCTGACAAGTTAGCCCTGTACTTTGATTTTACAAAGTTCATTTTTGAAAACTTTTGTTCGCAGATATATGTCGATCCAAACATTGAAAACATTGCTCTTTTACAATGGGGGGGGGGATAGGAATCTTCGCTTTAGGTTGATGAGGGTCAAAAGCATAATTTATTCAAGGTAGGCAGACAAATAAGCACAATAATCAAGTAAATGTTTTAAGCTTGTACAGAATATTATTATATTTTACTGAACTTATTTCTTGTTTAGTTGTTTCGTAAAATGTTACAATAGTTGAAGTATTTTGATGATCTATTTAAAACTGCATGCAGCATCGGCCGGGTTGCCGCGGGCCGTAGTTTGGAGACCTCTGCTTTATACTAATACTATAACAAAATTTTCAGCTCCAAATATCAGTAAAGATTTGTTTTGTGTAAACAGAACTCAACTTTAAAAACCTATTGATGAAGACTGAACTGTTAAAACGGAATTATGTTAACCCGTAATTCCATTTTCCTTGGTGTTTAGCATTAATGACTAATTTCAACTACGGTCCCGTGTCATGTACTCGTATACACAACATCCGTCATCATACAAGTAAAACCATGTGAATTGAAGCAAACCATTTGTTTGTATCTAATATAGGACCATGTATCTAATATAGGACCATTTACCAGCCATGCTAATATTTTTTAGAATAAAGTCCAAATGTAATTAATGTACATCTGCTCTTATATGTTACTGAACTATCAACTATCAACATATTTTACATTTACCACATGGCTTCAAAACTTTAAAAAAAACTCAGTTAGTAAAACCTGAAGTCACAATAAAATTATGACGTAACAACTGATAAGAAGAACGTACACTAACTGTTAAGTTAGCTAGTACAGTAGCCGGGAAATTATGTATAATAAGAGTCCATATACTTTAACTGAAATTCTATCTTTCATATTATTTCGTAGGTACTAAAATGTCTTACCTATAATTATATTTATAGAAAATTGTATGTTTGTAATTTGATACTTAAATTTGGTTTTAGAACAGTCCTAAAATTTAAGGTAGGACTCTGAAAAAATAAAAGAAATAACAAAACACTTTTCACAAAATTTATAAAACTTGCTTCTTGGAATTGTTTAGGCTGACGTTAAATAGTAAGCAATAGAAAATAAAAATAAATCTACAGGGTATAATAAAAAATATAGAATTCGTATTCTTATTGGTAATAATATAAAGATTAAATTGTGCTTCTTTCATAACATTAAGCAATAATTGTAAACATAAATCTTGTATGTCTATCTGTTAGTAGTATTTCACTTACAGAAAACAGCCGCTTCCTACATGAGCACAAAACTTGCATACTTCATTGTATAAAACTTTTACTTAGTGTCTTTTTTTTCGTATCGGCCATCTAAGGACCGCATGCCAATTTTAATTCTTTACTCTTTGTTCCTTCCTTTGTTTCCAATATTGTTTCATCTTATCACTGTGTCTCTTCTTCCTGTCTTCAGCCCACTTTGAACCTGCGTTTTTCTCTCTCCTACCCTGGACTCCCTCCATTTTTAACACTTTTACCCGAAAAACTTCTCTTTCAATTGCTTCTTCTGCGTGTATATTATTTTTTTCTAAGACCTTTTGGACTTCTTTAATCCAAATTGATGTTGATTTCTTCCCCCACAGATATTTGAAGATTTTCTTTGTCAACCTATTGTCATCCGTTCTATATAAATGTCAAAAAATAATAGTTTTCTTTTTCTCATTGTTTCTGTTACATTTTCTACATTTTTATATATTTTAACATTACTTCTTAATATCCAACCTTCTGACGTTTTTCGTGGGCCTATTATTTTCCTAATAATTAGAAAAATAATAATTCCTAATAATTTTTCTAATAGTTCGTGTTCTTTATTGTTTTTGAAATTTTATAGGATTTATTTGCTACTACTACAATAGTATATGTAGATTATAAATCATATTAAAGATATAAGAGAAGTATACAACACAAGAGGATACAGTAAAATCTGTAAGAAAACAAACGGAAGCCAAAAACATTTGTAAAACGCTTTAACACGTTCGGATTCCCGTATTATATTAAGTGGCTGCAGTAATATAAACGGGTTAATAACAACTGTGACACAAACACTGAAACAAATCTAACAAGACAATAGTAAAGTGTCCTTATTTTGTGTTGCAAAATTTGCAAAAATAAACTTTAATTTACCTTAATTTATTGGCACAAAAATAATTAAACATGTTGTTATATAATGCGGAAAAGTGTTACGTAATACGGAACGTTCTACAAGTTTCTCGAATATTTTACATAATGCTGTTACTTTGCGGTGAAAGACAATTACGCGTCAACTATCGGGTCTATACCAGACCATACCGGTAAGAGCACTGTTTCTAGTGGATTCTCGAGAGCGCCTGTTTGTTTAACAAAGTGATAGATTATTCTGGAAATCAGCGGGGTACAAAGTACAGCCATTCAGCGACTGTCAGTTCGATTATTGTCGGGCGATTACACAGTCCGTTTGAGTGGGGATTTACACAGTGCGGTTCGAGGTATTGTGGCAAAGTGTCATGTGTTTTATAATCGTGTGGGACAATTGTATTACAATTGTGTTTTATAGTAGTTGACATTTTATTGCGTGGGGGGGTGAAGTTGATCGCCTGCACGTGGTGCCCCCTGCATAAACTAAACGATCAACAAAGGTTCGCCTAAAGCACGCTGACCAAAATGATACAAAAGAACCTTGCCAAAAACACCAACGGCCCTTTTCAGGGCCTTGACACGGACCTAAGTATCCTGTATTGGAATGCCGGAGGTCTTAGCAACGATAAATTTTTACAATTTAAACGAAGCATCTGCCAAATTGATGTGGATCTATATGTTATAGTAGAAGCAGGCGCTGCGACTGAATTCTCTGAATTTTACCAAACTACCGGATACTGCAGCCATATTTTACCTCGATCACGACAAGTCGCCTCGGGGATAATTGTTGGTATTAAAAATAATCTCTGCTCTAAATTTGAGATAATCCATGAGATGCAAGACGATGACAAAGTGGAAATAATTCTAGCCCATATATGGAAAAATAACAAACATTTCACAGTCATAGGATTATACAACCCTCCTGGCAATATTCCATCCCTTGATGCAATTGAATCAATGATCCAAGCAAATAGCATAATCATAGGTGATTTTAACAGCCAATCACCGAGATGGGGATATGACAGGTTAACACCCGCAGGAAGACGCATAGAACTTTTCATCGACGAAAATTTTCTTGACCTGAAAGACACGCCACCAACCTTCCTGTCATTTGCTGGACAGACTTCCCGACCAGATCTCGTCCTTGCGCACCCTAACATCGCACAGAGGACAAAAGTTCACTTGATGGATGACGCAGGAGGCTGTGGACACCGCTCCATTCTCATCAAATGTGCGACAGGAAAAGCCACATACATTAACAAACGTGCCCCCCGGTGGAACTTTAGAAAAGCCGACTGGAGCGAATACGGCAAGATAAAAAATGATATTATACCACACGAAATAAATTGGAAATCACCTGAAACAGCTATAGAGTCCCTGAACGATACTATACTGAAATCTGCTCTATTATGTGTACCAAGGGGTCAAATAAAGGGTTTTCGACCGTTCGGAATAAAAGACTTTCATCCCTCAAGAAAACAAGAGACTCTCTGAGAAGGAAAGCAGAGAAATCTAAAGAACTATCTGACTGTATCCAACTCCGAAAATCCCAGGCCATACTACGTAAAGAAATTAAACAATCTAAAAGATCGGCCTTCAAAACCTTCTTATCGGAGCTGGATTTCCGGCGCGATGGAGCAAAAGCACACAGTTTTGTCTCAAGGCTAAATAATGACACTGAAGCCAGAGGACAACAACCTTTCAAAAACGGACTCAATCTTATCACAGATCCCAAAAAAATAGCTAACACCTTTTGCAAGTACTACGCAAATATAAGCCGAACCCGAAAGACAAGAAACGAACACAGACACCTGAATAAAAAACCTCTAATGCAGTGCCTCAACAAAACCGAACAAAAAATTTGCCTAAGCGATTTTAGCCTCTCCGAACTTGAATTTGCACTATCAAACACAAAGGGCAAGAAGGCAGCAGGAGCCGACGCAATCTACCCAGAACTCCTAAAAAATCTTGGTAACACAGCGAAACTAGCCTTGCTCAATCTCATTAATCTAACGTGGAAAACACGCGTCCCCCAGCAATGGAGGAAAGGGGAGATTATACCTATTACCAAGAAAGGAAAGCCAAGTGATACACCTGAAGGCTACCGCCCCATCACATTAACAAGTGCTTGCTGCAAGGTTGCCGAAAGAATGGTTGTGCGGCGTCTGAACCAGTTCTTTGAAATGAATGCGGTTATTGATGAATGCCAAGCAGGTTTCCGAGCGCACCGATGCACCATGGACCAAGTCGTCTACTTTGCACAAAGTGTTAAGGATGGGTACCACAAGAAAATGTCCTCCCTGGCAGTAATGGTTGACCTAAAAAACGCGTACGACACAGTCTGGAGACCCATGTTGCTTCACAAACTTGCTTTGAGTGGCGTCGCAGGTAACCTTTTTAACTGGATAGCGTCCTTCCTGAGTCAAAGACAAATTCGTGTCCGCTATAATGATTGCCTTTCAGAGTACCGAATTCAACGCCAAGGGCTACCCCAAGGTGCCGTTATCAGCTGCAGCCTATTTAACCTTATGGTCAATGACATTCTGGTGGCTGTTCGGTGTGTGCCGGGAGTACAAGCGCTCCTGTATGCCGATGACCTTATCATCTGGGCAACTAGCAGCCATATCATGGGTCTTGAAGCAACTATTAATAGTGCACTTGTTAAACTAGAAGAGTGGGCCAAACTAAATGCCATGACGGTAAATACCACCAAGACGACATACCAACTTTTCTCTCTATCAACAAGGCGGCCTACGGTCAATCTGCGCTATTGTGGATCGGAACTCGAAGAGGTGAACATGTCTAAATACCTGGGTGTTAATATAGACACCAGAATGACGTGGAAGCACCATATAGAACAGTCCGCGAACAGTGCGTCTAGGCGCTGCCGGCTACTTAAACGACTCACTGCGACTACATGGGGAGCAAATCAAGATGTTCTGACAACTGCATATAAGAGCTACATTCGGCCGCTATTGGAATATGGCGCAGAAGCAACTATTACTGCCTCCAATGCAGCATGCCAGAAACTTCACTTGGTCCAAAATGCAGCCCTTAGAACGATAACTGGTGCGCCAAAATCAACTCCTATACTTGCCATGGAGTCACAACTGCAAGTCGAAACTATCCAAGTAAGACGGGAAAAGCTGTGCCTCAAGTAGAGGGAAAGTGGTGATTCTACCCACGATGAGGGGGGTAGAGGACATGATTTATGGCTCTGACGTCACCGATTCATGTCGTCATTGGCTCTGACGTCACAGATTCATGACATCACAGATCCCTCTACCCCCCTCATCGTTGGCAGAATCACCACCGTGGTAGAGGGAATGCGACGAGGCGTTGACGGGTTCCGAAATTCGGCATTGAGCAAGGTGATGGGTACCGTTACACGAAAAGTTTGGGTTACTTGACGGTTCCCGAAATTTGGTGACGACACCGTGACAGGTCCTATTGGATATTAATTTGTACACAATAAATAAATTACGACCCCTCCCGGATTTGAACCCAGCACCTCCGGTACACCAAACCGGCGTGCATCCGCTACACTAAGGGGCCGTTGTCGCTTAACTGTAATTATTTCTGTACTTATACTTCTCGTCTCGTACTTGAGGTGGACGAGTGATATCTACTGTTGTCTAGCATAAAAGCATAAAAGCAAAAATGTAAGTTTATTTATTATTAATAAATAAACATTATTTTACTTTTATTATTTTACCTCTCATCTCTCCCTAGCGGCCTGAGGCGAATGAGAGTCCGCTACGCTTTTTTTTAACGTGGTTTCCCCATTTTACGAAGAGGAGATGTAAAACAGGCCTACTCCACGTTACCTAACACTGTACGCGTACAGTGGTAGACAAAACAAATATACACTGTGCAATGTTGTATGCGCGTGTGCATGTATGTGAGTGTGCGTGCATATATATTTTTTTATTTTTTTATTTCATTATTTAATAACAAAAAAGCAGCAGTATGATTATTACGGAGATGAGTTTTCATGTTTGTACACATCACCCGTCTGCTTGTTGTTTATGAGTATTTCTACCGCGACAGTGACGTACAAGCAGACTGAACACATACAAGCGGTCCATTCGCACCGAGGTAGGTTTACAGGTATCTCTACCGTGCCAGTGACCCGCTCGATGTACCCGACTACGTTTATGAGTATTTCTACCGCGACAGTGACGTAGTCAGGCTCAACCAATCATCACGCATGCTGGGTGTACTGTAAACAAACACTGCCAACTCATTCTCCGTCACGTAATCATGAATGATAAAATTTAATGCACCCATTCCACCAGTATGATTAACTAAATATAACTATGCATATATATTGTTTGTGTATAACTGTGCATTATAGTTAACATTCCACAGTGATAAATGACTGACAAGTGCATTCTATATGCCAGAAAATTTAATAGGTGAGATTTTAAATTCAATAAGGAAATCCTTCATAGAAATAAAATTTAAATATGTGAAGATTGTTGTTGTTGTTGCTACGAAGAAAATACAATTGGTTCCATCCTTCGACGCTTTCTCGTACCTAAAAGCAAGAAACTCATATCGCAGGTGACAAGTGATACATGATTGCACAACGTATAATTATAAGTTAAAATAATTTCGATTAACTTTATGCTTGAATTCATCGATAAAAGTTTTTGTTAGGTTTTGTTTTAAATAAATAAGATTCCAATTAACGTTGTTTTCGAATTCGCGAATAAATTCTTCGGTTAATTTTTGTGATAGCGAGATATAAAGCCAGTTAACACTGGCTTTGAACTCTCTTATGAACCCTTCGCTTAATGTTTGATATTTCGATATACAATCCCAATTGAGATTATTTTTATATTTCCGAATGAAATCCTCGCTTAATTTCTGGGAACATGAAATAGCATACCAATCAAGTTTATGTTGAAAATCAATAATAAACTCCTCGCTTAAATTTTGTTTTAATGAAATATACATCCAGGATACTTTATCTTGAAACTCTCTAATGAAGGGTTCTGACAACACTTGAAACAAAGAAACATCTTCCCAAATAACTTTATCTTTGAATTCTTTAATGAAGTTTTCTGTTAATAACTCAAATGATCTTGAAATACATTTCCACTCGTTGTTATTTAAACGTGCTAATCGTTGGCAAGCAAAATATCTGAAGTTTTTTGATACGTAATAGCAATTCACTAACTCTTTTAAGTGTAATTTTTTAAAAACGTTTAGAGCTATCGGATAATACGATGGTGATATTAACATTACCTGATTCCTTTTGTTGGACTGACACTTTCCCGTACCTACAAGTAAGACATATTAAGTATTAACCCACTAACAATTTTCGGATACCTGGCAGCGTTGTTGAATCCAGTCTGCGTAAAACAAAGCCTTACGCAGTGCACAATGAAACAAAGGAGTGGTGTCTGGTTGATGATGAGGGACAGGACATTGCACGGAGGGTTTAAAAGAGCTGGGAACTGCTGGTGCTTGGATGTTATCTAAATCAATAACTTCACCGTGGTACTGACGTAAAAACGTTGTCTTCTCTGAACCTTTTGTGTAGACGGTTGAGAAATCAGAACACGTTTGTGAAACGATGCGCACCAAATCCTTGTAAGGTACATTACCATCGTTCCACCGTATCCGATGATGGTGGTTCTCTATCCATGTGTTGATTTTTTGAATTTTTGGGTGCAAATGAAGGCGGTCGTATGGTGGTGCAAATAATACAATGACGTACCTTCGAGTAGTTATGTCAACTGCCACGAATTCTTTTATCAGGTATACGTTATTTACACCGCGAAACGCTTGAAACTCGACAACGCACGCCTTTGAGTTCATAGCGAAGTGTCCGTATCGTTCACGTAATTTTGTATTTCTACATTTTCCCCCACCTGTCCGCGCATAACCATTTCATCGTACAGACGATCAAACGTAAGCTGATGATCATGGCGAGAGGCTTCATCGCGAAAAAAAGATGGAAAAAAGAATGAGGGTGGTACATAACATTTCTTGGTTAGTACCTGATGAATGTATGATTTAAAATGTTCTTGATCATAAAAAAGGCGAACGAAATATTTGGTTAGTAACGTGTGTAAGGTACCAAACCGTGTCCACTCGACTTCGGTAAAAACGAATTTTTCGTCACCACCATCTTTTATTCGTACAAACGTTTGTCCAAAGTTACACATTTTCATTACACTCTTTTTATTTTTACGTTCTTCGTTTTCTTCGCACAATAACATAGATGACACCGTGTTGTGTTTGTAGAAGATCAACAGGTAATTCCATTCGGAAAAATCGAGTAATATTTGTTTTTTGTTATTTCTGAAGAGAACACCCGCTTCATAATTCAATTCATTAAACAGACCAACGGTTATGTACTTGCTGTAGTTAATAGAGTACGTAAGCGATAAATATACATGATCGTATTTATACTCACAGCTGCTGCTCGCGTCACCTTCCATCGTGCAAATAGACTGAGACTCGTTTAGCGATGCGCGCATGAGAAGACTTGATTTCATGATATGGTGGGGAGAACTGGTTTTCATGACAAACGATGAACAGTATTCGACAACGCTGTGTACTGTACTATCCTATCGTGAATAATCAAAGCGTAAGCGGTGGTTTTATCCGGAAAATTTTTACTGGACTCAAATTCTAAACGCACATCAACGGCGGACGACTTGATTGGTTGTTCTTGTCTGGAACAATCGATGACAAACAACGGTGCTTTCGTTATAAATTCCTTAGGTGACAAAAGAGGGGTTCTTTTGCTACGGTCGTAGAATGACGTTTGGAAACGTGTATACATGTCGTAGAACAGTGCGTAACGTTCTTTATCGATGTCCTGGTTCAGGTTATCGTACGGATAGTATTTATCGTTCAGAAAGAGCCTAATATTTGTTAAATTACAGTGATCAAATTCGGACGCATTTTTCGCTATATTGTTCTTTCTGTCCGTCTGAAATATCAGTATTACGTACCGAGGTTTTTCCAACTGTGACGATGTCTTCATGGTCCACGATTGACGATTTGTTGTCGGTAGAACGGGATACTCGTGCAATTCCCAACTGCGGAACGGCATCACCAGTTCATGGTCCTCCTCGATGTGCTCCAATATCGGTAGTCGGTACTTGTTTGACACGCGTACATAGGGCATCTTCCAGTGTACTTTGTTTAGTACGAGATTACCGTTAGCAGTTGCACCCGACTCTTTTAGCACCATCGCGTTCTGATCGGTAGACGTACGCAACAGAATCAATTCTTGCTTAACGTTCAGCATGATGCGTGTGTAGTCTTCGCTGAAACCGAGTAACATTTTCAACGGAAGACAAAACGTAAAATCACCGGTACTCTCATGTACTGTCAACGACTCGTCGGTTGTTGCCGCCCATCCTGCACTGATTAGATACTTTCTTTCGTGGTCGTTGCTCGAGAGTAACAATTTCACGGTGCTCGTGATTCCAACGTTTTTCGTACGATCCACCTCTACACCGCACACTTCGTATCGGATCTCCTCGAACATGAAAGCCATTGCGTTGTTGATTAATTTCACGTTCAACGCTGTGTCGGTAGCGTTAACCTTGGTCAATGTTCCTTCGATGTACAGAAAACTCTCCGCCGGTAAAGTGAAAACATCCTGTTGTTGAATGGGTATACGTATTTCATCGTTGTTGCCGTATCGGGTGGAAGCATACGGCGCGTGCGTACGATACTCGAACTCAACGATTCTGTTATCGAAAACCGCTCCTCGTTCGATAGCTAAAATTTCACCTGGCATTATGTTAATCGTATAATTTGAATCCCTGTGAAAGCAAGAAACGCTTGTTCCTTGATGTCAATCGCTTCAACGTTGAACACCGACTACCACGTTTCTTTCGTACACACTCCCTTTTTACAGGTAACGTCTGTCCGAAATACAATCCCATATTTTCAGATGCAGTCGTATCGTGATAACTTCACCGCGAAAATCGACTAAATCCCCGTCCTGATCGACGAGAGACAATATGATGTTGTCAACGCGTTGTACGTTTACCGGTAAGTATATTACGTTTGTCGGTGTTTCAACTATTTTGAAACCTGGTGCCACGGTCGGATAAAACGAATGCAACGTGTGCTGGTCCTGGCCGTCCTTGTACGCACCCTGTACGATATTACTCCGTACGTGAACGGTGTTAACTTTGATTATGTCGACGGGTACGTTCGACTCGTGTGTTTTATACGCTTCCAGCTGCTGATTCTCCTTGAATCCTAACATACTTGCAATGGTATTCGGTGTATGCGAAAAGTCGATGACATGCTTACAGTAAATTTCACACTTTAATGTGTTGTTGTTTGGACGTAAACTGATTGTTCTCTCGCCTAACTGTTTCTGCAGATACGTTTCGATATCACTGATTTCGTAGGTACCGGTAGGCAACTTGATGACGGACCACTGATCCTTGGAAATTTTTACTGGAAATTCATTATTCTTTCCTTCAGTAACGTTTGGTATTGAATTATATGATGTAAAATCCAATAGACCAACGTACCATTCACCGTATAACTCGAGAGGTGGGAAAAAGTTACACACGAGATTCGCAGCGTCGGTACCCGTCACGGTGACCGTTAGCGACGACATGCTGAAGTTTACTGATCAGAAGACGATAAAAAGTCTAAACATAAATGACCGCAGATGACCGTGTTAGGAGGTTGCTTCCGTTCGTAGTTGTAACGAACGTCGGCTGTATCACCAAAATATTGCATCAGCTCGAGAGGTGGACGTAAATTACCGAACCCGTCAAAATAGTGTACTCGATTTCCACGCTTCTTGTAACATACCCAGTGGGTTCCCGGTCCGCTCTCGTCGTCCAAATTTACGATGACGCTTTCGTTCTTCCACGGCGTTGTATCCGGTAATGCGTTACGCATGTAAACACCTCTAAAATACAGTATGTTTAGCTTTTTTGCGTATACACGTAATTCATCTTCGGACAACGGGCGGAGCGGTATGTGAATTAGTTTTTTCGGTACGGACGTAGATACAATCCGGACGCAGTTCTCTTCTTTTTCCTAGCGGTTCGGACAGTTCTCTTCCTCCTCTTCTTCATCCCACCACCACGACCACGACTACTCACATTCTTTTTATTTTTACGACGTCGGCCGCTTCCTATTGCTGATTTTGCTTTCATGGCCGCTGCAACTGCTGTCGCATAGGCTCGTTCGCTGATACCCGAATCCGAAGCCTTTACCCGTCCCCACGCTTTTTCCGCGAGTTTACGATCTGCAATACGTCTACTTTCGTTGTCTTTGTATTGAGCGTAAGCGATGTCGTGTTCGCGACAGGCTTCGTCTAGTTGATTGATTCCACGATCACCACGCGCTAATCTTTCTTCGAGTTTCGTGCCCGGTCCACAGAATCTGTAACCCGGCAGATGTAATTCGACAGGTAGTGCGTCCACCGCTCGATTGATAACTGACGAAACAACGGACGGTACAACGTTTTTAAACACGTTTCCGACGCCCCTCCCCTTTTTCCTCTTAACGTTGTTGTACATCGTAAACCGATCTCCAGTCTTTCTCTTCTGTGTTTTTATCGTATTCATCTATTAACCTTTTTATTTCCTTCGTGTCGAGTGTCCACTTGTCTTCTGAACTACGTGGCTTAGACAATTTCAATAAGTAGTTGTCCAGTTGATACTGAAATGTTTTAACGACTTTATACATCTCGCTTCTTACGTATCGTCTCACGTCATTTAATTGTTGTAAGTTAACAGCATCGCTCTCCGCAAAACCATCCGCTACGTCTGTTATTCTCTTTTCCGCTGCTTTGAAAACACCATCTTCGCCCAAGCTAACGGTGTTCTGCAACATGTATTTTACGTTAACCGCGTCATCTGCAAAAATCGGTGAACTCACTCCCGACAACCAGCTCTGTCCAAACAAATAGCTGTTCGATTCTTTTTTAATGACGTTCGAGTCAACGTAGTTTTTGTTGACCGCATCGGTCGCTTGTTCCGGACTTCGAACGTTGATTACCCATCGATCTCGTGCATCGATGACCTCACCTCTCTCTTGACTCGAGTGTTGTATACAGTTGTCATCAACGTAATATTTGTTGACTACGTCTTTAACGTCTACAGGAGTATCAACATTTTTCAATCTACACCCTTTAACGTCCACGCTTTTACGATCATCATCGAGTAGCAGACAATGTGTTTGCATATAAGTCAAGGATACAGCATCCTTTGCTGCATCCGGTTCGTTCAGATTGCGGATCTTTTTGTTTTCAACATCTATATGCCCATCATTCGTAATCTTAAATCCTACAGTATCGCGTAATTGTCTTTTTGTTTCTCGTCGCACGCTCACGGCGCTTTGATGTCTCCCGAACTTGTCCACAACCATTGTACGACTGCACGCTACAAATGATGTGCTAACCGTTTTAAGTAACGACACTGCGGTGACCATCGCGTGTGTAACACAATCGGATCGTCACCCTCTTTCCAACGAAAGATTCCTATACCGCAAAATGAACATCGAACCCTGTCAATTTCATTTGTGTAATGAAAGCCTGCGGCAACCATAGCGGTCGGACTGATGAAATGCACAGGCCATGATGTAAAGGTTTTCAGTCTCTCGTTTTCGATTTCAAAGTCAGGTGTCAAATCTAATCCGCACATGTCGACAGTGTTGACAACAATGAGTTGTTACACCGACGTTCATAAAATTTATACGATAATGTTGGCTTCACGTAATTCCTCTACTACTGAGATGATTTCGTTGTCGTGTCCGGTGTGACCGGCGCGTTTTGAACTTAACCAGCAGTCTCAACCGTTCAACCAGTTCGTTTGGATCGTTCCAGTGTACGTAATCGATACCACGTCCGCTGCGCGGAGGGAACAATCGGGCGATTACCTCTCTGTACTTTACACCTTTGTTTGTATTTACTTTAGTACCGGGTAAATAATAATGTTTATAAGCGTTAGTGTCCGACAGTATAGACTTATACGCTGCTAAATCGTTTTCATCGTAGACGTTCTTGTCGGGTTCTTTCATAAACATAAGTTCGTAGAGACCCGGTGTGCCCCTGTATCGTTTTCCAGCTATGTAGAAGCTGTCGTCTTGATTGATCTCCAACACCGAATTGCCCACCATCCATTTGTCTTCAACGTTGCGTACACCGTACGTATGATCCATCTTTTTTTCTCTATCGTCGGATAACGCGAGTAGTAAGTATTTCCTCGCGAGCGGACCTTCGACAGACTGTTCAACGTATTCTTGTGCTTCTTGTCGACCTTCGGGTGTTGCTAAAAACTCTTCAAGGGTCACGTTCGGTGTTTCGACATCAGGCGTTTGTGCCAACACTTCCGTTCTGAGGAAACGTGGTTGCGACGGTGTTCTCGTCTCCACAGCTGTCTTCGTATCTTCATCTTCAACTTTAATTTTATCACTGGTGTCTTTCAACTTTTCAGAAATCTGGGTTAGCGGTTCCAAAAGAGGTTTGTACGTTCTGGTTAATAGTTCATCGCTCTCTCTGAGGTCACGTTTCAACATCCGATACTTTTGTCTTATGTTGTCGCTAATTGCATCGATTTCTTGTGTCAATTGCTTGTCATCCATCTTGACACTGGTGACTTTTTCTCACAGACTATCCTATTTATGTATAAAACGATCGAAACCCACTCTGTATCTACCCGCGTTTATCGGTGAGTCCTTGCTGATGACTAAGAATCCGTAACTATCCTTCCACGCTTCGGCGCACATCGCTTTGAACTCATCGTATTTCATGTCTGTGTTAACGTGATCGTTATAAACGTGACGCAAATTGAGATCATCTTGTCTGAACAAAACCATGATATTGGCATTATCACGCACCAGTTGCTTCGGTACCAGACTGTACGTCTGGCAAAGGTACAAACTGTCCACACCGCTATGCCGTCCCATAGCGAAATATTTTCGTATGTTATTCTGTCGTTCGCATACTACATCATCGAACAACATGATAGAATTAGGTGTGATTTCGTGCGGAGGCGGTACTTCATCGTTTTCACTGTATGTGAAGTACATCATCCCTTCGTCAGCGAGAGCATTAAAAACGTCTTCTAACATACGGTATTTTGGTTGAAACAACGATTTGGAAAACACGTACAGGTTTTGAAATCGCAGTCCGTTTGGATCGAATAACATGTTAAAGGCTACGTTTGATTTTCCGCTGTTTGTTGTTCCGCACACGATACATCGAACTGTGTTCGGAAACAATGGACCGTGTTTATTATAAGTGACTTCGGTTTTATACTTAGTAGAGTCTACATTCTTAACGTTTAACTTTATCGATTGTTGTACAATCTTCATCTTAACTCGTTTACGTTCGGTAAAATACTGTGGTAATGTTATTATATCAGATCTTTTTTATGTATCCACGAATCGTGTTTACCGTCAAAGCCGAGCCAGCGCACTCGCACGTGATCACCTTTACGTCGTAATATTTTCTCAACGAGATAGACGTCGCCCACGCTGGTTTTACTCAGTTCTTGCTCGTAGAAACCGCCTTCCAACACTTCACCCGTGTGATCTTTCAACGAGTACGTAACCGGTACGGTCGGTTGAACTCTGTGCACGGTGTATATCTCGTTCGTCCAGTTTGGTGTGTAACCTTTAGCGAATATGATTTTATATTTACTAACACGTACACGATCACCTGCTTTAAACCTATGCTTCTTACTCACTTTCCGCGGTGCGGTATTTCTTTTTATTCTTTTCAACACTAGTCGTTCGTTACTCTCGTCTACTTGACACGGCTTCATACCTATCGTTCTGTGCACGCTGCTGTTGTATTCCTCCACCAGCTCGGGCAACAGAGTCAACCACCGATAATGTCCTTGCTCGCTGAACGCACGGTACATGTTTGTTTTCAACGTACGATTAAATCGTTCCACGATGGATGCTTTCTTCTCGCTATACGATGAATAGTGTTTAACGTTGAATCTCTTTAGTAAAGCTTGTACTGCACTGTTAAAGTACTCTTTCCCGTAATCCGTTTGCAGGTATTTCATTTTATTTTTTACAATTATTGGTTCGAGAGCGTGCGCTACTTCAACACCCGATTTAGTTTTTAAGGGAATCGCATATGCATACTTGCTAAATGCGTTAATTACCGTCATTAGATATTTGTACCCCTTGTTCAACTTGGCATGCGGTATCATTTCCACCAGATCCGCTTGGTACAGATCGTGTAACCCCTTCACCTCCACAGCACGTCTGGGAAAGTTTCTTCTCACCGGTCTGTGCAATTCCTTTGCAATAGTTTTGCGTACGTTCTCCATATCGCCACCCAAAACGCGAATCGCAAAAATTTGGTACGAGGTATACCGTTACGTTTTCACTGAACCTCACCGACTTCATCATCGGTACTGACAGTGTGTTGGTCCAGCAAACAAGTCTTATATCAACGTACATCAAACGCGTAATTTATAACGGATTCTCTCGCTTGCTGGATTATCTCGCGTCTGGGTTGAGAGAGTTTGTAATGACCGTACGCTAGTGTTGTTTCGCCGTCATCCAAGACATATCGTTTGTCATCGTACGGTGACAGCGATAATTTTGTAAGCTTTGTCGTGTATATGTTATGATTTTTGCTCTGGATAGTCTGTGCCGTAGTATAAGTTTGAGAATTGGTCTTTACACATTGCTTATAAAGTTGATGTTTCAACTGTGTAGCTATCGCGGAACGTGGCACACCTTTCGCTACCTTTTTCTCCTTATCGTTTGCCGTAACGAATGAATAACATTTCGCACGCAACCCAACAAATTCAAGTATCGGTGTTCCATTCGTTTCATCTTTAAATGTACCCAACTTTTTCTTGTTTGTTTCACTGTAGCACAGATGTGTCTTAGGATACTCAGACGTGTCAAAGAGTTCGAGACGTTCCTTCATGTCTTTGTACACATCGTCGGTACGAATGTCGTACAACAGTGAGTCCGTGTCTGTCATGCACAGACGTGCACGTGGACCGTACGTATTCATCGTGAATCCGTAATGGAACCGATACATGATCAGCTTACTAATATCCAATACACTGAACCCAACGTACAAAGGTCGGTTCAGTGTAATGGATGTTTTTTTCATCGTGAGACCTACAAGGTCATTGTTATAAATGAAAAAATGTTGTAACCTGGGGTTAGACGTTAGTTTGAGAAGTTTCTTCTCGTTTGCAACTAACTTGAAATCGATTCGCTTCCGTACATTTTCCAACGATTTTCCGTACGGTGCGTTATTCATTAACTTAAAAAAGTCTTTTTCAAATGTGTTTCTGGCTTCCTTTCGTCGCTCCGTATTAAACTCGATGAAAGGTTTCAACCACACGGACTGATTGAATGCCAACACACGGTGAATCGCTTTCAACTCCATTCCCAGTTCGAGATAGAGTTTCAGTGTTCTGTAATGAACAATGTATTTTGTCTTGTCCTCAAGGGACGTTATCAGTTTCTCTACCTTACCGCTACTGCACACAAAGTCTTTTAACAACTTCATGCGATAGCAGTACGGTGAAAGGATACTGTCTGCAATAGTACGCTTTTCAGGTGCTAAAGGGTAGTCGGTGTGTAAGTCGTGTAGGTGATGTGGATACCGCAGATCGACTTCAAGGATGTAACCGGTGTCATCATCGTCGCGTAACGCGTGCACGTTCAACGAATCGATCTCTGTACGTTCCAACCAACGAAAATTGGACAGTGGTAAAGGCTGTGTCATAGCCGTTCCGTACAGGTTGGTGCAATCGAGGTACAGTAAATAGTTGTGCGGCTTGCTTGCGTCATAATCGGAAATGTGAGGGTTGTTGGCCTTGGCGTACCGATTAGAAATTGCCGCTAAACCGCCCCGGATCCCGCTCTCTATGTACAGGTGTTGATCAAGGTCAGTCAGTAACTCTAAACGCACACCGGTCATTTTCAACATTGCGTTCCATGCTAGTCCGGCAGCAGTGTACATGTTGCACGGATCAATTTCGTAATATTGGAGACTCATGTTTCTAAAGTTTTCAAATACATCTGCTAACAGAAGTACGTCTGTTTTTAAATAAAGATCATGATAGTCTCCAAACGTACGCATGTTGAATGCTGACCAAACCGTTTGAGCGTGCGCGTAATCTTTCTCCTCTACGGACAATTCTGTCAATGCATTGTAAAAACTATCGCGCGACGGTAACTGCGTCTCGTCAAATTTTGATTCGTCAGTAAAGTAATCATAAGGGTACACGCCTTTACGTAGCAGCAAGTCAACATTGTTCGTGTAAAACTGATGCAGAATTTTAAATTTATCTTTTGAAAGGTTACCGACAAGTTTTTCCAGAGACTCGTTCATAAATCGAATGGAATCTAGGAACCTGAGGGGTCCTAGTGAAACGGAGATGTATCGCTCGCTGCTAGTCGCTATACACGACATTTCTTCTTCTTTATATTTCCCAAATGCTTGCATCAGATGATGACAATCGTAACCGCTTAAATTATGAAAAAATACCGGTACGTGTGTGGGTACTTTAAAATTGATATTGCAAGCATTGTGTGCAGCTCCTAAATATTGTCCCGTTACATGACAGTGGTTGCGTACTTTCTCATCCGTTAACGGTTCCTTACAAAGATGACAATGTGTGGCGTTCTGAAAACCACGCTCATCGTCCTCCAACATGGTATTGGGTTCAGCGAATTTTCTATCCAGTTTCTGAACGTCGGTTAACAGCGTACTCAAGAACGTATCCACTACGTTTTTTCCGCGATACAGTACTGGCTCCTTGACGGCTTTTCCCTCCCAGTCGACAATCAGGTAGCAAAAACTAGCCGGTACATGGTGTGTCACGTTTAGCGATTTATTTCCTGTGGTTTGAGCGATTGGTACAACGAACGATTCAAAATCCGCGTACACCGTATAAGGTACGCGATGACATAAAGTAAAATTTTGAAAATACATAAATTTATCGTTTTCGGCAGGAAGTTTTACCTTTTGTACACCATGAGGCGAACAGTAAACGCGATGTTCTTCAACCCGCTTTCGCGCCGCGTTGGTATTCTTATTGTCCGCAAATCTATGCAAACAATAGTCACAGTAAACCGAAGAGCGCGCATGTCTCGTCAAAGACGCAAGTACTCGAGATAGGTTTCGTATTAAGCAATAGTGTGTAGTGGTTAGACCAAACAAAAACAGAAGGTTGATATGGTATTTCCTCCCACGATATTCTGTAATACGTAACGGATATACCTCATTTTCATACCCGAATACGTTGACGGATATATCTTCATTCAATTTTTCGAACCGCTTTATCTTATTTATTTCAACAGGGTACGAAATCCCGTCCATGTTTAAATCGTTTTCGTAAGGTCTATAGTAATTAAGTAAATGCGGGTTATGCAGCACGATTGGGTGTATAGCAGCCAGCACAGACCATAAAAAACACTTCTCGTCTTTCTTATTTTGTACGTTTACAATTCCCTTAGTCTTGCGTAACCGTGGAGGAGTCGGAAGATAACTTGACCCCACTAGCGGATCGTATTTGGTTATATTGATCTCAAGAGTTTCGATACCGTTTTCAACCCATCCGCTTCCGTCACGTATGAATGTTTCCGCACTCTCGATTATTTTTTCACAACTTGTCGAATACTGTTCATCGATATCATCATAAAATGATTTCAATTGTGTACGGGATCGAAAGATAGCCGTGCATGTAATACTTTCAGAGTCGATAAGCTTTTTAAATGAAACGCGTGCTGCCAAGTACCATTTTACATAATTATTCATAAGAGAAGCTTCAGTACATATTCTGTTAATAATTACATCTTTGTAATCTGATAATATCGTGTGTATGTTTATTGTATTTTCTGAAAATGTAAATTTAATGGTGATTACATTACCACGAATTGCACGCTGTTCACTGCTAGCTGAGAGATCCATTGTAGTAGATGTAGGTTTCAATCGTAGACTGTGAGATGGAACTGCTCGCCGGACCAATATATATATCCAACCTCCTGAGTCTGACACCGCACGGCTGACAAAGGATGCAGTGCACGATCCGTCGCTACTTGTGCATTCGCTGGCTCAAGGTGAAGTAGACGGTGCGGGGTAAACTGGTTGTTGTATTCGTGAGCGAGAGGTAGGCGAGACGAAAGGTAAACTAGTCGTTGCGTTGGCGGGTTCAAGGTGAAGTAGATGGTGTTGGACGAGAGGTAGGCGATGCGGGGTGGGGTTTCTCAACAACGTAGAGGTGTCTCCATGTTGTCGGCGGTTGTGGGTGATGGGTGGGCTCAAGGTCGGTGCGGAGCGAGAGGTAGGTGCGGCGGGGTGCAGAGCGACAGGTTTAGGTGGTGCGGGGTGGGGTATCTCAGCAACGTTGTCGCTGGTGATGGGTGCGGGGAAGGGGGCTAGGTTGTCGCGTTCATAGCCGGTGACCGTGACCGACGGGTTCAAACCTGTCGTTGCATTCGTAGGCGTTGCGGGGTGCAGAGCGACAGGTTTAGGTGGTGCGGGGTGGGGTGTGTCAGCAACGTTGTCGCTGGTGATGGGTGCGGAGAAGGGGGGGGCTAGGTTGTTGCCTTCATAGCCGGTGACCGTGACCGACGGGCTCAAGCCTGTCGTTGCATTCGTAGGCGTTGCGGGGTGCGGTGCGATAGGTAGGCGATGGTGGGGTAAACCGAACGTTACATCGCTGGTTCAAGGTGAGGTAGACGGTGCGGGGTAAACTGATCTTTGTCTTTGCGAGCTCGCGGTGGTGCGGGCTTGCTGAAACAGAACACATGTGTGGGTTAGAGGGGGGGGGATGGTAACGCAGGTGTTTACGACGGCCTTGAATCTATGTCCGACCGTGACCGAAGGAGATGACGCTTTAGAAGAAAGGAACCTAGTCCTAGTCGTCTGGGGGAAACAGAATAAATACAGCAATATTTTCTAATACAACCATCAGTCGACGTTGAAAATGGAGTCAATCGTATGTAACGCGAAGACCGTGCCTACTTTTCTGCCACGCCGCGATCTGCAGAAACTACAGATCAACTGTAAATATCATGTACTTGCAATGAAATTGGTAAATACTAAATTTGGGAATGCTGTTGTGGTAGATCTGGAGGAAAGTGGAGCTTGCCCGCAAACGCAAGACAACAAGTTCCACGTTTTCCTGCCCAAGCGTTGGAGCGAGGCCTTCACTGTGGACCAGATGAAGACAGTCAAACCTTGCGTTCTCTCGTTGGTTGTAACTTCGCACACAACACTTGCTAACGAGAAGGTTAGCGTACAACTTGATATCGACTATGTAAGTACATAATGATTCGTCTTTTATCTTAAGTAATTACATAACTATAGTTATTTTCCAACAAATTAACATAAAAAGAGATGGAAGAGAGAGAGACAGGTTCATAGTATGGCTGATGAGGTTTTTTAATATTACCTATGTCTTATACTGACAGAGTTTGGGGTTACCAACCCTATGAGTGAATACCAAAACTGGGTTCCATTGAATCGTTTTCTAAGAGAAGTTAATAGCCGTTTAGAAGGGATGTATGTAAAAGTTTTACTCAATTATATATATATACATACATAAGTTTATATAAGTTAATAATATAATTGTTTCCTTTTTATTTTTTCAGACCAATGAGTTCGCTCAAGAAAACTCTGGAAAAAGTAAAAAAACTAGAGTGTAATCCACACACACACACACACACACACACACACACACACACACACACACACACACACACACACACACACACACACACACACACGCATAGATTATAATAAATGCATGAATGATGTTTCGCATATTTTTATGTATATGTATGTGTAGAGAGCTTATGTTGTGATTAATTATTGTATTATTGTAACCTGGAATGATTCATATATTGTTTATTTTTTTTTTTTTTTCAGACTAAAAAGATCACGCAATATGTAGGACACAATGTTACTTTAAAAATTATTAAAAGAGAAATAGAACATAAAAACAACAGGTTATATTGTAAGTGTGATTTCATTAAATTACACAGATATATAAAAACAGAACATTTTGTTAAACCACTACATGAAAACACACGATATCGTGAACAGATATCTACAAAAAACCTAACAGAACAGAAAAGCGATTTGAATAAATTCTTTAAAAAACAATTTTACACGTTTTTCCCACAAACATCCTATTGCAAGTATCATAACATACAGTACACTCACAAAGACGATGCAGTACATGCAAAAACAAAATGGCTTGAACAGATATATCATATGAAGTATAGATTTTCTGACAATATATACTGTACACAACTGAGAAAATATTTGTGGTCTGTAGTAGAACGTGTTTTGCCAGGTAATGCATAGTAATTCTTTTGTTGTAATTAGCAGTTGCCTTATGCATATGGATGTGTGTGTGTGTAAAGAGCGAGCTTAGAGCTAGTTGTTAACTGCTATTATTTTGCATAATTATGTAACACTTGATATCCTAAACAAATATCAACATAAGACATGTCAGAAAAGAAAATTGATTTTAAATAATCCTTAATACAGTTTTATATAACATTGTATCACGTATGTAACATAGAATACAACCACAACGATGAAGTACAAAATGGTTTGAACAGATATACTAACACTATATACTGATCATATTTGTGGTCTGTAGTAGTGGTAATGCATAGTAATTATCTTGTTGTAATTTACAATTCTCTTATGGATGTAAAGAGAGAGAGAGAGAGAGATTATTTTGTATAATTATGTAACACTTAATATTCTAAACAGATATCTACAGAAGACGTGACAGAAAATTATTTTTAATAACTCCTTTTCAAAAATGTATAACATCGTATCACGTATGTAACATAGAATACAACCACAACGATGAAGTACAAAATGGTTTGAACAGATATACTAACACTATATACTGATCATATTTGTGGTCTGTAGTAGTGGTAATGCATAGTAATTGTCTTGTTGTAATTTACAATTCTCTTATGGATGTAAAGAGAGAGAGAGAGAGAAAGATTATTTTGTATACATATTTGTGGTCTGTAGTAGTGGTAATGTATAGTAATTGTCTTGTTGTAATTTATAATTCTCTTATGGATGTAAAGAGAGAGAGAAAGATTATTTTGTATAATTATGTAACACTTAATATTCTAAACAGATATCTACAGAAGACGTGACAGAAAATTATTTTTAATAACTCCTTTCCAAAAAATGTATAAAATTGTATCATGTGTGTAACATACATAGACCTGAACAGAATTGTCTTGTTGTAATTTACAATTCTCTTATGAACGTAAAGAGAAAGATTATTTTGTATAATTATGTAACACTTAATATTCTAAACAGATATCTATAGAAGACGTGTCAGAAAGAGAAAACGATTTTTAATAAATCGTTTTAAAAAAATGTATAACATTGTATCATGTATGTAACATACGTGGGCTGAACAGATTTACTGGCAATATATACTGTACACAATTGTAAAAAATATTTGTGTGGTAATGTTCAGTAATTACCAGTTGTATTATGCATGTAGATGTGCGTGTGTAGTCTATAAAGATTGAGCTTAATTTTGTACAATTATGTAATACATAATATTCTAAACAGATATCTACAGAAGGCGTGACAGAAAGAGAACGTGATTTTTTTAATAAATCCTTTTTAAAAAATGCATAACGTTGTATCATGTACGTAACATACACAGGCTAAAACAGATTTACTAACAATATATACTGTACACAATTATAAAATATATTTTTGTGGTAATGTATAGTAATTACCAATTGTCTTATGTGTAAAAATCTTTCGATGTTATTAAAAAAATATATGAAATATATATCGTATTTGTTATTGTACCTTTTAAACAAATACAATAATGTAATTCCTACCGTACGCTTTCAACACATAAATTGTGACACATAAAACAATTCTATGAACCAAGACCATAATATAATTCCTACCGTGCGCTTTCAGTACATACATTGTTACACAATAATAAAAAATAATTTACTTACTATAATTTCAACCAAACCCTTTTTTTATAAACGGCACCCTTCACTACAAACATATACAACGATTATAAGTATACACAAAAAACAAATACACTTTGTAGAATAATTATTATGCACGCCATCACACGCGACGTAACAGTGACCCGTCACAGACCTCATGCGTTTCGTTACAAAAAACCTGTTTTTAGTGCCGTACAGACACACACACCCACCGCAAGTCGTATAGAGTTCAGCTGGCTTCAAAAAACCAGTTTTCAGAGTGTGTGCATACCGATGAGATTGGAACAAATATATTCATACACTTAAAATATTTCAGTGAGAAGTGTCTACATACAATCAAATTCTGTAATATAATAACATCCTCAGACAAACATATGCAATATTATATGATTACACATTTACATTTCATATCACATTGTAAAGTGAATTTTCTCTATAAGACACATACGTCTACTGTTAGAATAACGATTACATATTCATCTGTTTTATAATAACATTGATTTAAAATTATTCAACCTGAAATATGTATTAAAACAAATATTATTTAAATTCACAAAGGTAACATAAATATAACATACCTTCCCCTTCAGTGCGACAAGTAACTGATATAGTTGCATAGCATGAACGCGTCTTTTATACTCTACAACAGATGTTAAACTACACACACTCAAGGTTAAGCACATCCTGTTCAAGTTATTTTTACCCTACGGTCAATGTAATACCTCACAAAGGATCGCACGTTCAAGTTCAAGGATATGCACAATATAAATACTTGCAAATCAGTGGTATACTACATATGAGAGATATAACATCATTATTTCCTATAATTAGATTTGTATCTATGTTTTTCTATATATGATTGATATAATAACATTATTTTTAAATAAAATAAAGTACGATAAAACAACAACGGTCTCTTGGTGTAACGGTTAGCATGTCGGTTTTGCGAACCGGGTTCACATCCCGGTGAGACCGGTCTCTCCACCAAATTTCGGGAACCGTCAAGTAACCCAAACTTTTCGTGTAACGGTACCCATCACCTTGCTCAATGCCGAATTTCGGAACCCGTCAACGCCTCGTCGCATTCCCTCTACCACGGTGGTGATTCTGCCAACGATGAGGGGGGTAGAGGGATCTGTGATGTCATGAATCTGTGACGTCAGAGCCAATGACGACATGAAGCCATAAATCATGTCCTCTACCCCCCTCATCGTGGGTAGAATCACCACTTTCCCTCTACTGCCTCATATCCTGGGAGAGATGTAAAAGAGCCTACCAACAACGGTGGAATAACTATAAAACAGCGACAGAAAGGCTGAAAACTCAGAAATGCCCGATTGCGATCTATGAAGAACTCCAACGCAAATATGACATAGAACCAAATGAGGCAGCACCATTTATACATCACCGTGAATTCTTTAGCCAACTCCCAAATGCTAACTTGAAACTCTTCGACCATAATAAGACCAAAACTGAGTCGAATGAAGCCGAGCTTCGTCAAGCAGCCTTACACACTGTACAAAAACATTTTCCCGCTGAGCAGTGGATACGAATCTACACAGACGGATCCTCTATACCATCTACAGGGGCAACAGGGGCTGGGTTCTACAGCTCTCTATTTGAAGGCCACCTCGCTGTAGGAGGCCGGCTAAGCAACTATGACGGAGAGGTAGCAGCCATAAAGGCAGCATCTATTGAGCTTGCCAAGATCTCACCACCTAACAAAGCCGTCTTCCTCATAGATTCGACTGCAGCGATTCAAAACGTGACCTCAAATGGTGATACAAACTGCTCCCTGACAATTGAGTGGAGGCGAGAACTGCAGAACCTTGTACAATTAGGCTGGCAGATTGAACTGCAATGGGTACCCAGCCATGTCAACATCATGGGAAATGAAAAAGCCGACATCCTCGCCAAAATGGGCGCAGCACTACCTCAGCCGGAGACCCCCAGCTCATATGCATCTGCGAAAGCACGAATAAATTCCTCAATAAGCCTATGGCTAAAAGAAAAACAATTAAGAGCCTGTGTGGGAAAAAGATGGGCAACATTGGTTACGGACGGCCCCATCAACAGAACTCTACCCCGAGCAACTAGTGTTGCTCTTTTTAGAACTACAACCGGTCATGACTACCTGGCCTCCCACCTGCACCGCATTGGCATGTTGTCGTCTCCTGAATGTGTTCTCTGTGGATACGCTTCCATGAATGCGGATCACCTAATTGCATGTCCAGCCTTGATCTCAGACACGGAAGTCCAAGACGAAGATGGTACGGCAAGGCTCTCACGTCTTTACTGGTCAGCGCGCCGCCTAATGGCCCAACAGCCAAGGGTGGGCGTTGGCTAGTAAGTAAGTAAGTATTTTATTGCGTGTGTTACAATATTTTATTTTATTTGCTGTAAGAGACTATTTTGTTGATTACAAACTGTTTAATTGTTACAATTCAAGCTAGTGATTAGTGACTTAATTGGTGACTTGCATTTTGTTTTCCACTGTACCATACGACGATCAGTTAGACCGTCATAACAATATGTATTAAAAACCATAGGTCTTCAATATACTGGTCTTTCTTTTTACTGATTACGAAATTAACAAACAGAATTGTATTGATAAACTACAACTATTAACAATTCATATTATACAGTAAATAGTATAGATCCTTTGCATACTATGTGAGAGAATTGTTTTCACATATGATAGTTATGTTCCTAAATTTTTAAGCTTATTATGTGAATTTTTATTTTCTAGCGACGATTTTAGGCGTGTTCTGTTTGTAACGCTAAAAGTACAGCGTACATTAAACGACAAGTGTTTAAAAGCATAATAAAACAAGCCTCGTTTAAAAGGCTTTGCTTCTCTGTATTGTGTACACATGTCAGTGTTACGAGCCGTTTACTCGGTGTATACAGTAATATAGCCTCGAGGAAACAACGAAAAAGTAGGCTTAACGAAATGTAAACAAACGAACGTGTTAAGAACTGTAGCAGTGAAGCACGAATTTATAGTTTCATCGTTCTCTAGAAACTCGTAAAGCAGTGGAGATATGACTTTCCTTTTAAGTATCCGTGCTGTGACGGAAGAGTAAATTATATTTAATTCAAGCATTTAAATTATTTAGGTTAAAAACATTAACTTAAGGCGTAACATGCATGTTATTCACAAATTTTTGCGATTCATCAGGTTTTTTTTGTCCAAAACCTAAAGTGTATCGAGCTGTTTAAAATACTTTTAAATAAAATTATATTTAATTTAATTATGTTTATTTATTCAATGGTAACTTAGTACGTATATAGCCCACGAAGACAGTTCAGTGGGAAATAAGGTTTAATTTTGCTAAACGTTTCAATAATCAAAAAAATTCTCAGCTATTAGGTAACACAATTAATTTGAAAATACGATTTGAAGATTTTCTAAGTTAAAATTGATTGAATATTGTAATGGTTCAAACAAAAAACATAAAAATGCAGCTTGCATTTATTTGTATACTTCTATGTTGTCGCGCGCGCGCGCGCGTGTGTGTGTGTGTGTGTGTGTGTGTGTGTGTTTAAACTTTGAAGTTAACAAGATTTCAGAGTTTGAATATACAACTATTTTGTACAGGCTTTGAAACGCCTCGGAGTAGAGATTCTACAAACAATATCTTCCAGGTTGAATTACATTATGTAAGAGATGGAATCTAATTTGTTATCTTTTTTTATGAGAATTTTTTTTTATAGTTTTCTGATATCTACATCAGAATACTGATTATTTAATTTTGCTCTCATTGAAAATTTTCCTGTTCTATACGCTGCAATTCCGGTGTTATGAGTATAAATATGTACTTTACTGTATGATCTTATTCACTTAAATATTGTTATTTTGTATTCACTTCATTAGAGGTTTTATATATGTGGAATACACTGTAGGAAATTTGGTTACGCCTCTTCTCCCAAGTACTCGACATTACCTATTGAAGCGACTCATGTTCGTTACCAAATTGCAAACTACATACGTTAAACTTCAAATGGTTTACACTATTTTATAAATGTATAGATAAATTACGAAAAAAAATACGAAGAATGAATGTGAAAAAATTCAGTTGTTGATTTTATCCAAACAAAAAATTACAATGGTATGGACACACGAAAAGAATGGCACAGGAAAGATTGTCAAGGAGAGTTATGGAATGGACTCCACCAGAAAGGAGGAAAAGAGGAAGACTACCTATCACCTAGATATAAAATTTTCAGTCTGTATTGAGGGAACGAGAAATTGAAGATCTTTAGATGGACAAGCAGCAGTAGAAGATGCAGCAGTAGAACTTAATCACTTCTGTAATCTTTGGTTCCGGAAAATGTGTGAATATTGTACAGCCGGTCATAATAATAGTACATAGATACGATATTTTTAACTACAAAATATCAAGTAACATGCATATTTATAAATAAATATAACAACACTTGTAACGAAGTATCACACTATTATCTTAACCTTGTTTTGTGTTATGAAGGTATCTCTTAAATTATTATCATATAAAACAAAATTATAGGAATATACAGAGATCAAAATACAAATTGATTTATCGGTTCCTTACAATTAACATTGTAAAGCAATTTACATGAAATAATTATAAATTTTTCACTAAATAAATTATTTACCTAAAAATTGTAGACGTTAACAAATAAATTACTGAAGACTAAATACCATATATTTGTTGCAATTTCTTGGTACTTACAACAACAAAATGTAACAGACAAGTCAAATAATGACCCAGTTGGATTAAAATGGAATCACTGTTAGATTAACAGAGTGCGATGAAGTCATTAGTAAGGATAACATCTTATACATCTTATAGTCAGGCAGTAGAAAGAATATTCCTACCACCTAACAAGAAGTAAAATTGTTATGAAGCTAACGAATACTAACTTAATACAATTTATACAAATTTCAACTAAAGATTAGGTAATCATACCTTTTCATTCAACCTTTACAAATAATTATAGTAATCTATTTTTACGGCCTTCAATTAAATTTTATTTCATCATCAAAGGTGTACCTGACCTACTATTTTGTTTAATTTATCAAACCCTTTCGTTATAAGGTTACGGTGGAAAAGAAATGTTCAGTATGTGAAAAAAAAATAAAATAAATAAATAAATACAGCTTGCTTAAGGCAAAGTATTTGGAAAAGACTTCTCCCTCTGTAATTTTTCGTTTTGAAACATGTTAAAAGGCTCAAGGTAGATACACAACAATGACAAAATATTGCAGAGGGTTTAGTGAAATAATACGCAGCGAATATTTTTTAAACAAAACATATACAACATTTGTAAAAGAATATCTCACAGTTTCAAAATGTAGTGTGTGGAATGACACCAGTCAAGTTTAAGCTGAATACACCTTGGATATTTCATGGCTTGCAGCATTTTATACAACCAAAATATATAAAATATAACGTTTATATTTTACTCAGACTGTAAGTATGTCTCTCTTTCTGTTACACTTTAAATTACAATATTTTTACAATTAACATAATTTTAACATTTAGAGCAATTACATATATTTTAAGTAAAATTTAGTGTAAAAAATTGAATTCTGTATTACAAATTATTTATTTTGTAAGAGAATATGATTGATAATTACTAAAACACATTTACCATGTTATAGTTACCTGACTGTGTAACTGCATTACGATAAAAGAATTTTCACTTCTTTCGTTTCATATATGTCGCACAAAAAAAAACTTATTTTAAAAATAAAGGAAACGGCTGTTTAAAAGGTTCACATTTGATTCTGAATATTAAACTGTTACTGATGGACGGTGAAAACGAAAAGAATTTAGTTAAAGTATTATCGGTACTTTATTACTTTATGAAAGAGTAGTTATGTAGCAGACAAAGTATATTTTGTACATAATTTGGTCGCGTCAAAAAAAAATAATAATAATGTTTAAAATTTTTCTGTTTAAACTAAAAGCCTTCATTATTTACGACCTATAACTTTGTCTGTTTTTACCTGTAATATTTATCCGCCTCTGTTAGATTAGATTAAAAACATAAAGCAAATTAAAAAATGTTTTACAGAAACAAGTCCCTGTTTTGTAACTCACTAAAATAGTATGTTGGTCTTGCTTAATTAAATTGTCGTAATCAGAGGAAACTAAGGCAAAGTAAGTGTAGTGTATTCTTACCTTACGTAAAAGAAACTAAATATATTAACACAATATGATATTAAAACAGAAAACTTGTGTTAATGTAGAAATAACACAATCTACTGCCGTGCTTCCACTAGAAAAATTATAACATTTTTTAAAACCCATTCAAGAAGTATCTCGTTCAATAGGACGGAATCTACTGGGTTCCTTACAGCTTCAGAATTGGGCAGCTGGGTAGCTTGATATCTACAAGGGTCACAAAACGTGCCAGACACGAGCTGCCAGGTAGCTAAAAGTCGGAAGTTGCTAAGCGTTTAGCCACTACCAATCATATGATCAACTTTAGGGTTACATCTGTTCAAAGGCTAAGACCGAATGGTTTTAAAAGTTATAGAAATTATGAAACACAGTCGTGTCACCAACATAGAACCAGTAACAATTAGCACAAGGTGATATCTCTTACTTTCTACTCTGACTGTAAGGGAGTTGACTAACCGAGCAAATGATGAAACCGGCAAACAGGGTTCAAATGATGCAAATGATCCAAACTGATCTGTCAGTCAGGGTTCATTTAATAAACCTTCCATCGCCACCTCTGAGTTTGCTCATCAGGCTCATTGCCACATAAATCTGAAGTGTACCTCTGTATTATGGGTCAAAACATATCAGACATATCCTACTTTCCGCGTCCAATAGTAAGACAACTTCAAATAGAGAATGACCATAGCCGCGGAGCTTACATAAGTAAGCAGACTGTAATTATTGCTATAATAAAGGGAAGCTTTTCTACGATTAATAAGCGTGATTATTTTCTTCTCAATAAGTGTACTACATGTATATAAAGTGACAATATTTCCTAGTTTTGTAAGTCGAGAAGTTAGTAGGTCTTATAGGGTACAAATCTTACCTGTGCGGGGGTTGCAATTAGTAAACAATTAGCACAGGTAGCATGGCGGGAAATCATTAGCCTTCACCACAGTACTCCGGGGAAACCAGTTGTTGAGTACCTGATGGCATAGCGTGGTGCGAGCCAATCATACACCGTCTTTATTATGATTGGCTCATGGTGCAGTTTCTACCTGGGCGATTCGGATTGGCTGATGGTGTCATTTTTACCTGTAAGTGGGACTTTGTTGAATTTATAAGTACAGGTAGCTTGGCAGGACATCTTCAGCCTTTACCACAGTATTGTGGGCCTGACGTGAACACCCTACGTTCAGGATTTTTAAAATTCCACTGATGATGGCAGTCATTGGAGCTGTTGAAACGTTTGGTTTGGCAATAAACCATGGACCACGGCGAAACAGCCCGGATAACTTGAATCTTACAATCTAGTGGTTTGGTGAACAGCTGCTGAAAGCTTGGAAGCTCTTGTGCTGGAATACATCCGTAGTTTAATTAAACCACAACACATGCCGTTGTAAGAAATTCGCTTGTAATTTGAGAATATTGTTATAAATTTTACAGCGCTTTTACATCCAAGATTTGACGTGATTGCTTTAGTAAATAATTTAATACGTTACTTCCTTTCCATAAAATGATAATTTTATATGTTTTGTTACTATATTATTTATAAAGATTGGAAAGTTTATTAAATCCACAACAACAAAAATATGTATTAATTTTTCCAAAAGTCTAAATGTGCAAGACTAAAATATTGTTTTAATAAGCCTATATTTTTATTGAATATTTCAAATTGTCCTTTGTTTCAATATCTGGAGTAGTGATTTTACGAAATGTTGGTATAAATAATAATAACAATGTATTTGTTATATTACTTGTAATACTTTAATCAAACCATTTCAACAATATCAAAATTCCATACTTTATAACTAGCCCTTCTTTCTGAACCATGCAATAGTTCTTACGTTACGACGTCAGTTAGTGTTTGACTGTAGGACTGGAAAAGCTTCACTAAATTGTTACTCAGTTAGTGCCGAAGACTGAAAGGTTATTCCATGTCAAAGTAGAAGACAATGAGCAATTCCCCTTTGCCGTCATAAAAAAAAATGACTCCGTTACAAAAACTAAAGATTTGTAGAACGGGCACTGTCCATTTGTTTTCGTAATTTTGGATGACACTGTAACTGTATTAAAAGGAATATTAATTTTGAGAGCATTTTGATACAAATTGTCTGTAGACAAACGATATTTACAAAACGAAAAAATAAAGTGTACATAATTTTTGGTATAATTAAATACAAAATTTATTATAATAAATGTAATACATTATTTAACACAATTTTAATTCAAAATTGTCTGAAATTTAATATAAAATTGAATGTTGTTGCTTTAACACATATCTTATAGTCAACTTGTTTTTTTTTACTTTGATCATACGAAGCTTTTTCCTAGTATGGATTTTTTCAACAGACGAAACCAAAGTTTTGTATAAAACTAAAGCAGGTAATTTGTGAGACGCCATTGTACGGGTTTTATATCTTATAACACAATAATCGTAATACTGATAAAGACAACAAATATAAAATCTATTTTTTGCGTGGCTTCTATACACCCTTACTAAACCACCCCTTCTCAATGAAATATTATCCCACGTAGCCTATATTACCGCAACTCAGGTTCAAAATATATGGCGCTCCTAAGAAGTCGCTAATAAAGCATCACTTGGACTGCAAGAGCTGCACTCAGAAAGCCATTCCATGAAGGACTTAGAAAGGCACTAAAGGACGAAGAAAATTATGTTATTTTACCTTTTAATTCATTCTCGGCTTACAAAGTAATAATAATAATAATAATAATAATAACAACATTGTGACATCAGTTAGCTACATCTATTATTAAAATAACTTTGTGTAATTAAATTAGGTACTATGTTTAATACATAGCAGTAGTTATTAAAGGCTTCATAATTTAGTTTTGCTTGTACAACACAAATGACAGATAAACATTAATTAGTTTTCTCATCACAACAGATTTTCTAGGCTCACACTTTCTAATGAAAGCAATTTAATGAGACTTGACTTTTAAAGTTGTTTTTCTGCTTGTTTTCATTACTCGAGTAAACAAAAAGCTTTTTCTTGTTCTTGTTTTCTGCTTGTTATATAGTACTCATCTTAATCGTCGTTCAGAGTGATTTCAACAATTAATGTGCCGGTGTTCCTATTTATTGTTAACACTACTACTTCTACTCTGTAAACATACACTCAACTTCAAACAAATTAAGAACAAATGATTCCTTGAATAGCTAACAAGGTGCTGCATTATAACTTTTTTCTATATTTTCAATTAACGTTAAGATCTTCAACAATTTTTACGCCTCAGTTTTGGTTATTTCCCCTGTTGTAAGAATGGTTTGGATTGTTATTGTTGTTGGGGTAATTCTGGTTATAATTTCTCGTTTAATTATTGTTGTTATTATTGTTATTAAAACCTCGATAATTACTGGGGTTGGCTGGCGGATTATTGGCCGGTGTGTGGTTTCCTTGCGGCCCACTTGGTTGATTTCTGTTATCGTAATTTCTGTAGTTTGGTGTGTTCTTTTGTCGGTTCAACACATAATGTGTCTCCCGCTCATATTCCCCCAATAACGCGGCCATCTCTTGAATCGTCTTGATTCGTCCACTCAAACGGCTTTTTGTGATTTCTCCGTCGTAGTGGTATGCCAATTGTGTCACCAGGCCCTCTTCAGGGATGTTAGGTTCGAGGTTCCTCGCTATGCTTACCTTACCTAAAAAGTAAGCGGTTGGGGTCTGTCCCAGGTAAGGGTCGAATCGGCCGTTGCTGATGTTATTTCTTACCACGTGCTGAGTCACCTCCGACCAGTATTTGTCCTTGAATAAACTCACTAAAATTATTTATATCTGGTCTCACAGCCGTCCACCAATTGTCGTGAACTTCTTTGAACATGTCGTCGATCATGCCCTTGATTACTGTCCACCGTGTCTCCCTGGTTCGGGCTAAGTTCTCCTCTACTCGTTCTATGAATTCAATTGGGTTACGTTTGTAATTTTTAAAGTTTATTGTCTCTCTATTTTCGCTACATGATATGTGTGAGCTCACGATTGGTCGGTCCTTCAATGCATTAATCTCTTCCTGTAGGCGCAGTTCTCTTGCCCTAAATTCAGCTATTTTCCCTTCTTGGGCGGTTGTGGTGTCCTTCACTTCACTTACTGATGCATCCAATCTGCTATAATTCTCTTCTGCTCTGGTCTGTATTTGTTCTAATTTGTTGTTGGTTTCTTTTTGGAGTCCTTCAACCCTCCTCTTACCTTCGCCTTCAACTTCATTCATCTTGATCAAAATTTCTTCTCGGACTTGCATCATTACTTCCCTGGTTTTCTCTATCTTCTCTTCCGTTTCCATTACAGTTTGTTTCAGTTCTTCTCTGTATTCCGTCAACTGTTGCTGTAATGTATCCTGGTTGTATTCAATTTTGTCGTTCAGCGTTTCAATGTCCTCTTTCATGAGTCTCAAGCTTTCACTGGTTTTCTCATTACTCTTTTCTATTTTTTCACTGATTATTTTATTCTCTTCCTTCATCTTCTGTCGTAATTTTTCGTTATTTCCATTCATGGTCCGCCTTAAATCTTCCTTGGTGCTGTCCAATTTTTCATTCATCTCTTTTTTAACTCCTCATTATTTTGTTTTAATTCTTGTTTTAATGTTTCTCTTCCTTCCTGCTTGTCCTCCTTTCTTCGTTCTTCCATATTCTTCTCCATTCATTGTAACATTTCCATCAACATATCCATCTTCGTTTCTTCAGTGGTTCTAGTTGGCGTGGCAGGGTTTAATATTTCTTCCACATCTTCCACTGATGTTATTTCCTTTTCATCCATTCTGACGTCTTTCTCGATCTCCTTTTCTGATCTTTTTGCTCCTTCTTCCGCCTCCTTCTCGCGTATCTTCTTCTGGTATCTCGTACCGTGTTTTGCCGGTTCCATTTCTGTAGTCGCCGCTAGAATTTGTAAGGTTTAAACGTATGTTTCCTTAACTATCCTAGCCCTACTAGTTGGCGCGCCACTTTGTAACGTAGACTGTTACTGGGTGTTTTAAAATTTAATTAGTGTTATTCTGTAGTCGTTGTATCTTTGTATAGTATATGTGTGAGTGTCGAGCGTTTGTTAACTCGCTCGTTGGGTTCGTGGTATGGTATGGGTGTGTGATTGATGTTATTAATAATTTCAATAGATTCTGTCACTGTTATTTGCGTGTATCAAGTCGAGTTGTACCTTCTCTTACCATACACGGGTAAACCGCATCTCTCACCTTTTGAATTATGAAAGATATCCGGGCTGTTTGGCCGTGGTCCCTGGTTAAAAACAAAACCAAACGTTTCGGCAGCTCCACTGGCTGCCATCATCAGTGGTAAAATTTTCTGCACTTTGGGTGTCTACGTGCAGTACTGTGGTATAGACTAAAGCTGTCCTGCCATGCTACCTGTACATATAAATAAATATGTACCACGGCCAAACAGCCCGGATATCTTTCGTATCTCTCACCGTTTGGTTTGAATATTGCCGCCTCGCCACCTGATTGGCGCACGCCTTTCTGCAGTGTCGACTTGGCTAACGTCTTGTTTTGAGGTTTTCACTTCAATAAATTCTTATCTATTATCTTAATTTACTCGAATCAAACATACAGTGTTGCAGAATAAGAATATTTATTACCACTTTGATAGGTTTCAATTATTTAGTAGTACATTAATTTTATTTTTTAGCACCGGCTATTACAGTTGCTCAGTTGGCATGCTCAGTTCCAATGTTTTGTATACACACCGTCTTGTCGGTTAATGTTGGTTTACAATTAAAATGGTTTTACTCAGGGGTGTTAATAAGTCCTTTTGGCTACAGAAATATTTGACTACGGCTAAAATACACAAATTTATAACAATCCTTAATACTAGGTACACAAAAAAAAAATTAATATCTTAACACATTCGAGTAAGTAATTATCAATGAGATTTAGTAAAATTTTTGGTTAGGATTTGTCTATTAGAAATGTTTGTTAACTATTTATTATATTTTAATTTTAATAATTATCAACTGATTAAAGTTCAAATGATATTACCAATACCTTCTGTTCTAAATCAGAATAGTGATCAGTGAAGTGAAAATTGTTGTTTATTATTTTTGATCGAAAAATTTTGAATTCGTTTAATGGGATTATTGTTTATACTCATCAATTTCCGATGGAGCTTCTGCGATGCCGTCTTCTTGTTCCGGACGGATCCAGTCGTCTTCTATTCTTCGGAATCTCATTAATCTCGTCCAGACGGTTTTTCTCGTAGACTTCGGCCTCGTACTCCTTCTGCGATCGTCCGTCTTCTTGAGTTGACGTAGGTCCTTATGATCTTCCTTCGGGATTAGTCGTCATCTATTCTTCCAGACGTCTTCTTGATTTCTTTGGGTAATTATGGGTTGTGAACAAATTTAATAACTAATATATTAACCAGGATTCCCTGGGTTGCTATCATAATCTTCCTTTCCTCTGATTTTAGTTAAAATTCACTTATTTGGAATTAAATTTTGTGGTGAGAGCTACTCAATCCGCTCTCGGCGTCGGTCAATAATGGACTATCGAAAATCTAACGGTTTTTTGGCAATAAATTTCGGTTGCTATGGTTACCTAATAAATTATGCTAATTCTCATTGGTCATTAATTTAAGTCATTGTTATGTTTTAACGTCTTATTTTAGTTTAATTTTACAAAATATCTTCAAATGAAGATCTCTATCTTATTTTAATAACTAGGTTTATTGCATGAGTACCATTGTTCATAATTTTTCATAAGGGTCATTTTGATATCCCTCATGGTCACTTTTGAGTAGCTAATTACATTTTTATTATTTTTCATATTTATATTTTACATATATTTTATTCAAAATAGGCTGTTATTCATACCTTTTGGTATTAAGAATACTCACTTAATTTGTTTAAACATTTGGTATACTCTGCTTTAATATTGGACTATTATTTGTTCTCAGATTTACTAAATTCTTATTTAACAGTTAGGCCTAGAGCCTAGATTTTGCTATACTTCTATCTAACATTTCTTAGTAGCTTCTTACCTTTATATTTGGTATTTTTAACACAATTTTTTAACAAAACAAAATATAAACATTGGTGTTCCTAACTTCACCTCTTATTATAATAATAAATATTTTCTTTACAGGTTCAAGCCTGAAATAACTTCTAACTACGTTTCTGCTTCCTTCTACTATCTGGTTCAATTAACAATTTATTATCTTATATTGGTTCTTTTAAAACAGTAACAACATCCTTATTATACTAACATTAATTTATACTTTGCACAATATATACTATTCCTCCATTCCTTCACTAGAAAAAGTGTCTATCGTTCTTGTTTGTCCTTCATTCCAATGCCTTAATTTCTATCTTATCCTATAATCCTTATTACCTATGGCTTACTGTAATTACATTATACTAAGTTCCTCTTACTAATACAAAGTTTATCACTGGTCTTCCTGTTATTCTAACACAGTTTACTAATTAGAATACCTTTGATGTTCACCAACTACACTTTTTCCTTCATAGAAGGTTTTTGACTTATACACTTTCACTTACTATGTACAACATGCTCTCACTACATGTTACCACTTTATTTTAATATACTCCTTCTTCCACTCACTTAATTATTCACTGGGTTGTTTTTGATGTTAGTATCATTATGGGGTTACTGATTATAATTGTTTATTTTATTTTCCCTTCACAAATGATCACTTTTGGTAATTAACTGTGGCCTTGATTTGCCTTAGGGTATGTTTACTAATTTTGATTATATTCATCACTATTTATTAGGGTGTGTGGATTATTAATTCCCTAACTTTTATTTATAAACATATTCCTTCATCAATAAAATATACATAATATTATTATCTTTCATTGACATTATTAACCTAGGTAAATCTCATCTACACTCTAATTACATTAGTTCATTTGTTAACCTTCATGTTAATGGTCATTATTCGGGATTTACAATATTCATTCTTAATGTCTTGATTACATTTAGTTCTTAGCTTCTTCTTCATTGTTCCGTGGTTCCTTTTGGTATTTATCCGAACTATTGTGTCAGGTCATTGTCAGTTTATCTGTCATTGGTCATTTGGGTTATTGGGTTATTGATCTCTGAGTTTATAAGTTTTTGCCTCTTATTCTTGTCTTCAGCTTCTTTAATTTATAGTTAAATATCATTGGATCTTCACTACCTTATGTCATGTTACATAATGTACGCTACTATTGATATGAAAATATATTTAAAATAGGTATATTGTGTTGTATTAAAATTGGTCATGCACATGTATAATAGATATTTCTAAGATGTGTATATTATTATATATTTTGGTATACTTTAAAAATATACTGGGGTATTTTGTCATGTAGACTGAAAAACTAGTAGGCCTAACATATGTGTGATATTAAAACATAATATCTATGTTATAATATAACATATTATATTTAACATATGATAACTAACATATTTTGAACGAAACTCTGTTGTTAAAAATTTGTACATCTTGAATATGTTAATATGGATACCGTAAAGCATACACGAAGCGAAAGGTATCATAAATAAATAGATATGTGATGAATTTGTAACTTATTATGAACGTAGAGTTTCAAACTTCACTTCACGAGCCTGATAATTAAGAGGACCTTGTTGAAAATAAACAAGACAAAACGTCGTCGACATATATTTTAAACAACACATGACTCAAAGTGGTTTCACAAACGTGTCACAAAAATACATCCATAATTTATCTTATTTATAAATTTTTTCGGTGAAGGGTTTGTGAGGGTCGGTCAAAAAATATAACACAAATTTTGACTTATTTGTGTCGACGTTCTGACAATGTTTATTTTCATCATCAGAACCTGTGTATGAATACAAAATAAATGTCAAACACAACGGAACAATAATTTGAGTGCACGTGTTTGAGTATGTGAGTGTGTGCGCGCGTATATGTGTATCCTTGTATATGTGAAGGAGTTGAGATAGTGTATTTTTTACATCATCAAATTTTTTCTTTCAAGACAACGAGAAAATTATAATATCACAAAACTTAATTTATACACTGTTACAATTTAAATTACTGATAATGTAATGGTATTTACAATTAATTATAAAATGACAATAAACATTGTCGAAACGTCGACATAAATAATTTAAAATTTGTGTTATATTTTTTTTTTTTTTAAAGACTTAAAGAAAACTAAAAACTTGTTTTCGTGATTTTCACTCGTCTCGTGAGTGAAAATCACGAAAACAAGTTTTTAGTTTTCTTTAGACGAGTGAAAAATCACGAAAACAAGTTTTTAATTTTCTTTAATTCTTTGAAATTATAATGGATTTTCATCAAGTAAAGGCCTCCATTATCAATTATTATATTTTTTACCGATCCTCACAAACCCTTCACCGGAAAAATTCATTGATTGATGGTCACTACGAATTTTAAAGACTTTATTATATAGTTTTAAGTTAATATTCGTTAAAAATGTAAACATGTACTTTATGTAATACCGAGTCTAGGGTTTTAAAGTGGTGAAATAACATTTTACAACTGCTCTTCAGTATAACGGTGATTACGTCGTAGCTTCAAGTAACAGCGAAGTATAAGCATTTAGAATGTCTTACAAATGGTTATAGCTGTTTTACGTACAATGTCAGACTGTCTACTGAATAGTTATCAAGTTAGCGTCGGAAGCTGAAAGGTTTCTTAGTAAAGAAAATAAACGAAAACCAGCTATTTCTCGTTGCCTTCATAAAAGAAAAAACTCCGTTAGAGAAACCAAAGTTTTATTGAAATGGGTTCTGTTCGTTTGCATTCGGAAAGTGTCTTACAACTTTGTGAAGAGTAATGTTAGCCTCCAAAAGGTTTTTTTCTACAAAGTTTCTTTTAGACAAGCCACTATGGTCACGGTTGTTTCACATGAACTAACGTTTTAGAAATTAGTTCTTTGAAGCGTCATTGACTTGATTTTTAATACCTTTCGAAAAAATGAATTTGCATATCAATTTAGATGTTGAAATCTAAATGCAGCCTTTCACTTAGAAAAGTCACATGATTTTTTTACTCTGAAATACAATGTTTAACATTTCTTTAGATTTTCTAATGCATTAAAAAGTTTTTAATAATGTTTTTAATTATTAAAGTGAGTAACCTATGGAAACACCGTTGCTTAAAAATTATTATTGAAAGCGGTTAATAATTTCAATATTCATTTTAATGGACAGGATAAAAAGTTATTGGTGAATAATAATACTTTATTTTAACCTACAAAATTTTGAATTACTTTTGTTCGTCAACATTTTCCTTTATTCATTAGATTATAGTCTCCAAGTCACGTGTATAAGTATTTAATTGTAGTATTTGTAAACACTTGTTACTCACCGTCTTGTGTCTTCTTTAAACTTCCAATAACAACACGTTTCAAAGATAAATCCTCATCATCAGGTCATGTAAAGACACCAATTCTTCTGGAGAAGTTGTAAAAAAATGAAAAATTATATCGTGTGTCGATCGGAGTCGATCGCGTGTAGTGGTGGTCGTGATAGGGCGTGAAGTGCTTTGTGATGTTTGGTAATAATTTTGTATTCATAATAGTTTGAGGGTAGGGGATTTTTTTACAAATAGTAAATTGGGATATTTTAGTTTAATGATAACCATAACAATAACTCACTAATTAACAAAGCAATTTAAATAAAAACAAAATAAAATGGTGTATTTTAACTAACTAATAATAGAAAGGGCCTAATATTAGAAAACTACTAATATTTCTACTACAAAAATTTTAACACTGAAATTTACATAATAGCTAACAAAGTTAACAACTGTTACAACAATGAAATTACTTGAATTGAAATCGATTAGACCTTAATAATCAATGCCATCACTTATGCAAGTTTAAAAGCAAAATATTTTAATAGATTTTCATGCCACTACAATATATTATGGGAACTACCAGATTTAAAGAAGTCACAAGACGGTGAGTAACAACTGTTTACAAATACTACAATTAAATATTTTTCTTCACTTTTCTTCTTCTTCTTCTTATTTTTATTATGGCTTTTTTATAAGATATTTTTTCCTGATTATTTTCATCGACGTGGCTGTTGTTCCTATTGATATAGTTAGTTTGTTAATAATACAACTGTGGTAACAGTAATCGCAGTGCGGCAGTATGCTAGGTAGTATAAGTGGTAGTGACACAAGTACAGTAAATGCTGTGGTCAAACGCAACACTGCGTTCAATGTGGCCATTGTTATGATATGCATTGTTAACATATACACGTAGTAATAGTATTACTAAGCCACGGCGGGTACTCAAGCGAGTGTGTTGTTGAGTGATAAACATGTGACGAGATAATAAATCTATGTTTAAATAATGTACAGAATATTCTAGTTGTGTTTGTTCCATATGTGCTATCTAGAGCACACCCTACAATATCCTTATATATGTTTTATATGACATTCTGTGTGCACACATATTAATTTTGCAAATAGATTATTTTGAACAACTTGCAGTGAAATTTAAAAAAATGTTGGAGTCATCATCAGATTAATAAACGGAGTACAACTAGTTATTATTAATAGCAGTAGCTGTAATCTAACCTAGCGGGCGGCAAAAGTTCGTAGTTTTCCGTTGCGGAAAGTATTAAAAAACACTGACCGATCAAAGGGGTAGGCTTGTGGGAATTGGTTTGGCGATTCCAACGTCACACATGCCTAAGTCAAGCTGTCTCAGTTTGTAGTCAAGTAGTCTCACTCAAGCCTAAGTATGCTTTTAGTGAATGCTGACTGATACGCCCTATGTTATTTTAAAAGATAAATATTTTGTCATTGTAAACAAAGATGAATAATACAACTTCAATAGTAGATCTAATATGCTGTTAAATAAAGCGGACGGTACTGGTACTTGTATTTTGTTTTCTGAAAACTTCTTACAAGTATCATATTTTAGAGAAAAAGGAGGTTGACAAGCATTCTTTCAACAGACAATTCTAAACTGTACTTTTGTGTTTTTTTACAAGTTACGTGATTAAACACAGAAGTAAAATACTAAGTGTGGAAAGCAGTATATAAGTTGTTATTAAGTAAATCAGTTAATTTACATTGACTGTAAAGTTTCAAAGTTTATTTTAATTTTTAATTTTATGCAATGTAAAATTTTATGAAGTTTAATTATACGTAAAATTTTAACTTTGATTTAAATTTAATTACTATTGCTTTCTCTTAATTAAAAACACAGATATTTGTAGCCTAACAAACATAATTTTTTAACGACACGTATAATACTTCTTACATAACAAACATATTCACGTAATTGTTTCCATATTATTCAGCGCCTATAATACCAACTAATCAAGTCATACCATGGACACTAAGAGTATATTTTTTTTCATAAGATAAAGAGTTCTCACTAGAATGAAACATCTAGTTTTACATTTTAGAAGACTGGAAACCATATTCAGAAGGTAGATTTGGAAGACAAACAAAACTTAAGACAAGCGGTAACTATTCATTTTAAGCCACCTATCTAAGGGCGAAGATGCTGTTATTGCCTTAAAGTTATTGTAATCACAGCTCAGTTTTTACTATAAAACGTTTAAATAAAAAGCGATTTCGTATTAATATAACAAATATGATTTCGCTCAGCTGTATATTCTATGGACAGATTAGATTATTTGGAGAAATTAATGAATATACTGTGTTTGCTTCTCCAAACAAAGCGTACACATTGTGGTTTAAGTTTTTATGCAAAAATGTATTGAACTTTTGCTACCTATTTCTCAAAGAAACCAATACCATAGAATAAATATGTTCAAATTATTACAAAACTTAATTTCGATCGTCAATTAATTTAATGAAATCCATAACAAAGTTTGCAGAAGCAAACACAAGTGTTGTTGTCACTATTAAAATACGAAAGTGACATATAGAAAGTACGGAGACCACAATATACCGCATTGATTTTGGATACTTTTCACCAATGTATTGCAATGTGTGTGTGAATCTCGTGTGACAGCAGCAGCGAGACCAGAGTTCGACGTTAACTCAGCAGTTTTATACCGAACAACAAGAAGGGATTCTTGAATCAAGTAACATAGACGACTGTTCAGATAAACATACATTAAAATTTAAAGACAATAGATAATTACTAAATAACTTGTGTAAAGAATTTTCAGACAAGATTTAAATTGTTTTTAGTTTAATAAATTTCTATTTCCAGATAAGAGACTCTGTTATATATTATTAGTTCTATACACATCTATGCATACTTAATTTGTTTCGTTGCAGTATATTTGATACAAAGATATTCTTAACTATAAAGCTTGGTTTTATGAAATCCTAAAGTCTTTCAAATGCTATTCTCTAATGTATATCGGCAATATATGACATTCACAAACAATAAATTTATTAATGTTTTTAAGTTAAATATAATACAATACAGGGCGTGATAAGCGTCGGTTTTACCAATAATTGTTAAAAAGGAAAAGGCCATGAGATCTTAATTCTTTTATAAAAAACTTCTATGCATTTCCACTTTCCCAATAAATGAAGTAGCGCCAAATATGTCAGACATTTAATTTAAAAGACGCTTCATCCACTCAAGAAGGTTCTTCCAAAATCAGGATCAGCTTCATATCGTACGAAGAACCATTTGCAAAACTCCAAACGACGGTCGAAATTTTTATATACATCGCTTGCAAAAGGATTGGTTGACAATGTTTCAGTTTTGTGTCGTGTAACAAGTTTCTTGAAGTTGCCTTATTAATCCGATATTTAAGACAGGTTTTAATAAGTGCACTTTTGTGGACTTATAACCCTGCTTGACAGTGGACATCGCAGTTCCCGTTGTCGCATATTTTACTCTAGGAGTAAGAACATGTTGGACCGAATCGTGTATTTATATTATTGTCTGACTGTCAGAGGTTGAATAACAGGAACATTTTTATTAAAATTTTTGCAACCAATTCTGTGTTTCCCCCCATCACTATAATACAAAAAACGGCATATGACATCATTCACTTGCGATCCAATTTCGTTACACGTTTACAAAATACAGCGCAATCTGATGTTTAAGTTAAAAATAGATAACTTATTATTATTTAGAACGTTATTTGGAACGTTCCGAAAGCAAAAATTTTAGGATAGCTTCCTTTATTTCACATTTATAAAATCACTCATTATTATTAAGAATAACTCAGAATAATTATTAAGTATGTACTAATAATTAATATAATGTTAATTAATTTAAAAAAAATGTATAAAAACTTGGTACTTTTCACAGTTTTATTTAACTCTGACAGCTGTTTCGACTTCTTAAGCCATTGTTAAAGAGATGAGTGAACAGCTAAACAGAGGATGTAAGTATGGTGAACATCTATTTATTGCGTGTATGGGAACATGTGTGAGCTGTGAAAATGGAGAGGGGGGTTGCAGAAGTTAAGGGAAGGTCAAGTGTCTGTAAAAACTAAATGCAAAATATAAAATTAACTAAACTAAATAACAGCTTTTAATAGAGGGCATACACAGAATTCATTTTGTTCTGTGTATCTGTCTATTCTGTGTATCGCTTTTATTAAAAGCTGTTATTTAGTTTAGTTAATTTTATATTTTGCATTTAGTTTTCACAGACACCAGGATTTCCCTTAGCTCCTGCAACCCTCCCTCTCCATCTTCACACCTTACACATGTTCCAGTACACGCCCTAAACAGATGTTCACCACCCTAACATCCTTTGTTTAGGTGTTCACTCATCTCTTTGACAATGGCTTAAGAAGTCGAAACAGCTGTCAGAGTTAAACAATAACTGTGAAACGTACCAAGTGCTTATATATTTTTAAAAAAACCTTTGAGTATAATAGTATGTTTCCCCAAGTGCCCAACGAGTCATCAATTAATATCTTTAATTACTTTGACTAATAATTTTTACAATCGGCAGTGTAACACCCAACAAAACAAAGTAAAAAGAATTCGTTTGCTTTAGATCATATTACTCGTTTGTACACAAGCAAACGTACACTGTTGAGATAACAAAGTATGTAGTAATTACTTTCCGTGTGTGAGTTTGAAATTACGGTTTGTGACAGACGGTAAAATTAACTGTGCCTTGTGTATGTACCGTACTATGTGCAGACTAAACAGTAAACTGTATTGGCTGTCTGTCGTACACAATGCACATAAACCGTGCGGTCTGCATTAATGAAGAGTCGTGTCACTAGTCACGTTATACGTGGTCAGCAATTTCAGTTCATTACTGTCCATCAGAGGTGTGATATTTTTTGTAAAACCATGCAGAAATAAATGTATTCTTATTCTTGCTCTCTTCACGAAATTCTTACTAAATTATCTATCTTGCTATTAATTCTAGTATCAAGAATTTTATTGAACCACCAATTTTAATGTATATAAATAGACTTGAACCCTTAAGTCAGCAAGTAAAGGAACATGCCTAAAATTTACCAAGGTGATGGCTCTTCCCACACTTTTTTTGGTCTGAGAATTGGACTTTAACGAAGCCCAGGTCAGTCGCATCCAAGCGGCTGAATTGAGATTTCTTAGCCACGTGGCAGGGTATACTCTCCATGATCATAGAAGAAACAGAGATATTCGGCAGGAACCGAGTATTATGTGTATACTCGACAGGATCGCCCAGTATCGGCTGAATTGGTGGAAACATCATTGCCGAATGGATGACTGCCGCATCCCCAAACAACTCTGGAACTATAAGCCGAGGGGACGTCCGAGGAAGCGCTGGAGTGACCACCTCTGATCTTTGCCTATTTGAAACCGGAACAAACCATCCTTGGTTTAAACCTTGAGGAGGGTGATGATGATGATGGTAAACAGACTTACTTCTAAAATATTCTAGTTTAGACCGTATTAGCATTATGTATCCAATCGATAGTTCAATAACCATTTATAATAATAAATTTATGTTTATAATGTGAACAAAATAAATATATTACGTATCCATCGTTTCTATAACAGTCAGGAATAATTCCAAAGGTTTTCCATATTTTACAAACATCTTTAAAGGATACAATGTTATGACGACACGCCTTACGGGAAGCCTCTTGTTGTAATGCTGAGTTAACAAGTGATGCCGAAGTAATTCAACTAGTGTACATTTTAACAAAAGCGACCAGACGTTCCAACATTCCACAGCCCCCAAAGACTTACGTAGAAACATTTAGTAGCTTCTCGTTTAGGCTTACTTTACGCCACAGATGGTATTTGGCTACTCGCGTTGTAAACATATAAGGAGTCTGGATTTTAATTCAATTCTTCGAGCCGTTTAATAAGGGATTCGAGAAGAATACTAGATAATGGTATTAACGCAAAAGATAGGTATTAAGTTATTTATTTCCGTTTCGATATTTTAATGTACGAACTTAGTGGCTATTTCAGCGCCTGTGTATTATCCGTACTTACTACGTTTAAAGCGTACGACATCATGTTTTTGGGTGAGTGGCTGCCAATAGGCTGCGATATCATCCGTGCAAGTTCGTGTCTTATTTGCAGATTAACAAAATCATGTTTTCTTTAATTGATCTACAAAAGTCATCTCAAAAGTAAGTTTTCCCAGTTTTTTTTCTTTCAAAGGGAAATGGCGCAAGCAGGCTGATGAAGGTTGGGGAAGTTTTATTTCTGTGTAGTGGCAGTAGTGCCAAAACATCAACCGTTCCGTAGCAACGTAACAACAACACGAAATTTAAAATCATGGACGCGTTACGTTTAATAGCGTGTCCGATTGAGTGTGATTCGGGGTTTTGCTGCAAAAAATGAATCAACGGCTAAAATTCGTCGTCACTTAGTTTCTGTGTATGGACCTGAGTGTATGAGCATTCAAATGGTCCGCTAGTGCCATACATCATTCTTCAAATCAAAGGTTTGTTGAGCAACAAAGTTCTTGTGCTCCACGACAACGCACGGCCTCATTCCTCGCGAGCCACGTAGAATTTGTTGGAATCCTTTCGAAGGGAGATTTTCGACCATCCCTCATATTCAACCGATTTGGCTCCAAGTGACTTTCATATTTTCCCCCATCTCAAAGAACACCAGTGAGGACAACTTTTCCAAAAGAATTCGGAAGTGAAACAGGCGGTTGTCGCGTGACTCCGAAATCTGGACACACAATGGCTCAAAGAAGGAATTGAAAAACTGTTTATACGCTAGAGAAAGTGTATTGACAAAGCTGGAGATTACATTGTAAAATAAGTACATGTTTTTGAATAAAAGAATAATGTTTTTAAATTTTTACACGTGCTTATTATTTTTCCTAAATAAGGTAAACTTACTTTTGAGATGACCCTCGTATATTGAAATCAAAGAAGATCAAAATATTAACAAAGTTAACTTAAATACAATTTTGTAACTTGTTACGTGTACACTAGGTGTTTCCTACGCCTTTTAGTTAAACATGATTAGGTAAAAATAAGTGACAAGATATATCCAAATATATAAATGGAATGTGTCAAGTCTTACTAAGTGCGAATTTTTACAGTTTTAAGTTTGCCACCAACCAGCAACGGGCCACATCCTTATTCGTTTATTATCTTAAGCAGTGAAAATTAGATTTCGTTTTGCCCTGTCCAGTCAGTATTGCTGTGCAGTTGGGAGTCTTGTTTGTAATATGAGTTTTGTTTGTAATCTGTTTTTGATATTAGGTTAGTTACTGTACGTTTCGTTGTTTCCTTCCATTTGTCTACCCAGTTATTTGTAGTTTCTTCGGTTAATTCTTCAGTCACTGCACTTTTGGGTATTTTGTCAAAAGAGATTGTCAGTTCGTTATTCCGTGCTGCTGTTTTAGCTAGCTGGTCTGCCAGTTCGTTACCATAAACTTCTACATGAGCCTTGATCCGTTTGAAGTTTATTCTCCAGTTATTGCTATTTAGCAATATCGCGTCTGTAGATAGTGTAATAGCATATGTAGACGTCTTCACTACACAGACACTTAAACACCTAGTAACATCAATTCGTCGCGTTAACCAGTCTTAATCATTTTTAGTAAAGTGATGTAAGAAAAATAATTTAAAGAAATTTTGAAATAAATTTAAAAAATTTTCGGAAACATCGAAGCATAATAATGTTTTTAGGCTTTTGAAACGAATAATGTGTATATAACAAATATTTACTATATAATAAACATTATCATGTTAAAACGACAGAGACCGAAGATTTCTAGACTGTGGGGAATCGAAAGTGTGGAAAAAATATAGTGTTAACATCACCTGGAGCGTTACATTTTTCGATGACGTTACACATTTTGCATCACGCATTTTTTGGAATGACCCCCAGCCTAAAAACATTACCATGTTAAAAATAAAAATTCAAGGTGACATAAATGATGTAAATTCAAGTTTTTAATGGTGGTGTTAGGGATGGTGGCGGTGGTGGTGGTAGTGGTGTTGATTATAATGATAATGGTAATCGCCAAATCCTTTTATAATCTATAGGCAATAAACTATATACAATTGTTGTTAAAAAACATACAAGTAGTATATTAACATGCTATTTTAAAATCGACCAGTCAAGTTGTATTCTAAAAATTTGCAAAGTATGCAGTTTATGATGTAGAACAAACAAAACATCTTAAAATTAACAAATTCGCTGATAATTGGTTTCACAGTAAGTTAGTTATAACGGTCGTTGTAATTCGCTGATAATTAACAAATGTTGCGACATTACAGAACAGTCTTACGTTTTTGTCGAATGTGCCAGAAGAATCTCGTTCTAATGTGTGTGGTATACGTGACTCTAGACTCATTCGCGAGAGTTTTCTCGAAGCCGCCAGCCGCGCGGACTGTGTCAAGGCCGCAATTAATTACGTAGTACACACTGGCGCTAAGACGTAGTTTGGAACGTTCTGGTCTCTGAGCGGAGGTATAAATACATGGCGGCAGCGGCCTTAGTTTTCAGTATTAGTTGCGATATATTTACAATTTACAGTGCGATCCGAGTTTATTGTCGGGCGATTACAAGTGATTATCGAGCGATATTACTGTGTGCGTTCAAGTGGTTATTAGTGAAGTGTTTAATAATCGGGCGGGATAATTGTAATACAATTGTGTTTAAATTTTGTGGACATTTTATTGCGTGTGAACAATTTTTATTTTATTTGTTTAAGAGACTGTGTTGTTAATTATGAACTGTTTAACTGTGAAAATTAAAGCTGGTGATTAGTGACTTAATTGGTGTCTTATATTTTGTTTCCACTGTACCTACGACAATCAGTATACCGTCGTAATAGTATGAAGTTTATGACGTACAACAAACGAAACCTCTTAAAAATTAACAAATTCGCTGATAAATGGTTACACAGTAAGTTAGTTAAAACGGTCGTTGTAATTCGTAAATATTGCATACGCATCATAAGGCTGTAGTTTACGTTAGCATGCTATCTATAGAAATCAACATTTTCTATCACACTTTCACCATAGGCACACGGATAAATAGATGGGTCAGTATGAACAAACATTATAAGTACGTTATAGATACTACTCAATTCAAAATTTTTTCACTGAGTATATAATTGATATCCTGGTATTTTAGGAATACATTTTTTAAAACTGCCTTTAACTTTAATAGAAGGAAACTTGTACTTGAATTGATTTAATTAATTTTAAGGTAATTTTAAAATTAAATTTTTGTTTCAGATTTTAAATAATTAATACGTTTTAATTTTTGCTTAATATAAAAGTTTTTAATTTCATTTAATTTTTAATTTATAAAAAAGTAATTTTTGTTTCGAACCTCAAGTTAAGTGCTAAACAAAAGAATGGAAAAATTGTGTGTTAATCAGCATTAATTAAATAACATTCTTTTTGATAAATGTATAAAACAAGTTTCTAACTTTCTTATTCGTTCAAGTTGATTTATTATTTCCTAAACACATTAAAACAGAGTTTCCGTTGTGGTAAGTTTACGCCGTATAGGCCTACGCTTTGTTTTATCACAAATAATTAATTTTTAATTAAGCTACGAATATTATTGTAAACTGCTGCACATTTTGTTATTATTTAATTAGAAATCACATACGAACTTACATTATTTAGAACTAAATTTGTACGCGCGTGTTCGTTTATTTAAATTTATGTGTGAGGAAAAAATAAAAACGCTTAGGAGGGAAGAGAAAAACGTTTCTCTTCTACAAGAGAATTAAATATTAATTTTACGTTTACAGATGTAGGTAAGTGTAGTAATAACGGTTTCTTTTTAAAAATGTAAAAAATAAAATTACTTGTCTTGAGGTGTCGTATATGTGGTATAAAACTTAAATTTTTAGTTAGAGCAAAAGAAGTGTCAGAAAATTTACACAATTTTTCGGGTTTTTAGTGTTGGAGGAAAAAAGTAATTTTATTATGTACATTGATTTTAATAATTAATGACATTTATCTATAATATGTTAGTGCGCGCTATTTTATCTCTCTATACGTCAATACGATAGCGTCAGCATAAGACACTATGTGCAATAAACGTAACTTTGAATCTAGCTTTAGTAAAAAATAAGAAGTAGGTCGTCAACAAAGGTCAGCAATAATACTATTCTTACGTTTGCTTGTGTCTACGTTAAGGGGAACGCCAATATTTTTATGTTAGCTTGGCAGTTAATGTTCTCCTGAAGTAACACTTGTTTTATGCAGTGCCAGTTTTCTCATTTAAAATGTAGGGTTGCCATTAGTTTACCATTAGTTTACTAAATTCAGTAAGAAGGATACCACCGTGTCATTAGATACCATGTCCGTCTGTTACCCAACGTTTTAACACATGTAAAGATCTCACTAATTACATCAAATCTTAGCTGAACACCTTGGCGGCAACGTTTTTAAATAAAAGACTACAATGGCTGGTGTATTGATAAAATAATTACCACTACGTGAATGGTGATTATGTGAGAATGTACTGTAATATAGATGTATGTGTGACTCTTCTATATAACAAACGGTGTGACTCTTCTATATTTAAATTTTCTATATTTACTTGCCAATCGGAGGTAAATTTTTGCCAATCGGAGCTCTCTAGTAAACTAGTTTCTTGAAGAATTGGAAATACAGTGCACAAAGTATACGATGTAAGACAAAAGTCGTAATAAAAATTTAAACCTAGTAGTCGTGGCACTACCGGTAGACATGGAATCATGGGCAGACTTGTGCTTTGGGAAGGAATGAAGGGTTGGTTAAATAAACAGCTACATAAGTTTCAATGTATTTTATTTATTCAGACCGTATTTTATGTATTTTATTTATCTTGCTAGCTAGCCGTACGCTCGATCTGAGTCGCTTTGGGGGCACGCCGGATGACCCAGGTATCGGAGATGCGGGCCGCTTGAGCGCTGACGGGGTTTCGTCAATCTTCAAATGGTTGCCATTGTCTAAGTTCTCGGCCGATTTCTTTGATTTTAGTGTTAAACGATAAAACGATAGTCTGTGACGCTCTGCATAGGATTTGCCGGTTTTCGGTTTAAAATTTTTGGTTCGAGTTTTATCGCGATTTTTAGGTCGAGGCATTTTAAATTTTTGAGTTCAAATGTTGTTATTATTTTCTGTGAGTGCTTCTGGTACTCGAAATTGGTGTTATTTGAGAGATTTAGTTCTGAGGATCACAACGCACTTTGTATTTTCGCGATCGGACTTGTAGTTCCCGAGATATTTAAGTGTTAGTGGAGCAATTTAGAAATTTTCGGCGCAAAAACACCCTCACGCAGGTAAAGCCTAGAGGCGACTGAAGTCAGTTGTCAAAATTCTCAGTACTATTGGGGGAAGGGGGCCGAGTGACTCGATCACCTGACACCTGGTTTGCTGGGATTGGCTGAGCGGTTCGTGAGATAGTGGTATGCCGAAAGTACATTTGAAACATAACGGTCGATTTTCGCGAAACGTGCGAGTAAGACATTACATACCTATGGATTCCATGTCAAAAGCAAGTTGCAATACAATGTGCAATTAAGGAAAAATATTTATCACATACAGATTTCATTAACATTTTCTTGAATTTTGAGATTGTTGTTTTCAGCGTTCACACACTCTTTCTTTCACTCACACTACAGTTTATGATATAGCCTACACAAATATTACGTATATTCTTTGCTATGCTTCTCTTACAGATTGAATCAAGACGTCATAAGCACGTGGTTAATATGAAAATACTTCATGTTTAACAACTCTCAACAGAAGACTCCGTAGGGTTTGCTGAAAGTGAAGAAAAGTAACCCTTTACAAATGAAAGAAGACATACTGCAGAGGTGGAATTTATGTAAAGATACATAATGTGTATGTTATTTATGAAAGATAAAACGTGTGCACGTTCAGCTTGTTATTCTGTTTGTTATTCTCTTCAAGTGACAAAAATCACTTCAATATACATTCAGCTTTATGTTTTGCGTTATGCTCCAAAAAACGCTTTCAGCTTGAAAAAAATTATAATTCCCTGTAAACAAACAGGTGATTTATTTTTAATTTTACTTATATTAATGATAATTATAAATAATAAAGTAATTTTACTTATGAACATATTAATAAGATTATACAATAAGATTTAAGGTAAGTATAGTTATGTAGTCTCATAAAATATTGTTATTCACACCATAATTTTTATAAACACATGAATTTAATTATACTTATTAAATCTTTAATTTTTTTTATTAATTACAGATCGAGTGTTTAGTAGTAAAATTACTGTCATAAAAATCTGAAAGTAATATTTGATATTACATTTAATAATATTATACCCATATATTATATGTTGTGAACTTTGCTGTAACAAATTAATTGTTGTAATAATCAGTATAGTTTTTACATATTTAATATGTGTACAATTTTTATTTACTACAGCTATTTATTGGCCTACATCTTGATCTTTACTGGTTTTCATTCTTATGGTGATGACAATAATTTTTATTTCCTCTACTGGTCTCTTCTTCATCACCGTTTGCCAGATATATAAGTTTGAAAATTTTTGAATTTTGTCATTTGTTGACTACCTAGTTCTTACTTTTCTATTGTTACGGATAGCTAATAAAACCGTTAGTTCAACATTGATAATAAATTTAAACAAATTTATAAGGAATTGAAAACAACACAGGATCAATGCTGTGTATATAAAACGTGGAATCATATGAATAAACTTCAGTGGCTGTTTATTCTCATTTATTGCGAAAAATAGACTTGGGAATTTCATGGAACAAAACAGTGGTTGTGCAAAGGACCATAAATTTCCAGTTTGCGGAAATTTGCGCACCACTACCCACGTGGTTGTTTTGCGGGTAGTGTTAAATACGAATTTCATAGTCTTTGAAATTTAGTACACAAATTACCGTTAAACATGCTAAATACAAAAGTACAACCTACATCACTGAAATCTGTAAACCGTAATCTCCTAACTGACTCATTACTAGATTAACTACAAGATTGGGTAAAATTAACGTAGGTTAGCAACAAATATAAGCCCAAGGCGTTACAACTATAAACACAAGCATTCATTTTATTATGTAATTAACCGCAGCTTCAAGTCACCCAAATACGTTTTTCGTAAATTAACCAGTACTTTACTACACCGGTTAAAGTACTGCGCAAAATGCGACCAAATGCGTCTTCTTGTTAATATACCCTGGGATAGCAAATAGTAACAGTCTTCCCTTCTTCTCTCTTTTCTAGATTAGCAGCCCATAGGATGGTTGGCAGCAGCTCGCCATTCTTCACGGTCCTCTGCTCTCCTTTGCAACTAACAATATGATGTGCAGTTCACATCGACCATAAGCTGTTTCTTGTAGACTAAACGGGGTCGTCCTCTGTGATTCTTCCCTTCAATTGTTCCTTCTGTTATTCTCTTAACTAACCCACTGTATCGTAGTATGTACCCTGCAAACTTAGTTCTTCTGCCTTTTATATTTCATAGAAAGCTCTTCTCCTCCTGAGCTCTTATAAAAACTTCCTTATTCGTTATCTTCTCCCTCCAGCTTATCTTGAATATTCTACTGTAGCACCAAGTCTCTTTCATTGTATTGTACATACCCTTTTACCTTACATCCTAGAGTTTTTTGGAGGATTATGCCTACTCCTCCGTTTCCTTGTCTTCCGTCTGCTGTTCCTGAGTGTATTATACGATAATCTCTACTCCAGAAATCTCCGCTCGTGGGCCACCTCATCTCCGATATACCTAGGGCATCTATTTTCAGTCTCTTCATTTCTACCTTTACATTCAAGGTTCTAATCCTTTTTCATAATTGTGTTTAACTGGACTAACATCTCGAGTACTCTCCACCCGTAGCTCCAAACAGGGGACCGTTTTACCTCCGGAATATTGTACAAGAGAATCATCTATCATAGAGCTGCTGACACTAGGGATATCTTAACAGATCTTTAATGCAGTGGTTTCCCCTTGCCTTCTGCATCCTATCCCGTTGACGTATACCCGTTCCTCCGCCTTTAGAAGCGATTTCTCACCCCTAGGACAATAGGGTGCCCAGTCCTCCTCTTCGTAAGAAATTTATGTCATAAAAAAGTTGTAAAATCCAAAATAATTTTCATTTTTAAAACAAAACCAGTTTTCTAAAGCTTTCTTCAATAAAAATTAAAATTAATTAATATAGTTGCGGAATCAGATCCTTTTTATCTAACATCTATTACACGTTTTAATAATTTCAAAATTTTTTAATACGTGTTTTAGTATCCAAAATGTAAATTACCATTTTCCGAACTGTCTGTGTTGACAGAAAAGGATATCTGCGTAAACAGAATTATTATACTTACGGTGCAGTATAAATCTAAGAAAATAAGGCTGCATTCTATTTAGTTGATATGTCCCGTTATTGTTAACTCTTTCCTCTAACACCAGTTTACTTATAGTGGACATCAATGATAATCTTAGGTAACACTAATGTAAGGCTGAATAGAAATGAGATTGCGCATGCGATGAAACGGTGTGTTCACATGATCATTGAGTGGTGAAGGTAGCGTTGCTATTTTGTGTCTTTTAGTAACATTTAATTTACCGTAATAACAGAAATGTTACAAATACGTGGATGTTATATCTAGATGGAATACACATACAACTTGCTCATTCCAATATACGGAGTTTGTAGGCTTGCAACTGTGGTTACTTCAGATTGATGTTAATTACTGATTTTGTATTAAATTTTGTAATAGGTTCTGTAATTCAATCTTATTACATTATTTAATGCACTTAGCTCTCTCTCTTTCTCTGTCTGTCTGTCTGTCTGTCTCTCTCTCTCTCTCTCTCTCTCTCTCTCTCTCTCTCTCTCTCTCTCTCTCACAAACACATACTCACAGACACACACACGCGCACACACACACACACTCACTCATCACTCGTTCACTATCCCTCTCTACTTACTCTTAAGTTGAATCATTTGTTGAAGCTTACATTTATATTATGATTATCTCTTGAAAGGTTTCCAAAGCTGCAGCACTTATGCTGACGACAAAAAATAAACAAAAAAAACATAACACTCACCCACTGCTGCGGATGAATGGGCATTTTTTATTAATAATTAATGCTTGATGCCTTTACTTGGTGAAAATCCATTGTAAATTATATTAAAAAATAAAACAATAAAATAGTTTTAGTGATTTTCACTCGTCATTTATTAAAATTATAATCCATGACAGCTGTTTCGGCAGCACAGTGCCTTCATCACTGTTTCTAGTCAGCTTACACCATCTGATGAAGGCACTGTGCTGTCGAAACAGCTGTCATGGATTATAATTTTAATAAATGACGAGTGAAAATCACTAAAACTATTTTATTGTTGCATTTTTTATTTCAAATTTACTTTTAAAGGAATACCTTTAAAAAGTAATAAAAAATAAATTCTTAATTATGGTGCACAGTATCATAAACAGTATATCATATATATTATAGTACACGTAACCCTGTTTTGAAATTTCCGTGTTATTAGTTAAGCATAAAATTACATAATTAACATAATTAAGCAGGACGTATTAAGGGGATCCGCCACCTTTAAAACTACAATTTTTATTTTTGATCAAAACTTCCTTATTACTATGGACATTCCTTTCAGTATGTTTAAATACAGTAAATATGCTGTCAGAAGAAATTTTCTCCCACCATTTACTACAATTTTTGAGTTTTTTGATTTTTCGAAATTTCAAAAATTGTAATAACTTTTTTATTTATCAACCAATTTAAAAGTTCTTATGCCATTTTATTCCTTATAAGGTTACAAAACTTTCTGTGCATGCAAAACACGGTAACCCGAATACAAACTAAACTACAGGATTTTATTTAAAATTTCAAAACTTTTACGAATTAAAAAACAACAACTTTTGTAAATTAGACACTTTTTTATATACGTGGTTTTCCATGCAGAAATCTTGTAAATATAATCAGGAAGAAGTGGTGAAAAATTCAATATTCTATCTCAAATAGTTTAGATTTTATTCAACATTTTGTAATGACAAACACGAAAAAGTTAATTTTCAGGAAATCGCCCGAGAAGTTAATGTTTTTTTTATAACAGGTAATATTACATTAAAACTCTCTTGCACCATAGAAGGTGCTTTCTATGGAATTTTTAACTCTTTTCCTCTGTGTTGACTTGATTTTACTAGCATTCTATTGTTTTTATGACGTAAGCGATGAGAATCCTTCTGTTTCAGCATGATGTCAAGTGTTGCTGCCTGCAGATACTCCAACTTTTGGCTGCAACTATGTAATTGTGAATAAATACCCTTCAATATGCACACAGATGGCTTCACCAGCTGCAGCTTTTAACTTTTATTTTTGCTGTGAAAGTGGTTTTAGGGCATTTACTCTAAATAATTCCGTGTTAGGCCACATTGGCATTTTGTGTTTTCCCCAAAGGGCACCTTTGAAGTAAATCATCTGTAGGAAGACGTATGTACAGAGGCATCATGTGTTTTACGACAGTGTCATTCAGTAGTGTTTTGATGAATGCAGAGTGTTTCCTAGGTGGACTGTTATTTGCCAAATCTCTCTGGTAGAAGCACACAATCTTTTCCGGCAGGGCACTTACCATACTGTGGGATTGCATCAGTTGACCTACACTGGTCAAGTGTTGCAAAAATTGCTTTTTTCATTGCACTTATATCACTTAGATTGTTTATTACGTCATTCCTATAATATTTTGTAAGATTGTCTATTGTGGTGTCTTTTACGCCACCATGGGATTTACCACCAAAGGTTAATCCTTTGGTGCTACACGTTTTCGCAAAACTGTACCCAACCGCTTAGCAAAATGGTTGACGCAAACTTGTTCTTCAATTGTCACATCATCTCCAAAAATATTTAATAATGAAAGATGATCATGGGTGTTGGAATCGCCATCTGATATAAGGACTTGTGTAACGAAAACCTGTGCTTTCAGATAATCTTCAAATTCTCTCTGCAGCCTCGACTTCCGTTGCCGGAGGGAATCCATCGTTTGCTTGATATAATGTTTGGTGAGCTATATACCACTCAGCAAACTCTTCAGACTCTTCACTCCACTTAGTTTTTCAGTTAACACACTACAGTATTTTGAAAGCACTTCGTAATCAATTACTAGACCAGTAATATTACCTCAATGACACAGCCTATCTCATATTTTGAGGTATCTAAGAACCACGTGAAACCAATACTAGAGTTTACTATAACCAAGTTTCCTAAATTGGCTCTGTTTGTAACTTGCAATAAATAAACATGAAAACATATTTCAGATTAAATGTAATTATGGCAAAAAATCCAAGGATTCCATGGAAACGGTGAAAATCGCTAAATGCAGCATTTTAATTATGTGTAAAAAACACTGTGGAAACATTCTTGAAATGACCTTAAACTTTGCACACATATTCACAACATTATGTGCAATAAAAAATATTAAATTTGGAAAAAGTATAAAAAAAATGAAAATATTCCATTTTAGAGGTAGCGGATCCCCTTAACTTGTCTGTATATTATTTGAGAGTCTAATTTAACTCATGACAGAAGAAGCAAGTGTGTTTACAATTTAGAAATATTTACTCGTATTTTTGTTTGTTAGCTTTCGGGAATTTAAATGATAACAACACGGTTTTAAGTTTGCACGCGTTGTTTAATTTATATTAAAACCAAATGTCCCCCCCCCCCCGTATTAGGATTAGCCATTCTCAGTCGAGTCACTAAAAATATCCCATTATGAAATTGATAATATTTTAATTTAAAGAGAAAAACAATGTGTTAAAAATTTTTAAAACTGTGTTGCTACTTATTAGCATAAATATTTATTGTATACTTTACTCATTGTACCTTTATGAATAAAAATTACGGTACAAGCAGTGTAAACCAATAGAACGTGAGGAAGTACCTATTGATGAATATGACTGGCGAATCTATTATTGAACAAGCAGATGGATTGCTACGTTTTAATTATCGGCTCGGCATTTGTTTGTCAGTCTAAATACTGTATCTACGTACAGGATGCCTCACAATAAGTTCACCTGTATCTCAACACTTAATCAAATATATCAAGCTCTCACTTTTTACTTACGCCTCGCTTACACAAATTTATCAGCTATCCTGAATCTCAATACGCCGCACCCTTGGGATTGGCTCTCTCTGCTAAACTCACGGTGGCACAGAGTTGACGGGTCTGCGCTGCCCCGTACGTGACAGTCATACGTGCATACTCGCTTAAAATGCGGTTGCATTACGACTATATACTTACACATCATGAATTTTGAAACCGTGTCGTAATATCTGATTAATTCCGTAAACTATTTGAAGTATGAGCTACCCTGTGAAGGACACGGCTTGATATACCCTACATGCCAAGCTTTTGTATAGTTTGTCGTCATTGAAGAAGAAAGAAAATCTAGAAACACTGTACAATATAAGAAAATGTTAAAATAATTTCTTGCCCTACATCAGTATATTATTCTTATAATGGCATACCATTAACATGTTTTTGTTTCACAATATTGCGTTCTAATTCAAAAGTACTTACAATTTCTAAACATACCTCAGTAATCTAAAATATAATTGAACAATTATTAGATGTTTTACTGTAACTTGCATTAAGAAATCCTGTTGCTATATACTGCTAATGCTGTTACATATTAAATGATGAAAGTCAAAATCAATTAAATAATATAGAGGGTTTAAACTATTTATTAGAAGAATATAGAAAAATTATAAGAACCGTCCAGACTCCAAATAAAATGCAAAGATTTTAGTCATCTATCATAAGGCTAATATTAAAATACGTACTTATTTTGTTTTCAAAACTATCATGCCTTATACAAAAACCAGTGAATATTTAGAGCAAAAATCGCAGAAAATCAAGAGAGGCAATGTTGTTACGATGATCGCACGAATCATAGTTTCTTTACAGTGGAAAGATAATAACCTATACCAGATGAAATCCCTACTTACAATTTTTATTACAATTAGAAATAAATAAAGGTACACATATACAACAATTTTTCAAAGTAAAGGTGGTCCAACACACAGTATTGTAAAAAACAGTAAATGTCATCTTCTTACAGTGCCCCATAGTAATAGGCTACACAGTACAGTACATTTTCTTAATAATACACAGTAATCACTTTACACTAAACCGTAAGTCACACTAACAACTCTTATAACGCACTCCAATATCGGAGGTACAAAGTGAACTTGGTCGGCCAGTCGCTAATATGTATGTTTATTTCCTTATAGGTTTTTATTTTATAAATTTTTATACTTTCTTTCCTGATGATGGAAAGAAATATCCGTCAACGCATCCGCGAACACAAATTGTCAGTAGCAAAACAAGAAGACAACACATACTTGATGAATACGCCAAGAAAACAGGACGCGCTTTTCAATTCAAAAATATAAAAACCTTGGCACGGACCAACAACAAGAAAATCAGACAGGTAAGGCATTGAGATCTACCGGAATGGGGAGACAATGGCCAACAAGAGAAATGAATATACTAAATTAGCGACAGCTAGGAAATTCCTTACTGACAGATCTCACATTAACAGACAACAAATGGTCACAACACAGTCACCCGCAAGCTCAAACCCTCCCACGGTAACATTCACAAGGGAAGCAAGATATAAAACGCCATCTGTAGCTAAATCAACATCAGTACGCTTTGAAAATATTCCGGGATCACGGAACGAAACATTGGTAATATAAAAATCACATGCACGCATGTACCCAAAAACCTGCTACAACACACACACACACACACACACACACACACACACACACACACACACACACACACACACACAGTAGGGTAACATAGAATAAGCAGTCGAGATAGAAGTTAATAGAGTGAGACGGATTTATTAATGATCCTATTACTGTTCAAACTGTCTACTGTGCCATTAATCCAGTTTACAAAAAAAAAATACTCCATTTTTCTCTGTTGACCTTCGTAACACATACTAAAAATTTAATTTTCATACAATGAAATAAACTAACATTCAAAACATTTGTTGTGTCTTATTTTTGTATGTGCTAAACTATGTTGTCTTTACTGATGTAACTTGTAATAGAGTCTTTCTTTTAAATACTCTTTTATGAGTGTGCACAAAATAACACAAGTTTATTTTCCTGTAATGTCGACTGCTGATCCTTCGGACTACGAGTCCATATTATCTGTATGAGGTTAACTCACTGTGTCCGGCCTCAGTCTTGCACGCGGGCGTGTAGATTATTCTCGGTTACATAAAATGTCACACAGTGAACCGTTACTATTTCTCCTTAACTGATATATTAGGCTTACACAGCTTATAGTTTCTGTATCTTCCTAAATGGACTGCAGTGTTAGGACTGTACTAAAATTAATTTGTCAATTAATACAGACGATACGATATCAGGAAATAAGACAGACAAATTTATGGGTAATGAGAATATTAAGAAAACTTTTGTTATTAAGAAAACGTTGTGAATAAGTTGCGTAAGTTCAACTATATGTGCGGAAGTTTTAGGTTATGTCCTAAACCTAAATGTTACGTCCAGCAAGTGCTGCTCTCTGTGGCGTCATTCTTAAGTTGGAATCCGTACTGAGTGTACGTATCATTTTTGTAGTCTTCATGGCTAAGTGTTCTGATTAATAAACTTGTTTTCAACCTACCAGAGTTTTATTTACAGTACGCGCTCGCTCTCACGTTAACTGTGCGTTAACTTAACATAGTTTTTGGTCCTCCGGGCCGGATGAATAGTATTCGAGATCGCTCTCATGTTAACTGTGTGTTAACATAATTGTTTGGTGTTCCGCGTGGCCGAAATGGAATGTACTTTATTCAGATAACATGGTGCGGCAGTAATGTAGTGTCGTGAACTGTACGTCAAATTTAATGGCTTCATTTTGTGCCATATTACGATAAACAATAATTTGTACTGTACTACAATATTTAGGTAGACATTATGGATAATACAACAATCAACAGTTATTAAAAACCATACGAGTGTTCGTAATGGAAGTTTGCAGTGAAAACGTGTGATGGAATGTGCTCTTCGCTTATCGCTGGTATGTGCGTGCCGGCCAACTTAGCTTCTTATCTACAAGCACACAATGGCGTCTATTGTAACAACTGTTATGTATAGAACTACATGACTCAAGATACAAAGAATGCGTCTTCTTCAAGCGTTTCAGCCAGCATTCACAACAACAGATAATACTTCAGTAGTTTATAGTTATAAATATATACTTCATATTTATAGTTACATATATTATTGAACAACACAATTTTAAAATATTTCTCCTTTAATATTTTTAATTTTACGATTCAGTTTTTAGTTATAGATAATTAATTTAATTTAGCCAAAATGGATTACAAAGCTCTAGTTAAAAAAAGAGGTATTATTAAGGGTAGCATAACCAATTTAAAAAACTATATAGATAGTTTTGTAGTAGAATCAAGTGATTATGATCTTTTAAAAATTAAATTTAATAAGATCTTACAATATGAAAAAAGTTTTTATGACATTCAGTCAGAATTAGAATTACACGAACAAGCCTCTACAGAGGATTTAGAAGACAGAGAAACTTATGATGACATTTTTGACAATATAAAATTAAAATACCGAAAGTTATCTCAGCTGTTTGAGAAGTTAAACATAGATTGTTGAGAGTCAACAAAAACTAATCAGATTCTATTAAAGCCAATAGAAATAGAACCATATTGTGGTGATGTAAAGGCTTGGCCTAAGTTTATAGATTTATTTACAAATTTAGTACATAATCGTAAAGATTTTTCAGAAATCGAGAAGTTTTACTACCATAACGGTTTTCTTAAAGGCAATGCGCTAGACGTAATTAAGAATTTAGCAATATCGTCAGAGAATTATGAGACTGCATTGCACCTATTGAAAGCCCGTTTTGACAACAAACGAATAATAGCTACTAAACATGCTATATCAATTATCAATTTGAAAGCACCCGAACGGGAAAATGCAGACAGTCTGTCTAATTTAATTGATCAGATTAATTCTAATGCTTTAAAAAATTTAGGTATCAATTATTTTGAATTCATTGTCATTCAATTAATTACACAAAATTTAAGTCACAATACACTAAAGGAGTGGGAAGCTACTCTAAAAGAGAATCAATTTCCAAACTTAGAACAACTGATTTTAACTGATTCTTCTTGGAATCTAAGCGTAGATTGTTAGAGTCTACTGATACAATTCAAATTCGTGACAAGAGTCAAGTACATAATAGTCATTATACTATTACTAAGAAATATGATAATGTCAAACCAAATGTTGAAAATCGCTACAAAACCTCATTTCACGTGAATACTATTAACAATAATGCTTGTGTTTTTTGTAACGATAATCACCATATAACTCTGTGTGACAGTTTTTTGAAACTAGATGTAAAACTAAGAAAAATGATTGTATATCAAGAAAGATTATGTCTTAACTGTTTAAGTAAACAACATGTACTTAAGAACTGTTCAAATATTCACAGATGTAAGAAATGTTCTCAAAAACACCACACTCTTATTCACATAGATAATACAATGCAAGATTCAGAGAATACTAAATATTTCAAACAAAAGGAAGTTGAACCAATTAACAGTTCATACTGTACTTTGAAATCTGAGCCTAACAGATCAGTTTTGTTATCTACCGTAGTGGTAAGTGTTAAAGATTGCTATGGTAATTTTAAACAAGCAAGAGCCTTACTTGATTCAGCTTCCATGATATCATTTTGTACAGAAAGCTTTGCAGCTAGCCTGAATCTTAAAGCAAATTCTAATGTAATCCCAATATCAGGTATTAATAACGTAATCTCCTAGTCTAGAGTAAGTGTTAACCTGAACATTAATTCATATTATGAAGATTTCAATTTTAATTCACAATGCCACATACTGCCATCAATAACTAGTTTGTTACCTAATCAATTTGTAGATGTTACTGACTGGGAAATTCCTTCTAACATTTACCTAGCCGATTCAAGGTTCAATGTTCCAGATCATATAGATATTCTTATCGGTGCTCAATATTATTTGGCTTTGCTAAAACCTGCTCAATTAATTCATAAGTCCAATCACACTATCCTCCAGGAAACACGTCTAGGTTTCATAGTGTCTGGGCAAATTCCGTCCAAACGCAAGTCTGTAAAGTCAGATCCTGTGTCTCTTTTCGTCAGTAATAATCAACTCTCTTCACAGCTAGAGTCGTTTTGGAAAACTGAAGAATTAAATGATCATATACTTAACAAGGAAGAATCGTTTTGTGAAAAACATTTCATTGAACATACTTTTCGTGATGGCCACGGAGGATTTGTTGTAAGTTTACCTCGTAAAGAAAATGTTTCTTTGGGAGACTCGTACAGTAATGCAATGCACAGACTCAAGTTGTTAGAAAGACGATTTCAGAAAGACGAGAATATCAAGGAAGTCTATTTCCAGTTCATGAAAGAGTATCATGAATTAGATCATATGCAGCGTGTAGTTTCAACTAACAGTCCTGACAGAATTTCAGACATATACTATTTACCTCATCACGCTGTACTCAAAGAATCTTCAACTACCACTAGGACTAGAGTAGTTTTCGATGGTAGCGCTAAAACCTCAAATGGTAACTCTCTTAACTCAATTCTTGCTACTGGCCCAGTAGTTCAACAAGATTTATTTACAATTGTCCTTAGGTTTAGAACGCATGCTTATGTTTTAGCAGGTGACATTCCGAAAATATATCGTCAAGTTCGCATTAATCCAAGGGATTACTCATTGCAAAGGATTCTATGGTATGATGATAAAATGTCCAAGGTCGTTCCGTATAATTTACAAACTGTGACTTATGGTTTAGTTTCTTCTAGTTTTTTAGCTACTAGATGCCTAGTTGAAATCTCCAATCAGAATTGTGTATCTTACCCTGAAGCATGTAAGTCGATAAAATGTGATTATTATGTAGATGATTTACTCACTGGATGTGATGATATTGACCAAATGAAGAAGTTGTACCAAGACATTTCTTTCCTGTTGAGTCAGTATGGGTTTTCTCTACACAAGTGTCATTCCAATATTGCTGACTTGTTTGAAAATTCCAATTCATATGTTAAATTGGATAAAGATGAACACATCAAGACATTGGGTTTGTCTTGGGATCCTCATAGTGATAATTTCATTTATCAAATGATACTTAACGACAAGGATATTGTTTACACTAAACGCCCTATAATATCAATAATTTCTTCGTTATTCGATCCTTTGGGTCTACTTACTCCAATATTAATAACGTTTAAGGTTTTCATTCAAGAACTATGGTGTTCCAATTTGCAGTGGGATCAAGCACTTCCTAGTTCTCTTAGTGACAAATGGAGTTTGTTGTATTCTCAGCTTAAGTTAGCAATTAGTTTTAAGATTCCTCGTTTTGTTAAGATTAGTGACAGTGTTGTCAGTGTACAATTGTATGGCTTTTGTGATGCCAGCATCACAGCCTATGGTGCTTGTCTCTTCATCAGATCTACAAATGCTAACGGCGATGTAGCGGTTCATTTGTTATGCTCCAAATCCAGAGTAGCTCCTATCAAGCAGATTTATATCCCCAAACTTGAGTTGAATGCAGCTCTGTTATTATCTCGTTTAGTCAGTAAGGTTAGTTGTACTTTAGATTTAAGCTTGAATGCAATTTACCTTTGGTCAGATTTAAGAGTATTTCTGTACTGGTTATCTTCGCTTCCTAATAGATGGAAGACTTTCGTCGCAAATAGGGTTTGTGAAATCCAAGAATTAACTCAAGGTTGTATTTGGCAACATGTACCTTCTAAAGACAACCCAGCTGATATTGTATCACGTGGTTGCTCTCCATCTGTATTAACAACTTCAAGTCTTTGGTGGCATGGTCCAAAATTTCTGAAGGAAGAAAAGGAGTATTGGCCTTCTATCAATTGTAACATCTCAAATATTCCAGCAGAATCTCTTAACGAAGAAAAGAAGCAAGGTGCTAGTCATACTTTTCTAGCATCTCAGAACATGAATGAACTTACCGAACCATTTTCATCTCTCTCCAGAGCTCTACGTGTATTTGCGTATTGTCGTCGCTTCATATACAACGCAAGAAATCCTGATGATAGTATTACTTCAAGTCTTTCACTTGAAGAAATCAATTCTACCATGAAGGTTCTTCTTATTTGTCAAACTCAATTGATGTACTTGTCTCATGATATCCATGAACTTAAAGAAAGAAAATCTGTATCAAATAAGAGCAAATTGGTCTCTTTGAATCCTTTCTTAGATGAAGAGGATCTCATTCGAGTAGGCGGTAGATTAAACCTCTCTAGTTTATTATCATCAGATAACCATCAGAAGCTAAGCATCCTACAGTATTAAGTCCTAATTCACACCTAACCAGATTGATTGTTACAAACGAATATCGTAGATTATTGCATGGCGGACTGCAGCTCGTACATTCTTCTCTCAGACAAAGGTTTTGGGTCTTGAATGCTAAAAACGTCATTCGGTCTGTTATACATAAATGTGTAACATGTTTCCGCTATAAAGCTCAACTTCAATCGCAATTACTTGGACAGCTACCTAAAGAAAGAGTAACAATGCCAAGGCCGTTTCAGTCTACGGGCATTGATTTTGCTGGTCCGATATACATCCGACATGGTGGGCGGCGTTCACGCTCAGCTAATTCTGTTTCAGCCAAGTCTTATTTAGCATTGTTTGTTTGCCTAAGTACTAAAGCGGTACATATTGAACTTGTTACAGATTTATCTACTGATTGTTTTTTGGCTGCTCTTAGACGATTCATAGGACGTCGTGGGTTACCATCTCACATCTTTTCCGACAATGGAAGTACCTTTCGTTCTGCAGATCGTCACATTCAAGAAATGTATGATTTTCTGAAGACTGATCAAGCCAAATCCAAAACCCAATCTTTTGCAATATTTAATGGTATTAAGTAGTCTTTTATCCCTCCTTATTCACCAAGTTGGGGCGGCTTATGGGAAGCTGGAGTAAAAAGTTTAAAGTTTCATCTAAGGCGAGTTATGGGAAATTCTATATTAACATACGAAGAACTATCCACTTTGTTGATCCAGATTGAAGCTTGTTTCAATTCGAGACCATTGTATCTGCCTTCTTTGGATTCCTTTGATCCATCTCCAATTACTCCTGGTCATTTCCTTACATTCGCACCTTTGATGTCTTTGCCTGATCCTGATTTCTCAGATATAAGTATCAATAGACTTACAAGATGGCAGTTAACACAAAAAATATTAAGAGACTTTTGGAAAAGATGGTCTATTGATTATCTCCACTCTATGCAGCAAAGAAATAAATGTAAATTTTCAAATTGGAATTTGAATGTTGGAGACATTGTAATTGTAAAAGAGAATAATCTCTCTCCACTGATGTGGAAGATGGGTATTATCGTCAAAGTTTACCCAGGCCCAGATAAGTTGATACGTGTAGCAGATGTGAAAACTAACAATGTAATTGTCAAACGCTCAATAAGTAAATTAATCCGTCTTCCTACTTCTAACATATGTAATGTTAATGAAAAAAGAAAAATGTAATTAGAAATTAAGGTAATTTAAGTTTAAAGTTTATAATCAGCATCAATTTATAGAATTATAATTGGTGGGCGGTATGTTACGTCCAGCAAGTGCTGCTCTCTGTGGCGGCGTTCTGTTCATTGGCGAGCCGCATGTGGCGCGTCATTCTTAAGTTGGAATCCGTACTGAGTGTACGTATCATTTTTGTAGTCTTCATGTATAAGTGTTCTGATTAATAAACGTGTTTTCAACCTACCAGAGTTTTATTTACAGTACGCGCTCGCTCTCACGTTAACTGCGTGTTAACTTAACATTGGATGTTTTAGGCGAGAACATATGTTGGATGTTTTAGGCGAAGTTTTGGATGTTGTAAACATTTTCTTATAAACATTATATTGTTGAAACAAGTTAGCAATTTTAATACCTGGGCTACAATGTGTCTTATAATGCATGTAACGACGTTGTAAATAAGTTGCATAAGTTCAAACTTATGTACGGGACCATTAGGTGAAATCTTAAGTCAGCAAGTAAAAGAACACGCCTAAAATTCTACAAGGCGATGGCTCTTACCTCACTTCTTTATGTGTCTGAGAATTGGACTTTAACGAAAGGCCAGGGCAGTCGCATTCAAGCGACTGAAGTGAGATTTCTCAGGCACGTGGTAGGGTATACTCTCCATGATCATAGAAGAAACACAGATATACGGCAGGAACTGAGTATTATGAGTATACTCGACAGGATCGGCTGAAATGGTGGGAACATCTTTGCCGAATGGATGACTCCTACATCCCCAAACAACTCTGGAACTATAAGCCGAGGGGAAGGAGAGGTGTGGGACGTCCGAGGAAGCGCTGGAGTGACCAGCTTTAATCTTTCCCTATTCGAGACCGGAATAAATCATCCTTGGTTTAATCCGTGAGATGATGATGATGATGTTGATGACGTGTGTTATTTATATTTGCACATCCAGGCAATCGTAGTACAGATAAAAGTGAGTATTGATTTACATACAGGTTTGAGTAAAATGACTCTTTTTCTTAATGTAAATACCATTTAATAACATTCAATACCGTCGAGATCACAGATCAACACATTACATTTTTGTAACTATAATACATGTTGCAGGCGACATACAATAAAAAAGTCATTTATAATAGCCCATTTTATTTCAACAATGCTAATTATAAGAAAACCTTGTAATTAATTATAACAATTTGTTTGTATTTTTACGTAACTAAAATAAAACGTTTGGTACAGGAGTAACTTAGCGATGCAATCTCTTAGAATTTAGAGTTTTTTTTTTTTTTTTTTTTTTTTTTTTTTTTAACAACGCTCAACAATTATTGTGACTGAAAATTAGCCAATTTGTAATCAACATCGTGATCCACATCATAAGTGACGTCACAACCAAGATAGCGGAAATGTGACACCTTCTCTATAATGCTCTTATTATCCAATTCAATCTGAGAAGGTATGGGGGTAGTTAGTTGCCCATAAATGCTAGTACTTGTCCTCTGCACAGAAATTTGCATGATGTAAGTTGAACAGACTTGATGTAACTGGTACATTAATCTCTACAGCTCGCGTTTATGATTTTGTATGATTACTTGATCATCCTTAAACAGCATTGTATTCATGTACTATATGTACAGCATGTATGTACTATTATTATTGCCAGATTCACTCGTAATTTCCACTCTGCAACTATGTCATCAGTACAGATACTAAACAGTGCTGGAGACATGTTACATCCTTAACTCACTACCTTATAAATGCAAATCTCTTCTATCAATTCTGTCAACTTGTCTTACGTCGACACGTTGATAGCGTAATGAAGTCTATTTTGTACACGGACGAAAGTGAAGAAAACTATTTAGAAGACGAAAAATAATTAACAAATTATGTAGCACAGTTAAATATTCTTAAACTGTGTATTACATTTTGTATTGATTGTGTAATGGTTAAATAGAACATTCTTGTGGCAAACTACGATTGGAAATATTGAATTTGTGTGAATCATAAAGGGATACGCTGCGCAAGCAAAGAGGTGATGATTTACGACTCTCAGTAATATTGTAGCACTGAACAAAAATGTGTTAAGGTTTTCGTTAAAATATTTTTACTCAAAGCTTGTAATTTATGGCTGTAGTATTACGAGGAATTGAAGAAAGAGGGGAGAAAAGAGAAAGAGAGAGCGAACGTAACGGTATAGGATTAGCTATACGTTGAGAAAGTAGAAATGAATAAAACTTGCTTTAAACATTAAAAACCAGAATTATCCTTTGTTAATTGAGTTTTAATACATGAACATTTTCATCGTCATCAAAACGGTTTCTATTAACTTCAAAACTACAGTTCCTTTAATATCAGGGAGAATGATGAATCCCTAAATAATTATATATAATAATATATATAAACTTTCACTAATGAACTTACTGTTGTCACTTCCCAAACGTTTCGAGATGTTGTTTCTCTTCTTCAGTGGGTGTATACTGATTGTCGATTACAGAATAACCGTTACGGAAAAATGGTGTGTGTGGTGGGGGTTGATGGTGGGAAGGGATTGGCGCTGAGGTTCGAATTGTGTGTGTGGATCAGTGTATCGAATAGTGTATGTGATTTATAATGTCTTTGTTCATTTAATATGTTGTTTGGTTGTAGTGTGTGATATCTGTATATTTCAAATTGTTCAGCTGTGTATAGTTTTCTACTTTTAGGTAGGTTATGTTAGGTTAGGTTAGGTTAGTTCATTAGTGAAAGTTTATATATATTATTAAATTAATAAAGTGAACGAAGATGATGCAACAACAAGATAATTAATAATTATATATAAATACAGTACTAGTAACTATATCATCATCATCATCTATCTGTCCAGGAGTATGCAGGTTGCCTGTTCCGGGGTCCCCATCTCCGTCTAGGTCTGCCAACATTTCTTCTTCCGGTTGGCTTATAACTCAGGAATTTTCTTGGAATTATTTCTGGAGACATGCTCATAAGTATAGATATATACCCTTTCCATCTTTTTTATAGTTTTTCGCTAGTTCCGTTACTGGTTGTACTTTCAATTCCTGTCTTATATCTTCGGTCTTTAAGTGATCCAATCTTATACAACCTTTCACAGATCTAAGATATTTCATTTCAGACGTTTTCATCTGTCTATAATCTTTCTTTCTTGGTGACCATGATTCGGACCCGTATAATAGCTTGGGGACTGCCATCACCTTATAGAATTTTATGTGTGTTTCTTTAGTGTTCTTTCCTTTGACGGTTCTCCGTAATGCCCCACAAATTCTTTGGAAGAAGTTTGTTTTATTAAGAATATACTTGTCTTCTTCATATGTAATATCACATCCCAGAAACTACATATTTTAGTTAATTCGGTCTACAATAAATTCAAAACACCACCGTACAAAAAAAAATTCATGTTTACAGAAAATATTACTAATTTAGTTCAGTAAAATTATATTTCTATTGACTTTTAAAGGAGCATGAGAGAAAATTATACTTATCGAAGGCTACTAGTAAAGTAGATAAAAGATAAAAGACGACCATGTTTTTCCTGAAATAAAGAAAGAAACATTTAAATTAACTTGCTCCGTTATGTTATCCTGTAACGTTTGAGTTTCTTCAAACATATGTCGTTACCTTTATGATCCGTCGGAATAACAAATTGAAAGGTTTATCCATTTAATTAAGTTTAAATAAAACCATTTATTGTTGTATTGGTGTGGTCTCAAATATTTCTACTATTAATTTTGTACAAACCACTATATTGTCTTTGGTACTGACGAGCGCTTTCAGCAGTCAAGCCATCTTCAGGTCATTTACCAACCTGAGCTCTTCTAAGACTTCCTCATTCGTTATATTCTCCCTCCAGCTTATCTTGAATATTCTTCTGTAGCACCAGGTCTCTAATGCTTGGAGTCTTTTCTTGTCACTTTCTCCAATTGTCCAAGATTCACTCCCGTATAGGGCAACACTCCACACGTATGTCTTTACTAGATTCTTCCTTATTTTTAGGCTGATAGTGTTTCAAGTGCAAAATTTTTTATGTTTGTTGAAAGCAATTTTAGCCGAAACTATGTGACAATAATTATTAAAAACAAAATATCTGCCATGTAGTGTTTAATAAAAAATTAATGTGACTAATAAAAATTGAATGTAAATAACGTAAATACAAACCAGTTATAAATAAACTTTAATTAAAACATTATGAACATGAACTGAACTTTTTAAATAAACATAATTAAACTAAAATTTATGGACCAACAACAAACTACTGTATTAATCTGCAATAATCTATAAATCGCCTGCAGAGAGACGCCTATGAAAAACAGCAGATAATCAGGATGTATGGTCTGGAAATTTTTGTTATTATGACTAAGTCCACAGCTTCTAAAGTTGCTTTCCTCTAAGATGTAAACTAGTACCAAATGATCAATTAATTAAGCAAATACATCCATTCAGGTCACTTGGATGTGACTTGGATTATGTTGGTAAGATAGATGTGGACAAAAAAATAGAGACGTTTGAACACGTGTGGAACGATAAGAAGAACACTGAATGGAAAGGTCAGAAGAGATACTCTTTTCAAATTTTATAAAGTGATGGCAGTGCCATGTGGCTTTTATGGCAGTGAGACTTGGACAGTGAACGCAAAGACCCAAAGCCGGATATAGGCTAGTGAAATGAGATTTTACCATAAGTTCTAGGAGTATCACGGAGGGGCCGGCTAAGAGATTACGATATAAGGAACATCTTTGGAACGAACAACATAAACTAAAGGATAAAGCAATACAGACACGATTGGACAGAACGTGTTGAAAGAATGCATAAGAACACGATACTAAAACAAATTTTGGTTTATAATTCAAAAGGACGGCAAGATATTGGAAGACCAACGAAGAGATGGTTAAACGATGCGCAACCAGTCGTAAGGTTTACAGCCCAAAGAAAAAGAAGAAAAAGTCATCATAAATACTCTTGAATTACAAACATATGGTTAACTTATGTAATATTTGTGTTAACAAAAGAAAGTAAATGCTAGATTTGTTAGAATTTTAAACCACTTATCTTCGACGTTTTTCAACTGAGCCACATACTTAAAAAGACGATGTATTATAATTGGCGTAAACAAATATTCATTAATAAATCTAATTGCGCTAATTCATGAATCCAGTTCCTTGGATGTGATTTGTCTTATCATGTAGTTATATATGTAGACAAAAAGTAATTGTCAATATTTAGGACCACAAGAGAAACGTTGAAGGCAAATTTCAGAAGAAGTACCTAGCTTCTCTTTTATAAAATTTTATAAAGTTACGTAGATGCAGTGAGCAAATTGTGTCAGGCTTTTATAGTGTGTATTAAAAACGGATAGAATGCAAAGGAATGACATAAGGAACATCCTCGGAATATACAACTGAACCAGAAGATAAAGAAATATTAAGACTAGATAGACTGTATAGAAGAAAATGAATAAAACCTGAACATCAAAAATATTTTTGTTTATCTCGAAACAAAAGATATTGGGAAAAAAAGTAAATATTGTCAAAGCAACACGTAACCACGAAAGACTAAAGAAAACAAAACAAACGGAAAACAAGAAAAACGAGTTGAAGGAAAAGAAGAAAAGAAGAAGACGACGACGAAAAACGAGAAAACAAAAAATAAATGAAAGAACAATTGAAAAAGAAGAATAATAAGACGTGATATGAGAAAACCAAGAAGAAGGAAAAGAGTAAGCATAAAGAGGAAGGAAAAAAGAAGAAGAAGAGGGAACAAAGGAGCAGAATGAGAAGAAGAAAATACTGACCAATTTAGTAATGTTCTATCTTCACTCACGAACCAAGAACTTTGAAAAAACTATATAAATAAACTGTTTGTAAATTTAAAAAAATTTCAAACGCAGTATACATTATATTATTGAGTGCACTGATGTAGTGAACATTATAGCAAACAGTTTCCTCACAGAGTTTGGACAGAGTTTTGAAAAATCCTTTACTCCACAAAAAAAAGGATGCGAAAATGTACCTCTCATCAAAAACGTCACTATATCATAATGTAATCAACTTAATGTAAAAGTGCTTTTTAATCAATTTTGTTATTGTTTCAGTTTTTTTAATATAATTGTTTTACATCTATACTACGTTTTCTCCACAATAATAAAAAGAGAGTGTTTTTCAGTCATGTATAAAACACTTGGGCGTTTTCGGTAAAAATGTAATCGTTTGTGTGTATTATTAAATTTCTCCGGATGTAGCAAACGTGTAGATATTCACTTTAACCAAAATTCATGAAGAAATATGAATTGGCAAAAGCTGGATTTTTAAGCGAAAGTTATTACAAGAGTAAACTACGCATAAATCAGAGGTAGAGGCATCTCAGTGGGAAGACAGCAGCGAATGTAAGCAACACACGATAATTCCAGTATGGGTTTAGTGAAAATAAAAAATGATTCAGCAAACAAAACTGAAATTACATCGCACAGAACTCCCAAACGCAAGTTTAAAATTGTAGAATTTTTCTTTTTAGAGTGGCAGACTTTTTTTATGTAGTATGAGTTACTCGCGTATACATACTATTAGGACAGTCTACTGCTCGTCGTATGGCACAGTGGAAAAACAAAATACAAGACACCAATTACGTCGCTAATAACCAGCTTTAATTATCACAATTAAACAGTTTCTAATCAACAAGATAGTGTCTGACAACAAATTAAATAAAAATTGTTCACACGCAATAAAATGTCAACTAATATAAAAAAACAATTTTATTGATGACTCGTTGGGCACTTGGTGAAACATATTAATACAAAGATTTTGTAAAATATATAAAAACTCCTAATAAAATATATAAAAATTACTAAACACTCCACTCAGATCCTGTGTGTTTAGTAATTTTCATTCATTCGCCTCTTTGACAATGGCTTAGTTAGTCGAAACAGTTGTCAGAGTTAATTAAAAAATTTGTTAAACTTACCAACTGTTTTTATATATTTTACAAAACCTTTGTATAAAACAATTGTACTGTATTACAATTGTCGCGCACAATTATAAAACACATAACACTTTGCCACAATAATTACTTTTCACTAATAACCACTTGAACGCACAGAGTAATCGCCCGACAATAACTCTCAACTCAAACTGAACTGAGCGTCGCTGAGTACTTGTATTTATACCCCGCCGAAAGTCCAGAAACATCCACATACTACGCATTAGCAATAAAGGAAAACATTAGAGCGTTATTCATTGGGGCCTTGACACAGTGCGCGTGGGAGCGCGACTTCTGAGACAGTCTAGCTAATGCGTTCAGAATGATATACGCACACACATTACAACCAGATTCCACTGGAACATTCGATAAACTTGTAGACGTTCAGTATTACGTCACCTGTTTTCCGCATTAAGTAACAATACGTTTTTCAGAATACTGTTAGGTCAAGTGGTGTTAGTCGGGAAACAAAACTTTAAGTATAACCGTCGATGGTGCGAAAGTGTTACAACATAATGCAGCGTGATGACTCACCGAATATTAACCTAATGCAAAGTGAGCTCTACAAGGAAATCATTAGGCGTTTAACTAAAGCAACGTTGAGATAACTGTTGTAATGCCGAGATTATTTTGCGTGTGATCAGGGATTTTGCTCAAACCCCATGAAGTATGCATTTAGAAAAAATGGTTAGTTTTGAAAAAAAAAAGAATTCTGGCACAGAGTTTCAATACTTTAGAAAACTATACGGTATTTGTTCGTCCATCCATTGTTTTGTTAAATCAAAAACCTTGTTAGTAAAGCTTGACAGCATTTCTGCTTACTATATCTGAAACTGTAATTTTTTCATCCTGTCTTAGTGTTGCTTTATTCCTTTAGACTCCAGTAGTTATTTTGTCATTCGAATTGTCATTAAAATAGACATAAGTAAAGTTATTTTTGCGGAGACTGCCCATGAGATAATCTGCCATTATAGAAGGAAGCAGTTACATCACAAACGCCTAAAACAGTTATCCAATGCAGACCTGGGAGAAGAAATATTTTGGGTCGTTCAGCATTAAGATGAGTACCGTATCAGTTTATTAATAGAAGAAAAAGTTAGTAGTTGTAGTAGTAGTAGTAGTAGTACTTGTTGTCTTTGTTGTTGTTGTAGGAAGAATGAAAAAGAAGTCGAAAAAAAGAAAATAAAAGAAAGAGAATTTACCATTGTTGCATCAATAAATTTAAATAACTTTTACTTCCATGTTCCATAAGGAAATGGAAGTATGGTGATGGCAAAAAAAATCGTGTTCAAAATATTTGCAGATTCTGATTGTACTACCCTCAAAACATGAAAAAAAAATCATTTTTCGAAAAGTGTGTGTGTGTGTGTGTAGATTTTTTTATGGCAAACAATAAGAGCCGCACATTCAAACACAATCAAATAATGTTTAGCACACAGTCGTGAATTGTAGAGTACTCAAGATGTATTGTTTTTGGTGAAGCTCGGTTAAGGGAAAGGGGTAGTTTACCTGCAACGTTTTATGTTTTAACAACGTTAATTTTTTCTATGACGAACGATAACTGCCGTAAATTCAAACAGAATCAAATAATGTTTTGCATACATCCCTAAATTATAGAGGACTTAAGGTCTATTGATATTGGTGAAGATCGGTTAAGATAAAGGGGTAGTTTACCTACAATGTTTTATGTATTAACAAGGGTAATTTTTTCTATGACGAATTATAACTGCCGCACATTCAAACAGAATCAAATAATTTTTTGCATACGTCCGTGAATTGTAGAGGACACAATGCCTATTGATTTTGGTGAAGATTGGTTAACGGAAAGGGGTAGTTTACCTGCAACGTTTTGTTTTAACAAGAGTAAAGTACTCAATTTTGATAAATAAAGTATCCTGATAAGAAGATCATAATAATCTACTGTAGAAATGTAGATGAAATATCTATACATGAAGATGCTAGTTGAAAGGGGTGGGGTTAATTTTCTATAAATGAAAATTATAGTTGAAGGGGGAGGGGATAATTTTTTATATGTGCACTACGTTATCGGCAACAAAGAAGTAGTTTGTTATTAAAATTCCCTACTGGGCTGTTTGGCCGTTGTCCAATGTATTCTGCAAAACCAGACGTTTCGGCAGTGCCATCGACTGCCATCATTAGTGAAAATCGAGTGCGATAGCGTGAGGTGGTATACGTTAGTGACCATAGTAGGCCTACTGTGGTTAAGGCTGAAGCAATAAGTAGAAAGAAGTAGTTTCTATGGAAATATTTCATTTCGAAATGATTTTAAATATAAATCTTAGAACAGGGAAGTCATGTATGGTTCTCCATACCGATATTTATGTACTGTATTCGTTACTCATAAAATATGACTTTGTACAAATTTTACAGAACTAAACACAAAAAAGCAGCGATGGTATTATATAGGATCACAAAAAAGACGCAGCTTTGTAAACTGCGTGTCGAAGATAATTTATCTTTTTTATCTTTTCTTGCTGCACAAAAAACAGTATGAACTTGCCAACATTGTGTATGCAGTAATTAGTTGTAGTCGTTGTAGTCGCATTATTTGGCTAGCGCTCTCGGTGCTGAAGCTAAAAATTAGATTGTGCTTGTGACATGTTCCACGGATTTCAAAGTTTATTAACTGAGCATTGCATATAACGCGTTGCGCCAAAGCGTCAGTGACCTTACCGCCTATTGGTAACAGTAATATTTAGCGTTCAACTTCCAAAAATCCAGGTCACTGTCAACGAATAGCCAAAATCAACGGATAGTGTTTTCATTTTCAACAAAAATTAAATATGTATTGAGTATAGTATACTAACCAGGGACGTTATACAAAATTACTTTACCACTTCCAGCTTTATAATAAATCTTGCAGTATTTATAACCAAGATTTTGGCTGCAAAATGTAAATCCAAATAAGTAATACTTCAGGAAAAGTGAGAGAGAGAGGAGAGGGTAAACAGTGTACCTTATTTAGGTATTAAACGACCTTAGATACGACGCTTACGTAAATGAATGTTAAGTAACACAAAATAAATTTACTTGTGCCATTCCCCAGCATGTGTTTAATGTTCACAGTTGCTGGCTATTATTGTGCCCTTACATAAACACGAAGAACATATTCTGTTGGCAACCAAATATACTTGGAAATATAAAGGTAAAATTACGATAACCTGGGGAATAAAACTTGCCATTTGCTGTGCGGACGTTGCCTTCAAGGCAATATTCGTTTCGTGTTGTTAGCCAACGCCCCGTGCTTTGTTATATTCACAACTGTGTGGACGCATTAATCTTTTGCAAGTTTGTTTTTAAACAACGAATGTAGTTATTATACGGACAAAATAATCTTTCTCTGGAGATAATCTGGTCCTTGTGTGTTGCAGTAATGTATTCTGTGTAATACGTTTATCTTTTGTTTGGTAATTCGCAGCCCTATGCAAAAATACACGAACATATAAAAACTTGTTTTTTACTTAGCAAAATTATTTTTACTTAAGAATAACTTCGAATTTAACTTTATAAAATGTTTAGGACAGCGTAATATTTACTTATATATAATTTATTTAATACAAATACAAATATTTCTTCTCAATATAGCGTTCGTAGGTTAGAGAGAGAGAGAGAGAGAGAGAGAGAGAGAGAGAGAGAGAGAGAGAGAGAGAGAGAGAGAGAGAGAGGAGAGAGAGGAGAGAGAGAGAGAGAGAGAGAGAGAGAGAGAGAGACAGGCAGACAGGCAGACAGACAGAAATATAATAAAGAGATGAATAACATCGAAATGGATTAAAACAAACAAAAAAAAGATTTGTACCGTGAAGTGTAGAGTCGCGTTACTTTACAGTGGCCACTTCATAGCTGCACGAAAAGTGAGGGTAGTGACGAGACTTACGTGTGCTCAGTTGTAACACTTCATTTCAAAAATATCCGTCCTTTTATTGTTGCTACAGCCCGCTTCATGGCTACCTATAACTATTTAATTATTACAAATCGGGTTTTACACATTGTTGACATTTCCGGATTTCACTCAAGTAACTACTATTTGTAATTTTACTCAGTATTACTCGAAATTATATCAAATATCTATTTGTAATACTACAACTATGTTATTTGTTACATAATGTAAATAATAAATAATTACCAGTATTGGCTGCTTTTCTGTCCTGAATTGTTTTATTTTCATGAGATATTCAATTATTTTTGCCTTATTTCTTGACGTTCATTTAATGCAATTCTTTATTTCTAATCTTCTTCCATTTAAACTTTAAGTTTATAATAACTTTTCTTGAACATGATAAGCTACCTTCAAAGCTCACACTAGACTTAAGATGTTGATAAAGTTTGCATATCGTAGGATATGTATTTTGTGGTGAAAATAATAATTAAATGAAATACAGGCCTATACGGTGAATGTTTTTGAAAACGCATCAACACTTACGCACTCAGTGAAATGTTCCGTTACACTGACAAAAAAAAACAAATTTCGACGAAACCAAAACATCAAAGCATGATAATGTTTTTAGGCTTTTGAACCGTATAATGTGCATAAACTGCAGACTCTCCTGTTCAGCGATGTTCTATGTTGATATTTACTACATAAAAAACATTATCATGTTAAAACGACAGAGACCGAAGATTTCTAGACTGTGGGGAATCGAAAGTGTGGAAAAAATATAGTGTTAACATCACCTGGAGCGTTACATTTTTCGATGACGACACACATTTTGTGAAATGACCCCCAGCCTAAAGAACATTATCATGTTAAAAACAGGGTTCTGCGCATATCACTTTCACCAAGGCTGCCGGCCACCAAAAAATACACAAGTAGTAGATGTACGGTAAGAAATAAGTTGTTTCTAACAAGATCGGGTAAACACCCAATACAAATACAATAAACTAAATTTATTTTAAGGCTGCATACAAATTTACAGATACAGAAAAGAGAACAGAAGAAGTGATTCAAATATATTCAATATCAATGTGTGATTGATGGAAACAGAAGAAAATGGAAGGAACCCTTTAGTATACTACAGAGAAAACAAGAAGAAGATAAGAAAGGAACAAAACAACATATTTTTACCCTGTTCAGGGATTCACCAAATTAATAAGTTTTGTGTTACGTTTAAGAAATAATTGTTTAATTACATACTGAGAGTTCTGTTTAGTTATTGACACAGCATAAATAGCTAAAAGACAGTACTGACACTTTTTAAACAGTGTAAACATACATATAAGCATCACACACACACACACCGAGTAAGTAAATTGTAATTTTGACAACCGAACATTCATCAGCTAATTAACGTAATTTTATTTACGTTTTGCATTCGTCAGTAGTCTAGTTCCGTCCAATTCAATTTGCCTCCACACTTTTTGTTTATGATCCAGTTTATTGCTCCGGACATCATTATGCTTCGCATTAAGATATCATTGCTTCAATGTATCTTGCAAAGTATGTAACTGTATATTGTTAATATAAACCCTAAAGTTTAAGGTTCACATGCTACTTTGATTTCTTGCCTTGAACCGTTTCGAGATTCTGTTCTTCGGCTCCTGTTATCATCAGATACTCAGTTTTAACAAACTTTGATTCTACTCTATTCTTTATATGTTACTCTTATCGTGCTTGGTAATGACTACTTGGAAATCCGCAAAGCCCAGAGTGTAAATGTCCATCATTTTTTGGTATAACAAAACATACGTTGAGGATTGTTCTGCGGTCCAGAAACTCAATAACAGCCTCCATCCCTCCAACCTAAGAGGACTCATCCAAACAAGCGCATGGATAACTGTAGCATCCAAACTCAGGGTAACTGTAGCATCAGGCAGTTATCGGATAAGCACTGAGACACCTCCATCCACTGCCTCTACGATTGGTTTGATTGGATTGGATTGTTTCACTTTGATTCCAGTGTTTGGGTTAGCCGGCATTATTACGTTGTTCGTGCACCACTGAAGACGGTAACGTCTGAGATTTCTGAAAGTGTGAACACTGGAACACGGTCTAATAACCCTGTAAATATCTTATACAGCTAAAATTATTTTTAACATAATTTTAAATGTGACTAAGAGAAAAATTTTGTTAATATAAGAGCAATTTCAGTTGATATATTGTTTCTTCAATAAAGAAGTTTAATGAAGAAAGTTGTGTTAGTGGTTAAAATCACAAGCAGAATTTCACTGTTGCACACCACTATATAAAAATTATTCCGATTAGCGCTTTCAAGCTTCACAGCTCATCGTCAGATCGGAAATGAAACAAATAACCTGAAACCAGCCCTTCACACCCAACCCACCCCACCCTGCTCACACACAACAAGCTATAATTCAATGTCCCTTCCCCACCCTCAGCTCTGTTCCACCATCTGGACAGCAAATTCCTTGTGTACACAACAAATAACACAGTTGAAAGGAAGCTTAGGGAGGAGTTAGAAATATTGAAAGAAAGAGAAAAAGGGTTAGACAATTTAATTAATACTAAAATTAAATTTGATAATGAAGACATATTTTATAACATAATTAAGAAGTAAATGATAGAGGACAGATAGATAATATTAAGAATTAAATTGCATAGGACTAATTAGGTGTTTTTAAAATAAGGGTGTGTGACTGGCACACATGTGTGGATGAGAAAGACTAGGTTTAAAAGGAATGTACACACACACAAAAAACTGAAACACAAGGAGTTTGCTAGAAAAATATGTAACTGTCAAGATGGTGGGACAGGGTGGGGAAGGGACATTGAATTATAGCTTGTTGTGTGTGACCAGGGTGGGTTTCAGGTTATTTGTTTCATTTCCGATCTGACGAAGAGCTGTGAAGCTTGAAAGCGCTAATCGGAATAATTTGTATATAGTGGTCTGCAACAGTGAAATTCTGCTTTTAAAAAGAGAACTTTTGCTAAAGTCCAATATGGTTTTGCGTTAAGATGTTTAAATCCTGTAAAAAGCTTGTAATGTTTCTATGGTTTTTTTTAAAAAGCATTTTTTCATAAAGGAATGTTTAACTGTAATTTCTGTAAATAAATTCTCTTAGTAAATGTACTGTAACGGAGGAACCCTATTGAATAACCGAGATCCTCCTTCTACCCACCCGTCCCACCAAGGTTGAGCAGGTGTAGCCTCAGACAAGGTCGTTCCAGATTGTTCCGGGAAGCACTTGAAATACCCATTATGCAGTAAGGGTAGAAAGTTATTCTCGAACGCCTTCGGTACCTATAAATATAAGAGCACCTGGCTTTGTCAGTCACTTTTACGTTGAGTCATTGTTGAAGCTCAGTGAAAAGTGTTTAATGTGCTTTATATTGTGTGGAACTCTTATTACTTGACATCATTGCTTGTGGGAAAATGTAACTTACATTATTGAATGACTACAATCTTGTTTAATAACGTGTTGAATGCAAACAGTTATTTGCGATTAATAATAGCTGGTGATTATTGACTTCATTGGTGACTGTATTTGTTTCCACTGCACCATACGACGATCAATGGGACCGTCATAACAAGATATGCTACAAATAAATAATTTAGGTTTTTAAAAATCTATTGTAAGGCATTGACTTTCAAAATGTTAACTTTTGATCATTCCCAAATGGTTGTATTTGCAACGACTTTTAGGTAATGTTCACAAGGTTCGTCGTTATTACTGTTTACTTCACATTTACAGTTCGTATACAGAACATTCCATGGGGACAACCAACTATATATTCAGAATTAATGAAAGTGTATGCAGGGGCCGTGTTAATAGGTTGTTTGCTGAGCAGGCAAACATGCTCTTCTACACAACATTCGTTGTTATTGTTGTTGGCCCAGCGCCATGGGTATCGTACTCCCAAATGCATTGATCGCACGCGCTAATCACTTCCAAGCGCATTTTGGACCACAAATGTAATTATTATAGGAACGGGAGTAAACGTTCACAAATTGATATGTACTGATATTGTTGTCTTTCAAAATTGATATCCTAGTAAACCATTTGAATGGCCGGTTTCAACGAGAACTTGTTGCTTTACGAATATCATTCGACAAGTATATTCTTCCTGATTCGCCTAAAAATATCAGTCATTATCCGTAAATGTGATGGACAATAGTTTTTATCAGAATTAAATATTACTTAAATGTAATAAATAAACGCTTGGTTAGTTCCACAGATGCTTTTTATTGTCCTGACAATTCTTTCTGGAAAACATAAAGAAAATATCTTCAGAGCTAAACCAAGGGTTTATTTTTTTTTTAGTTAAATGTTAATAAAACGTTCTACTAAGTACCGACCGACAATTTTATCAGTTTAAATATTATCAGGTTTTTTTCACGTAAATGAAAGTAACAAAAATACGTAAATAAATTTGAATACACGTTTACCAGCGAGAACAAACAATGGTCTGCCAATGAGTTCTTATAACGAATTTTAAAATGTAATAAAGTTATTGACACTTACAGAGTTAATAACTGAATAATATTTTAGTTATTAATATTTTTTAAAAATAGAGTAAACAGAGAACATTAGTCATTAAGACTAATTCAAGTTAAGTATTTATACATATACTGTTAAAGGATATAATCAAGTTAAATACTGTGAAAAACTAGGATGAAATTTAAGAAAACAAATTGGCTAGCCCTTGGAAAGTCTTTACCGATATTTACGATCATATAAACATGGAATTATAAATCGCTTACCTACAGTTAAAATAAAATCTATGTGTAAGAGAAAAGGGAACCTTCTTACGTTTTTTTCTGACTTTAGAGTCTTATCTCGGTGTACACGTTGTGGTCTAACACAAAAGATAAAGTTAAAAGCTATTTAAGATTATACTAATGTTTAAAAAATAGACATGTAAACGGGCGAATATAATTAGACATATCCTAATTAGACGTGTAAGTAAAATGATCAATGCTCTCTTATTTGTTAACACCGAAAACAAAACTGACACAGTTTTATAAAATTAAGAGTTATAGATGGATTACCATAACCTCCATATATATTTCTATAACCTCTATGTTCTTTCTTTACGTGGAATAGATAGAGATAACTTGGAGAAGTAACAGGAGCTAATGAACAAAGCAGGAGGAGCTTTGTCAAAAAGTGGATCAATTTGACAGATTTGTTTAAATCTGGAATATAGATGTTTGTATCTATTCAAGCCATATAAAGTCTTATTTATTCACGTTAATATAATGACAGATAGCCGTAAACTACTAAATATGCTTTAAGTAAATTTAGCAAATCTATTAAATTTAGTTATACATTACAAAATGTTATTATAATATTCTATTTCAGTTATGTTAGAAAAGTTCTTTGTTCATAATTCAGAACATAGTATCCTTACTTATGCAAAACAAAATTAGTTTAAGCTTTAAAGATATACGAGTTTATAGAGTTGTGCAATTAAAACAGAAATATTACTGTAAGCTGAACGGTAAATAATATAAGTAATTAATCCTTAAGTTGGTAGCGACCGTCAATCAATGACTTTTTCAGTGAAGGGTTTGTGAGGATCGATCAAAAATATAACACAAACTTTTAACTTATTTGTGTCGACGTTTCGACAATGTTTATTGTCATCATCGGGAGCTGTGTATGAATACAAAAGAAATGTAAAACACACTAGAACATAAAGAATTTTTAATACTTACAAGTAAACCTCTAGGTATTCCAGTCGGTGATTTTTTAGTTTTTTACCCAAGATGCATTTCGGAACAGTTGTGTTCCATCTTCGATTGGATCATTGGATCATTTAGTAAACTTACTACATAACGTATATAAAAAATGTCCACTCAGGTGATCTTCGTCGACACAGGTACATATAACACGCAACATAAAACACAACACTTAATAAAATTTAAAATTACGTCAATATTAAAACGAAAACTGAATCCAAACGGACGAAAAAAAAAAAAAAACTAGAACAATTATTTGGGTGAACGTGTTTGCGTATGTGAGTGCGTGTGCATGCGTATGAATGTATCATTGTATATGTGAAGGAGTTGAGATAGTTTGTTTAGATCTTCAAATGTTTTCTTTAAGAGACAACGAGAAAATTGTAGATAATATAGTTCTTCACGATAATTTAATTTAATTTTCTCATCACGTACGTAGAGCAGCGCTGTGAAATTTAATTGATGTAGCAGCTGCTGATTAGCTTGCAAATGTGATGTGTGTTCTAGTATCTAGCTAACGTCATAGTAGAGAGAAATACGAGATAAAATTAATGTTTCGCGAGAACGCATACGTACTCGCACACATCAGACGTAAAACTTTACATAAACAGAATCATCTGCACGACTTATAGCAAATTGTTTAATTATAAATTACGTAATTGCTCAAAGTTCTGTACATCACAGGGAAGACGATTTGTGGAAAGGGAGTTGTAACTAATGACGGAGACTGGCAAGTAATTAACTTGTATATTTGTATCCCTGATGTGTGCGTCTCAAGTGAGCGGAAGAATAATATTAATACGTTGCTGACGTACACGATTCGTATTCGGTATAAATGACGGCGACAAACGTCAGTCGTTACAGTCAAATGCTTAATTAAAAATCACGTTTTCTATACATCAAGTCACTTTTTTCTAAATCATACTAATCCTCTTATGAATTTATTTTGTAATCTATTATTAGCTTATTTGATCATCATCATCATCTTCACAGGTTAAACCAAGGATGATTTGTTCCCGTCTCAATTAGGCAAAGATTAGAGCTGGTCACTCCGGCGCTCCCTCGGACGTCCCACACCTCTCCGTCCCCTCGGCTTATAGTTCCATAATTGTTGGGGATGCGGTAGTCATCCGTTCGGCAAAGATGTTCGTTCCCACCAATTCACCCGATACTGGACGATCCTGTCGAGTATACTCATAATATTCAGTTCCTGCCGTATATCTGTGTTTCTTCTACGATCATGGAGGGTATACCCTGGCACGTGCCTGAGAAATCTCATTTCAGCCGCTTTAATGCGACTGGGCTGGCCTTTCGTTAAAGTCCAAAACGTATTTGATGCAGTGCTATATAAGCCTAAGAAGTTTCCCAATAATATTGTTGCACTATAAATTTTACAATTTTGGTTTCAAGTAGCTTTAGAGGGTCAAATCCTTTACCGTAACATAATAGCAGGATATCTTCTCGAACAGATGATTACAATTTTGGTGAAGGGATGTGCGCCGCCATCTTTCGGTGGCTTAAACTCGTGCACTTAGTCTTCGCAAAACGCAATGGTTTCATCTTTAGGTTCCTGAGGCCAATCATTCTACATTAGCCATGCTACTATTTACATGTCCAGTTTGTTTATTCTGTTCAATCAAGTCTCACTTTCTTATATCTCGTGTTTTTTGACATGTGACGTCATTAAAGTATTTGATGTTTAAGTGTGTTGTTGTCATTCTTAGCTTCGGATGTTTTCCTTCTGAGAGTATCGGGTGAAATATTTAAGGAAAGTAGTTTTACAAATGGGCTGCTCGGTCGAAGCTTATCATAAGCAAAAACTGGTTCAGGATATGAGGTAAAACTTTACGTTTTTACCAATAAAAAACTCTGTGTTCCGAGACGATAGTGATATATTTAGTTAATAAACGGACACATCATGGACAACAAAATCCATCAATTTTTACGTAAAGTTTTAATTAAGTTTGCTGACCGAGCCCATTGAAATTACATAGTGTGTGTGTGGTTGTTGCAGAGCAGTAGTGCTAGGTAGACTTTTCAAGTGGAAATATATGTATAATTAATTGTACTTTTTATGGGCACTCATGTTTCCATTTGTGAAGTAAAAAAATTAACTATACAAAAAATCCATGAAAAATGTCTACGTGAAGTCACTCGAATTGAAAGTTGCTGAAAGCAATACTCGATACTTTCGTGAAGAAGATTTTTCCTTCGACACTTTTATATAAATATCACTATTACATTAACGACTCGGAACACTAGGTTTAAAGAAATGTTTAAAGGAGAAAACCGGTTAAGGCTGTAAGGTAAAACTTTATGCTTTTACTTATAAAAAACATAGTGTTCCGAGTCGTTAATGTAATAGTGATATTTAGTTAAGTAACGGACACGTCATGGACAACGAAATCCACGAACTTTTATATACTTTGACGTTTGTCTTATTAATCAGATTAGTAGTTACTTTTTATACCAATGGAAAACATCCATTCAGGTGACAATTTTGTTTGTCTCACAGGATTTCATTTTTGTACCAGCGATGACAAGTTACTTAGTTTAAGTCGGCTTCAATTAAAAACCATTCATTTCATATCGTAACTGAACAGTAACTAACGCGACAAAACTACCGAATTGAATTGTACACTTATTATGGTTCTAATTCGACTATGAAAACTTAAAGGAAAAATAATAATAATCAAGAAACAATTGTTAACTTATGAGCGTATTAATTCACACCGTGATAAATTGTTATTATATAATGAAACATGCCACTCTACATTGGAATAAAGTCTGATTTTTTTTTAATTAGAAAACTTTATTTCATCAAAACGTTTTATTAAGCATTAATTTTTAACGCCCTTTTCTGAAATCTTCTGCAAACATATCTTAACTCAGCATCACATATTCGATTCAATTATATTGTTGGAAAACAAATATGTTGTGTGTAAAATTTTTGAGTTTTTCTGAAGACGCTTAAATAGATAAATCCTTTCTTACTACGTTTTTGAAAAATTTAACTAAATAAGACAAGAACAGAAATTACCAAAAGGAAACAGGAATAAATACTATACTATCAAATATATAACAAAGGTTAAACTTACTCCTAAATATTATTTTAAAGTTATTAGCCTATTTACGTTATACCACGTGTCGTCGTAAAATAATCAGAAGTAATGCCAAGGCAACGTAATATAATATCAATGTAGTTTGAACAGTAGGCTCAAATTGTCTCGAGCTCCTGGGCTAAAAAGCAACAAGAACAACAATAATAACAAAAATTAAAAATAAACGTAAAATAAAATAAAACACATAATAAAATAAAAATAACGTATTGATTTTGCCATTTGCAGATGACTTTGCTGTACTTTCTAACATCTGACATCTGCAGTAACACAAATTAATTTTTTAGAGGACATAGCCAGTAGAACAAGCTTAAGAATTTCTGCAGAAAAAAAAAACAAATTTTTCACGAACATTAAAAATGCGCCAAAATTCCTGCTAACGGATGTTGGTTGGATATTGGTCGAATAGAGAGGGTTGGAAGATATAAGTATCTAGGAGAAATACTTCAAGAGAATGGTATATATTTAAAAAAATCTGCTATAGAGGAAAAGATTCAGAAAATGGAAAGAGCATATGGTATAACTAAAGATATTTACAATAAAAGTGCATATCTAAAGATGGGAAAATAAGGCATTACAGGTAAAGCCAGAATCCCTATATGCAAGTGAATGTCTAGCATTGAATTATAATATAGACAAACTAGAGTATTGGAAAGACGAAGTATTAGGAAGATATTAGGTCCACGAAAAACTTCAGGAGGTTGGAAATTAGAAAGTAATGATGAAATATACCAGAGTATAGAAAATATAACAGAAACAACGAGAAAAAGAAGACTATTATTTTTTGAACATTGATATAGAATATACTACGACAATAGGTTAACAAAGCAGATCTTCAAATATCTGTGGGGGAAGAAGTCAACATCAAGTTGGATTAAAGAAGTTCAAAAGGAATTAGAAAAATAATATAAACGCAGAAGAAGCAATTGAAGGTGAATTTTTTTGGGCAAAAGTGTTAAAAATGAAAGGAGTCCAGGGTAGGACAGAGAAAAAGGCAGGTTCAAAATGGAATGAAGACAGAAAGAAGAGACACAGTAGAAATATGAAAGGACACTGGAGGAAAAGAAAAGAACAAATAATAAAGAATTGAAATTGGCATGTAGTCCTTATATGGCCGATAGAAAAAAAATAATAATAATAATAATGTTCATTTATATACACATATATGCATAATAAAACATACAAGACTTCGTACAATAAGGTTTTGATAATAATATTGTAACATGACATAAGATAGTGAAAATACATTGATAATTAATAATAAAACAAAAAAGCTGAAGATAAGAAGAAAGGTCAAGAAACTTATAACTCAGAGATTAATGACCAAATTACAAAATGACAAATGACTAATAAACTGACGATGACTTGACCCAATAGATTGGATGAACACAAGGAAAATAAAATGGAACAAGGAAGAAGGAACCAGAAAACAGAGGTAACCAAGAAAATAATAACGAACATTGTAATCCCCAAATTATGACTACAAAATGTACGTAAACAAATGCACTAAAATAGTTAGGGCATAAATGAGATGTACCTATAGGCCTATTAATAATAACAAATAAGATAGTAATATTATGCATATTATATGAATGAAGAAAATGTACTTATAAAAATAAGATAGGGAGTTAAAAATAAACATACCCAAATGAATAGTGATAAACATAGTCAAAACCAGTAAACCATACTCTGAGGCAAATAAAGGCCATAGTTAATAATCAAAAGTGATCAAAGTGAATGGAAAATAAATTAGTTACTTGAGAATACGAACGCAACGAGCGAAATAAAAACGCTCGTCACACATATTTACGATACGAGTACAAGAACGGGTGACACATAATTTAAAACACCCGTAAAACGTTATTATACAATATTAACATGAGTCCAAAGAAATTACATTATGTGCTGGTTTTGTGTTAAAGAAATGAAGGCAATTAGCGTGGATGTTAATGCTGAAACGTAATCAGGCGATCAAACAGACGGTGATAAACGTGTTGTATAATGTGTATATGTGTGTGTGTGATGATTAGTGTTATACACTTTTCTTAAAGCAAATATTTATTACTAAAAGTACTGCTACGTGTTACCTACAGACAGAACACATACCATATAACTTATAAACTCTATATTAGAAACAGATAAGGAACACGTCCATAAAAAAGTATTGAAAAAGACATTCCCGCTTACTAGAGATGGTTATCATTATACACCGTTAATAACCTTGTTTATAAATAAACAATTAGAATTAAAACCTAGTTTGAAAACTACAAATTCGTTCACTTCATTAAAAAATAAGGTTCAGTGAATTTTAACATTGAAAATGTTTATAAGGACGTGTCGTACATTTGCGGCCGATCGCTGGTGCGTGATCGAAAATGGGAACCGGTGAGTTTCCATAGAAACTACTTCTTTGTTGTCAATAACGTAGTACACATATAAAACTTCGCTTATGAATGCGACTACATTTAACTTATAATCTGTACATTGGTAAATGAAGAAATGTTCATTGATTGGTGAAAGAACATAAATATATATATTTTTTTAGATTTATTGAAGCATTTTCAATGCCCTTCTCTGTGCATTGCATTTGTTCAATGCCTGTAAATTTTTTTAGTCAGTTACTAATGATTTTAATTGTATGATATTATTAATTACTAGTTATGAATAATTTAAGATGTGAGCTAAAAATAATAAATGATTTTAGTACAGTAGACGATATACCGTTGACGATGATAACTAAAAACCTAGTAAAGCAGAAAATTATTTTCTGCTTTTTGTAATATGGTAAATGTATATGGGAAGAGAAAAACTTTAAAGGGAAGATATTAAACTGAATGACGTTCAGTAGACTCATAGTACGCTTATTCAGTTTCACATTCAACTGTAAAATGCGGCTTTATAAGTAAAGTGTGTAGCGTTTAATTAACATAAAAGTGTGTTGACGGAATCACAAAATACATTTCAATATGGCTGTTGAAAACTGTATATGTAGAGATAATCGTGAAAACTTTTCTGCTTCCTGGCGTTTATTGCATTCATTCTTGTTATGGTAGAATTTTAATACAGGTACCTTGCTTTTATGTCACTAACTTAGTTGACAAGTTTTCATGATAGTTTTTATATACAGTAGTACTATTTATAAATTTTAATCACTATATTCCACACATCGGAGCAAACTATGGGCAGTAATGGCAAGAAAATGGATCCCACAACATCTAATCAGAGCAATACAGAGTCTTTATGCGGAGAATAAAATCTTAATAGAAGCAGGGAAACCAAGAAAAGCTCCTAGAGTTGGCCTGATCAATTGTGGAGTGCGACAACAGTGTCCATTAACACCTTCTCTTTTTAATTTATATATTGAGGATATCGTACAAAACTGACAGATGTGTTTTCCAGAACATTTTATGATTGGTCACTCTACAATTGGCACTTTGTTGTTTGTGGACGATCAGGCTGTTTTGTCGGACTCTGAAAACAGATTGCAGATGGGGATACATTTGTTAAATCGAATCTGCAAAGATTCGGGATTGCAGATACCCACACGTAAGACTAAGGTGATGGCTTTCCGTGGAACTGATTCCGTACGGACAAAAATTGTTATAAATGGTACTGTCCTAAAACAAGTTAGCAATTTTGAATACATGGACTACAGTGTGTCTTATAATGCATGCAACGACATTGTGAATAAGTTGCATAAGCTCAACCTTATGTGCGGGGCCATTAGAGGAACCCTGAAGTCAGCAAGTAAAGGAACACGCCTAAAATTCTAGAAGGTGATGGCTCTTCCCACACGTCTTTATGGATCTAAGAATTGGACTTTAACGAAAGGCCAGGTCAGTCACATTCAAGCGGCTGAAATGAGATTTCTCAGGCACGTGGCAGGGTATACTCTCCGCGATCATAAAGAAAACACAGACATACAGCAGGAACTGAATATTATGATTATACTCGACAGGATCGCCCAGTATCGGCTGAATTGGTGGGAACATCTTTGCCGAATGGATGACTGCCGCATCCCCAAACAACTCGGGAAATATAAGCCGCGGGACAAAGCGGTGTGGGACGTCCTAGGAAGCGTTTTAGTGACTAGCTGTAATATTTCCCTGTTTTAGACAGGAGCAAACCATTCTTGGTTTAAACCTTGAGGATGATGGTGATGACATTCCACACACATCTCATACATTATGAACATTTATGTTGGAACAATTTAAACAAAAAAAGTGTAACAAAAACAATTTATAAACAAAACATAATAAATCTCACTGCGTGGTTATATAAAAATGCCAATACGACACAAAGAACTCAAACAGTCTACGCACTATCTATTATATAATATCCCTATGTTTGGAGCTTCATTCTCAGCTTCAGGCAATCGCCATTCTCTTCCATCATCAAAAACCTATGGGTAAATCTCTTACAAATTACCTTGAGCTGCAGCTTCACTTAAAATTTATACTTTCTTGCCTCATATGTTGGTAAAATGTTGTTCATTCCCAGTTTTCAAATTACAATTAATTTTTGACCTTACATTTTTTTGTTTATAATAAATTATTGTTGTTATTATGTAATTTCCTTTATATTTATATATTATATTTCATGTCCTTTCCATATATTTGTTTTGTTTCTATCCCATCTAGTCATCTTTGTTTAAAGAACTGCAATGCTCTAATAGTTTTTCAAGGATTATGGACCTGACTTTTGACCGTGAAACAAAGGATTTACTTCTCCTGTGTGTAACAATAATTCCACTGTTATATTACGATTCATGTGTATCTGCAAAAAGGCAACATAACATTGCCACACGTCAGTGACGAATTCCTGGCTTATTCATTTTTGAATTTTTACACTCGGTATTCCAGTTTCTTTGTGAGCAATAAAACTGGTGGCTTGCCTGAAACATCGGAAATATTTAACTCAGTCTAAAAGAACTCTTTCGGTAGCACCGACTGCTTTGTAATTCAAAACGTCATTACGTCATAAGTAGGCTGTACAAGAAAATATTACATGCTTGCTGTATTATAGGGTGAGTCGAGATTTTTTTTTTTTTTTTTTTTTTTTTTTACTTGCCACGGAAAACTTGTCCCTATGACAAATAAGTAAAATAAAAAAGGAAATAAAATATCGGTTGTTATCTTCCGCTTGCGCATCACCTCCGAAAATTATAAAAAGTCCCTTTTTTGAAAATTTTTCGTTATTAAGAAAAATGTCTACGTAAGTCAAACACTACAGCTTTAGAGTAGTAAAGAATAGCAATAAATTGTGTGAATTCTGATGGTCGTATGTTACTGTTACCTCCATGTTTAGTTCCATATTCTTGCGACGGTCTCGCTGATCGTACAGTGGGAACAAAATACTGTCACGACATTACACAGCGTTCCACATGATTCTCGGCTATCCCAGCTGTTATTGTTTGTGTGTGTGCGTGACACTTAATACAAGACAATCTGGTACATTCGATAGTGTTGTTTAGACAAGCTTCTCAATTAGCGCAACGGTGCGTGTTTCTGCGAAGTTCGCGCTCAAACGTCCTCTAAAATTTTCGTTTGCATGTTAAGGACGCATATTAAGGAACTCTGCAGACTATAAATAGCCCATACCTGCTGCTTAGTTTTCAGTTATTGTTGGGTGATTACACGGTGAGTTTAAGTTTCGATTTATTCTAGCGCGGTTCGAAGTGTTGTGGCAAAGCGTTATGTGTTTTATAATAAATTGTGCGGTACTCCGTTAGTACATTTTTTATTGCGTGTGAACAATTTTTTTTGATTTGTTGTAAGAGACTATCTTGTTGATTACAAACTATTTAATTGTGATAATTAAAATTACGGATTAGAGACTTAATTGGTGTCTTGTATTTGGTTCTGCACTGTACCGTACGACAATCGGTTAGACCGTCGTAACAATGAGAACACTAATTACCAGCTGTAATTAATCACAATTAATAATCTGCAATCAACAAGATAATCTCTTGCAAAAATTCAAATTAAATTTGTACACACGCAATATTAATGTCAAGTAATAGAGTTTCGCACTAAATATAACCCAGTAAACACTTCTCACAATACTTCGACAACCACAAGATGCGCTCTAAAAAAATCGCTCACTGTAAAACTGACTGACAAAGCCAGCCTCTGTCCATTTATTGGGTAGCACAGGTGATCGAGAATATTTTTCCATCCTTACGGCACACCAGCTTAATGCGCATCTCAAGGGTTCTTGAAAAACTCTGGAACGTACTTGAGTGCAACCTTGACTGAACCTTCTCGACTAGTAGAGGAACGGGTGGAGGACGCTCTCGGTTGTTCTACAGGGTTCCCGTTACAGTATATTTAATTACATATTTAATTATAATTCATCATCATCGTCGTTTTCAAGGATTAACTCAAAAAATGGTTTGTTCCGGTCTCAAATAGGCAAAGATTAGAGCTTCTCATTCCAGCGCTTCCTCGGACGTCCCACACCTCTCTGTCCCCTCGGCTTATAGTTCCAGAGTTGTTTGGGGATGCGACAGTCATCCATTCGCCAAAGATGTTCCCACCAATTCGGCCGATACTGAGCGATCCTGTCGAGTATACCCATAATATTCAGTTAATGCCGTATATCTGTGTTACTTCTATGATCATGGAGAGTATACCTTGGCACGTGCCTGAGAAATCTCATGTCAGCCGCTTGGATGCGACTGGCCTGGCCTTTCGTCAAAGTCGAATTCTCAGACCCATAAAGAAGTGTGGGAAGAGATATCACCTTGTAGAATTTTAGGCGTGTTCCTTTACTTGCTGACTTAAGCGTTCGTCTAATGGTCCCGCACACAAATTTGAACTTATACGACTTATTCACAACTCTTTACTGCCATTATAAGACACACTGTAACCCAGGTATTCAAAATTACTAAGTTGTTCCAGGACAGAACCATTTATAACAATTTTTCCCACACAGGATCAGTTCCACGAAAAGCCAACACTGTAATTAATTATAATTGAATATTTAATTCTAGTTTTGAGTTCCATCAGACAGAATAATCTGAAATGTAAAGACATTTGCTCTGAAAAATGAATAATTACGGGGCGTACTTTACACAGACGGAATTTAAATAATTGAAATGGAATAAAATCTTTACAGTGAGTTTGCCTCACCAGTGTGCAGGTTCTTGCCCATTCCCCCACCCCACCGTATAATCATGTAGCCAGTTCGTGCATGTAACGTTTGATTTTACAAGTGGATCTGCGATGCTTTAACCACCCAACCGTACCGTCGGCTGTACTAAATGTAAATATACAGGCTAATATGGAAATCAATATTCACTTCGCCAGCGTTATGTTAAATTACTACTTCACATATGAACGTTGCTATTTTTAAAAAGGTGCTGAGTAGGCCTAATTGTCTATTGATAAAACCTATTCCTTTTCAGACTGTAAATATTATTATTTGGTGTTCTGCCCTAAGGCAGATCTTCAAATGTTAAAAGCTCTCCAGTGTCCGGTCAGCATCCGTAGGGTGCTCACCCATACTAACGTGTGTTTTTAACAATTGAGTATGTGATTTTTAACATTTGACGATCTCAACTGAGTAAAGGCATCTGATGATGGAACATATGTTCCGAAACGCGTAATTCTAAATAATATAACAAAGTCAAACGACGGATATAAGGTAATTTATTAATTTATGAATAGAAACTGTTTTAAACGAGTGTCCTGCTTTAGTTATCTCGGTGCCGTTTTATGAATTAATAACAACATCAGGATGAGTATAAGAGAAAGGATACAAACAGGAAATAAATCCTACTTTGTAAATATTAACATCTTTAAAAACAATCTTGTTACAAGAGGTATAAAACTTAAAAGTATATTATTCTCTGGTGCGACCAGTTGTTACGTATGGATCTGAGGTGTGGAGTTCTTCAACAGAGAATGACAAAACTGTTTTAAAATCATTTCAGCGCCAAAACATTGCGCAAAATTTATGGTCCAGTAAAACAAGAAAGCAGTTAAAGAATACGAAATAACATTAAAGTACAGGTTCTTATGCATGGACAAGACATAGGAAAATTTATCAAATCACAGAGATTGCGTTGGTTGAAACGTGTACAAAAATGTCTGAAGAAAAATGCCTAAAAGAATGCTGAAGAGAAGATTATATACTATTAGACAAAGGATGCAGACCAAGGATATAATTAATGGTTGGATGGCGTAAGAGTAGATCTTGTTAGCATGTTAATCAGAGGGTGGTGAGGAAGGGCGGAGAACAGGAAAGCATGGAGGAATATTGTTGAGAAGGCTAAAGCCCACCAAAGGCTGTAACGCCAGATAAGAAGAAGAATACATGAATAGCTGGTTTATTATTTCAATAAAAATTTAGTAATTTATATTTTTAAATATTCTAATGAATGGATATCCTATGTTAGTGCACAGGCTTGAAGCGTATTTGCGCTCATGCCTTAACAAACAAGAAATTTCTTGAAGTCTTATGAAAAGAACACGTGAGTGATTGGCACCTTTTCTGACATGTTGACAGAAACGTTGTTAGGTATACAACGAGAAATATGAATATCTTTGAATCTGTAAAGTGAATAGTTTATGTATAAACCAGGTGGTGCTGACAGTATGGACATTTGTCTGAGAAACGCTTCTACTTTGTGAAATACTGTCGACTATTGCGCATGCTTGGAATATCTTGCTCACAAATATATTTCTTAAAATGACGTACAAAGAACTGCTAAGTTGGAAATTTTTTTTCTAAAAGAAGTTTTTTTTTTGTTTCATTAGCCTTAAAGCATCAAGTTTTTATATTGAGTTTCAGGACATTACACTATGACTATGGTTTAGTATAATCAGCTTCTACCAGCGGGGTACATAGTTGCTCGCAGTAAGATGTTTTATTATAGTGAAAAAGTAAAATTCTCTGACATCGACAAAATTTATATTGTCTAATAAACTAAAATTAAAACTAAATTTGATTGTTCAATAAAGAAACAAACAGAATTATCACTGTTGCACACCACTATAGAAAAATTATTCCGATTAGCGCTTTCAAGCTTCACAGCTCATCGTCAGAGCGGAAAAAACAATAAGAGGACAAACAACTTCACCCCACTTGTCCTACCGCCAGTACATTTTTTCGTATACAAGCTCTAAGTTAAATGTCCTTTTTGAGTATCGAATTCAGTCTGTCTGTAACATGTCTGTAAAGAGCCGAGTTGCGAGTGTGAGCTGCGTATTGAGAAGCGAACGGTAAACACATGCTCCTACTTCATTTTCTTTGTGATTTGCGGTTCGGTACTTGGGTATATAGAAGCTCAGAGTAAAGTGGTAGTTGTGAATTATTTTGTGTGCGTACATCTGAAATGTATGACATGAATTATATATTCTGAATGTGTTAATTAAGCGGTATACATTGTTTGTTCCTAAAACTTTAAGAATTCTTGGACTTAATATGTTTTTTTTTTATTTAAACTGTAATGAAAATTGTGACTACCAATTCCTCTGTTATTCAATTATTTTTTCTACTGTTTAAACACAATGGACCGCGTGATCGCTGTAACAACGTTATAAAAATTAAGTCAATTCGTGACTTTCTTAAAGATGCCTGGAAAGTTATCTATACTTTTATAAGGGTACCAAAGTATACATAAGAATAGACAGAAATTAACCTGAAGGGATTAACGTCGAATTTACATTTATACAATATAAAATGATCGGCATTTCTTCAAATTATTAACGCTTCGAATTATTGTTGTCATGCCCTTTAGCTATAGTAAATAGGCTATGTTTAGGGAGGAATACATCTACTTCACTTGTGTTATTTACTTTTCCAAATTCACTACTTTGTAGGGAATTTGGAATTGTTTGTGCTTGACATCTGCATTTCTGTGTTACTGCTAACAAAGCACTTTGGGGGTGCTGTTGTGGTGTGTCATGAATAATTAAACACACAAAACAGCCATACAGTACAATAAACGAGAATATTTCGGGAGGTGGGGTAAGTCAAGTCTACGTCCCCGTCGTAGGTCGTAGGACCTAATGTAAACCAGCCGTAGGTAGGACCTACGTCCCCTGGGACCTTCGTAGCCACGCTGTAGCTACAGATGTTAACGGACCTCTGTGAAGACAAACGGACGGAATTGTGGAAGTGATCTCAATGATCCAACAGCAAAACGTGCGGAAGAGTCTTACAGGAGCAGACCTCTTCAAAAACCTGGGTTCATCTGGCTCCGGATGTTAGCACCCAGTAAGGGACTCTGTCTAGGGTTACAGGTGAAATCCGGTCAAGGGACTCAAAGGTGGATGAGCCATTTCAATTCCCTACGGCAGTGAAAGCGGAAGAACCTAGTGGAGTAAATCACGAAAAACAATCATTTCGGACTAACAATCCAATCTTATCTCGGAATTTAATTCTTAATTTTGCGCTCTATACAATTTCAAATGCAGTATGGAAAGGTCGCTAAATGAAGACACCACCCCGGGTGGTAACTTGAGGAAAAGAACAAAGAACAAAGAATTGAAATTGGCATGTGGTCCTTAGATGGCCGATACAAAAAAGCAAAAACGGAATATTTCAAACTGTAATGAACGTATACAAGCATTTGAGCCATTGACACTGATGTGTATGAATATCTCTACATAATGCCTAATGAAATAAAGATAATAAAAAAACAAAGTGCGTTGTATTATATGTTAGTGTTAGTAATCTGATTATATGCGTAATCAAAGTAGAGCAAATGTACAGCGTGCAGTAGGAGAGGTGTAAACCGATTGAAAGGTAAGTAACTTATGTTTAGAAATACATCAGTTTCATTAGTGAGTTTGCTAATGGACTGTGGTCGGGTAAATCTGTAGTATTCAAATCGAAAATGGCTTTGTATTTACAATACCGAGAGGTTAACCTTCATGTTCGAGAATTACACATTAACCAGTAACTTGTTTTGGGAATGGTGGTTAACGTTTGCACAGTAGAACTCAACATTGCATCGCAAAACTCAATGCGTTGTGTGGAAAACAAAATTATGAATTTGCTTTCGCGTGTTTTTTTAGCAAAAATCAAAACTTTACTAAGAGAATTAAAAAAATATGTCGCTTGAATGATTGTAATTGTAGTTATGAACCCTTGGGTTTTAAAATCAAAAGTATCATCAGCTGTTGTTATCATCCGTACAACCCTATGGTTACAATTATAATAAACATTTACAGTTAAAAATTATGTCAAATAATAGTCGAGACTTTGGGTTACGTATAAAGTGTTTATGTATTTAAAACCGCAGACTTGAAATCTATATAAACTATCGTCTATCATTGTAAGACTCCTTCTAATTTTATTTTCCTTTTAATGGAAAATGTACAAAATTGAAATAAAGTCATTGGAAGTGAAAATAAACTAACAGATTGGGTAAAAATTTAGTAAAACTGATTATTCAGTACAATGTAAACATGCGTTAACTGAAGCAAAAGAATTACTTGTTAATAAACCAAAACTAATCACTGAATATTTTCGTGGATAATGTAAAAATTGACTTCCCTGTTATAAATCCATTTCATAAATAGATCAATTTATGATACTACTAGGACTTAGTTTTATTCACGTTTGTTAACTGAGCCTGTTCACGATTAAAGTACAAGAGACATGTATATCATTCCCAGAGGTGTGAATTGGTATCGGCTAGACTTAGTGAGGGAATCTAATGCACACTAAATTGTATTACTAATTGTATTCTTTTTTTCCAGTTCGTTCATTTTTCAGTTCGCAAAAATAAAAAGGAAGTATACAAAAAGATTATTAATCTGTCAACGTAAAGCTACTTGGCTTGAAAGTTTGCTGAAAGCACCGTTGGATACTTTTATGAAAACAACTTTTCCGTTGACACTTTCATATACTTCGAGATTTGTCTTAATAATTCTATTAGTAACTTTTTAATACCAATCAAGCACGTCCATTTCGGACAATTCTGTTTCTTCATAACTTTTCCATTTTCCAACAATGACAGCTTACTTAGTTCAGTTCAGTTTCAATTATAACACCTTTCACCTCTTTCCGTAACACTGGAAGTACGTAGTAAACGAAGCACTAACGTTGTCTTTTTCCATTGTATGGATTAGTTATTTACAAGTCAATTGAAATTGAATATTAAAATAATAATTTTTGAGGAACGATTGTTAAGCTTAATTAAGAAAGTTGTATTAGTGGTTATAATCACAAACAGAATAATCACTGTTGCACACCACTATAGATAAATTATTCCGATTAGCGCTATCAAGCTTCACAACTCTAAGTCAGATCGGAAATAAGAATAATAGGACAAAAAAAATCTTCATACCTCCACTTGCCCTACCAACCCGTAAACATTTTCGTAAACAAGCTATAAGTTAAATGTCTTTTTGCCTATTATTAACTAACGAGTTCAGTCACCATGTCTGTACTGTTACAACTCTCTTCCTAGTACATCCCGTGTGTGTGTGTGTGTGTGTGTGTGTGTGTGTGTGTGTGTGTGTGTGTGTGTGTGTGTGTGTGTGTGTGTGTGTGTGTGTGTGTGTGTGTGTGTGTGTGTGTTCTTTTCAATACCTAATGTACTGAATATCCTACTTGCAGTTACAAGTGTGAACGCTGAAGGTTTTCAAAGTTAGGTATTGGCATTAAGCAGAAAAAGGACAGTTGATTACTTGGGTGAATAACGCGGTGATTTGAATGGAAAAGGTAAGATTGTCTACAGTCGTAACAATATGGGAAACAGCGTATGGCTTCTTTCTGCTGTTCCTTGGCTAAATCTAAACATAATTTTTTCAAAAATTTTACTCACAAATATAAAAGATTAAATTTTGTTACTGTTTCTAATAATAGTGAACTAATTCTGCTTAAAAGAAGTATATTAACATTGTGTAACACTATAGTATAATACTGTTAAATTATTTAACTGAGTTTATAATTTACAAAGTTGGTCTCACTGAAATCTGAGTTGAAATGTTAAACTATGATTACTCTTATTTGTTGCGTAGCATTAGCAAAGAATTTTATGGAACAAAAAATACAATATTTGCAATAAACAATAGAAACGTCTCAGCTGTTTAACTGCCTAAAGAAAAATAAGGGGTTGTGAATTCGGTATTCAACACGTAGTAAAATTGTGCCGTGAGCTAGATTGTGCCATGAGTTAATCTTTTAATTTTGTTTGATGACAGGGTCACGTGGTTATCCATCATAATGGCGAGGCTGACGATGAAGAGTGAAACGCTGCAGACAACCCACATCGATGCAATTGCGATACTACTTGAAGAGTGAAACGCTGCAGACAACCCACATCGATGCAATTGCGATCCTACTTGAAGAGTGAAACGCTGCAGACAACCCACATCGATGCAATTGCGATACTACTTGAAGAGTGAAACGCTGCAGACAACCCACATCGATGCAATTGCGATACTACTTGAAGAGTGAAACGCTGCAGACAACCCACATCGATGCAATTGCGATACTACTTGAAGAGTGAAACGCTGCAGACAACCCACATTGATGCAATTGCGATACTACTTGAAGAGTGAAACGCTGCAGACAACCCACATCGATGCAATTGCGATACTACTTGAAGAGTGAAACGCTGCAGACAACCCACATTGATGCAATTGCGATACTACTTGAAGAGTGAAACGCTGCAGACAACCCACATCGATGCAATTGCGATACTACTTGAAGATGGTAACTGCTACAACCATCATTATTAGCGTGTGGCAGCAGACATGGAATTTCCTTCACAAACAATCATGTATGGAGAGGCAGTGTCGTAAGTTGCAGATGGCCGGTGATCGCAGTCGTGAATAAGTTTGCGTCCGTGAATGTGGCGTACAAACGTCACGTGTCTTGACGTCTCCTACTAGAACAAAAACCCGTGCCCTTATGCGCGTGTGGAGTGGCACTTACGGTGAAACACAAACTGGAAGAGTGTAGCTTCTTGCCGAACTCATACGAAGGTACGGAGTTATTTCTATTTGATGTTCTGCCCTAAGGCAGGTCTTCAAATGGTAGGTAAGAGCTCTCCAAGTTGTCCTATCGCGTGCCAGTCTTTTTGTTTCTTCGTAAACACCCTCTGATTTTAATGCTATCTATTAAATTCATTTTTCTACGTCCTCTTTTTTTCTTTTTCTATGACACCCTCCATGGCAGTTGTAAGCAAGCAGTCTCTTCTTAAACAATGACACAACCAATTCCTTTCCCTATTTTCTATTACCTTTAGGATTCTTCTTTCTTCCCGTACGTATCCTTCTTAAAACTTCATAATTCGTTACTCTATCAACCCACCTCACTTTTTCCATTGCTCGCCAAACCCAGATCTCTAATACTTTTAATCTCTACTCGTCCTCCTTAATACGGAGTATACAGAGATACGGAGTATAAGATGATTATTTGCTACCAGAGTACGCACAAGTAACAAATAACCATTTTTGTATACAAATTACGTAGGCGATACTCTGTTGCCCTGGTCTCGAGAGGTCAAGTACCTTGGGGTTCACCTCGACCGACGTCTCACCTGGCGGACACACTCTGCACAAGTAGCCCGAAAGACCGCCAATCGTCTAAACGTAACAAATATTTCAAATTGTTTCACTGTCAAAGAATATGTTTTCCTTATGCTAAAACTATTCTTCCAAATTACAACCATGATACAGTAAATAATTTTATTTGTAAAATGGATTTTTCAGTTAAGCGGAAGTTCTATATAAATTGTTGAAAGACGTCACATATTTATATAAACTCATCCAAATTTGATTGATCAGGGAAGAACAAAACAATTTCCAAATCATCATGGGAAAAAGAAAGAAATATCCGAAATATAGGGTTGTTTGCTTACGAAATTAATAAAAGTTGCTGTCCGCCAATGTGTGTTTAGTGTGTGTTATAAAGTTTGAAATGTTTTCAGTAAAATAAAATTTCTGGTGAATTTTTTAGTATAGTTTACGACTTACGTACTTCGCAAAACTATTACTCCATAGGAAATAGCAGGCAGCAATGAAAAAAATAAATAGCAAACTCAGCTTTTGAAGGAAACATGGAAGGTGTAACATAACAAAATTATCACACTAAACATTTGAATTAATGTTACATGAATAAAAGAGAAAGTTCCATAGTGAGTGAGAGGAATAAATTGTTTAAGGATTACCCTAGAAACTGTATAATTAAGTCTATAAAATGTTAATAAAAATGGAAGATGATAAAGAAAACCATTAATTAAAATAACCTACTATGAAAAAACCAGTTAAACCAGCAGTATACCCAGTAGATTGGGGAAGCAGTACAAAAAGGGAAGGACCATAAAAAAGGAAATAATCTGTCATGAAACCATTTTAATAAGGAAACTACTAATGTGATATTTGAAGAAGGGACGAAACATATCAAGATTCCAACAGAGACCAGAAACAGGAAGAGATATGCCAAAACAAAATATTAATCATATATTAAATACCATGAGACAAAATTGAAACCGATATAGGTAAACCCCAAACAAGTTACAAGATACAATACTATAAAAACAAATTGTATATTAGTTGTAAGTGTAACATGTCAAAAAATATACCAAAAGAGACTACCATAGAGTAGAACTCACTAAAAAGACTACCAGAGTGTAGAATACAATAAAGTGAAGTGAGATAACAAAATTAAGGAACTACAGAGTGTACAGTGAGAAACATAGTTAAAAAATCTATGAAAAAATCTTCAATGAGGTTTAAGTATTATAAAAAGACTACCATGAGTGTAGAATAATAATAATAAAACCATTGAAATGAAAGACGGTCTAAGGACTGACAACATTACTAGTAATAAGAGTTTTAAATTAGATATAAGAAGGACTATTACATATAAAATGTTTTCTTTAATTATAACTAAATAAATGGTGAGGACAAAAATACCAAAGGACAGTTCATAACTGAAGGTATGCCTAATATTAAGATGTTTATTATTTATTATTAATTAAATAATATTTTAGATGTAAGGTGTAAATAGATACACGAGGTTTATTATCACAGTTAAAGTGTTTTCATAAGAATAATACATACACAAGACAGTTAGTGACTGACAGTGTTACTAGTAATAGGAGTTTTTTATGTTTTCTAATTAAATTATGTCTAGGATAAGCTATGTTGTTATCATTTGATGATACAGGAAAAAATAATAGGAATAAGATGTTTTTGTTAAAATTAGGTGATATATGGAAAATAGTTGATAATAAGATGTTTTTGTTAAAATTAGGCATAAGATGTTCATGTTATGGTTCAATGATGTTATTAGTATAAAGAAAGTTTAGTAGATACAAGATATTCTATTGTAATTAAAATCATGTCATTTAATTTTCCATTGTGTAAGTCAGAGAGGCAAGTAGGGCATAAAAATGTAATAGTTTTATTCAAATCAGTAAACCATGTATAATGTACAAACAGACCCACCAAGACACTATGTAGTAAACACAGACTGGCCTATAAACCAAAAAAAACTATCTATCAAAGAATTAATCTATGTAATAGGAAAAGAATTCAATACATACAATACAGGAATTGAAAATATAATTAATACAGATACAGTTAATAGCAAATAGAATGACAAAAGAAAGAAAACTAACTTCTTTTGGAAACAGTCAAAAATAGGCTTATGATAGTAATCAAATCAGACGAAACAGCAAATTAATCAATATTGAAATGTTTTAATAACCAAATTACTAACAGCAAAGTAATTACGGAGTTATTAGGTGTATTCCATGGAAATATTATACCGAAAAAACAAATAAAAACCTTTAAAACACTGAATTTGTACAAAATATGAGACAGGCAATTATTATGCAAAATTGTAATTTTTGGGCTTAAATGAGTTTGAAACAAACCCAGCTATATATCAAAAGATGTAAAATTAAATAATCAATATTACTGAATAGTTAGATTCATGTAAAATTAAGAAATATTGGAAATACAGTAAAAAATAAGAAAACTTGTTATGTATAGTTAGATAGTGAAACAAGTCTTAGACAGATATTTTATAATTAAACAATATGAAGAGGAAAAAGACATACCACAAATTGCCCTAAAACGACGACGTTGCGTCGTTTAGTCTTTTGTTAATCGCAAAGCTGAACAGTTGAAAAATGTATTAGTGGAGTTTTGAAAACCAAATAATTTATATTAAAACCAAGTGTGGTTATGTGGCGTGTAACGGAGATGAACTAACAAGTGAAATAATATTATTTATCTATGTCTAACACTTCACAAGTTTCCAAAAACACAGAATAACACCATAAAAACGCAACACCAAAAATCGACAGCCATTTTTGAACAATTTTGGAACGAATTCACAAAGAACCAACACACATATTTGAACATCACACTACACAAGAGATCCATCCAGAATTCGACATCGCAGACGACGAGGGGACATTCAACACTATATTTTGGAACAACACCACTTCGCAGGAAAAGGGAACAGCGTTTTATTTCTGTGGGAGAAGATCTTCAATTCCAACGGCGTCATAGCAGATTAAAACCAAGCAGACGGCGGCCATTGCTGAATTTCTCACATAGACGGTGCAGTGCTACCTGGAGCAGAGTGACGTCATTTCTTCGACTGGTTCGAATTTTAAATAATTTGTTTCTAATTGACAATTGTAATAATAATTCTGTTCTATTTCAGATGTTAACATTTAGTTTAAGAATACCTGTTAAATGTATCTTGTTCCTTGCCCTCTGACCATTTCGACTCGTTAAAAGAACCATAAATTTAACTTGTAAAAAATATATTTGTTAATCTGTCTCACTGCCGACTGTGGCGAATATTAGCCAGTGCCTGGGACATGCGCAGTTTGACTGGCGCACAATTTTGAATGAATAAACGCAAATCAGTATTCAGTTACCAGCATTGTTTTTATTTCTACTATTAATGTTATTATTTTTTATTAAGCAAAAACATAATTCACATTGAGAGAATAGATATAGGAGGAAATTACAAACTCAAATAATTAATTAATTATCAATTAATTAAATTAAATTATTCAGTCAATTTCGATACAAGCACAAGAAAAAATATTTGCAAAATTTTTAAAGTTTGATATATTTGTTATTTATCAATCCAACACACTTAGTTATAACATACTCTTATCATCAATATCTTTATATTTTGTTTATTATTACAATTGTATTTATATTACAAATTGACTTGCCCAACTAGTGGGGCTAAAAGAAGAGCACAATACCTTTTGTTAGCACAAAAGATACACACACTATATCTCTCTATATATATATCAATTATTTAATTTTTATTATATTTGTAATATTTAAATTATATTACAAATTGGCGTCCAACTTAAGGGGCTTTAAATAGGAAGTAATAGTGTTGTAAAATAAGGACGATTGTCCAATTTCCTATTTTTAGCTTGGCAACGATCAACAGGTCGGAAGAGGGAGCGAGATGCACAGGAGAGCTACATCAAGAAAAAGGGCTATGGAGGCCGAACAGGAGATAGACATGGAGGATAAAGAAGCGACACCAGTGGAAGATGTGGAGTTAATGTTACCGCCAGCAGAACCAAATAAGCCTGCACCACAGAAGGAACAGCCGGAGAAATCCACCGCAAAGGAAGATACAAAATTTGATGAAATGATGGAGATGTTACTTAGAGAATTTAAAACAACGAAGGAGGAATTAAGAGAAAACAGTAAGAAGATAGAGGAGAAGATGGAAGAAAATAGTAAGAGGCTGGAAAACGATAACCAACAATTGAAAGAAGAGTTGGGTAATAAGATGGAGGAAAATAGTAAGAAAATGGAGAATGATAACCAGCAATTGAAAGAAGAATTAAGAGAAAATAGTAAGAAGATGGAGGAGAAGGTGGACGAAATAAAGAACGAAAATAAATTACTAATGGAGGAAAATATTAAGAAGATCGAGGAGAAGATGGAGGAAAATATCCAGAAGATGGAGGAGAAAATGGAGGAAATAAAAACTGACAATAAACAATCAAAGGAGGAATTGACCCAGATAAGCCAGAAACTGGAAGAAACCAATAAAAAGATGGAGAATAATAGTCAGCAATTGAGAGAAGAATTGAAGGAGACAAACCAAGAGAACATGAACCGGTTAGACGGAAGAATGGAAATATTGAAGGATGAATTAAGCCAGAAGATAGCTGAAAACAGTGAGACAATCAGCAAGAAAGTAGAAGAGGAAATAACGGTAATCGAACAAAGGGTTGCCAGAGCTGACGAAAAATGGAGTCAAACCGAACAAGAAGTACGGAGTATCGGAACAGAAATAAATACGAAGGTTAACACCATTGAAGAAACAACTAGGAAGACATTGGAGGAAAAACTAAAGGAAACACGGGAAGACTGGGAGCGAGTGCAGGACCGATTCACAGAAAAATGTGACGGCATAGAAGCTGCTGTGACCAATATCAACAGTCAGGTACGACAGAACCAGACCGATATAGACCTATTCCATAGTCGACCGACAACCATTACCAGTTGTCCCAACAGTGAAAATCGTGAAGGGATTAACTTCAGGTTTTATAAAAATAAACCCATGGAATTCCTAGCAAGAATTGAGGAATACTTTGCCAAACACAGAGGTAATCGCTGGAGGGAGAACAAAGAGGTGCTGGACGAATCATTCAAGGAAATAGCAGACAATTGGTGGATGGCAATAAGAGACGAGGTGACCGACTATCAACAATTCAGAAGGCTATTCAAAGCCAAATATTGGTCGGAATCAACGCAAAATATCGCCAGAGACGGGATATGCCATGGGAAGTACAACCCATATGGAAACCAAACTTTAACGGCGTACTTTTTAGGAAAGGTGTGCGTGGCCAAACATCTAGAGCCCCGAATACCGGAAGAATGCCTGGTCAGCAAACTCTCATACCACTACGAGGAGGATATTATCAGAGCCAGACGAAATAGTCAAATAAAAACGGTGCAAGCCATGACCGAGCTTTTAGAGATGTACGAGCACGAAGACTATTACCGTCAAAGTCGCAGGAGGTATGAAAAGCCGGAACCAAGGAATAACAACAATAATTTGAATAATAATAATAATCGGCAGAATGTGGGTAATAATAACAATTATAATTCCGCAAATCGGAATAATGCCGAGTACAATTATAACCCTAGAAATAACAATAATTTGCCGAGGCTTAACCATAATAATAATAATAGTAATATTCCTCGTATGAATAATAATAATAACAACAACCACAACAATAATAATAATAATAATAATAGCCGTCCACAAAATAACAACGGTTATTATAATCATAATAGTAACTATGTTCCAAATGGTCAGAGGAACCCCAACCTTTCTAATAATAGTAATTATCATGGTAATTATAACCGAAATTACCCAAGTGGAGGTAACCACAATTACAGGGCATATCGACCTAATGTCAACTACATCCGAGCAGAAGGCAGTGGACACAGGAGGTACCAGCCTCAAAGAAGGAGCCGATACTACGAGTACGAGACTTTCCAAGGGAGCCAGGGAAGTAATCGGTACAGAGAGTACGAGCCCAGACGTAGTTCCAGCTTGGATAATCAGCGCAGACTACCTGTAACAGAAGCCCAACCAGACGATCGAGCAGAACCAAACGAAACAGCCTCAGGAATTCAAGCTGACGCTTCCAACGGCCTGATCCGTAATGAAGCGGAACATTTAAACGAACGGAGGCAGTAATAAAATCCAATGACCCTTTACTGCTCCAATCTGCTGGGTTTAATCAAGTAGGTATGAATGTGAAGAAAAACAGAAAAAATTTTACCATAATATACAGCAATTATTTAAAGGATATCCGTAAGGACCTATTAGAAGAAAGTGAGCTTAATATTAAAAATAATGATAATGAAATAATATACATAATCGCAGAAATTGAAGGTATTTCTGTTCCTATAATGATAGACACTGGAGCCAATGTCTCCATAATAAATCGAAATGAATTGGACCGGATACAGCAGGAATGCCATAAAAACTTACCGGTACTACCTATTAATAACATTGTACTTGTAGGAGCTACCGGCCGACAGAACAAGACCATAAGAAAGCAGGTATCCCTCAATGTCAAAAGTCAGGGCATTAGTGTGGATATGATATTTCTTGTTGCAGCCGGATTACCTTTCAACATCATGATAGGATGCGACATATTGCGCCGAAACTCAGCAATTATCGACTTGTGCCGAGGAAAGGTATCACTCTTTGCTGAAGGTTCAACCTGGATAGCCAATTTAACTGATAACAAGACTTTAGACTCCAAACGACTTCTCGACCACCAAAATAAGGTGAATTACTTATCTAACCACTCAACAATCAACAAGCCAGTACATCAAGATTCGGAGGAAGACCTATGGAAACAAAAGATCCAAGAGATACGTAACTTCCAGTGCCACAATACTAACGAGCAACTAACGGAAAACCAGCGGAATCAATTGGTAGAAATATATGACAAATATCGAGCTGTATTTTCTGACGAACCTGGAAAGATCCGGAACTACCAATGCTCAATACGATTCAGAGAACCGGTAGAATTCAACCGAAAGTCATACCCAATAGCACAATCTTTGAAAGAGGCCGTACGATCAGAGATCCAGAATATGATCAGTAGAGATATCATCGAGAGCAGTCAATCGCCATACACTAGCCCAATTGTGGCCATACAAAAGAAAAATGGGAAGGTAAGACTTTGCCTTGACGCTCGGGAGATAAATAAGATGATAATAAACGATCGTACCTCACCTGGCGAAATTGATGAAATTTTGAAGAGGTTCCACGGAACACGATTCATTACCACTTGGGATACGGTATGCGGCTATTGGCAAGTGGAGTTGCACCCAGCAAGCCGGCAATACATGGCGTTCATCTTCGAAGGGCGCAATTATCAGTTTAAGAGATTGCCCTTCGGGTTGGTTAATTCAGTAGCTGTTTTTGTCGCCTGTATGGATCATATACTAGGACCAGAAGCGCTCCAATTCACAACTGTCTATGTTGATGATCTCCTAATAACATCAACCAGCTGGGAGGAACACTGTTATCGTGTGGAGTATGTTTTGAAGAAGCTTGCTGAAAATAATGTCACCCTTAAACTGGACAAGTCCAAGCTTATAGCTAAAGAAGTTCAATTCCTGGGTTTCCAGCTAAACAGTCAAGGAATAACACCATCAACAGAAAAGGTAGACGCCATACAACGATTCCCTACACCAAAAAACAGAAGGCAACTACAATCATTTTTGGGCCTATGTAACTATTATAGGAAGTTCCAGAATAATTATTCCGAACTAACAGCCCAGTTTCAGTACCAGTTATCGTCCAAGAATAAATGGCGATGGGGTCAAGAACAAGACGAGACCTTCAAATCAATTAAAGAGAAATTCTTAGATGCAGTAATGCTCAACCATCCAGATTTTAACCGACCCTTCTTTCTAAACTGTGACGCTAGTAACATTAGCTTGGGTTCAACACTGTACCAAGAAGATGGAAGTGGAAACCATCTAGTAGTGAGCTTTGCTAGCAGAACCCTTAACCAGTGTGAGAAGAACTATAATGTGATGGAAAAAGAGCTGCTAAGTGTAGTCTTTGCCTGCGGGAAGTTTCGGACGTATATCCTCGGATATCCAGTGACCGTCCGAACAGATCACAAGTCAATATCATTTCTAAGAAGGTGCAAATTAAGCCATGGTAGATTGACCAGATGGGTACTCGCCCTGCAGGAATACGATATACAGTGGGAGTATGTTCCTGGAAGTAAAAATGTAGTAGCCGACGTATTGTCAAGAGTGAATCTAGAAGAACAAACATTCGAAGGCGAAAAGGAGAGCATTTTGAAAATCTATAACATTATTAAGGACAGATCTGATTTAGAGAAGATAGTGCAGGACATCAGCAAACACCAGCAGTCCGATCCGAAATTAAACTCTATTAAACTTCGTCTCTCCAACCAAGATGACACAATAAACAAATTTTATTGTATACATAATGGGATTTTATTCATCAAGACATCCCTTGACGAAGACGTTTGGAAGATCATGATCCCTACTACAATTGAAAAGGATATCATCCTGGACTATCACCTACGATACGGTCACATGGGAGCCATGAAGGTGATCAAGGCAATCGAAGAGAATTGTCACATAAAAAGTATCAATAGAAAAACTAGAAACTACCTTAAAACCTGTATGATATGTCAATTGGTGAAAACCAACAATGAGAGAAAGGAAGGTATGATGATACCAATTACCTCACAAACCAAACTGGGAAAGGTCTTTCTGGACATATGTGGTCCATTTCCCCGCAGTGGCGGACGCCATCGATACAAGTATATTGTTATTATGATGGATCATTTTACAAAATTTACAAAACTATACCCTGTGAACAGAGCCACCACTCTGAAGACTCTAGAAATAATAACAAATCATTACATTCCAGAGGTAGGATGCCCGACATCCATAATCACCGACCATGGAACGCAATTTAAGGGTTGGCGGTGGAGAAACACTCTGAATACATTGGGCATTAAGACATACAAGACGTCTGTCTACCACCCCAGCAGCAATCCAGCGGAGAGGGTACTGCGAGAGGTCGGAAGAATATTACGGACTTATTGCTATAATCAACAAAAGAAGTGGCAAGAATATTTATTAGCGACTGAAGAATTCCTTAATTTGTCATATCACACCGCTATTGGTACCACGCCATACACGGCAATGTATGAAAGACCACCTCCGAGAGAAATACAAGACATAATAGAGTTCCCCAGGAGTCAAGAATACAAGTTCAATCGAATCAAATTCTACAATAAATTGGCTGAAGACCAGGAAAGGCGCAAGAACAAATATCAAAAGGCTGTTAAGAAAATAATAAGCTATGAAGTCGGAGAAAAGGTACTGCTAAAAAACAGGGAATTACCCAGTACTTTGGAAGGCATTACCAAAAAGTTATTACTGCTGTATACCGGCCCATACCTGATTATTAAAAACAATAATAACAATACATATGTACTAAAGGATATCATTTCGAATAAAGTAAAAGGAACTTATAATCAGTTATCCATTAAAAAATATTTGGAGGACTCATAATTATGAGTTAAAACTATTATGAAGAAATTATGAATTTTGATAAAAAAAAAAAATTACCAAATTCAAAAATCCGTAAGTACAACTTACACTAGATATCTGAATGAATATTGTGAACAAAAAAAAAAAAAAAAAAAAAAGAATTTTGCTAAATAGATAATAACAAAAATTCAAAAATCAGTAAGCACAACTTACACAAAACATTTAAAAGATTATTGTGAATAAATAAAAAGAATTTTGAACATAATAAGCTTCAAAATTCAAAAGCAATAGTAAGTACAAGCTACACAAATATTCAAAGACTATTATGCAAGTAAAAAGAATTTGGAGGGAGATAATAATTGTCCAAATTCAAAAGAATTAGTAAGTACCACTTACACAAACATTCAAAGACTATTATGAATGCAAAAAGAATTTTGAGGAATAATAATTTCAAAATTCAAAACAATAATAAGTACAACTTATACCAAAATATTTGAAAAACAACTATGAATAAGAAAGAACGTAGTTGAATAAAAATGTCTAAAATTAAAAGACAGTAAACTCACATCATTACTCATACAAATGATGGGAAATAACTCTGAAATATGAAAAAAGATTTTGTAAGAAAGAGATACAAAATTCTAAGAGAAAAAGGAAACCAGAATGTCATATGACTTAATCGAACAAATTAACCAAACTCACAAAGAAAATAATTTAATAAAAATGGAACAATGAAGAAGGACCAGCTCACTAAAGACCAAACAGTGAGACCAGAAACCAAAAAACAAAAACCTGATACTAATAATGATAATGCTGTTACAACAACCATTGTTATAGTGAAAGTGATAAAGAATTAATTCATGTTATACCATGAGCAATAAAAGTAACTCAATGGATACCAGATGGTAGAAAGAGTAAATATAAATACTACTTACTATGTAAACATGATGAAATGTATATGATACCACATACCTAAACCACCTAATATGGAATAAGCTTTAAGAGAGAAGAAGAGTCAAGTGTATAAAAGTATTAATTAATATAACGTATTATGAAGTGAAGAATCTAAAGATGTTTATTTTAGTCAAAAATGACTACTTTTACTGTTTATTTATTTTTATGACTGGATGTAGAAAATGCCATCAGTCTTATGTGTTGAGCAGAGATGATAATACCTCTGGACTCAATTGAAGTATTGGACAGCAGGGATTGAAGCCAAAAGTGCCACTCTGAACTGTTCCAATTAATTTGTTAGGGAATGTTAGGGAGTAAACATACTGGCGAGGAAGCACCAAATAAGAAGGAATATAAAATGATAATGTTATACACAAGATTGAAGATCACTTATCAATGAAAAAAGAAACTAATGAAGGAGATACACATCAGCTGAGAGGAAGAAATGGTGGAAAAAGAAGGTATATAAAGTGAAAACATGTAATCACGGAGAAAATGTAAATACAAAAGAATTAGTAGTAATTATTTCATCCATACAGAGTATGATCTGAACTAATCACTTTTACAGGAGAGCATATGTAACATAACAAAATTATCACACTAAACATTTGAATTAATGTTACATGAATAAAAGAGAAAGTTCCATAGTGAGTGAGAAGAATAAATTGTTTAAGGATTACCCTAGAAACTGTATAATTAAGTCTATAAAATGTTAATAAAAATGGAAGATGATAAAGAAAACCATTAATTAAAATAACCTACTATGAAAAAACCAGTTAAACCAGCAGTATACCCAGTAGATTGGGGAAGCAGTACAAAAAGGGAAGGACCATAAAAAAGGAAATAATCTGTCATGAAACCATTTTAATAAGGAAACTACTAATGTGATATTTGAAGAAGGGACGAAACATATCAAGATTCCAACAGAGACCAGAAACAGGAAGAGATATGCCAAAACAAAATATTAATCATATATTAAATACTATGAGACAAAATTGAAACCGATATAGGTAAACCCCAAACAAGTTACAAGATACAATACTATAAAAACAAATTGTATATTAGTTGTAAGTGTAACATGTCAAAAAATATACCAAAAGAGACTACCATAGAGTAGAACTCACTAAAAAGACTACCAGAGTGTAGAATACAATAAAGTGAAGTGAGATAACAAAATTAAGGAACTACAGAGTGTACAGTGAGAAACATAGTTAAAAAATCTATGAAAAAATCTTCAATGAGGTTTAAGTATTATAAAAAGACTACCATGAGTGTAGAATAATAATAATAAAACCATTGAAATGAAAGACGGTCTAAGGACTGACAACATTACTAGTAATAAGAGTTTTAAATTAGATATAAGAAGGACTATTACATATAAAATGTTTTCTTTAATTATAACTAAATAAATGGTGAGGACAAAAATACCAAAGGACAGTTCATAACTGAAGGTATGCCTAATATTAAGATGTTTATTATTTATTATTAATTAAATAATATTTTAGATGTAAGGTGTAAATAGATACACGAGGTTTATTATCACAGTTAAAGTGTTTTCATAAGAATAATACATACACAAGACAGTTAGTGACTGACAGTGTTACTAGTAATAGGAGTTTTTTATGTTTTCTAATTAAATTATGTCTAGGATAAGCTATGTTGTTATCATTTGATGATACAGGAAAAAATAATAGGAATAAGATGTTTTTGTTAAAATTAGGCATAAGATGTTTATGTTATGGTTCAATGATGTTATTAGTATAAAGAAAGTTTAGTAGATACAAGATATTCTATTGTAATTAAAATCATGTCATTTAATTTTCCATTGTGTAAGTCAGAGAGGCAAGTAGGGCATAAAAATGTAATAGTTTTATTCAAATCAGTAAACCATGTATAATGTACAAACAGACCCACCAAGACACTATGTAGTAAACACAGACTGGCCTATAAACCAAAAAAAACTATCTATCAAAGAATTAATCTATGTAATAGGAATAGAATTCAATACATACAATACAGGAATTGAAAATATAATTAATACAGATACAGTTAATAGCAAATAGAATGACAAAAGAAAGAAAACTAACTTCTTTTGGAAACAGTCAAAAATAGGCTTATGATAGTAATCAAATCAGACGAAACAGCAAATTATATGAATATGTAATTATTACATGAATAGTTAGATTCATGTAAAATTAAGAAATATTGGAAATACAGTAAAAAATAAGAAAACTTGTTATGTATAGTTAGATAGTGAAACAAGTCTTAGACAGATATTTTATAATTAAACAATATGAAGAGGAAAAAGACATACCACAAATTGCCCTAAAACGACGACGTTGCGTCGTTTAGTCTTTTGTTAATCGCAAAGCTGAACAGTTGAAAAATGTATTAGTGGAGTTTTGAAAACCAAATAATTTATATTAAAACCAAGTGTGGTTATGTGGCGTGTAACGGAGATGAACTAACAAGTGAAATAATATTATTTATCTATGTCTAACACTTCACAAGTTTCCAAAAACACTGAATAACACCATAAAAACGCAACACCAAAAATCGACAGCCATTTTTGAACAATTTTGGAACGAATTCACAAAGAACCAACACACATATTTGAACATCACACTACACAAGAGATCCATCCAGAATTCGACATCGCAGACGACGAGGGGACATTCAACACTATATTTTGGAACAACACCACTTCGCAGGAAAAGGGAACAGCGTTTTATTTCTGTGGGAGAAGATCTTCAATTCCAACGGCGTCATAGCAGATTAAAACCAAGCAGACGGCGGCCATTGCTGAATTTCTCACATAGACGGTGCAGTGCTACCTGGAGCAGAGTGACGTCATTTCTTCGACTTGGTTCGAATTTTAAATAATTTCTTTCTAATTGACAATTGTAATAATAATTCTGTTCTATTTCAGATGTTAACATTTAGTTTAAGAATACCTGTTAAATGTATCTTGTTCCTTGCCCTCTGACCATTTCGACTCGTTAAAAGAACCATAAATTTAACTTGTAAAAAATATATTTGTTAATCTGTCTCACTGCCGACTGTGGCGAATATTAGCCAGTGCCTGGGACATGCGCAGTTTGACTGGCGCACAATTTTGAATGAATAAACGCAAATCAGTATTCAGTTACCAGCATTGTTTTTATTTCTACTATTAATGTTATTATTTTTTATTAAGCAAAAACATAATTCACATTGAGAGAATAGATATAGGAGGAAATTACAAACTCAAATAATTAATTAATTATCAATTAATTAAATTAAATTATTCAGTCAATTTCGATACAAGCACAAGAAAAAATATTTGCAAAATTTTTAAAGTTTGATATATTTGTTATTTATCAATCCAACACACTTAGTTATAACATACTCTTATCATCAATATCTTTATATTTTGTTTATTATTACAATTGTATTTATATTACAATTGCCCAACAAGTGGGGCTAAAAGAAGAGCACAATACCTTTTGTTAGCACAAAAGATACACACACTATATCTCTCTATATATATATCAATTATTTAATTTTTATTATATTTGTAATATTTAAATTATATTACAAAGGTTATGTGAAGTTGAAAAAACTATTGGCCCAGAACCACGAATCTTTCAAACTGTATATCTATACAACAAAAATTTTTGAAGCATTGTCAAAATTTACAAGGGAAAGCATACTAACAAGGCTATTAATGAATAGAATTATTATTTATTTAGACATAATTCTGTTCAATATTCAACGAAGGGGGTCACAAAATGGTGGACGATGATAAATTTTATAACTGTTCTAATAGTTACAGAGTGCGAATAAAGAAAATGTAAGTTATTTAAGCATACTTACAAAACGTACGGTACGATATTTAAAATGGCCTTTAATTGTCACAAAATCAGCGAAACTTAATCAGTGAAATCAGTGAAAGACTGTGAAAGCTGTAAACATATCTGACCGTACAAAGAAAAGTAAAGCCACTACACCTTGCAATCTTAGAGACAAATTTAGTTTCATGATGAAGATAATGTTACAATGCTTTCTAAACATTTTACAGACTTTCGCCGAAGTATGTCTATAAACTACTACATTTAAAGAATATTTCATTGAAAATTTTACAAACGTTTGAATCGATACATGCATACATTTTTTTGTATCTTTTTGAATCAAAAGAAGGAATAATCTTTATAAATAAAAAAAATGTTAGTTGTTTACAAATGTGTGCCTTCAATATTTCAGGCTGTAATGCAGATAACTAAATCTTATTTTTGTCAGATTCTGGTAATCGTTGGTTATTAGCCATTCACTTGTGTAATTTATTTGTTTTTGTAATATACACATTTCTGATATTATATTTTGTGAAGCATTTACACTTTGGTAGAAGCTACTAGTTGTAATTCAACTTTCTTTTGGTCTATGTAATTTAATACTCTTTCTCTGAATATATACGTACTCAGATATAACCAGTATGGATCCATAAACCGTTAATGCTAAAGTAAAATCCTTAACATAAAAGTTGAAGACTACACTGAAGTTAAAAGTAATATACCGGAGCATGTCGATTTATTACTAAATTTTAAGAATATTTCATTGAAAATTTTACAATTCTTTGAATCGCCACATGGATACATTTTGATTAAATTTGACTGTAAGTAAAAATTACGTATTGTAAATCTGATATAGTTTACTCAATAAAAAAGCAATCCCGCAAAGCACAGCAAAAGCTATTCTGAAAACAAAGCTATGGGTATTAAATATTAAAAACAACCGTGGAGCATAAAAACTACTGACTGGTCACTTTTAATATCCAAGTGCATTACCCTAACAGATTGTTGTTGCCTGTATCTAAGATAATCATAAGTATTTTATTATTTTCCTTTATATTCTTTAACTTTTTCTTGAAACAACTTGAAATATTTTTAAACTACTACAGAATAGGCAGAATAAAATTTAAACTTAGGGATTCTACATTAAATTTTTCTTCAAACTAACACCTAACACTTAGTTTAAAATCTCACCCTACAGACATCGATTACTGCTATCTGGTATACGAAATAAGGACAACTTTCGCAAACAAATAAACAAAATTGAATTATGGAAGAATTGGGTTTCTGAATTCCATGACGAATTCCAGATGATGATTTCATTTTCCAACGCTTCACGTAAGTCATATACTTGTATGAGGTTGGAAACAAATTTTCTAACTTATAATATCCCTCCGGCAGAAAAATAAAATATATGCTTGCAGAAGGAGAACATAACAGGGAATAGAAGATCAGATTAGTTAAGTAACTACTCTGAAGCTTAGGAAGCAAATACCATTAATAGTTCTTAAATAGTAGATTTATAATCAGCAAATAAATTTGCCTTGCAGTACAACCAGACAGTGGTAAATAAATTTATTTTCCTCAAAATAACTACATTATTGTCTTGTCTTCTTTCTAAAGAACAGTACAAATAAGGGCAGAGTAAACTAAAATATTTAATTTTTTTTGAAATCTCTTTGCAGAAATGTAAAATTTTATAGTTAATAAAACGGATTTTTGATGAAAATGTGAAAACTTTTAAGAGAATTTGCCTGTGAAAGATTAAAAAAAATATCCTTAAATTAGAAGATGAAGATAAAAATGGTAAGAAAACAAAAATTAATTAGTAATAATCGACAGTTTTTTATGCTGAATACTAAACTTTATTAAAAATCATTTGTGGTATTTTTTTTAGCGAATAAATACAATATAAGTTAGGAATAACATGAATGTAAACTTTATCATGAATAAATTCTCTCAGTATTTATGCTGCAACCGATCTATACAACAGAATAATTTTGAACGATATCGTTATTGACGAGAAAGTGTTCCTTAATTTAGCACAAAAGAATTTATCGTTTCCGATGTTTCATTTTTAGATATAAAAGCTGTGTCCTACTGTTTCAACGTCACATGGCCACACTATAATTGTTACAACAATATAATAAAGCATAAAAGACAGTGCAGTGTGAAAAGTATTACACAAAATTTATTCAGACATAACTCTCTCCAAAACAATCAACTATATATTTCAATTTTCCCCTTCACCCTTAATTAGGTCCACGAAACGATGAGTGGTGGCATCTTAATGAGTTAATAGAATAAATCGTTATAACTTAAAATCCACATAATTGTTGTATGAAGTACACTCAAGTTAAGGCGCGTATGCGTGTGTCATATCAACATCATTATCAGTAGCATTTGCCTGCAAATATTTAAAAAAATTGTATCACTAATATACCCGCGATTTCTATCCATTGTCACCGGACAAAAGGCTTGCCGCATGACAAATGGCGCCAATCGTACACTCTAGTTATTTTGGTGGCCCTAAAAAGGACCGAGTGGCGAGAAAGCTGATGTTGGTCGTGCCGCGCTGAGATGTTCGGCGGCTGCGCCCGCTGATCGTGGCGTACTGCAGTCCTCCTCTTCTTTCGGCACCGGTTGTAGAGTCGGCTGCCGGCCCAGCGAAATCCATCGCTGGCGCGGAACGGGAGTGCGAAGACGCAAGAACGGCGGCGGTTCTATTCTTCGTACGAGAGAGGAGAGGAGATGAAGTGCGTTCGATGGCGTGGCGATGAAGAGTGCGCAAAATTTTCTGCCGGCCCGGGTTTTATTGACTAACCGGGATCGCTGATTGGCTCGCTCCGAGCACGTTGTTGGATTGGCTCGCTGTGTCCACCGCTGGTACCGGAGAGCAGATGTTCGCATACCGCTGCCGTCACAACTCCACCGGGTCTTGAATGCTCTCCGGTAGCCAGCCTATTGCTCTTCTCCAGATATTGTGGAGGTGTCTGTTGGGCGCCATGTTGATTGGTGTGCCGGCTGGTAGCTCGCTGGCGTGGCTGGATCTTGCATCCGCAAGATGATCGTCGCCCCACGTTGGGCGCCACTTGTCACCGGACAAAAGGCTTGCCGCATGACAAATGGCGCCAATCGTACACTCTAGTTATTTTGGTGGCCCTAAAAAGGACCGAGTGGCGAGAAAGCTGATGTTGGTCGTGCCGCGCTGAGATGTTCGGCGGCTGCGCCCGCTGATCGTGGCGTACTGCAGTCCTCCTCTTCTTTCGGCACCGGTTGTAGAGTCGGCTGCCGGCCCAGCGAAATCCATCGCTGGCGCGGAACGGGAGTGCGAAGACGCAAGAACGGCGGCGGTTCTATTCTTCGGCTGTTCCTTCCGGCTGACTCCGCCCCGATGTCGTACGAGAGAGGAGAGGAGATGAAGTGCGTTCGATGGCGTGGCGATGAAGAGTGCGCAAAATTTTCTGCCGGCCCGGGTTTTATTGACTAACCGGGATCGCTGATTGGCTCGCTCCGAGCACGTTGTTGGATTGGCTCGCTGTGTCCACCGCTGGTACCGGAGAGCAGATGTTCGCATACCGCTGCCGTCACACCATTTATGAAAATATATTTATGTTTCTGTACGACGCTTAAACAAAGACTGACAGACAGTAGAATTAGGTCGACACGACACCAACATTGGAGGTGATAGGTTCAGGTTTGTAAATACAGTACTAATCGGCGCATGCGTGATCTGAAAGTTACGATGCCATTTCACTAACCGGAAACAGGCTGTTTAAGAACACACTATTGGGCCTACATCAAAGGCGCAGTTATAACTAGCCACCTATCTGTTTTTTGTAGAACCTACTATGTGATCACTTTACGTATTTTGTCCTAACATCTTGAGACCGTAGTATTTATCTCTGCTGTCCCTTGTTAATTATCATTATAATTTCGTATTTCTTCAAACAATACCAATCTCGTATTTCAATTTGTGTATTGCTACGACGGTCTACTGATCGTACAGTGGAAAACAAAGCACAAGACACCAATTAAGTCACTAATCACCAGCTTTAATTATCACAATTAAACAGTTTGTAATCAACAAGATAGTCTCTTAAAACAAATAAAGTAAAAATTGTTTACACTCAATAAAATGTCAAATAATATTAAACACAATTGTATTACAATTGTCCCGCACAATTATAAAACACGTAACACTTCGCCATAATACTTCGAACCGCACTTGGAATATATCGCAACTCAAACTGAAATAAGCGTCGCTGAAGTCTTGTATTTACACCCCGCTGAGATACCAGAATATTCCATACTACGCGTCAAGAACACTACTAGAAAACATCAGAACGTAGTTGATTGCGGTCTTTGCACACAGCGCGCGCGGACTGGTGAAATCTGGATCAGTCTCGGACGCGTGACAAGTGTCACGTAATTGCCCTTCTACGCACACATACGTTACAGCCGGATTCCACCGGAATAGTCGAGAAACACGTGGATTTTTCTGTAATGTCGAACAATATATATGCATTTTGATATCTTTTTGACTCTTTATTTTATTACCCTATCACTGTCGTATCGCGTATCGTAAAAAGCAGAACTCGATTTTTGTATTAGGATCTAGTTACTGTTAATTATTTCTAACTCCATTACACCCTTATGGAGAACATTAAAAAAGAAACTCTCTAACTGAAAAGCTGTTTAGTACATTTCGAAATATTAAAAACCTTTCAAAAATGAGTGCAAACTTGTTTTATTTAAATTACAGTACAAATCTCGTATCTAGTTTTTCTTATCGATGTCCAAAACATTTCACTTCATACAAACTTTTACGTCTTGCTGTATTGAATTTACTCCATTTTTATGGTAACAATTATAAGCTAGTTTTTGAGTTTTCATTATTAAATATTACTGTCCTGGAACAAGTTAGCAATTTTGGATACCTGGGTTACAGTGTGTCTTATAATGCATACAACGTCGTTTTGAATAAGTCACATAAGTTCAACCTTATGTGCAGGACAATTAGGCGAACCCTTAAGTCAGCAAGTAAAGGAACACGCCTGAAATTCTACAAGGCTCTTCCCACACTTCTTTGTGTGTCTGAGAATTGGACTTTAACGAAAGGCCAGGCCAGTCGCATCCAAGCGGCTGAAATGAGATTTTTCAGGCATGTGGCAGTGTATACTCTCCATGATCATATAAAAAACATAGATATACAGCAGGAACTGAATATTATGAGTGTACTTGACAGGATCGCCCAGTATCGCCCTGAATTGGTGGGATCATCTTTGCCAAATGGATGACTACCGTATCCCCAAACAACTCTGGAACTATAAGCCGAGGTGTCGGAGAGGTGTGAGACGTCCGTGGAAGCGCTGGTGTGACCAGCTCTAATCTTTACATATTTGAGATCTGAACAAACCATCCTTGGTTTAATCCGTGAAGACGATGATGATGATTATTATTATATATTTATTCAATATAATTCAGTTCTCCGTTTTTTGTCTTTAACACTCCTTCAGACAATGCTCAGTACTGGTGAGATAACACGATGTCGCCATTCTGAAGTGTAGTTTACATTAGTACTGTATTTGATGGCCCGTGACGTATTACAAGAGTCTTCTAATTTATACGTATGACTTGCTAATCATTTTATATTAATTTTGTTACTGCACTCTAAAGGTTTCCGGTAATTATAAATAAACTAAAGATTTCTTTTATATTCTACTGATTCTTATCAATATTTAATTTTTACTTCAGCAGCAGACCATTTATATCAATCAGAACACACACACACAACGAACATTTTATTTTTGATTAGCTCTGGCAGTTAGAAATGTGTAAATTTAATTGTCAAAATATTTCGACAATACGTCTTACAACTGTTGTTTTAGTAAATTCTTTAAAAATAAAGTTAACAACAAATTGAGCCGTTTCAGTTTAACCTTAATTGATACAACAAAAAACAAATTTGAATAACATTTTTGCTAATATATTTAAAGTATTGTTACGACATCACAGAAAAATCTACGTGTTTGTCGAATGTGCCAGAAGAATCTCAATGTAACGCGTGTGGCGTACGTGCTTGTCGACGCATTTTCGAGAGGGTTCTCGAAGGCGCCAGCCGCGCGTACTGTGTCAAGGCCGCAGTTAATTACGTAGTCACACGAGCGCTAAGACGGAATTAGGAACATTCTGGGCTGTGAGCGCAGGTATAAATACATGGCGGCAGCGGCCTTAAGTTCAGTATTAGTGCGTTATATTTACAGAGCGGTTCGAGTTATAGTCGCGATATATTACTGTGTGCGTTCAAGTGGTTATTAGTGAAGTGTTGCGCTTTATAATCGGGCGGTATAATTGTAATACAATTGTGTCTAATATTAGTGACATTTTATTTGCGTGTGAACAATTTTTATTTCATTTGCTGTAGAGACTGTGTTGTTAATTACGAACTGTTTAACTGTGAAAATTAAAGCTGGTAATTAGTGAATTAATTGGTGTCTTGTGTTTGTTGTTTTCCACTGTACCTACGACGATCGAGTAGACCATCGTAACAGTATGTAGCCTTAGAGACAATTGACTATTGCGCTTGAACGTGTTAGACGATGTATATATACTTTTATATTTAACGCCCTGCTAGATTGGAATACGGCCAGTTGCTAGTGGGTGTCTTGCGATAAATAATGTCCTCTTCGTAACTGGAGCTGTACACAAGCCCCACATGCATTGTTCATAGTTCTGGCAGGACATTAAACGTAAGATTTATTACAGAATATTGCAATTTTCCAATACACCCACACATACCGGTATTACTGTTTAATTACGTTAGTCAGGACATGCTTTTTAAACACCTCAATTTCCGGGTATCAGTTAATTGCAAAAGAACTTTGCTTCGACTCGAGTTTTGTTTTGTTGATAAAATCAGTTTTAAATTTGATACAAATAATTGAGCAAATTTGTTGTCGTGTTATTGTGACATTTTATTATGTGCTGCAACGATACAGCCATACGCTGTATTAGGCATTAATTTGAATAAATATAAAATTTGTAGAATTTGTATAAGCTACGGGTAAATGGACAGCTCTGAGATTGTAAAAATATTTCATTGTTAGATAGGGGAGAAATTAACCTGTTCCGACAGGCAGTGAACACCTGCTCAATTGTATGTGTGCTACACGTATATCTTGTGTGTGTTAGTGATGCATGCAAAGACAGGAATCTCAGCAACCCGCCCCAAGTAATTAATAAAAGAATTATTTTAATTCACTGTGCGAAAACTAATTAGTGTATGAACAAACCAAAGGCAACAAAGTGTGTGTAAAATTTATAGTTATCCCCAGTGAAAAGATGACGTTAATAGAACACGCTATGCGAAGACAGTGCAAAATAAACGTGCCAAAAAATACGCAAATTACCCTAAGACGCTCAAATTAATATAGTGAGCAAATGTAACAATGAGCAATATCGTGACCGAAGATTATTAAGGATGTTTATGATTATTTATAAGATTGAGTAAACAATAAATATGAATTTTAAATTCTCATAAATACAATACTCTTATTATAATTACACCTGAACCCCAATTACACATACAACCTACATTTATATATATGTATCGTTGTATAGAATGGCTCCCAAAGAACGTGGGGCTATACAAATTAAATTACACATAAATTTGTACACATATATCGTTTTAGTGCTTACATTTATCCAAAGTAGTGCGTATCAAACTACATAAACAATCATAAACTACAAAGAATGTACACATTGGTTTGGAACATGTGAACAGATTACATGTGTATTAACATTTACGACAGTGAAAGTTTGCTTAAGTTTCTGTTTTCTGTTCTGCTTTCTTTAGCTCTTTTATCGTATGCTTATTTTAAGTCTTAAACAAACATTGTTCTTTATTGACGATGAAGTGTAACACATTGCATTAATTAACTTTTGGTTGCACACACAAGGCACACATTACTAGTGCAGTGCGCTAGTAACGTTCGTAAAATTTAAGCAGCCTCTGTAGCACATTCACTCCGCAGCCAATTAACGAACCGTCAGACAAATCTTGCCGAACCTGAAACGTGAGCACACTCTGTTAATTAGTTTAAAGGAATGATGTCCGTGAGACGTTACTCCATTCACACGAGTACTTTACTTATTTGTACCTTCTGCTTCAATATTGTTACAAAATTGCAGAAAATTCTACATGTTTCTCGGCTATTCCAGCGGAGCCCGGCTGTAATGTTTGTGTGCATACATATTGTTGCTACTTTGACATGAAGGACAATTAACGTGACACTTGTCACGCGTCCGCAACGAGACTTTTCCAGACAATACCGGTCCGCGCGCGCTGTGTTCAAGGCCGCAATCAATTACGTTATAGTGTTTTCTAGTAGACACGTATTATGGAATATGCTGGAAACTCAGCTGTGTATAAATACAAGACTTCATCGGCGCTTAGTTCAGTTATTGTCGGGCGATTTACACAGTGCGGTTTGAAGTATTGTGGCGAAGTGTCGTTGGGGAAGCGTGACAAGCGTCACGTAATTGTCCTTAATCTCAAAGTAACTTCAATATCAATATCACCAGCAATATGTACGTACACCCACATTACCCGAGAAGCACGTAGCATATCCTCTAATATCGTAACAATATTTTTATTATTTTTGTATTTAAGGTTTAAAATAAAAACTACAATCCATGCTTCGCACAATTCGCTTAAATACTACATCGAAATATTAAATACGTCTTTGGAGGTCTCGTAACATGTGGTCTTGTATTTTAGTGTACGGTCACAATAGGTACATTTGTATAAATAAAAATGTTGTAGCAAAAGTAAAGATAGCCGGCAGAATTTTAGTGACTGAAAAATCTAGCCAAACTTTTTTCCCTTATAGTGCTATAACTAAATAACAGAAGTTCTAAATTTTACTTGTTAAGTGCGGTTTTACTTTAAAATATCATGAAGTAATAGTCTGTAAAATTATATCTTTAATTAGGAGGCTTTACGTAATTCTCGATGCATTCCCCTCGAATGAAGTTAATAGATAACATTAAAATTAGAGGGTGTTACGAAGAAACGAAAACACTGGTATACGTTAGGACAGCTTGGAGAGCTTTTACCATTTGAAGACCTGCCTTAGGGCAGATCACCAAATAATAATAATAACGTAATTCTAGTAGAAAGCTTTATGTGAAGATATTTAATTATCTGTAATCGCTGATTAGGTAGAATGTTGAGAACTTTCTGCAGTGAATTTTTTCAAATTTGTTTTTACTGTATAATTTGGTACAGTTTTCTAAAAATTAAAAAGTAAATAGGTTTGTCACTTTAAGAATTATTTTAATGAATTTGATGCTTGACAATTATGCATTTTATAATCCTACAAAATTGTTATTTGAGATTATGATTTATTTTTTGTATCTTTATGAATCAAAAAAGGAATAATCTTTATAAATTAAAACAAAATTAATGTAGTTCATAAATGTGCGCGTTCTTTTTTTAGGCTGGAATACAGGTAAATAAATCTGATTTTTGTCATATTTTGGTAATCTTTGATTATTAATTGGTTACATGTGTAATTTATTTGTTTTCTTTATATATACGAACATTTCTGATATTATATTTTGTGAATTGTTTACACTTTGGTAGAAACTACTGATTGTAATTTAAATTCTTTTTTTTACTCTATATTGTTACGTAATGCGGAAAAAGTGTTACAACATTAAAGAACATTCTACTTGTTTCTCGGCTATTCCAGTGGAATCCGGCTGTAATGTTGTGTGCGTACGTAATCTTAACATGCGTTAGCCAGACTGTTCCAGATTTGCCGGCCGCGCACACTGTGTCAAGACCGCAAGCAATTACGTTCTAGTGTAACACTGACGCGTAGTATGGGTGATCCTGGAATTTCAGCGGGGTATAAATATAGGCATTCAGCGGGGCTTAGTTCAGTTTTAGTGGCGATTTATTCCAGTGCGTTTCGAAGTATTGTGGCGAAGTGTTATATGTTTTATAATTATCCAACACTCGTTGACATTATTATTGCGTGTGAACAATGTTTATTTGATTAGTTGTAAAGACGATCTTGTTGATTACAAATTGTTTAATTGTGATAATTAAAGCCGGTGATTAGTGATTTAATTGGTGTCTTGTATTTTGTTTCCACTGTATCATACGACGATCATTTAGACCGTCGTAACAATATAATTAAATAATCTTATATAATTATACTTTTATATCTCTCTGAATACATACTTATTATAATTTAACCAATAATGACCCATAAACCACTAATGCTAAAGTAAAATTCATAACGTAAAAGTGAAAGTCAGATACCTTCATAACTTCTTCGATTGTAGAGTTCTGAAAGACATAAAAAATTCCATTCTCGCTTTCTGAATAATTACTTTGGGAATAGTTTTCAACTCATTATTGTTTCAACACTTTATTCTACGTACAAAGCAGTTTACTGTACCTTTGTTCTTGGTAACTTTTGAAATAATTTTATTTAAGTAACTACAGGTTCTTACAACTGCTTTTTTCTTAAAAGTATGGTAAAATTACAACCAGGTGCCTAGTAGACTTTTTCCCATCTCAGTCTACATTTACATTACATTAATTCTTGTATTAACTTTTACATTAGTTACACAATACTTTTAAAGTTTTGCCCTTAGTATTAATTTAAATTTAAAATATTATTCAATTTTTACTTGTATAATACCAAAGTCGCTGCCAATTAGATTGCAAATGAATTTCATTAAAGGAACATATTTTCTTTTTACAGCAAAAACGCAATGGCACCCGTCCACTGATACCAGCAGCGGTCAAGTACCATGAGCATATATTCATTTATACACGTTGGCTTGTGTACAAAAATAACAATGGGTTTCTTTGTTACAGGCCTATACAATACACTGACCGGTATCACATTATGGCTTAATGTGTAACTAAGAAATTCTCATTGATTAATTATTTACATTGATTAATTAAATGTAAAAGTAAGTGACAAATTGATAACCATATTGATTAGGTTCTATAACTATATCGTATTGAAATAGAACAAAGTACGCTGAAAGAAGTTCTTGAGCCGGCTGCGAGTCTTCTTATGTTCTCCGGTCGTTGTTCAAGCAAAGAACTAATACCTTCTAAGATACAATTTTTGCATCTCAAAAGAATCAGTTACACTCTGTTTTGAATCGGTAAATTTGGTGTGACACTTGTAAATATCAGCAGACATATAGCCTATCGATAACAACGGATGTTGGCGATTACATCCACTGGGTAAGTTGAATACGCATGCAGTAAAGTCATAAGGTGAATATACAATTAATTGAATGTATGGATATATATATATTGCAATGTGACAGGCGGTCACACCATATGTGATTATGTAAAGCATAATTATGACCTGCTGTAGTGGGTGTCCGGACAATTGGGGTGAGATTGAAAGAGAAAATATTGCTAAAAATTAGGAATAATAGTATAAATTAGTAATAAGACGATATAAAAACTATGAAGCTATAGTTTAGTGTTTAACTAAAGTGTTGTGCGCGTATAAAAAGGTTAAGTTAATTTATTCATATGTAGTGGAAACGTGTGTTCTAGAAAAATCGAGAAAACGGAAATACATTTTGCAACACGTGGCGTGTCCAGAATATTCTTACGTATAGCATAGAATGTATAGGAATTACATCTGTGCGCAGGTAGTCTGTGACGTCACCCTATATCACTGCTGGTTCAGTGTACAAGAGTTTTCAGGCAGTCTTCATGTAGTTCTCATCGAGATCGTTTGCAGTATACAGTAGTCATCGTTCAGTCCAACATCCATTCCAGGCAGTCCTTGGGGCCCTTAGATGCGTGGAAGCAGCGAGTTACGGCAGGGAGCAACCACGGTGTACGAGATCTTCTACTACCGTTCCTGAACTTCGTTTGCTAATCGTGGCGACTGAGACGGACACCTAGACGCGTGGCAGTTTCTGGAGGCGGTGGCTGGAACGTGGAACACGGACGACGGATCGCTGGAGACCGGGACCGAGATCTTCGACCGGGGCGACAACGAAGACGAGAATTCAGGAGAGCAAAATTTAAAAATAAATTTGACTTTCAATAATATAAAGCTTTCAAAAGAAAAAAAAACAATTGGTTGTCTGTAAAGTCGGTTTACGGACGATAGTTTTACGTGATAACGTCATAAAGAAACATTGATGAAAAATTGAATACTTTTATGAATTGAATTGAATTATTATCACTGAATTATCATTATTTTGTATAATACAAAGAAGGAGTTAATTGAAAATTACAATTTTTTCGATAAATTAACATTTATTTACATTCGTTAATTCAAACTGGTTAAAAACATTAATTTTTAATTTTCAAATATTATTTACAGTTTTTGCAAATTTAATTTAAATAATTTGTTTAAATATAATCACGAACAATTAGTTATAGTCATATTATGTCATATTATTCTTTATTTATTATTAGTCATATTATTCTTAAAATGCAAGAATTAATTACCTTTTTTGCCGCTATTTTGAGAAAAACAGTTAATTAAGGTGAACAAAATGAAATTAGACTGAAAATTATGAAGGAAATCAATTAAATCTTATTAAATTGTAGAAATAAACACAACACGCTCAGGCTCAGACGGAACGTGACACTTTTTCGTGCGTGCAGCCGGTGTTCATCAATTTATAAGACGTTATCACGTCAAAAAAAAGTTTTGAACATTTAAATCATTGTTTTAAATAAAATAAAACGTTTATTTCGATTATAATTTTGAAAGGAGATTTTGAACATTTAAAATTACAATCATTGTTTTAAATGAAGGTAAACGTTTATTTCAATTATAATTTCGAAAGACGATTTTTAACATTTAAAGATGTATCATTGTTTGAAATAACAAGAAAACATTTTATTACAAATTAGTGTAAAAAAAGAGACAATAAATGTATGTAAATCACTAATGGAGCATTCTTTTCTGCAAGTCTGGCCTGCTAACTATCTGTTACCTTGCAATATATATATATATATATATTGTAACTATACTCAATAACTCAGATGACTGGTGTTTAATTGGTGTGGCTCTCGAGTCTTCCTGGTCTGAAACACTTCCTTAGTTTCCCAGTTGATCGAGTCCCAAATGTAGCAAGACTTGTCAAATAGTGTTATGCTACTGAAGAGATGTATGTGTAGTATCACCAAACGTTTTAATATAAAAATGTTACTTGTTGAAGAAATAAAAAAAAAATTGTGTTTAAAAAAAAAATTTTATAATTAAAAAAAATTTCTTTTTATCAATTAATGAATTAGAATCAATTAATTAATGGTGTTTTGTGAAGTTTTAAAACGTGTATCACTTCCATAGGAAATGTTATTGATGTTCTTGTATTTTCCAAATAAACTACAACCACTCATAAGATTGTCTCCAGGACAATCGATATTTGTTTACTTTTCCGTTTTGGAGGTTATCTTCCTTTGTATGTGGTAAAATTCTGGTAGTTTGCTACTAAGATTATATTAATTATAATTTATTATATTAATGAAAGAAAGAACTAATTTGAAATGAAAAGTATAAAAGTTTTATTAAATAATTGAAAATTAGACTCTTTTCGATTATAAAATCGACTCTCAGGGTATCGAAACAGTTACAAGGTTTGATATATATAAAATTCAGAAAAGGTTCTTTGAACAGCTAATTATGATCAAAGTCAGAGAAATCGGGCCAATATTTAAAAAGTATAACGTTACAACAAGTTAATTACTAATACTAGATACATACATTGAATAATAAATTGAAATAAAATAATTTGTTGTCACCAACACAGCTGACGGGAACAAGAAGGCGTTGTTAACGACAATTTGCAACGTCGATCAAAATGTCCTTCGTATATGCGACGTTCCAAATAAGATATTTTCTGGCAGTATTCACGTCCTGGTGTCTGCAAATCTTCTTTCTGATGTTGGGTAGTGTCTTTCTGTGTTGTATTTAGTATATCTGTGTATGTATAAGTTCGTTCACTTTTTAAGATTCAGGCGCTAATGTATGGTTATGTTGTATACTGTTTTCTTGTGTGTAATAGCGTTATTCGGTGTAGTTAAGTGCTGTTCAGTGTTGTTTAATCTTTAATAATAGTATCTGTCACTATGTCGACGTTCCAAAATTGTTTTAACTCGCCACTCGCGATTTTACAAAATCGTGTCGGTCACTGACTCGCCATTACCGTACGATTAGTTAGGTTAACTGGTTATATTCCGCTCGTCAAGTTCACCGTACAAATTTCAATAATCAACTATCTTATTTCCTCCAGTTTCGACTAAACTCTTAGCCAATATACTATTATTCTTTACATTGTTCAAATATAATTTTGCATCCTGTGCATATTTCCAAATACACTATATAACTGCCTAAACTTTGGTTATTTATCAATTTTATTTGCTAGATGTCATTTAAATTAATCTTTCAGTTTATTCGGCGTATTTTAAGATTGAATAATGCCGTTTTATAATGTTTTCTGTCTAAAATTAGTAATTTTACTTTCATTTTGTATTGATAAAAAATTAAAAATTAACTTCCTGTCATTATGCAAATTCAGCCATTTTTCAGTTATATCTATTATTAATAATCTCATATTGTATTAAAAGGTTTATATTCCCTTATTTTCTTGTAATTATTTGAGTTGGTTAAATTCTAAAATATTATTTTGGAATATATGACTCCCCTCTCACACGACAAACACGCACGCGCGAAATTTTAAAAAATATTTCCGACGCAGTCAAGGAAAAGTGGTCATTATTTTATGTAGTAAAAGAATGTATATTATAATTTGTATATTATGGCATTGCGTAAAAATATATGTCGGAAATCCATAAAAAAACAGATGTTAGTTTCTTCTCATTCGAAAACTTCTCATTCAAATTTTCTTTGTGCGCACGTTATTAAATATCTGTAATTCTTAGGTAGTCACTGTAAAAAGGAATACTTGTTTTGTATACAATTTTTTATTACACATTTTTCAATGACTCTACTCAGCGTCGGGTCATTCGTAGCGTTATATTCAGCCTTATAAAAAAATCCAATTAGTGAATACACAACAGTGTAGGGATATTACTGGACTAAGCTAGGTTTACATTGTTACTGCTGAAGCCATTCGACTGACGTAACAGACTCATTAGATGTCTGCCAGTTGCATTCGTATTCACATCGACTTAGTCTACTGTTTGTTAGCTGGGTGTAGTAAACATAATGAAACTCTTTAGAAAAAGATATCTATAAAGCCACCTTACGCTGGAAGCTATTGGACTCATTACATTAATTCATAAATTTTATAATGTATACTATGTGAATTCCAGTGTTTAGTGCAATGCTTCATTTATTTACTAGACATTTTTGTACACGTATGCGATGTTATGTTTGGTTGTTACTTATTGTTTGGTTGTTACTTATGTTACAATTTTGTTATATATTTATATTGTTACGACAGTCTACTGATCGCCCTATTGTACAGTGAAACAAAAACAAGACACCAATTAAGTCACTGAAAACCATCTTTAATTATCACAAATAACAGTTTATAATCACCTCCTACAATAATTCCAGTTAGATTTGACCACACGCAATCACAATGTCAATTAATACAATTCCACACAATTATTAACACAATAATTCTTCACTTCGACCAATTATCGATCCGCGCTAGCGAAAATCGCTCACGTAACTGAACTGACAACCCGGCTGTATGTAGGTCGCGCAGAGGTGCAGTACAGCTTTCTCTCCGTACTGCACGCCGCCGGCTTAATGCATATCTCAAGTGTTCTTGGAACACGCTAGAACACGTATTCGAATGACGCAACACCTGTCATACTGGACGGTGGAGTGGAGAATGTTCTCAGCTGTTCTACGCGGTTCGATACCATACTCGTAACAATATTAATTAATGTTTCCAGTGACCTTATATGTGATTAATTTTTAAACAATGGATAATGTGGTTAAAATCTTTTTATTCGTTTTTCCTGTCATTTTCAAACAAGGAATACAAGTCACAATGACGCGGGGCTCCTACAGTGGTTGTTTGTTCGTTCATATATATTCCGGATCTGGAGTTTTCATGTTGTCTTTTCCCGCTTTCTCCGTGTCCTAAGTATCTTGCTGTCACACTTCTTTTAATTAATTAAATCAGTGTTATTAACACTCGTCTTGTACAGTGTCCATTGTTTCGACTGTTAACCGTTCTATCCCAGTTATGACATCACTGTTACGACGGTCTACTTGATCGTCGTAGGTACAGTGGAAAACAAAATAAGTACAAGACGCCAAATAAGTCACTAATCACCAGCTTTAATTTTTACAGTTAAACAGTTCGAAATTAACAACACAGTCTACTACAACAAATCAAATACAAATTGTTCACACGCAATAAAATGTCACTAGTATTAAACACAATTGTATTACAATTATACCGCCCGATTATAAAACGCAATACTTCACTAATAACCAGTTGAACGTACGCAGTAATGTCGCCCGATAATAACTCTTGGACCGAACTGTAAATATATCGCTGCTATACTGACTTGAGCGTCCCTGAGTAATTGTATTTATAGCCGCCGAAAATCTAGACTATTCCTAATTGCGTCTGTATGAACTACGTAATTTACTGCGGCCTTGACACAGCCCGAACGCCTGGCGGCATCGAGAAGACTCTCGCAAATGCGTCTACAAGCACGTACGCCACACGCGTTACATCGAGATTCTTCTGGCACATTCGACAAACACGTAGATTGTCCTGTGATGTCGTAACAATATACAAAAGAAGTAACTGTTATAAACCCTTCAAAATCACTACTTTGATAATGTACATGTTACAATATAGTTCGCGCGCGCGCGAGCGCGCGCACACACACACACACACACAGTACGATGTGCAGATGTGAGGAGGGGGAGGACCGAGATAAGACTGCCCCACTGATAAGCGTAGGCCACTTGGCAAGTTCAGTTCATCTTCTGGTCGTTGCCGGCGTGTGAACGTTTACTGTATCATGTAGGCCTAATCTTTCGGATTGACCTGTTGTTTCCTTCAGCTATTCTTTTGCAGTATTTTGTATTCGCTTCATTTTGTAATTAAGGTTTGTTTTGGTTTATTATTTTTGGATATCAATTTCCGTGTTTTGTTCAAACCAGGAACTGTTATGCTCTCATCTTAAACGTTTGTAAGGTTTGTAACGCAGAATGGTTGATTATTTTGTTCACTCAGGGTTAAATTCAGCTTTATCAGTTCCATTTATAATTTAACCAATTTTATATAGTATAATATTTTTAATATCACAAAGAAATTTTCGTCTTCCATAATTCTTTTTCCTAGAATTTTTGCGTTTTTCCAATAGCAACATACAACAATTTGTCAGTTGAGGCTGACAAATTTCGTCTTTGTGAGTTTTAGTTTTTTTTCAAAGGCTTTAAGGTTTTCTAAAGTTATTTTGGTTTGATTTCATGAAAGTAAAGTTTGAGTTTATTTTCCATTTGTGAATATTTATTTTTCATTATGACTTTACGTAAATTTTGAAAGTAAGGAATTTATCACTTATACACTATTTACAAGCCAGGTTTCTATCAACTGAAAGAAGAAGTAGTTTGTTTTTATTTTACACTTTTTGTTTTACCTCCTTGTACTGCTAGGCTATTTTAGTTAGGCTACTTTGTGTGAATAAGTTATTTTGCAGTGGGCTTTTTTGAGAATTTATTTGGATTTGTCTCTTTTAATTATACTATAATTCTTGAAAAAATCGGTTTTTAAGTTTCTTAGTTTTTCAAGGTGGTTACATTTTTGTCCATAATTTGTTGAAATTTTATGGAATATATTTCTTGCGTTTTCCTTTAAGAACTATGAAGTTGTTTTTGAAATTAAAAAAGGTCAGTGACAGATTGAATATAAATGCATTTTTTCTTTCGTGTCTGTGGTGACATCTTCAAGTTAAACTTAAAATATTAATTGCTAACTCATAAATAAATTGGATGTTTTTTGTTTTATAACTGTCTGGAAACTTTCATCAATACGTTTACATAATGCATTACTTAGATGATCAAACTTTATATTTACACACTTCTCAAACTTGATATTTTGTTCTTTAAGTTCTTTAAAATTAGTATCATTTTTAATATTCTGTTTTATTCTATTCATTTTATTTTCTGCTCATTAATATCATTTCTGATTACACTAAACCGTCTTTCCTATTTGCATGTACCATATTGAAGGACGTGTTACCGGGCATGGCTTCAGTGGTGGAAGTGAACCACGATAATGCATTATCGTGTCGAGTTCCTGCACACCCTGAAACCCTCAGCACTGCCTCGCTCTCAAGGTTGGTACACCGGTATTACTTCCTGGAAACCTAAACCCGCCCAAATTTGGAACGATATCAGGTTTGACATCAAGAGTCTCCATAAACATGTAATCGAAGCCATTATCTTCTCAGGTTGTGGGTAGGGTGAAACTGTTTTCATTCCCAGTCTGGTAATTCTCCAACTATAAGAAAAACACTGCTATAATGTAGTGTACAAGGAGATGCTTCCTTTTCAATTTTAAATCTTTTCTAACCCACTTTTACTTTATTAGAAACCAATTATTACTCTAACCATTTACAAAACCACATTTTTATTAACGTCAGTACAATATATATTTCTTCTTACACAAATATATATTACAGTTTTCTTTATAATTTCAGTTACAAACCTCACATAGACTTAAGTTATATTAGACCACATTGTCTACGATTATTTACAATTTATTTTAGAAAATTTATTCAATTAAGAAAGTTGTGTTAGTGTATATAATCACAAACAGAATAATCACTGTTGCACACCACTATAAAAAAGTATTCCGATTAGCGCTTTCAAGCTTCACAGCTTATCGTCAGATCGAAAATAACAATAATGATTATTCTTATTTCCACTCTGATGACCTAATTATTCTGTTTTTAACAATTTATGTTACAATTGATTTTCTGAGCATCACTTATTCATTGGCAATCAAAGCCAAAACAATAACTATTTTAATTAAAGTTTTAATATTTTAGTTTTAAATGCAAACCTTTCTAATTAATCAAATAAAAACCCTATAATCATAAATTGGTTGAAAATTTAATTTCTATTCTTTTTTTAATACGTAGCAAAGCACAGCTTTTTAGTTAGTCCGGGTATAACTGTGTTAATTCTGTATTTTCCAGTTTTTGTTTCTAAATAAAATTAACGGTGATCTACAATAACTATCTGATTATCAGATATATCTTAGGACAGAAATATGAAAAATGTAATAACTGATTTGTCTTAAAAGAAACTATCAACTCTAAAAGTATATTATTTCATATAGGTGTGTTTTGCCACAATATACAGGAAAGTTTTGAGCCAGTAAACTCAGACATTTAAGAGTACAATGTTGTTCATTAACGGGTTATTCTTGAAGCTATGCGAAAAAAGAATTTTGCACAGAAATACTAATTGTATCTGCTGACGACTTCAGAGTTCCAGAAAACTACGTGCGCTAGCGTTTTCTGGTCCTTAATATGTTGTATCAACTTAAGTTGGAGAACTCTCTAATAACAGTAGCAATTAGTTTGCACACAGCTCAGCAAAATATGTATTTGATAGACGATAGTAAAAAGAGAGTACTAGGTAAATAATAACTTTAAACACACACGCATGGGAAAATTGACCTTGCATTGACCTAACCTTGACCTTGTTCCCCATCAATATTTACTTATTAATTGCTTAGTTCACAGTATCGGCTGAATCATTTCACGAATTTGTCATTTAATAAACTCTTGCGTTTGTTGTACTTCGTCTAACTAAGCGTAAATTTAGTTTCCAGTCCTACCAATATTAATATTTGTAATAAAGGAAAAAATTGATCGATTCCACTTTTTCTAATTATTATTGTTTTATGGACTGGTTTGTGATTTATTCTCATCCATAGATCTTCATGTAATATTCTTTCCAGCCACCAAATCACAAACATTTTTTCTTTAATATTTGCAGACAAATAGTTGTAATTTATGTTTTATATTTCTTACTACCGTCCTAGGTTTTATGCCATACGTTATCATAGACAGTATGATGCAGTAAACTTGTAATATTTGTTTTAATATATATATATATATAGAGAGAGAGAGAGAGCGAGAGTGTCTCAATACCATATTTTCTGTATTTTTCTTGGTAAAACGGTGTAAAAACATCTATTACAATTAGTAACTTTCAAATCTGCAATAACCTTACTTACTTACTTAATCCTTAGATTTTCTAGCTTTCGGTGTAAAGCTATGTTGGAGTTGAGTCCTCTGAGGTCGTCTTTTTCCACATATCCCTCCATTTCTTTCTATCTCCTGCGAGGTCCATTATTTTCTCCCATTTTACTCCTCTTCTTTCTGCAGCTGTGCGGGCTTCATCCTTCCAGAGCTTTCTCGGTTGTCCTCTCTTTCTTTTACCTGTTTCTCTGGATTCAAACACTTGCTTTACCAGTCTTTCCTCCCCCATCCTCATTACATGTCCCAGCCATCTAAGTTGTGCTTGTTCTACTGTTATTGCCACAGGAACAATATCTAACTTTTTCCTAAATATTTCATTTCGAATTCTATCTTTTTTTGTCTTCCCTTCAATTTTTCGAAGAAGCCTCATTTCATTATTAGTTAGCTTGCTGCAATAACCTTTAAAATTATTATTTGTAATAATAAACACGTTTCTAATATAAATTTATAACATAATTTTTAATCTATAAAGTGATGTTTCGCATCTGGCTTTATTTATATCTATATTGTATACTTTTAGTACTTTTAAAAAATAATAATTATTTCCTAGGTTTATATTGGCTTCTCACATTAGACTCACGTTTACGCCAGTATTACAAGCAACACAAAAATACGATTTTTGGAAATAACGAAATCTAAAATAAAGAATGATTGATGAATTGGCAAAGCGCATTTTACAGTTTTTTGCATTTTCCTGTTTCATATAAACGTTTCCAAAATTACCGTATTTAACAAATCAACGGAAACTGAAAAGAAACATATTATAATTTTTATCTTAACCTTGTTACTAACCTTGAATAGCAAGTAACAGAAATTTAAAAACAAGAAATTGACGACAGCATGCAAATAATAAAAGTGAATTGAGTGAAAATATAGTCAACTAGGTCAACTACACACTATGTGAGAAATTCTGCCAACTATTAAAGTTAATCGACTCAATAAGAAAAAAACAGTGTGTGTATTAACTGAGAGTTAAGGCCGTGTTTACTGGTTTGAAAACTGTCACATAAAAGGAATTGAATTCCATTGAAAAGGATTATAGGAACAGACAACTGTAATAACAGAGGCAAACATTTGCAGTTATTGGCATTTGCTCAGCGGCTTTTGGCACGAACTATTTACGCCAAACATTCGTGCACACTTGTGTTCACATTTTCAGATTAATAAGGCAGTATATATGCGATATTGCAGGGCTTCTGTATTAATTAATGCATATTGCTAAGCCACATTCTGTTAGCAAAATATACACAACGTTAGTATGAGTAAAGCTTTTACACGAGCTAATTAGAATACTATTTGCTAAATAATAACTTAGGCTTATTCAATTCGTAAAACGTTACACAGATTTGAATGATTATTTGGTGCTGTGCCCTAAGGCAGGTCTTCAAATGGTGAAAGCTCTCCAAACGGTCCCATCGCATGGCAGTATTTTTTTCTTCTTAACAGCCTCTGATTTTAATGCTATCTATTAATTTCATTCTTCTACGCCCTCTTCTTTTTTCTCCTTCTATGACAACCTCCACGCCAGTTATAAGCAAGCAGTCTCTTCCTAAACAATGACTTAACCACTTTGTTTTCCTATTTCTCTTACCTTCAGGATTCTTCTCTCTTCCCCTATTCTTCTTAAAACTTCATCATACCTTACTTTATCAACCCACCCACACTTTTTTTCCATTGGTCGCCAAACCCACATCTCAAATGTCTCTAATTTTTCTCATCCTCTTTCCTCAGTGTCCATGTCTCTGCGCCATATAAAGCAACGCTCCACACATAACATTTGGCCAACATTTATTTGAATGATGATAGTAGTAAATGTCAACAAAATTGGATACCGTATGAGAAGACATTTTTAATTTACTTAGTATTTCACAAAAAGACAATAAGGATGACACTGCTCTCAGTGAATTAATACAATTGATGTAATTGTACAATCCAATGTTAATATTAAATTTATTTTAATACGAATTGAATTGAACTGAATTCAAATCATATTCTATTATTCGAGAATAACTTCAGTGTACCTTGACATGACTTTTGTGTTGTTACCACCAGTGAAACTAAGATTACTCACTACTTCTTTCATGGTATAACAATATACACTTTATGTAAGCCAATAATGTAATTACTGTCATAGTAGATTTCCAGTACTAAACGCAAGAATAAATACTAATTTAAATAGAATTTTACATTACATAGACATCAAAACCAGCTATATGAATAACTTTGTAGCATATGGGGTCATGCAAGTCATACAAATTTTCATTTCACCGTTTTCCAAAATTACTCCCGTAAAATGTTTTAAATGGATTTATTTTAATAATTTAAAATATTTGTAAATTAATAAATTAAACTCACAATATTTGTAGGGCTTCTGAACCCAAATATATTTCCACGCTTACTTTAGAATGGAAGAAGAAGAAGAAGAAGAATTTTTGAAAATTATTTTCTCTAATCAAAATGATACAATATAGTCTCCATTGATACTCGGCAAACTGTAGTGTAATTGGTAGTTAAATATTTTCAAGTGTATTTGGTCTATAATGTTTTGAAGCTAAATGGAATTGTTATATATCACCTTAATCTGCCGCTTAGATCAAGTAGTCTACGTATTTTGTTGCAAATGTTTATAACATTTACAAAAAGCAAACCCATCGGTACATAATTATAATTTTGAATTTACCTTCTGTCCATATAAAGAAAATACACGTAGACAAAAAGAATCAATTACATAACAAACGAAAAGATGTTTATTTCAAGTAGCAGTTTGTGTGTGTGTGTGTGTGTGTGTGTGTGTGTGTGTGTGTGTGTGTGTGTGTGTGTGTGTGTGTGTGTGTGTGTGTGTGTGTGATGGTAGCTGAGTGAGCACGTGTTGATCTGTGTACGTTACAAAATAACAAATCAACATTGGTGATCACGAGGATATTTGATACACTTTAATATTGTTTACACTCAACAGACACAAATATCAGAATATTCATCGTTATAACAAGTAATATTTTAGGTTAAAAAATAAAAAACATCATTGAATGCAGTTCATAAAAATTGAACTAGCAAATAATATGTAACTTTTAACAGCATTCAACATTATTACATTGAAGACTTACTTCCCAAAATAAATACGTGTTAAACAACATTATTGATATTTTTTAGTAAACTGTACCGAATAACTTCGGTATACTGTTTCCGTTCTTAGTTTAAGCCTGATGTAAACAAACCCACGTGGCTCAGCTGAAAGGCTACTGGTCAGAGGCGTTGCCACTGTTCACACAGTAATGTGTTACACGCATGCGCAGAATATCTGTATGGTCATGTGAGAGTTGTCTTTAGTGTTACTGCGGCAAGTGGTTTTTGATAACGTTTAATCATCTTTATGAAAGGATACGTTGCCCATCATAACACAACATATAAGCTGCATGATATAAAACAATTGATAGAGAAGCGGTAAATGAGATAACGGCGAACAAGTGGAGTCATTGTGTGGAACATGTATTTAAGGAAGCCTTGGCAACTGGGCCACATTACCGACGGCGCTGTCGTGGACAACCTGAGCATTAACACTGCTGACTCAAGTGATGATTCAAGTTCTGACATAGATATGGAAAGCATAGGTTTACTCTCTGACATCAACTGATAATACACAATACACTGGCAAGTAATTATCACAGATTCTATTTTCGCTTTAAATATAGGCCTACTTTATTTTTTTTGCTATAGTCAAACAGTGAATAAAATAGCCATTAACTCTCCGTTTTATAAAATATTTCACTGTAGGTCTGACACTGTCACACAAATTTTATTTTGGTTAGGGCAAATTATTGCAATTTACACGTGCTTACAGTATACAGTATCATTATTTTCTATATAAGTAACTCGACGTTACTTGCAGTAATTATATAAATTTGTGATGTTATTCAATTTCTTTCTTCTGTAAGTAGTAAAATGCGTATATTCTTTTTAACACCTGACGCACGTTTCACTGAAAAATATCAGTATCATCAGAGGTTTCTAAGTGAATTAATAACAATCGAAATAATTCTATTAATATAAAATTAACGAATAATCGACTTTAATGTAAAATAACTGATAATCGATTTAGGTTGATTAGTTAACGATTGTTTTAATGTTTATTTTCTTCAGCAGCTGTTTTCTCGGTTATATTTGAAAAATTGTTGTTCATGTTTTATTCATTTTTATTTTTTAGTAAATTTATAATTTTAAATAAATCGTCTTGTTTTGTTTTTATTTGGGTTTGTTTCTTAATTAATAAATTATTGTTATTGTGTGTGTAAATGTTAAGATTTTCCCAAGTATTCATTTTTTGACCTTTTTGTATGTTTTTAATTAATTTTATATTTTCAATGTTTGGAAATTGGTGGTTAATATTTAGACAATGTGTGGCTAAATTAGATTTATAAATACTTGGCTTTAAATATGCATTGCGGTGTTGAAGGAATCTATCTAGTAGATTTTTCTTTGTCTGGACAATCTGGACATTCTATTTTATATATTCCATTTTTATTGTAAGTATTGGATTTATTTTCAGGTTTTATTTATTAAAAATTATATTATCTGTATTATAAGATATTTTTAATTAGTATCTTTAAATATTTTATTTAATTTTTGAGTTATATTTCCGTAATAAGTGAAGGTTGTTTATTTTATATTATTATTAATAGGTGAATTTTTAGAAAGAAATTGAATAACATCACAAATTTATATAGTATCAATATTACATGTACCCTGTCTGTACTCCTTCTGTCAGAGTGACACACCTCTAATTCTAGTAGCAAATAGCGTTTCAGATGTACCACGCCTGTTTGTTTACATCAGGATTAAGCTACGAGCTGAAACAGTATAGACGGTTATAAAGTAGAAAACTCTATTTTCTCTTTAATCAGTACTTCCGTAATAACACATTAACGCATTTCATTTTATAGAGCGCTGTAGGCGACGTTGATTATCCGTTTCTCCCCAATCACGTATCACATTGTTCCTGAGGCTTAGACGTACGTATTTACAACCATATTTTCAAAGGTGTGGCAGACGATTAAAAAATATCCTGTGCTAGCTAATACAATATTTTTGCTACATATGAGGTGATTTAGTAATTTATTATTAGTAGTAATGTCTAACTACAGTATAGTATGTATCAAATATCGGAATCCGTTCGAAATAGTATTATCCTACAAGAAAGCTTGATCAAAATAAAATTCTTTAATTTTAATCTGATGATAGAAATGAGACGACGTATGGTACTTGAATATTTTGAATATTGTACGCTAATAATGCACGTCGCAAATGACGAAGACAGAGAAGTTGCAAATAAATTACTTCTATTAAAACAATAATTAATGTGTACGTGTTTTTTTTTGAAACGATCAGAAGATGGGAAAGCGAGATTCTGTGGAGGAGATATAGAGATGTACTAGATACTGGAGTGTGGCGTATGAGGTCAAATGCCGAATTGTACGATCGAAACAAAAAACCGGATATCGTAAACAAGGCAGAATGAGGTGGGCGGGTCACGTACAAAGAATGACAGAGGAAAGAACGAGGAAGAAGAGCAAGAGGGAGGGCAAGAAGAAGATGGGTGGATGGTATAGATGAGGATACGAGAAGATTGGGGGTCAGGAGGTGGCCAAGAGAGAGGAGTGGAAGCACGTCTTTCTGGAGGCCAGGGCCCTTTATGAGCTATAGCGCCGTAGAGTGGTATTAGTAGTATGTGTTTTTGTGCGTGTATGAATATGCGTCCGAAGTTAGAATGTCATTAAAAATGTAAAATAGCAACAATTCTATTTAGATGATACTAAATATATTAAAAAATCTACTGTTCTCAAGTATACGAGAACTGCCTTTTTCCTTTCTGTACTGGCGATGCTGTCTTGAAATTTATGGAGGCACAATAAGCTTTAGGATTATAGAAAAAAATACCAACTTTATTTTAGAATTAATATTAGGCAATTACCTGTATTAACTTCCGTCTTGTGACTTATTTAGTTTTTCTTAAAACAACGCGTTTCGAGAATAAATTCTCATCATCAGGTTTTAAAAACACTATAAAAACATCAAATTCACCCAAAAGGGGTCGTCAACTATTTAAAATACACAAACACCACACATAATTAAACACCGACACAGTCACGGCAGAGTCCGATGCGCATCGTCTCGTTGCCAACGACCAACTGTTGCACTTTGTCTTATACGACCGTTATCATTGCCCGCTGACCCATCGATATCGATGGCCGTGTTGTACAGCAGATTCGATCAGCAGACTGTGCCGTGACTGTGTCGGTGTTTAATTATGTGTGGTGTTTTTGTGTTTGTGTATTTTAAATAGTTGACGACCCCTTTTGGGTGAATTTGATGTTTTTATAGTGTTTTTAAAACCTGATGATGAGAATTTATTCTCGAAACGCGTTGTTTTAAGAAAAACTAAATAAGTCACAAGACGGAAGTTAATACAGGTAATTGCCTAATATTAATTCTAAATATTTAGTAACGTGACTTGGAGACAATTAAAACAAAATGAATACCAACTTTGCTAGCTGCTAGGTCCGAGCTGTCTACTTGAAAATCACGCCAAACCATCTCAATGCGTCAACTCAGCAGACGTTAACTTATCGTTTTCCTCTTGCTGAAACAAAGTGATTCTTACGTGCGTATAATTTATCTTATGGACAGCAATAGTTAACTGACAATACACGTGATAGCAAGTGTAGCAACTGAAGCTGGATGTTCCTTGTATAACCTTCTATCAAAGAAATCATTTTGCTAACTATACAATTTTTAATTTGTTTAAAATTAAACATTCTTAATACAGCACACTGCGATATATAGATCTACAAAGTCTGAAACGTTTCACGACTGATCAAGCTATTTACATTCCCGCATTATGTATTAATAACTTAACCTAATTCAACGGCGTCTCACGAGACGGGCGTACTAAATAAAAGGTATCACGAAACAATATTCTGCTGCCTGCAATGAAATATTCTGTGTATGAAATGTCTGAAATTAGAAGCCACCATCCATCAGGTTCTAGATCCGCCGTGAACCAGTTAGAAAAAGTTTCATTTCAAGGCCAAGGTAGTATTATATTGCAGCAGTTCAGCCATATTCTTCCGTTCTGGACAAAAGGAGGATTCAGCAGCCGAACTGTCAAAAAGAGGTGAATCTTTCGATTCTTTTCTCCTGAAACAGGTCAGTACCTGAAACAAATACATATTGTTACGACATCACAGAACATGCTACGTGATTCTCGGCTGTTCCAGTGGAATTTGGCTATAATGTTGGTGCGTACGTGATCTCAACATGCGTTAGCGAGACTGTTCTAGACTTCGCCGGCCGGGCGCACTGTGTCAAGACCGCAATAAATTACGTTCTAGTGTAGCGCTGATGCGTAGTGTGGATGTTTCTGGAATTTCAGCGTGTTATAAATATAGGCATTCAGCGGCGCTTAGTTCAGTTATTGTCGGGCGAATTACACAGTGCGGTTCCAAAAAGTATGTGGCGAAGTGTTATGTGTTTTATAATTGTGCGGGACAATTGTAATACAATTGTGTTTTATATTAGTTGACACTATTATTGCGTGTGAACAATTTTTATTTGATTTATTGTAAGAGACTATCTTGTTGATTACAAACTGTTTAATTGTGATAATTAAAGCTGGTGATAAGTGACTTAATTGGTATCTTAGACACGCCCCCGGGCACACACACAAACAGTCACACATAGAGAGTAAAAGTAACACACAACTAATCACAACACAAATGGGTAGATATTTATATATCAGAACAAACTGCCGGAGCAAACAGCTGCCAATGACAGCCAACTATTACGAAAACAAATGTACAAACATGTCGAACTCTGACGTCAATTTGTCTCAATCAAACAGTTTACTTCCAAAAACTGTACAGATTTTGGAAATATAAAATTCCTGTTGAATCCTAAACTTTATGTTATTTTCAAAGTAATATAAAACTTGAAGTAAAACATGACACTAAAAGCTGGTTTATTTTTCAACCAAAACCTTTTATCTATTTTTTCAGCTCACGTACATTAGTAAACTTTAATTTAATTATAATTAGAACAACAACAAACACAAGCACGGTCAAGGATGCAAAGCTGCGTGGACTAAGTTTTAAGATATCTTCTGGTTCAGTATATCGCTGTACCATGTTATTGCCTGTATAATGGTTTGTATATTTTAATGCATGCGTACAAAATCCTGGTTTTTGTTTTAATTAAATTTAACGTTTAAATATTAATTGGCGTTTTTAGTTATATAGATACATTGATTTAATATTTCATGTAAATTACTATTGTATGGTAATGTTAACCATAATGTTAATTATTTTGTATTTGTTAGGTGAGCAATATACCAATAATTGTATAATTCATATTATCGTTATTTATTATAAGAATCGCTTAGAACCAGCATTATTATATAGTATCCAACTCATTGACACTACATTCAATGACCGCAGTGTCAACAACTGTTCATTTGAACTTAATGAACTATCAAATTAAATACTTTATTTTAATTCATTTTAAAGGTGCTACTGTCAAACCAGACTTTTGCTGTACTAAAATTATTTTACAATATTACTATAATTGTGACGCCTGCCTCGTAATTGAGTTTTGTAATTTATTAAGATAGTAATCCAAGATAGCCAGATTTATTAAAAAAAAAATAAATAAACGTTGAAAACTTTCAAATTTATTTTTTAATTGAACTAATATAGACGATGGTATTTCAGTGTATACGTTTTGTCATAAGTTTTTTTTATGGAAACTTACTGTTTTAATTCGTTTAATTATTTAATTTTGTTTGAATATCACGCGTAATAAAATGGTCCATTAATGCTATCGAAAACTAAAAGTTTTATAAGTTCTTAATAGTTTCATTATATTGCTTTCAAAATTTGATTATAGATTCATTAGAAATACGTAACCTGGTGTGCTCTTTGAATGAAGTTTCAGTGTAAAATAAAGGTTTAAAGAAATATAGATATACAGAGGAACAGAGATTTTTCGGCATTAACGTACAGAAAACAGGGGCAATGGATGCAAAGAGAACACAGATTTGGAAAAGCTGAAGAGAAAATTAATGCTCAGGAAGAACAAAATTATCGTAGATTAAGGGTGAATTTATTAGAAAGGTCGCATTTGCTTAACGTCAATGGAATCTTGATTCAGACTTACACCTGAAGGAATATATGCCCTTTAAACTCAAGCAGACTGGTAACTACAGCCATTCAATAATCGGAAAGAAAAAACATTTTGCTTGTTACGATACTCTTATTTTGAGTACTTGCTTCTACTTGCGTTTCAATGTATACAAGTATTCTAAAGGTGGCATGCGTTTACGATCTTTATTTCCTAAAATTATAATAAAAGAAGTGTCTTCTGCATTAATGTTTTTAGTTCTGATACCGCTTAGATGCGATTCTCGTTCAAAATTACAAATGGTGACTGTCAAAATGCAGTACTTAAATTCTAAACGCATTTTTCAAAAGTAATTGAAACTTGATCTTGTGGAATTAAAGTAAATCCTAATCAAAGTACAATCCTACACTTATAACACATATTTTGTGACGTGTAACCTTATCAGCACGGTATTATCGACTTAGACGACAGTTCCTCTTCCAGTGGTTAATCCCGATACGGCCCAGAATGACGTCTTGGAATTACAGCCACGATAAGATATATTTTCTGTATAACATTTATAAAAAATTTTTATGGTGAACCATACATGACTTCCATGTTGTAAGATGTATGTTTAAAATAATTTACTTGAATTCGGTTCGGTAATTTCTAATAAAATATCGCTCCCCTCAAACTAATTTCACTATTTATAGATATTTTTGTTATTATGGGGTAGTCGTTTAATATAATCTTATTTTCAGTCACTTTATCCATAAATTTAGGTAGGCTGACTTTATTCTTATAAAAAAAACGAACTACGCACATAATCATCCCTCCTCCGAAGCGCTCCGAAGTCACTCGTGGACCCTGAGCATCTTGCAGAGGGTTCATTCCCTAAAGACGAAAAGTCTGTCTATGAACCGTTCCTCTGTAAACACGTGCATTTACACTGCCCAGCGATCCACAGGAAGCAATCGCCATCCACGCTGGACACATTTTCGACTTGCACGCGTTGTGTTGGTGTGGGTTTCGTTTCGGCACTTTCCATTTAAAAAGCGTGCAAATGTAAGAAAATAAACATGAGTGAGGCTAGAAATAACGCGAATTGAGTGTGTGTGTGTGTGTGTGTGTGTGTGTGAGTGTGTGTGTGTGTGTGTGTGTCTTGCCTGCCTTTTTATTGCGGTAATCATAATAATAAATTGGAAACGTAAACATTACATAATTGAGATATGCTTGGCTGCCACGAACGATAAATTTTCTCTCATACATGATTTAAATTAAAATGAAAAAATATAGAATTTTGCTAAAGTTAAATGAAACGTTTCCATAGAAACTACTTCTTTGTTGTCAATAACGTAGTACACATATAAAACTTATAAAAATTTACCAACTCAATCATCAACTACCATTCAACTACCAACCCCCTTCAACTACCCTTTTCATTTATAGATATTTCATCTACCTTTCTACAGTGGATTATTACGATCTTCTTTACAGGATACTTTAGTTATCAAAATTAAGCACTTTACTCTTGTTAAAACGTAAAACGTTGCAGATAAACTACCCCTTTCCCTTAACCGATCTTCACCAAAAACAACAGGCCTTGAGTCCTCTACAATTCATGGCTGTATAAAAAAACGTATTTGATTCTGTTTGAACTTGCGGCTGTTATCGTTTGCCATAGAAAAAATTCTACATGTAGACAGACAGACACACACAGAGATACTTTTCTTCGAAAAATGGCTTTTTTTCATATTTTGATGGTAGGTACAATCAGCATCTGCCGTTATATCGAACACGATTTTTTTCGGCATGACCGTAAATATTTCCTTATGGAACATGGAAGTAAAAATTCATAAATGTCACATAATTCTATTCATATTAAATCGGATGTTACTCTTAACTATATAATATTTCAAAAAAAATGAACTATGATATTTCAAACAGCCTGACATCAGGAAGATGTATGGGACAGTCAAAATTGCTACCTATAGATACGTAACGTGAATGCGTATGTCACAAGTAACGTGGAACGGATTCTGTTACTTGGATACGGGTCTAGAGTAGATTGTGATAGATACAGAAAAAAGTTCACTGTGTCCTGCAATTTTGAATGTACTGGGCTGTTTGTTTTATAATGCCAGCAACAACGTGGTGAATGATTTCCATAGTTCAAACTGATGTGCGGGAGCACGAGGCGAACTCTTAAGTCAACAAGTAAAGGAACACGCCTAAAATCCTACAAGGTGATGACCTTTCCCACACTTCTTTATGGGTTTGAGAATTGGACTTTGACGAAAAGCCAAGCCAGTCGCATCCATGCGGCTGAAAGGAGATTTGTCAGGCTCGTGGCAGGGTATACTCTCCATGATTTTAGAAGAAATACAGATGTATGGCAGGAACTGAATATTATGAGTATACTCGACAGGATCTCCCAGTATCGGCTGAATTGGTGGGAACGTCTTTGCCAAATGGATGACTGCCGCATCCCCAAACAACTATGGAACTATAAGCTGCGAGAACGGAGAGGTGTTGGACGGCCGAGAAAGCGCTGGAATGACCAGCTGTTATCTTTGCCTATTTGAGACCGAAACAAATCATCCTTGGTTTAAACCTTGAAGATGATGATGATGATGATAAATTCCTCTGTGGACGACTGAAAGAAGTATTTTAGGAAATCCAAGGGACTTTTATTACTGCCTTGCAACGGTAAAGCAATTATCAAAGAATCGTAATAGAAAATGTTTGATCGTCCTAGGGGTCTAATCCAAAATATGTGATCAGAAAGACATGACAACACAAAACCAACTACTCCACACTCACTCTGTCTAATTGGCAATTTCAGAAAAAAGCGTTAGCTTACATCTCGAGCTCGTTAAGATGCTTTTATCCCACACCTTCCTTTAAAAAGAGACCTCTCCTCAACAGTCCGTATCAAGGACCAAGACAGACCGCGCGGCTTTTTTGTTTAGTGTAAAGATTGTATGGCCAGTACGATGCGTCGGCACCCAGTAGTAATCATAGTAGTAGTAGTTGCGGTATTCACAGCCAGGAGGCGCCGCTGTTATCTCATGCGGCTACTCAGTTCTGTCTCAAGACGATGAGTCGACGCCATACGGAGCCTCCGCCGTGAAGTGAACCCGGAATCTTCTTTTAGGACGTAAAAATAAAAGCTAATATTAGCCTACTTATCCTGACGTAATCTCTTTAGAAAGTTTGAATTAAACTTAGTCTCATGGTTAGTCATAATCTGTCAATACAATATACCGTACTAATTCCCCCGTAACAATAAATTAGGCTATTTGACATTCAATAAATACACGATTAGAAGCTTTGTTTTCAATACATTTTTTGTCAGTTTGAATGAGTAAATATTACATATTACAGAATGTTTGTAAACAATATAATGTTCAATACAAAGATGTCAAGATAACAGCATTGATGTTCATTGCGTTACAAAAAAGCCATAGTGTGTAATCTAATATTGAAAAAACATTTACATAACTCGGACCGTGTACTCAAGCTGTCGTCTAGTTCATGTACAGAGCTGGTATTTAGTGTTCTGCCCTAAGGCAGATCTTTAAATGTTAAAATATCTCTAAGCTGTTCTATAGCATGGCAGTCTTTTCGTTTCTTCGTAACACCCTCTGATTTTAATGCTGCCTATCAAATTCATTCCTCTACACCCTCTTCTTCTGTCTCCCTCTGTGGCACCCTCCATGGCAGTTGTAAGCAAGTTCTTCGTGGCAGTCTCCTCTTAAACAATGACCTAATCAATTACTTTTCCTATTTTCTATTACCTTCAGGATTCTTCTCTCTTCCCCTATTCTTCTTAAAACTTCAGCATTCCTTACTTTATCAACCCTCCTCAATTTTTCTATTGCTCGCCAAACCCACATCCCAAATGCTTCTAATCTTTTCTCATCCTCATAGTCCATGTCTTTACTCCATGTGCAACGCTAACCATTTGGTCTACTAGGGATATCCAACACGGATCCTTAATGTGGTGGTATCCCGCTGCCTTCCACATCCTCATGTCGTTGACCAAGTGGTTCATCCGCCTTTAGGGACAATTTCCCATCCCAAGGGCAAGAAAGTTCCCTACCTCTAACCGCTCATCCGACCTCCGAAGAGACCGTTGGCACTTGGTAGAGGGGAACTCCTTATCCCGGGAGTCACTCGGCAGGCTTCTTGCAGTTTCAAAGAAACTGGCCGATGAGGTAGTTTATAGTAGATGAGTGCTTAGAGTAAAGTATGAAATATAATACGTACAGAGTAGAGTATGCAATTGCCAGAGTTATGCATTAGTTATATACTTGCAATATTGGCAAGCGTTCCTGCTATTAGAGATAAATTGAGGTTGTGGTAGTGACCTGACGCCCGTGATTCAGAGGCTATGAAATGAATATTCTACATCCATGCATTTGAAATACTGTTTATGATATCAATTATCATATATAGTTAATATACATTACTTAGAATACCACTTGCGACAAGTTAATTACAGTTTGGTATTATTATTTGATTCTGTAATTTGGCCTCTGTAATATAGTAATAATTAGCTTGTATCAGTGCTGTGGGGTAACCCATAGAGTTATAATTATTATGGTGGTGTTTCCATAACATAGAAAAATTATCCTCGTGATAACTGGCACTGACAGTTGAAGCTCTTTACATATGAGAAATGTTCACGCTGAAGCTGTCCGCATGCAACTTATGGCAGTGTGATAGAGTGTTTAATGAAAAACAAGTAAATTATAAACTCACATAATTATTTGCAGAAATTGTTATTAGCCATTGTTATGTAGACTTTTACAATGCATTAATTATATGAATATATAACACAAATTTTAACTTATTTGTGTCGACGTTTCGACAATGTTTATTGTCATCATCAGGACAAATTTTTCTCTTATAATTTTTTTCTGTTTTATAAATCCAACAACTATTACTGGTGATTTATCACTATTTTTGTGATTTTGTAACCTTAGAATATTTGCTATAAGCCACTCTTTTTTAATGAATTTTCTACTGTGAATATGTGATTGCTACTTCTGTCCAGTATAGCGTAGGCAGGTATTTTTAAAACAAATCATATAATTATGATTGCGTCGTACATATGGTATCAAGCGTTTTGCCGTAATCAGTGTCAACAGAAATAATTACCAGTTTTATTATCTATCAGGATCAATAATAATTTTGCTGATTACCTATAGTTAAGGATCTCTATTTAAGATCTGACACATTTTATTGTTTAACATTTATGTGATCTTTAGGAGTAATAAGTGCAGCATTGATGTTAACAAATTGTACACGAATGACATTTAAAAACAAAAACAAAGTACAAACGTACTTAAAAATTTACACTTTAAAAGATTTTACTGGTCAACCAATATAATTTGCTTTCAAAAATAAAACTACTTCTTGAAGTAAAAAATGTAACTACCAATTTAATAAAAATTAATAGCTTTACTTGTGATGAAGGCTCTTACCAACCTGATGCTTAATAATTGTAATTTTAAATATTACAATAATTATGGATCCAAACCTAATTGTCTATTAAAATTATATGTCTATTAGTAAAATGTTTTTATCATTATTTAATGTAAATACAAGTTCATGATATTAACAAAACAAACCATCTATATTATATGTTTATGATCTAGGAACCAAGTAATACTTTATTTTTAAAAAGCTGTTGTCAGTAGTTACATCCATCAATTCTACACAAGATCACAATCATACTACAGAAAATTGTAAAATTACTTTAAATGCATGAATTTTTCAGTGAAGGATTTGTGAGGATCGGTCAAAAATAAACCCAAATTTTAAATTATTTGTTTCGAAACGTCGACACAATGTAACAGGTTAGCACGATGTAACAGGAAAATGTGATTTGGCGTCACAGTTGTGTGTTTGCCGTAAGCAACAATTGTCCTGATGATGACAATAAACATTATCAAAACGTCGCCACAAAAAAGTTAAAATTTGTGTTATATTTTTGACCGATCCTCACAAACCTTCACTGAAATATTCATTGATTGACGGTCACTACGAATTTAAGGATTTAAATGTAGGTTTTGTATTCTGTTGTTCTTTTGGTTTTGTTTTTGTTTGTAACACTATCACACTTTAAACATACAAACAGGAAAAATGTAATAAAAATAAGTAAATATTTGTATAAAACATATTAAATAAAAAAAGTATGATAGATTAAATACGTCCGTATTCCTATCGGGTAAAAATTACTATGAATTCTGGTAAAATTGTGATTAAAAGACAATTGTTATAAAAATATTGTTTCCAACAATACTGATGCAAGAGTATTCACACATTATCGTTACACAAACAGTATTAACTTCTATAACAAACAAGGTGTAGACAAAGTTCATTTAGAGTAGAGTATTAATAAAGTTTGTTTATATAAACAATGAGTAAACGAAGACCATTATTTTTTGGACACTTATATAGAATAGACAACAATAGGTTAACAAAACAGATCTTCAGAAATCTGTGGGGAAAGAAGTTACCATCAAGTTGGATTAAAAAGGTCCAAAAGGATTTTAATATAATAATATAAACGCAGAAGAAGCAATTGAAAGAGACGTTTTCGGGCAAAAGTGTTAAAAATGGATGGAGTCCAGGGTAGGAGAGAGAAAAACGCAGGTTCAAAGTGGACTGAAGACAGGAAGAAGAGACACAGTGAGAAGATGAAAGAATATTCGAAAAAAGGAAAGAAAAAAGAGTAAAGAATTGAAATTGGCATGCCGTCCTTAGATGGCCGATACAAAAAAAAAAGAAAGAAGAACTCCCGGGTAGGAGAGAGGAAAACGCAGATTCAAAGTGGACCGGAGACAGAAAGAAGAGACATAGTGAAAAGATGAAAAAATATTGGAGAAAAAGAAAAGAACAAGGAATAAAGAATTAAAATTGGCATGTGGTCTTCAGATGGTGGATACAGACAAAAAAAAGTTCGTTTAATAAAGTTTGTTAACCAAACCATTTACAATAACATTATAGGAGGCAGTTACACAGGAAGGAAATGACGCAATGTAGACTTCCTAAGAAAAAACTTATCTAAAACAAATTGCATTTTACCAGCCAGTCGAGGTTCCATTTGACTGGTAAATGGATTAAAATATTCTTCACAAATACCGTTAAAAATGTCAACGTAAAAAGACTCGTCTCAAAAGTTGAAGAGAGCATTAAAAGACACTTTTATTTACTTTGACACTTTCCTTAATAACCATAACAGCAGCTTTTTAATATCAATGAAACACGTTCATACACGTAATAATTTAGATTGCCTTAATTTTTCTTTTTTGGACCACAGATGACAACTTTGTTCTGTTGAGTTCCAAATAATGAACGTGCTATACGTTACGGCACGTTTGGAAGCACACAGTTTCTGGCCCAGTGTAATTGCCTATTTTAATTGTATATACACACTAACGTACTAATATTAGACTACCCTATAAGAGGATGATATCAGAATAATAATTATATATAATAATAATAATGATTCTTAATAATAATAATAATACTAATAATAATAATGATTCTTAATAATAATAATAATAATAATAATAATAATAGTAATCCTATGAGATTCAATTAGCAAAAATATAGGTATGAACTATGAAAATTATAAGAACATTAAAAATTGTGTAATTTCTAGAACAATTAAGTTAATGGATTGAAAGTGTTATTATTGTGGTCGAAAGTGTTATTATTGTGGTCGAAAGCGAAAGTGTTACTATTGTGGTCGAAAGTGTTATTATTGTGGTCGAAAGTGTTATTATTGTGGTCGAAAGTGTTATTATTGTGGTCGAAAGTGTTATTATTGTTTTATTTACTACATATACTTTATTATTATGTAAAATAATAAACTTATTGTTACATGTATTTTTATATATTGTTTGTCGTTGCATATGTTATTACGTGTTATATTTATATTTATGTTATAAGTCTGCATGATGTGTATTTATAATGTTTGTGTTGTGTGAGACAATATTTCTCATTTTGTTTTGCATTATTTAAACAAATATTTTTATTTTTTAAATATTTTTATTTATCTAATTTATTTGCATTATTTGGTATTTAACAAATATTTAATGTAGTTTTTAAATTGTGCCAGTTACTGCATCTGTATGAGAATTTCTGTAAGATTTACAAATTTCTTTTTATAATTTTTGTGGTCTCTAATAACTGATGCTGTTGCAGCGACCTTGTAAACAAATAAATTAAAAACAAAAATGAAAATTTTAAAGAAATAATTGTTACATTATTACGTTTTGTTTATTGTATATTTTTTGTAACACAATTTTACATAAAAGTATTACAATGTAGACGTTATATAGACTTTCGAACACCGCCCCGTCCACTTTGTGAATTTAAGAGACGAACAATACGTTCGCTCAAAAGAAAATTCAAGAATTACAGAGCACGATATGAGATGCCCAGAGAGATGCAAGTGAGAGTGGTACAGTTTATAATTATCATAACTTTGAATTCCTTTTAATATTATTATTTTGTCTAATATTTTGTCTAAAAATACATAGAATATTTACCACATGGACCAAATTAATCGCCACATTCAACACTAGTTATTATCTGTGTTTCCTTAAATAACAACAAAAACATGTTATGCTAATACTTCGAAATTAGCAACAAGTATACTACCTTAATTTCCATGTTCTTTAATAAGTTAAATAATGTACTCAGTACTTTCTCGAATGTCAGTTTTAGATTTATACGAGACTTGTACTCCTAGAACTGCAACACAAGAGCTAACAAATAGCATGCCCCACATGAAAGTAGGGAAAGTAGTAACAATCTGTATAAAATTCTCCAGAACTAACTCGAATTTACGTAACTAGAAGAGACACTCTAATTCATACCAGCACGTTTATAGAAATCACTGTTTGTACAATGACAATAGCTGACTCAAATTGAAAGTGGTTACCGCATACATAACTTTGTAGCACTCTATAGAAAGTTTAAAAGATTTGAATTTACTATGCGAGAAATATGGAATGAGGATTAATACGGAAGCAAACTAAGTGTAAGGTGATTAGCAGAGGGGGGGAAAGGGCAAACCTAAAGGTGGGGCAAAACGAAATACAACAAGTGGAGTTGTTTAAATTTCTACGAAGCTTGAACTTAAGTGAAGCTATGTCCTGCACTCATGAAATTAGAGCAAGAATTGCTATAGCGAAAGAGGCGTTTAATGGGAAGAAAAGATGATGTGCGGCAAAATTAATAAGATTTTACGAAAAAGGTTGGCAAAATGTTATGTGTGGAGCGTTGCTTTATATGGTGCAGAGACATGGACACCGAGGAAGGAGGATGAGAAAATATTAGAAGGATTTGAGATATTGGTTTGGCGAGCAATGGAAAAAGTGAGGTGGGTTGATAAAGTAAGGTATGATGAAGTTTTAAGAAGAATACAGGAAGAGAGAAGAATCCTGAAGGTAACAGAAAAGAGGAATAGGAATTGGTTAGGTCATTGTTTAAGAAGAGACTGCTTGCTTACAACTGCCATGGAGGGTGTCATAGAAGGAGAAAAAAAAGATCAGGGCGTAGAAGAATGAAGATAGCATTAAAATCAGAGGGTGTTACGATGAAACGAAAAGACTGGCATGCAATAGGACAGCTTGGAGAGCTTTTACCATTTGAAGACCTGTTAGAGGGCAGAACACCAAATAATACAGAAATTTAACAAACAGGTAGACCCCAACGTTAGACGGGACGGCAATGGGTTTCACATGTTTCACCTTCCATTAATGTAATTTATTTTTTCGCTCTAAAAATTTATTAACTCAGCGTTCCTCACGCTGCCTTTTTAAAACGGCAAAAGCCATATTAGAATTGGTTTTAATTTGTTCTTTCAAAAAACACTAACTTTTGTACTACAACACGTGTGCACAGGGTTAACGCCGTGAAAACCCTTTCAAACAATAAGGAGTGAATGTATGGAAATGGTTGATAACTTTGGGAATTTTTATGTGGAAGTAACCTATATATTATACCAGTGGGTTACGAACTGCACATGATGAGATTCTTGATGAAAATGTAAGCGGTACGTAATAGACTACCATATTTCTCGAAAAAAGTATGTGAGTTATGTGCAAAAGGGATTTCCGATAAACGAAACAGGCTTGTCGTAGTTTCCTGTTACTCATTGTTTAATCTATTGTGGCCATTATATTATCTTTATATTTTTTTAGGTAAATTTTCCTTTCTTCAAAATTTATTGTTATTTGCAACTATATCAGTTATTATCTCTGCAAATATTATATTAATCATTATATATATTCAAAACGTATATGTAAAATAATGAACCAACGACCTCCCGCGCGCGCGCACACACACACACTGATTCGTATGTCGGACATTCAATTCGATTAATATGCTCAGTGAAGGTTATTTAAATTTACTAATAAAAAAGTTTTAGTGTACATGATGCAGATTTTATTTTACTGTATTTTGCATAGCCGATTAACTGAAATAATTAACTAACTGAAAATTCTCGTTACAGAAATTAACCCTTTTTGCAATAACACTAAAGTGTTATTTATTTTATGAACAAATTTAGGGTAAATAGTCTTCAACACAATTAACCAGTACGCTTGTATATCCGAATATTATAACGGATTTGTCCGTTATACGGCATATTGTATTGTACTTAAAGCCCGCCTACATTGGAATAAGGCCCATTGTTTATGAGTACCGTTCGCAGTTAAGATATTCATATTATTCCAATTACCGGGGACTACATAGAGTCTCACGCGACTTACTCAGTTATCTGTGTCTGTATTAAGGAGTTAGTTTAGTCAGGAGAATTGCTTTAAATTGCAATGCGTTTTAAAGCATTGCAATTTCCGGTGTCAGTTAGTTGTACTTACGGCTTTAAAGTTTCGATCTCAACAGTAATATCAGTTTATATCTTTTACACTGTGTACATACCTGTGGGGTGCTGACTTATACGGGAGTGAATTTCGGGCAATTGGAGAAAGTGGTAAGAAAAGACTCCAAGCATTTGAGACCTGGTGGTACAGAAGAATATTCAAGACAAGCTGGAGGGAGAAGATAACGAATGAGGAAGTCTTTAGAAGAGCTCAGGAGGTGAAGAGCTTTCTACGAAATTTAAAAATCCAGAAGAGCTAAGTTTACAGAGCATATACTACGACACAATGGGTTGGTTAAGAGAAGAATATAAGGAACAATTGAAGGGAATAATCAGAGAGGACGACACCGTTTATACACTACATGAAACAGCTTATGGTCGATATGAACTGCACACCATATTTTGAGTTGAAAAGAAAATCAGAGAAGCTTGAAGAATGGCGAGATGCTGCCAACCAGCCTATGGGCTGCTAACCTAGAAGAAGATTTTAAATGAACATAGTATACACAACAATGAGATATAACACCCTTCATTGATTAATGTGTTGCACGTGCTGGTTCTGGTGGTGTGTGCTAATACGAACGATGAACAGCGTGCAAAGCGATTACTCCGCAGCCATTGTCAAGCCGTATAGCAAAGCCCACTTAATCTGAAATGCAAATATATGTTGTTAATTAACACAAAGGCGCAGTGTTGTATGTAAGCCGTTAGTCCTTTCCCATAAGAACTTTAAATTATTACAACTGTTGCCTGCATATTAATTAATGTGTATATATATTTGTGTTTGAAATTAACCGTACATCTTGGAAATACAGTAATATGTGTGTGTGTGTATGTGTTTGACGTATACTATTAAAATTTGTGCAATGATATAAATAAAAATGTTGAATCATAACTTATATCATGATAATTGACACAATTTATTTAAAGAAATGTGAAAGCTTGTCTTCTTATGTAACCTAGTAACCAACGTTGCCACAATATTATGGGTAAGCTTGTTTTCGTTTCAAAAACCTTTTACAGAATATTTTTTTCAATGTGTACGTTCACACAACGATTTTTAAAGTGCTTTATTGAACAGAGTATTTTCCTCCAGCCATATATTTTGCTGAAATTTTTGGACTTTCTAAGTACTACTTATTAAATTATAGTAATTTTGCTATTAAGTAATATAATGTGGTTCTTGAATTGGCTAAGTTCTAACAGCTTTATCGTTTTATGTAATTACTTTCAGACATTATATCTGGTGGTCTTGGACTATACATTTTATAATTTTATGCAATTGTGCAAATACGTTTGCGGAAGGTAAAACAACATCATTTACAGTTGACACGGGCGCAACAGTGTCCATTGTGCGCCCTGACTTGGTTAGCAACCGTTAGCCTCTAATTAGCTCTTGTACATTACAGACAATGACTGGAAGCCCTGTCAAGGTGCTAGGAAAGGTAGACGTACGTGTACGCCTGGGTCTTCTCGAGTTTAGCCACCAAATGCTCGTTGCAGACATTGTCGATTAAGTGATTCTTGGCACGGACATTATGAATGCCTATGGGTTCGTTGTGGACTTAAGAGAGAATGTCCTAAGGGTTGGCCAAGAGAAGATGAAACTTTGCATGGTAAAAATCACAGGATCTACCAACAATTTGATTAACCAAGTGGCATTGGCCGAAGAAAAGTCAACCGGTCTGGTCAAGAGGAACACTCCCTATTGCATGCGGAAATGGAGGAAGAACTAGCTGAGGAAGTACAAATAAGTGTAACGACAAAAGAAGTGATTGGAAAGCCAACTATGGGTGGCGAGACAAGATTCTTGTTCCTGAGTTAATGGAAGAACCCGGGGAAAACGTTACTGAAGATGAGGTCACGGAAGAGTTTGTTGACAAGAACCAATCGGACTTGGACCAGCTGATGGGTTATAGGTCATCAGTACATGACGCCACGGGAGTGATTCCCGCAGAACTAGTAGCTGAACGGAAGACTCATATTCCTGGTAACTTGATGTTCGGGTCACACGAGACTGAATTCGAAGAACCGGAGAATTATCTTTCGCAATTAGACCAGCAATGTTGATCGCCCAGCCGAGTATTAGTTCAGAGATGGTTTGCCAGTTCGGGGCGAACAGGCTTAAGGAGGGGGTTGTGTTACGACATTACAGAACAATCTACGCGTTTCTCGAAAGATCCAGTGGAATCCGGCTATAATGCTGTGTGCGTACGTGATTTCAAAATGCATTGTAAGACTTTCTAGACGCCTCCAGCCGCGCGGACTGTGTCAATGCCGCAATCAATTACGTCGTAGTGTAGAGCTAATGCGCAGTATGGAATAATCTGGATTTTCGGCGGGGTATAAATACAAGTACCCAGCGACGCTCAGTCAGTTTGAGTTGCCAGTTACTGTCGGGCGATTACAGTGATTACACAGTGCGTTTAAGTGGTATTTACACAGTACTGTTTTAAGTATTGTGGCAAAGTATTACGTATTTTATAATTGTGCAAGACAATTGTAATACAATTGTGTTTTATATCAGTTAACATTTTTATTGAGTGTGAACAATTTTTATTTGATATGTTGTAAGAGTAAGTCTTGTTAATTACAAACTGTTGGTGGCTTGTATTTTGTTTTCCACTGTACCAAGGAGACCGTCGTAATATTATTAAAACACAAAAGTAAAATAAAATATATTACTCTCTATAAAAGTACATACATGCTAAAAATAAATATCTATGTAAGCAAATCTCTATTCTTAGATGTCGTTGCTTTTATCATTAGAGGCACTAGCGTTTGAAATTAAAAGAAAGACCTTCTCTTTAATTAAACGATAAGGTTTCATGAATGTTGCTAGTGCAACTGCAAAAGTAGTCAGTTGTGTGAACCGGTTCTTTACAAATTATAAAATGAGTTTTAAAATATATAAACAAGGCTATTAAATGTTTGTGATATCGTATACGACATCCATTTAATGATAATAAGTAAAATCTGAGTACAGCAGAAACTAATTTTGCCCCTTTTGCAAATGCAACTTAATGTAGAAAATGTCAGCAGCATAGCTTTAAAAAGAAGATATTAAACTAAATGACGTCTGCTGAACACAAAACTTTTTATTTATTCCTGCATAGAACTATAAAATGCAGCTTGATGCGAAATTAATGTAGCATATATAGTTTAATTATCATAAAAGTTTGTTAATGGAATCGCAGGGTGCATTATTATATATGCTAAACATGGTCGGACTAAATATAGATACGAGAATGGGTGCCGCAATTGGAGTTGTTACATTTTCTACGTGTTCACTGAGGCAAATACTGTACTATTCACTTAATGACTATTACATGAAAATTGTAGAAAATACAACTGCATTTTTATGTTTACACGTCAAGATAATATCAACGTCATTCAGTCTGAAAAGGTTTCCTATAACTCGCATAAGCTGTATATAATGAGTCTGTTACTTTTAAGCTATCTATTACATCAAACACCTATATGCAGGCCTATATGTTGTGTGTGTGTGTGTGTGTGTGTGTGTGTGTGTGTGTGCGTGCGTGCGTGCGTGCGTGCGTGCGTGCGTGTGTGCGTGCGTGCGTGTGTGTGTGTGTGTGTGTGTGTGTGTGTGTGTGTGTGTGTGTGTGTGTGTGTGTGTGTGTGTGTGTGTGTGTGTGTGTGTGTGTGTGTGTGTGTGTGTGTGTGTGTGTGTGTGTGTGTGTGTGTGTGTGTGTGTGTGTGTGTGTGTGTGTGTGTGTGTGTGTGTGTGTGTGTGTGTGTGTTTACTATTATACAGTTACACATTAATTTATAGTTGTCTTGATTATTCATCTCTTCTTTCACAGCACTAACACTTATCTAAAAATGAAACTTTTTCTTGTGAACTTACTGTTTATTCTCTTCTCGTCGAACGCGTTTCGGCGTACGTATTCGCCTTTTTCAGCTTAGAGACAGACTGCCATCATTTAGTAACGGTTGTTGTGTGGAAGGTGTAGTGGGGGTGGTGCGTGGAGGAAGGGGATTGGCGCGGGGATTCAACTTAATGATTGTTTTTTGTATAATTGTGTCAAAAAGTGTATGTGATTTATATTGTAATTGATCGTTAAGTATGTTGTTTGGTTGTGTTGTGTGGTGTTTATATATTTCGTATTGTTCAGTTGTGTTGAGTTTTCGACCTTTGGGTAAGTAATGTAAAATTTCAAGATTAGTGTCTATGTTGGTGTAACTGTGGCTTTCTGTGTGTAAAAAGCTTTAACCAACAACAATATACACTCCGCATTTGCCACACACATACACATAGAAAACCACAGTTACAACAACATAGACACTAATGTCTATTAGTTACGCAGTAGGCCTACTGTGGTCACTAACGTATACCACCTCACGTTAGCGTACTAGATTTTCACTGATTTTCGTTCGTGAAATATTTCTGATTCCCAGAGCTTACTGGATTCATTCTTTTTATAATAAAATTTTAATATTAATATTTAATATTTTTCACAATTGCATAAATACAGAGATAACGTATGTTTATGATATAACCCATCTAATGGCCAAGCCTTTATAAATTTTTCTTCTCCTTCTTCTTCGAATTAAAATTTTAATAACTGTACACTATACACATCGTATACCAACTTCGTTGTGCTTATTTGCTGAACTGCTAAATCTCATGTTCTGGACGAGGCCTTTCAGTGTTTCCACCATTTTCAAGTCCTAAACCACGACCTGGTGGAAACACTGAAAGGCCTCGTCCAGAGCGGTTTAGCAAATAAGCACAATGAAGTTGGAGTTACAGAGACTGCTAATTCAAATAACAATATTAACAAATACATCGTATACATTACACCTTACAGATCTTACAGTAAAAACAGAATAACTGACTGTTATTTAACAAAAATAACACTTTTGTTATATTTCAGCTCAACGTAGTTGAGATATAAAACGGAAATGCAGAACAAACAAATTCAATTGAGAAACTCAGCACATTTACATTCATATAATATGTATGTGTTTCAATTACATTCGTTGCTTTAGACAGTGAACTAGGAGTAGTCGATCCTCCGATCGCGTGTAGTGGTACGCACCAGGTCGCGACGCGGCGTGAAGTGATACAAGAATGTGTTCTTAGATGACATACGTACATACAGTAATGTATGGTAAACGTTTTTGATTTTTTGACGACTTCTCCAGAAGGATTGGTGTTTTTATAAAACCTGATGATGAGGATTTATCCTTGAAACGCGTAGTTATTGAAAGTATTAAAGAAGTCACAAGACGGTGAGTAACCAAGTGTTTACAAATATTAAAAATTAAATAAAAAATATTAGTTGTTTAAATTTTTTAAATCACTATTGCTTTTTCATTCGGTCTTTTTATTAATATTTTAAATTATTAGCGGATACATTCTTAATTTTTGTATCCTTTTTAGTAAAGAATATTTTAGTACTTAATAATATTTGCCTTTTTAGATTTGATACTGTCACTGAAGATATCCAGATACTTGAAAATATTTAGTTTCGACGATCCCACTGGTAATCTGTTGTTCAGTGGAAACAGAATAACTGACACCCATGAAGTCACTAATTGCAGAGTTTAATTAGACACAACAAGAGTTGTTTATATATATATATATATATATATATATAAACAAAGGCACTTTTATAATTAAAGTCAAATTTGTTCTACAATTACAATAAATGTCACCTTATTACAGTCCGTACTGATTAACACAATCAAAACTCCCACTAAAACGCCACAATAAGTTTGATCCGCACTTGAATACTGCAAGGTCTAAACTGCCTTCTAAGCCGGCCGCCAGCGCTTATATATGCCCCGCACAGGTTCCACAATAAATCACTTTCACTTTTCAGGCGGTACGGCGAGAAATTTTGTGTAGTTACAGGCGTTAGAGCAATCTGGACACTAGGTCATTGCTCGACTTTCAGCGTGCCGGTTGCATGTGCTAGGCTAGTGGAGAAACTTAGAGAAAAAAAATATCTGAAACAGAATTATCACTGTTGCACACCACTATAGAAAAGTATTCCAATTAGTCCTTTCAAGCTTCACAGCTTATCGTCAGATCGGAAATAACAATAATGGGACAAACAACTTCTTCATACCCCCACTTGCCTTACCGCCCGTAGGCCTACACATTTTCGTAAACAAGCTATAAGTTAAATGTCGTTTCTGGCTATTATTAACTACCGAGTTCAGTCACCCATGTCTGTACAGTCAAGTATCGTTGTAGCTCGTATTATAAAAAATGCTTCGTAACTAATATAAATATGTTTTAAAAATGTATTCATAAAATATTATAAAATACACTACAGTAAATTGTGTAGTCGAAATAAATATTCAAAACTGTGGTTTAACGAAAATAATACAGGAAGGGAGAAAACTCAGACAAAATCAATACGGTGAAAAATTACCATAAAAAAGTCTGGCTTTTTAATGGCTTATAGATAAATAAATCACCTTGTATCCGTCGTGTGACTTCGTTACGTCGATTAAAATAACGCGTTTCAGAACATCTGCTCCATCATCAGATTAAGTCACTCTATTGAGGTCGTTAACAGTTAAAATCACATGTTACATATAATTGTCAACCAATGTAACTCGCTCGTTCTTTAAATTTATGTTTTCTTTGATTATTTTGACGAGTTTTTAGAAAAGAAATCCGGCATATATAAATTATCATGTAACGACTGCAACATTTTTTACATTGGTCAAACGGGGAGAGGTTTCCTCAAACGATTTAAAGAGCACGCACCGAAACGTCACCTAAATAATCTCACTTCGTTAAATAATATCAAGTCCAACTTTGCCCGCCACTTAATCTTACAAACAATCATAATTATACCGATTTCAAATCTAATTTGATACCCCTACATGTGTGCAACAAAGGCCGTTACATGGACGCAATAGAAGAGTTCGAAATATACAAAGCATATAATAACAAAACAGCCGAGACTTCATATTGAATGACCACTTAAATTTTAAATCCAACCCGCTATACGATACAGCATTGAACCTGCTTAGGCGTAATCACTCAGATAATAATTCAGTGTCCGATCGGCTCCGCGGTGGTGCGCACCAGTTAGAAAGCGAGTGAGTTACATTGGTTGACAATTATGTGTAACATGTGATTTTAACTGTTAACGACCTCACTAGAGTGATTTAATCTGATGATGGAGCAGATGTTCCGAAACGCGTCATTTTAATCAACGTAACGAAGTCACACGACGGATACAAGGTGATTTATTTATTTATAATCTATATTCCTACGTGACGTGGATACCAAGAACCAACATGCATTTTAAATTTTCTATGGCGCCAGTCAATGGTGTATTCTTGTTACAACATTCATAATTGTGTTTTACGTTCTATAGTTTACAAAAATCTGGAACATTACTATGCGGATTTTGCCCGTAAAAATAGTGTATGGATTTACTGAAATTTTACAAAATCAGTCATTCTATTTGTACATTTATTGTCACGTAATAAATTATGAATTCTTTCACTGTGATAGAGTTTGGAAATCAAAATCACGGGCGCGTATTTAATTTCTCCCGCGATATAACCATATTTACAATATTATTTCAAAGTTATTATGTATCATATTAAGCAAGCTCTAGACACATAGTATATTGGCACAAAAGAGTACTTGTCTGAACTTAGAAGATATTAACGGTAATATTATTATTTTTATGCTTAAATTCGTAGTGACCGTCGATCAATGAATTTTTCGGAGAAGGGTTTGTGAGATCGGTCAAAAATATAACACAAATTTTAACTTATTTATGTCGACGTTTCGACAATGTTTATTGTCATCATCAGGACCTGAGTATGAATGCAAAAGAAATGTCAAACACAACGGAACAATTATTTGAGTGAACGTGTTTGTGTATGTGAGTGTGCGTGAGTACGTATGTGTCATTGTATATGTGAAAGAGTTGAGATAGTTTGTTTACATTTGAGTTTCTTTTTTCTAAATAAACATTTGAAGATGTAAAACAAACTATCTCAACTGCTTCACATATACAATGACACATACGTACACACGCACACTCACATACACAAACACGTTCACCCAAATAATTGTTCCGTTCTGTTTGACATTTATTTTGTATTCATACACAGGTCCCGCTGATGACAAATAATTTAAAATTTGTGTTATATTTTTGACCGATCCTCACAAACTCTTCACCTAAAAAAAAATGATTATTTTTATAATTTCAAAGTAGTACAGGCACCCAGACACGTAGTTAATACGGATTCGGCGTATCTCAGTATGTAACAGTTTATTTGTCTCAGTATCTTATTAATTACACACAAACAATTAAAAAATTACCAGTTTGCAACATATTTAATAAAGAAATTTTTCGAATGTAAAAAGTAAGTTCAGATACTCTTAACAGGTATTTCATTAAATAGTTTATGTCAGTAAAACTGTACGCGATGTGCGATACGAATAGCTCTGGAAGCATGCTACTTAATTTTACATTAATTATATTCACTTTGTAAAATCACAAGCGGTAGAAAATAATACGAGAACTGATCTAAACAATAAAAGCACGGAATATAAACGTGTTTCTTACAAACATCTCAATGCCATCGTCCTGAGCAGTTGACAATTTAAGTAGCTTAGTTGTGAACATCTCGCGCACGGGAAGGAAATAATATAATCCATTTTGATCTGTCAGTTTCAGTCACTTGCAGATTGCATTATGGATTCGATCTTTTACGATTAGATGATAAGAAGCATGAGGAATTGCATTGTCACATTGCGGGTATACTCTTCACCTGCTGAGTGACGCAACGTCTTTTTAAATGCATATGTGTGATACGTTTCCTGCATATACCAATAGACTATTTACATAAAAAGCATAATGATACATGGAGTCTGCAGTATGTTAGATAACTGTTTAATGTAATGTTTGTGTATGCATTCTGTCACACAATGAAATTTCTGTTACGTAACAGTTATTATACGAGGGTCATTCAATAAGTAACGAGACAAATTGCTCTAGCTCAAAAACTACTTGATAAATCAAATACGATATTTTCAGGAGTACAAGTTGGCATCCTTGTAATGACTTCTGATCAGCTTTTTAATAAAATTTCGTAAACATAACCTCTAATTTACTCAGTCAACAATGGCGAGTCCGCTTGATAATTGCACCGCGGAAGAACAACGTTCAGTGATTAGATTTTTAGTCGCAGAAGGTGTCAAACCTTCTGAAATTCATGAAAGGATGTTAAAAGTGTACGGAAATCATCATTTGCACCGTTCGTACATTTACAAATGGGTAGAACAGTTTAAAAGTAGTCGTGCAAATGTTAGCGATGAGCAGCGGCGTGGCCGACCGGTCGAAGTTTCAACTCCCTCGGTTGAAACCCGCATTGACGCGCTTATTGGGGCTAACAGGCATATAACTGTTCAAATGATTGCTGAAGAAGTCTCAGTAAGTGTTGGTACTGTCCATAAAATTACTCAGAATAAGCTGCAATACAAGAAAACCAGCGCGAGATTGGTGCCAAGACAACTTACGGATGCCCACAAAGAAACCAGGCTTCAAATCTGTAGACAGTTGAAAGCACGTGGTTTAACTGAAAAAGATTCATTTTTGAAAGAATTGTTACGTGCGATGAAACCTGTATCACCATTTTCACCCAGAATCGAAAAGACGAAGCCTTGAATGGAAGCACACCGCTCGAAAAAAATTTAAGACGCAGCCATCAGCAGGTAAAGTCATGTTGACGATCTTTTGGGACTTTAAAGGCCTTATTTTCTGTGATTATCTGGAAGACCAATAAACAATCAACAGTCAGTATTTCAGTGATATGCTGGAAAACAAGGTAAAGCCTGCCATCAGGATCGAACGTCGTGGACTCTTGACAAAAGGCGTGATTCTCCTTCAAGACAACGCTCGCCTATACATGGCTCAACTGACCCAAGAAATGCTTACAAAACTTGGCTGGGAGGTCCTGCCACATCCACCTAATAGTCCAGATCTCGCTTCATCAGATTTTTTTTTGTTTGGACCCCTTAAGGAGGCACTACGCGGGAAAAATTTCGGTTCCAATAAAGAGGTCAAATATCATGTGCAAAACTGACTCCGTCAGCAACCCACAGAATTTTATGCCAGGGGCATTCGGAAGTTAGAAAAACAATGGGATAAGTTTATTACAGTTGGGAGGGATTATGTTGAAAAGTAACCATCACTTTGTATTGATTCAATAAACGAGTTTTAAGCTAGAGCAATTTGTCTCGTTACTTATTGAATGACCCTCGTAATATGATGTAATATATAACACATGCTCTTCAAACACTTTTTGCTACTGTCTATTTTCTTGATGTATGTAATATACTCAATATTTATAATAACTTTACCTCAAGATGTTTTTTCTCTATTTTGAACATGTTTCGGGACACGTAGTATTCCCATCCTCAGCCTTCCTAATTTTAAATCTTGTGAAGTACTTGTGTCTTGGTTGGTTGTTGTTATGGTTTCCTGCTGGCCTTTGGCACTTTAAATTGTTATTACTTAAAATAATACACACAAGACACAAAACAAACTAATACCTTAACAAATACAAATCAATACAAAACACGACACAATTTTTCAAAGCACTCTACATCAAAAATACACAACATACTAACATATACACCATAATCACACACACTAATACCAATTTGAAGTGCCAAAGGATAACAGGAAACCATAACAACAACCAACCAACACACAAGTACTTCACAAGATTCAAAGTTAGGAACACTAAGTATCCCGAAACATGTTCCAAATAAAGAAACAATGTCTTGCGGAAAAAGTTGTTATATATATTAAATATAATATATATTATATATATAATATATATCATATATAATATGATATAATAACATAATATAGTACGACTACGCATATTTCAAAAGCCATCAAATGTTCTATAGAAATAATACAACGCGGCTGAAAACTATATATTTTTTTTCTATAATTTGACATCAATAAAATTTAAATTTTCTCTTAGCCTGTTAGCAGTCTCTTCTGTTAACTAGTAATGATAACACTTTTAAACTCCAAGCCTTTTGCCCATTCTAACCCTAGTCATTGATAATACATCATCGAACAGTTAGGAAACGTTTAGTGCTAAATAAGTGTTTTAAACCGAATAGGGGAGCTGATTTCAGCTTGTCAGTATTTTCCAGATTTTAATAGTACTTCTTGTTTTCTTTAAAGAGACAAATTTAATTAATTTTTATACAAAACTTTGATATGGAGCTGAAATTTAAAAAATGATGATTTAATTATATTTTGTTATGGTTGTAGCAAAGTTTCTTCCATTTAAATATTTCAATTATCTTTGTGTTACAGTTCTTCTCTTCTATAGCACTGCAGGCATTATGTCGAGATCAAAGGGATACGTGTGGGTTAAATGTAATTGATGATGAGGCCTGAAGAACATACTACAAAAATATGTGGTATGAGGATAAGACCTCAGAAGGAGAAAGGTTTACAGTTAATTCCCGAGGATTGGATGACATCTCTTTTAAAGATGTTGAGATGCGGTTGAGACCTCGAGGAATAGTAAAGCGACTGCGATGGTCAAAATTAATGCGGAATACTTAAAATTTGGAGAAAATCATTTGCATCTTAGACACAAGAATTTGTTTAACATGTGTTGTAAACAAGAAAAATCCCTGGCTGGTTAAAAGCAAAAGTGATTCCACTTTTTAAAAAGCGTGAGAGAAGTAACTGTGAGAATTACAGGGGTATTAGCCTGATCATTATTCTTGGATAATAATCAATATTAGACTCAGGGTTATAGCAGAAAATATTATTGGTGAAGAACAGAAAGCTTTAGGAAGGGTCGCTCTACAATCGATGTCATTTTTGTATTGAAGCAGCGGATTGAGAAGAGAGGGGAATTCAATTTAAAAGCTCATATGACTTTTATTGACTTTCAAAAGACATTTGATAGTCTGGGTAGGGATGTCTTGTAGAAGATTATGATCAGAAGAGGCTTTCCTTGCATTTTGTCAGGGTGATTAGAAGTCTGTATCAGAACATCTCTATTGCCATTGATACGGGAAAACGATTGACAGTGCCAGTTAGACAAGGTTGTTGTATCTCCACGATACTTTATAATATTTATTTAGACTATATCATTAAAAAATGGAAAGAAAATTGTAAACGTGGAATTAAATTTTTGCCTCAATGTACACTTAGTATTATTTTATGTGCAAAAGATGTTATTATGTAACAGACAGAAAATGACTTGCAGAGGGGAGTATTCATCTTGTGGAATTTAGCAGAGAAATGATATTTTCTGCGTCAAAGGTTTTGCCCATTCTAAGTCAAGCAACAAACAATTGCGTCATCTTAGAAAAGCTGAAGTTTTACGTTGACTTTATAAAAGTTTTTTCACCCAAAGCCGGTGTTGTTATTACGTGCAGTATCAAAAATATAATAGTATTTCTGCTCTGAAACAGCACTTTGTGTTCACTGAGTTCTAAAAATAACATTGATAGCTATTGACCTGGAATTTAAAAAATAATAATTTAATTATATTGCTAGTAAAATTAAATTCTAAATAGATTAGGTATTTATGTATTTTTAAAAAATGTATACAAAAAAAACTTTTTCAGCAAAATTAAAAATTTTATTAACGTTTCAGAAAAAGAGCTTTTGAATAATTTTTACTGTAATTCTTAAATTTTGTGTAATTCAAGATGCACTAAAATTGTCAGGTAAACGTTACTTTTTGGTTTCTGATAAAACAAAGATTTTTTTAATAACATTAAGTTAAAGAGAAACGCATTTAAACATGATGTCTATTTTTGAATTATAATCTACTTATTTAAAACACTCCAAGTTTATAATTAAAAATACATCCACTATTTTCCAACTCCTTTTTATATTAGCATTAACTTTTTCTTTAATATTTAGCTAATCCTCTGTATTATGTCCTCTTTCTTTATTATTTTTAGCCTATTTTTTTCTGTTACCAGTAACGATTGGGACTGACCTTAATTCTCAGCCCCTTTAACACTTTGTTCAATGCACTTTAAATGAATGAGATTGCAACATCGCAAACAGAATTTTCATTTTAGCAATTCTAACGTAGGTACGTTTGATATTTTGTCTCTATTAGTTTTAAATATATATTGGCTGTAGTGTTCTAACCAAGCGTCCCCAACACAACAGGTGTCTCTTTAAAAAGTTAAAATGATATTTTTGTTTTCTTCATTGCTGCCTGTGGAAGAAAATATTTGTGTGTATACACTTTGTACAAAGTGTATACACTTTGAATGTACTTTTAGTATGGTTCTAACCGCATCATGAACTTCCAACTGTTGATCGCAGATGATGGGACGGAATTCCGTACATTGTTATTTTACGAAAGCAGAGAGCTTTTCAATTTATGGCTTTCATCATTTCTTGACATTCATAACACTTCTGTCCCACGGCATTACTACACTAAACGGTACCTAATCTATTTCTAAATTAGTTACCTGACTTTATAAAAAAAAATATTTTCCCATCATTAGGTTTGTCTGTTGTTACCGGAATTATTTTTATTTTTATTTTTATTGTAAGCAATAACTGTTGTTTAATAATTATATTACTATTATATATTAATTTTATTATTAAATATTTGCTGTATTTATTTATTATTGATGACGTTTCAAATATGTCATAAGCCGCAATGTGGAAGACGCCTAATACTATTTGAAATATTATTTTTCGCTACTTCTCGTTATTATGTAACCATAAAAGTGTCACTACCTTCTTCACAAATAAATGAAAAACAAAAGGAAAGAAACCTTAAGATTTAAAAAAAAACATAGATTTTTGTCACTCTAATCGCATTATTATGCTTGCTGCTTAACCAAGTTGCTCATGACCCCCTATCTTAGATTCTAAGCAGCTTTAATACAGTCAGACACTACGTCTATCATGCTCATCTATAAATTTTCTGTGGTCGTCTGTTCTTAATACTTATGAGAGATTAGTTTTAATGTAATAGGTACTTGCTAATTCTTGGTTTTATTTAAATCAAGTAATTCAATATTTCGAAACTTCTTTTCACTGGCCCTGAAATGTAGGCTATATACTTCTGATTCATTATTGTTAGACGTTATTTCTAAAATGTATCACCAGGAGGGAGAGATACTAATTATTTGTGCACCACAACATGATCTAACATTGTCCACAGTGTTGTGTTTCTAATGGATAGCCAAATGATTATTATATAATTAGCGCTATGTTGTCAGTTATATGCAAGTCCGCTTTTGTACATAATACTTTTACCGTGTTTAACCACTTACAGAATAGAAAAACTTGCCACTATTCGCTCCTTATCATTTGCAAAAACACGTTAGCTATACTTTTTGCTTAAAGTCATAAGTTTTAGCAGTTTCACAAGTTGAACAATAAATGAAAAGGAACTTTGGCATTAGGTGTGCAATTTTCTAGACTATAAAAAACTCTTCACACAATTCCCATTCTATAATCTCCCTTGGAACGAGAGATGTAAGCGCAGGTGGAAATTAAATTAGCAGTAAAGGATTTTACAACTCAATCGTGCTCTTGGAACTACTACACTAATAGTTACACTGGCTTATTAGTCTGTAAAACTCTACAGAATTTGAGTAATTTTGTAGCGTTCTCTACATTCTTGACGAAAACAAAGCCGCACGGCGGAACAATGTTTTCAGTGAATTTTGAAAATAATGGCAAAACATTAGATAAATTTATTAAAAAAAACCGTTAGTTGTACAATTTGGTAGCAAAATAAGTTTTATTCAAATATTGTGTAAATAGGCAAGCAGATGATCAAGTAAACTAAGTGTTGGCTAGAAGAAAATAACAAGCAAAATTTTACATTATTTCGCTCTTTATTCAGCTTGACTGCGTAAACGCAATTATTTTAGTTTAGCCTATATTAAAATTAAGTCGTAACCCCTTTTCATAATAAGTCATCATCATCACTTCACGGATAGGATTTTTCCTGTTCGGGCCTCATGACTCCGGCAATCTTGTGATTGGCCTGCCTACAGATCTTCGAAACGACTCATACTCATAAGCCAACTTCGGAAAGCGGAATTTTGTCCATTCTTTCCACTAGATGTTGTTTCTATCAATTTCTATAATTCTAAATGACATCATTTAAGGAAACGGTATCGAGTTCTCGTCTAATATACTCGATTCTTATATGATCGAGTAGCGTATATCTCTTTACCGATCTTCAATACCTCATTTCTGCAGCCTGTAATTGTCACCAGTCCTTCTTCCTTGCCGTATCCATACAGCAGTGCTAATACCGCCATAGTCTTATATAATTTGATACACGTCTCTTGTCTAGCTTTCATTTTTAATATCCTTCTTAGTATTCCACATATAGTCATAACAAGTTATTGTCTTAATTTTAGTGTCACTTTCTAAATTAACGTTAACATGTACACTCTAACTACGTGAAGTACAATTTAAGTATCTACGAGGAATACGGTAAAGAGCCGAAAAAATTTTTTTTACAAAGTCATAGTAACGGACAAAACTTTGACACCAGGATCAAGTAAGTTAAGAGGGTCTTGTAGCTCAGCACGGAGTGCAATTAAAGATCCTTACAAAGGAGAATAAACTTATACAAATTTTTAATACAACCCGATTCTAATACCCCCTTTCTACCCTCTCACTCTCACTCTTTCTTTCTTCTTAATTTATCTTACTTTCTGAGCTTATAAGTTTTATTCAAATACTGTGTAAATAGGCAAGTAAATGATCAAGTGAACTAAGTTGGCTAGAAGAAAACAAACAAGCAAAATTTTACACCATTCCGCTCTTTATTAAGCTTGACTGAGTAAACGTAATTACTGCATTTTAGGCCTATAATAAAATTAAAAAATCGTAATACCTTTTCATAACAAGCTATTGACCAAATTTTAGTAAAACTTCCTAAATAAACGTTAACATGTACACTCTGACTATATGAATTACAATTTAGGAACCTACGAGAAAGCCGGTAAATCGAAGTCATTTTCACAAAGTCATAGCAACGGACAAAATTTTGACCCCAGGATCAAGAGTAAGTTAAGGAGATCTAGTAGTTCAGCACGCAGTACAATTAAAGATACTTACAAAGGAGATTAAATTTATGCAAATTTTCAATGCAACCCGATTCTAATACCCCCTTTATACCCTCTCACTCACACTCTTTCTTTCTTTTTAATTTACCTTACTTTCTGAGCTTATAAGTTTTATTCAAATATTGTGTAAATAGATAAGTAGATAATCAAGTAAACTAAGTCGGCTAGAAGAAAATAACAAGCGAAATTTTACACCATTCCGCTTTTTATTAAGCTTGACTGAGTAAAAGTAATTATTTCAGTTTATAATAAAATTAAAACGTAATACCTCTTCATAACAAGCTATTGACCTAATTTTAGTGGAACTTCCTAAATGAACGTTAATCTGTACACTCTGACTAGGCCTATATGAATTACAATTTAGGAATCTACGAGAAAACCGGTAATGAGTCGAAATCATTTTTACAAAGTCATAGCAACGGACAAAATTTTGATGCCAGGTTCAAGTACGTTAAGAGCATCTGGTAGCTCAGCAGACAGTAAAATTATAGATTTTTTATGAAATAAATTTAAGTTTTACAATCTTTTTATGCGATCCGATATAAATTGAATAATTTTCAAGCAAAAAAATTTAGGTCGGAATCATTTTCTACACATTTAGAAGTGGTATTAATTGAATGATTGTAAACACTGGTCGTAGCAGGAGAAATGTAGGTTATCCAAGATTGTAATACCTCTCTTTCTGCTCCTCACTCTCACTCTTTCCTTCTTTTCAGTTTAGCTTACTCTCTGAGCTTACTATTCCTCGGTTTTCATTTTTTTTCAGAACTTGCTCCTCTGCTTTGCGGTTCCTCGTTTACTTATGACGTCATATTAAACCTGTAAAGTTATTGGTGGCAGTCAACACGTCACGTACAGCGGTTTACAAGTACAGTACATTTATCATGAGGACTAACACCGTACGAATTCACCAATACGTAGGATTGGAATGTATAATACCTTGGGATGATGCACTTAAACCGCTACAGTTTACATTTCAATTTCAGGTATATGCAGTTCAGTTCGTAATCAAGTCACGCGCCCTGTATTAAACAACTACGTGACTCAATACGTACACAAAACAGTACGAAGGCCGGACGTGTTTCAGATAAAAGTTGAATTACTGGGCATTTACAAATACGAAAGTTGAGCTTTCTTTTTTGTTAGTTCTGTATTTTAGAAGTGTAAAAATTAACTAATGGTAATGTGATGTAGTTATAATACACACACAATTACTGTTTACTAATGATACCTATAATTTCAATTTTCTATTGTAGTGTACTACTTATTGGTCACAGCCTAAAGGAACCATACCTACGATTTTCAATCAAGTTTTAATTACATTCTTAAGACGATCGATTTCGGCCATAGACTATCGTCAAGTAATATACAGAGTTGGCCAAAAGTCACTACCCATTGTAAACATTAAGATAACTTTGGTTGTGATCTTCCCATCGATTTTAAATTACGCGCCTTTGGTTTGTGTCTGATAGTTTCTTATGTAAACACTAGAGTGCAATTTTATTCAATCAAACAGCTGATGTTCATTTGACATTGTTGATTCACGATTGTGAAAATGTTTACAAGTGCAGAAAGGGATTTTGCTTTAAAAACCTGGTACAAAGGTGGCTATAATTTAATAAAAAGTGAGTCGAATAAACATTTCAACACAGTTCAGCCAACACGGAAGGCAGTCTACAATTTACGAAAACGTTTTGAGGCTACTGGATCTACAGCGGACTGCCCCAGGTCAGGTAGGCCATCATTAATTGATGAAACTAAGCTGAACGTTTTACAAGCGGTTATCCACAGTCCTAAAATGTCTACTCGTACGCTGTCTTGTGAACAGAATGTTTCAAGAAGTTTTGTTCGGAGAATTTTACATAAGGCTAAATTCAAGTATCACATACCTCGTCTTGTACATGGCTTATTGGAAGATGAACCTGAACGTAGGATTCAATTTTGTGATATTATGTTAAATGAAATGAGGGTACATGACGAAGAGTTGTTTTCTAAGATAATTTGGAGTGATGAGGCCACTTTCAAATTAACAGGCCACGTCAACAGACACAACTGTACCTATTGGTATACAGAGAACCATAGAATTGTCTTTGAGAAGCAGCTGAATCAACCTGGTGTTACTGTTTGGGGTGGAATCTCATGTCATGGAGTTATTGGGCCTTGGTTTTTGATGGTACAGTCACTGGAGAGAAATACCTGGAAATGTTAGCCACCTATGTCATTCCAGGGCTACAAATGAATTAAGACAATTTCAACTTACTGTACTTTCAACATGATGGTACTCCACCACATCATGCAGTAGCTGTGGGAAACTACGTTGATGAGTCTTTTCATGGTAAAGTTATTGGAAGGCGAGGGTCAATAGAAATGCCACCTAGATCTCCAGACCTTACACCAATGGATTTTTTCTTTTGGGGCTACGTTAAAGATAAAGTCTATACTACAAAACCACAAACAATTGAGGACGTAAAAGAAGCTATTCAAAGTGCTTTCGAACAAATCGATGCAAATACACGCTTGTGCAAACACGTACGCCTAAGCGTCCCAGATCGTCTGCAGAAATGTACCGACAAAGATGGAAAACAATTTGAGATGTAGATGGAAAACTAATAAATAATCATGTAGCTTCAATAAAGTGTTAATTCAATTTGTACTGTGTTTTTTATTAACATTTCCTACTCATTTTCAATAAACTTTACAATGGGTAGTGGCTTATGGCCCATCCTGTATATTGCACTTGCGGTCCCAATATCGTAACACACCCACTATTTACAAAAACGAATTGTAGACATTGAATAATGAACGTGATACGTACGTCATTGTCCAAAGTCTCAGGAGAATCCCTAGTCACTGGTGATTAGTGACTTAATTGGTGTCTTGTATTTTGTTTTCCACTGCACCATACGACGATCACTAGACCGTCGTAACAATATTGCCAGTTATCTGTAATACAAGTAAATGTTATGAAGTATAATGAAAGCGAATGAAGAAATAGACTCATTAGATAGCTGCCAGTTCCGTTTGCATTCATATTGAAGTGTTGTACGTTAGTTGGGCATAGTAAATAGAAGAAAACTTATTGTGGGAAGAGTTGTATAAAGGAATCTACCGCTGCAAGATGTCAGAGCTCATGAATATAAAGCAAGCGTTTGAAATTCTTTGTCTCGTGTACGTTCATTTCTGTAGTTTGTTTATTTACTAGACATACTTTTGTTATTCTCATTCTGTACAATGCTTGTATTTATACAAGATCTGAGTGGTCCTATATGTCATTAATATTCAAAATGAGATAAGCGTCTTACTGCAAGCAAATCCTCTGCACGCGTTTTGGTTGGTAATTTTAAACACAAAGTAGAAGTAGAATCATATGTTACAATATTGTGGTAGTGGTATGATGGTGACTGCAACATTGCTCATCTCATTTCCTAGAGCGGCCACTTCTGACCACCGTCCTGTTCAAAATTCAGTCGAACCTATTTAACTCAAATTATTTGAGAAATTTTTAAAATTTACTTGAAAATGTTTTAAATGAGAACTTTTCCTTAGTAGTAGGTTGTTCTGTAAACTAATCAAAAACAAATTGGAATTGAAAACAGAAAAGAGAATAAGTGAGGACCAGAATGTGTTTACAGCAAGAAGATCATGTGTGATAATTTATTCATTATTCAAAAATTTAAGGAAAAAAGAAATAGTCGAAACGTAGAAACACACATAGCATTTATTGATTTGGAGAAAGCTTATGACTCCGTCCCCCGAGTCAAGCTGTGGCAGAGGCTAAATGCCATGAAGGTTACATCCCCTATTGTGAATATAATCAAGGAGATTTATAAAGATAACAAGGCTTATGTTCAAGTAGGTAATACACTATCAGTGGTGATCTATCCCACCAAGGGCTTAAGACAGGGCTACAGTTTGCCGCGATTATTATTTAATATATAATTAGCAGTCGCGCTACAACAATGGAGAAGAAGCTGCGGTAGAATGGAGATCACTATCGAAGAAGACTGCTTGTTTAATATCCAGTTTGCAGATGACCAAGCAGCAATAGCACAAGATTCTTATGACCTGGAATTTATGCTCACCCGACTATACAAGGCATATGAAGCGTGGTGATTGAATGTTAATGTAAATAAGACAGAATATCTAGTCGTTAATTCCGATGAGAGATTTGAACTATTGATTAAAGAATCACTATGTCAATTGAACGGTTCGATTAATTTAAATACCTAGGGGCACTAATAACATGGGAAGGCCTAGGAAAACCCGAAATCAAAAAACAAAAAGAACAGAGCAGAAAAGTCTTAAGAAGCTTGAACTCTATTTGGTGGGACAGACATATTTCGAGGCCACAAAGATGCATATAGGAAAAGCTTTTATTGAATCAGTTCTGTCTTACGGCTGTGAGATATGGACGCTGAGGACGGAAATTATACGACAATTGAATGTCATGGAAATGGATTATCTCCGTAGAAGTGCCGGAGTCTCAAGAAGGGAGAGAATAACAAGCGAGGAGATCAGAAGAAGGATGCATCAGAAGACACAGTTATTAACACAGTAGAACAAAGAGGCCTAAAGTGGTTCGGTCACTCACTCCGAATGGATGAACAGAGATGGCCGAGGAAAATATTTCAGTGGAAGCCCCACGCAGAGGAAAAAAGGGCAGACCTAGACTGTCCTGTACAAAAACATGAGGAAGGTCATGGAACATCATAACTTGGGAGAAGAAGGTGCACAGGACAGAAATAGATGGTGGTTAGGTGTGGGTATGCGGTAATAGCCGATGAAAATCCCTTTGAGAGAGAGAGAGAGAGAGAGAGAGAGAGAGAGAGAGAGCTTTCCCTACGGAAATGTAACATGTTAAGGAATAGCAAAAAAGGATATGGTATTTCACATTTGTAACTAGAATTTGTCTTAAAAGGAACCTAGATAATTCGTATTGTTTGTCACTTTCTACTATGCTACTGAACCTCTATAACTCGACGTAATGTGTGTGTGTGCGGACATTTACAACTCGATGTTTTATTAAAAAGGCTTTATAACTCGAAGTTCACCGCGTAAACGTCTATAACTCAAAAGTAGCAGGTTCCTAGAGTAGATGACTCACTTTCATGTTGATTCTCTTCCCCAAGCCTATTCCAATATATCCATCGATAAAATAAACAGAAGCAGTTATAATAAACTTGAAACACATTACAGTACATAATTTTTGCGGTTTTTGTTTTAAGTGATTTAAAATGTAAACAAACCTCACACTAGTTTAAACACAAATAACAATTTTAAACACAATTATATTTTTTTGTAATTAGGTCTAATGTTAACTTTGGTTTTTTATTGTCAACTTTTGTTTTGTCAACATCAAAATCTACTTTTTTTGTATCTAAGGATCACATGCCAATTTCAGTTATTTATTCTTTGTTCTTTCATTTTTACCAATTTTCTTTCATCTTTTCATTGTGTCTCTTCTTGATGTCTTCAGTTTATTTCGAACCTGCGGTTTTCTCCCTCCTACCCTGGATTTCTTCCATTTTTTACACTTTTGCCAGAAAAACTAAACATTTAGTTGCTTCTCCTGCGTTTATATTATTTTTTTCTAAATCCTTTTGGACTTCTTTAATCCAACTTGATGTTGACTTCTTCTCCCACAGATATTTGAAGAACTGCTTTGTTAACCTATTGTCGTTTATTCTAAGTAAATATCCCAAAAAATTGTCTTCTTTTTCCCATTGTTTCTGTTATATTTTCTATACTCTGATATATGGAGAGCTTTATATTTTAAGAAAGTCTACGACACAATTTTTCTTTGCATTCACAGCAGATGTCCATAGTACAAAATTCAGTTTCTTTCTATGTAGAAAATGTCATTTCTTTTCTCATTATTCGTCCTCACCTTACTTAATTCATCACAAAAAGATGAAGCTAGCTTCAGAATTTTATTTCTACGCAATAAAATTCTAATTTTGTTTAGTGATCGCCCAGCCCACCAATCAGCAGATAGTATTAGATTTTATGATGGTCTGTTACATAAACACATCAATTTTTACGGTCAAAATTTTGCGGATCACAGAAAAAACTTTGTATGGCATTTCTACACAAATTTACACTACAAATACTTCAAAAATTCCACAGATACACAAAACCATGATTGAACTCTACGAACTAAATAACCTGCTTTTGTGACGTTCATATTTAACCTCATCTATTGTCCTCTTCCACTACTTTTATCTTCATATGGAAAATGTCTTTGCCGTCTCTACTCGTTCATCTCCAGAAGAAGAATTTAAAATCATTGCTCACCCACTTGAATTCCTATTCTGCTACACGTGCTCATCCGGGTGTCTAACAGTGCAAATTTGTTTAAATACTATTGAAATCAGGCAACGATAATTTTCACCTTTTAGTTATTCTAAATTGTTAAGAGAATCAAATATATTTCATTTAATTTGAGGCAGAATAAGTTACAGTTCCAAAGTTTTACGTATCAATTTATGTCACTGTGTATGCAGCCTTTATATAAATATTATAGGCTAAGTTCTAAAAATATAATTTTCCTTATACTAGACATTTAATAACATTCTGTGAATAATTTTCTACTAAATTATTAATAAATATATTCACTCTTTTTAGTTCTAAATATATTTGCAAACACATTCAATTACAAATCCTTTACTTAGCTGTGAATTGTTTAATTTTACGGTATAAACCAAAAACATGTTTTGTAAAGATACATAATAATAAACAACAAAACCGAAAAAATAACAATTATAAGAAAGAGAAGACTATTATTTTTTGGAAATTTATACAGAATAGACGATAATAGGTTAACAAAGCAGATCTTCAAATATCTGAGGGGGAAGAAGTCAACATCAGGTTAGATTAAAGTAATCCAAAAGGATTTAGAAAAAATAATATAAACGCAGAAAAGCAATTGATAGAAACGTTTTTCGGACAAAAGTGTTAAAAATGGAAGGAGTCCAGGGTAGGAGAGAGAAAACCCAGGTTCAAAGTGGACTGTAGACAGGAAAAAGAAACACATTGAAACGGTGAAAGAATATTGGAGAAAAAGAAGAGAACAAAATAAAGAACTGAAATTGACATGCGGTCCGTAGATGGCTGATACAAAACTCCTAATAAATGCTTCTTTTCTTCCATTTTTAACTAGTATAAGAGTTAAGTAGGATATGCTGGCTTATTTGAGTTGCTCGAGGAACAAAGGAGATAGTGTAGATGGTATTCTTCAGCCACACTACTCTTCAACCACGGACGTTATGCCAGGTACTCGGTTCTAAGGCTGATTCGACTTGGGCCATAAAAAACTTACCTGGATTTCATGGTACAAACGGAATTTGAACTCGCCAGCTTTATGTTAGTAGACAAATACCGTCGCAATACTCCGTCGTCTCTTAAGCCTCCCTGCAGTAAAAATTATTGGCTACTACAGTATAACAGTAATTATAACAATATTTCTAATTATCACTTTCTATATGTCAAGTTATCCAAAGGGTCTAGTTACTATATTGTTTTGTATGTTCATCACTACTTTGTTTACAGCACTTATAATTTTATTAGTTTCAATAAAACTTTCACTTGTAAACTAAACTTACTTTGTTTTTCACTCAGACAGCTGTTTCGGAGTGGTGTCCTCTTTCGTCAGTGAGTCGTGGATACAGAATGTGCAATCGTTGGTAATTTCTAACGGTTATTGTAAACAGGTTGTGTGTGGTTGGAGGTGGAGGGGATTGCAATATTAACATGCAATGATTGTAGCAAGTTCTACATAGGCCAGACAGGAAGATCTTTTCCATCCAGATTTTATGAACACACCAAAGCACTCACCAATATTAACATACAATCCACATTTGCCACACATATCCAGACAGAAAACCACAGTTACACCAATATACAAAATTTATATTTAAAATCATTTCTAAATGAAATATTCCCATAGAACTACTTCTTTCTTCAGCCTTAACTACAGTACTGTATCATTAACGTATAGCGCACTCGATTTTCACTGATGATGGCAGTCGGTAGCACTGCCGAAACGTCTGGTTTTGTATAAAACATTGGACCACGCCAGACAGCCCGGGAAGGAATTTTAACAAGAAACTACTTCTTTGTTGCCTATAACGCAGTACACATGACATATAAATAAAAATGTTATCCCCTCCCCCTTCAAATATAATTTTTATTTATAGAAAATTACCCCCAAACCCTTCAACTAGCCTCTTCATTTATAGATATTTCATCTTCGATTCTACAGTGGATTATTACGATCTTCTTTTCAGGATACTTTATTTATCAAAATTAAGTAGTTTACTCTTGTTCAAACATAAAATGTTGCAGGTAAACTACCCCTTTCCCTTACTCCCTTAACACCTGACGCACGTTTCACTGAAAAATATTAGTATCATCAGAGGTTTCTAAGTAAATTAATAACAATCGAAATAATTCTATTAATATAAAATTAACGAATAATCGACTTTAATGTAAAATAACTGATAATCGATTTAGGTTGATTAGTTAACGATTGTTTTAATGTTTAATTTCTTCAGCAGCTGTTTTCTCGGTTATATTTGAAAATTTGTTGTTTATATTTTATTCATTTTTATTTTTTAGTAAATTTATAATTTCAAATAGATCGTCTTGTTTTGTTTTTATTTGGGGTTGTTTTTTAATTAATAAATTATTGTTATTGTGTGTGTAAATGTTAAGATTTTCCCAAATATTCATTTTTTGACCTTTTTGTATGTTTTTAATTAATTTTATATTTTCAATGTTTGGAAATTGGTGGTTATCATTTAGACAATGTGTGGCTAAATTAGATTTATAAATACTTGGTTTTAAATATGCATTGCGGTGTTGAAGGAATCTATCTAGTAGTTCTTTCTTTGTCTGGACAATCTGGACATTCTATTTTATATATTCCATTTTTATTGTGAGTATTGGATTTAGTTTTAGGTTCCATTTTATTAAAAATTATATTATCTGTATTAAAAGATATTCTTAAATTAGTATCTTTAAATATTTTATTTTATTTTTGAGTTATATTTCCGTAATAAGTGAAGGTTGTATATTTTATATTATTATTAATAGGTGAAATTTAGAAAGAAATTGAATAACATCACAAATTTATATAGTATCAATATTATATGTACCCTGTCTGTACTGCTTCTGTCAGAGTGACACACCTCTAATTATAGTAGCAAATAGCGTTTCAGATGTACCACGCCTGTTTGTTTACATCAGGATTAAGCTATGAGCTGAAACAGTATAGACGGTTATAAAGTAGAAAACTCTATTTTCTCATTTAATCAGTACTTCCATAATAACACATTAACGCATTTCATTTTATAGAGCGCTGTAGGCGAGGTAATTCGTCAATTATCGGTTTCTCCCCAATCACGTATCACATTTTTCCTGAGGCTTAGACGTACGTATTTACAACCATATTTTCAAAGGTGTGGCAGACGATTAAAAAATATCTTTTGCTTGCTAATACAATATTGTTGTTACGTTAGAGGTGATTTAGTAATTTACTATTAGTAGTAATTTCTAACTGGAGTATAGTACGTATCAAATATCGGAATCCGTTCGAAATAGTATTATCCTACAAGAAAGCTTGATCAAAATAAAAGTCTTTAATTTTAATCTGCTGATAATAGAAATGAGACGACGTATGGTACTTGAATATTGTACGCTAATAATGCACGTCGCAAATGACGAAGACAGAGAAGTTACTATTACATATTATATTACATAGTTATATTACTATTACTATTACTATTACTATTACTATTACTATTATTGTAAATAGTACGCTATTTACATTCCCGCATTATATATTAATAACTTAACCTAATTCAACGGCGTCTCACGAGAGGGGCGTACTAAGTAAAAGGTATCACGAAACAATATTCTGCTGCCTGCAATGAAATATTCTGTGTATGAAATGTCTGAAATTAGAAGCCACCATCCATCAGGTTCTAGATCCGCCGTGAACCAGTTAGAAAAAGTTTCATTTCAAGGCCAAGGTAGTATTATATTGCAGCAGTTCAGCCATATTCTTCCGTTCTGGACAAAAGGAGGATTCAGCAGCCGAACTGTCAAAAAGAGGTGAATCTTTCGATTCTTTTCTCCTGAAATAGGTCAGTACCTGAAACAAATACATATTGTTACGACATCACAGAACATGCTACGTGATTCTCGGCTGTTCCAGTGGAATTTGGCTATAATGTTGGTGCGTACGTGATCTCAACATGCGTTAGCGAGACTGTTCTAGACTTCGCCGGCCGGGCGCACCGTGTCAAGACCGCAATAAATTACGTTCTAGTGTAGCGCTGATGCGTAGTATGGATGTTTCTGGAATTTCAGCGGGTTATAAATATAGGCATTCAGCGGCGCTTAGTTAAGTTATTGTCGGGCGAATTACATAGTGCGGTTCCAAAAAGTATTGTGGCGAAGTGTTATGTGTTTTATAATTGTGCGGGACAATTGTAATACAATTGTGTTTTATATTAGTTGACACTATTATTGCGTGTGAACAATTTTTATTTGATTTATTGTAAGAGACTATCTTGTTGATTACAAACTGTTTAATTGTGATAATTAAAGCTGGTGATAAGTGACTTAATTGGTATCTTAGACACGCCCCCGGGCACACACACAAACAGTCACACATAGAGAGTAAAAGTAACACACAACTAATCACAACACAAATGGGTAGATATTTATATATCAGAACAAACTGCCGGAGCAAACAGCTGCCAATGACAGCCAACTATTACGAAAACAAATGTACAAACATGTCGAACTCTGACGTCAATTTGTCTCAATCAAACAGTTTACTTCCAAAAACTGTACAGATTTTGGAAATATAAAATTCCTGTTGAATCCTAAACTTTATGTTATTTTCAAAGTAATATAAAACTTGAAGTAAAACATGACACTAAAAGCTGGTTTATTTTTCAACCAAAACCTTTTATCTATTTTTTCAGCTCACGTACATTAGTAAACTTTAATTTAATTATAATTAGAACAACAACAAACACAAGCACGGTCAAGGATGCAAAGCTGCGTGGACTAAGTTTTAAGATATCTTCTGGTTCAGTATATCGCTGTACCATGTTATTGCCTGTATAATGGTTTGTATATTTTAATGCATGCGTACAAAATCCTGGTTTTTGTTTTAATTAAATTTAACGTTTAAATATTAATTGGCGTTTTTAGTTATATAGATACATTGATTTAATATTTCATGTAAATTACTATTGTATGGTAATGTTAACCATAATGTTAATTATTTTGTATTTGTTAGGTGAGCAATATACCAATAATTGTATAATTGATATTATCGTTATTTATTATAAGAATCGCTTAGAACCAGCATTATTATATAGTATCCAACTCATTGACACTACATTCAATGACCGCAGTGTCAACAACTGTTCATTTGAACTTAATGAACTATCAAATTAAATACTTTATTTTAATTCATTTTAAAGGTGCTACTGTCAAACCAGACTTTTGCTGTACTAAAATTATTTTACAATATTACTATAATTGTGACGCCTGCCTCGTAATTGAGTTTTGTAATTTATTAAGATAGTAATCCAAAATAGCCAGATTTATTAAAAAAAAAAATAAATAAACGTTGAAAACTTTCAAATTTACTTTTTAATTGAACTAATATAGACGATGGTATTTCAGTGTATACGTTTTGTCATAAGTTTTTTTTATGGAAACTTACTGTTTTAATTCGTTTAATTATTTAATTTTGTTTGAATATCACGCGTAATAAAATGATCCATTAATGCTGTCGAAAACTAAAAGTTTTATAAGTTCTTAATAGTTTCATTATATTGCTTTCAAAATTTGATTTTAGATTCATTAGAAATACGTAACCTGGTGTGCTCTTTGAATGAAGTTTCAGTGTAAAATAAAGGTTTAAAGAAATATAGATATACAGAGGAACAGAGATTTTTTTGGCATTAACGTACAGAAAACAGGGGCAATGGATGCAAAGAGAACACAGAATTGGAAAAGCTGAAGAGAGAAAATTAATGCTCAGGAAGAACAAAATTATCGTAGATTAAGGGTGAATTTATTAGAAAGGTCGTATTTGCTTAACGTCAATGGAATCTTGATTCAGACTTACACCTGAAGGAATATATGCCCTTTAAACTCAAGCAGACTGGTAACTACAGCCATTCAATAATCGGAAAGAAAAAACATTTTGCTTGTTACGATACTGTTATTTTGAGTACTTGCTTCTACTTGCGTTTCAATGTATACAAGTATTCTAAAGGTGGCATGCGTTTACGATCTTTATTTCCTAAAATTATAATAAAAGAAGTGTCTTCTGCATTAATGTTTTTAGTTCTGATACCGCTTAGATGCGATTCTCGTTCAAAATTACAAATGGTGACTGTCAAAATGCAGTACTTAAATTCTAAACGCATTTTTCAAAAGTAATTGAAACTTGATCTTGTGGAATTAAAGTAAATCCTAATCAAAGTACAATCCTACACTTATAACACATATTTTGTGACGTGTAACCTTATCAGCACGGTATTATCGACTTAGACGACAGTTCCTCTTCCAGTGGTTAATCCCGATACGGCCCAGAATGACGTCTTGGAATTACAGCCACGATAAGATACATTTTCTGTATAACATTTATAAAAAATTTTTATGGAGAACCATACATGACTTCCATGTTGTAAGATGTATGTTTAAAATAATTTACTTGAATTCGGTTCGGTAATTTCTAATAAAATATCGCTCCCCTCAAACTAATTTCACTATTTATAGATATTTTTGTTATTATGTGGTAGTCGTTTAATATAATGTTATTTTCAGTCACTTTGTCCATAAATTTAGGTAGGCTTACTTTATTCTTATAAAGAAACCGAACTACGCACATAATCATCGCTCCTCCGAAGCGCTCCGAAGTCACTCATGGACCCTGAGCATCTTGCAGAGGGTTCATTCCCTAAAGACGAAAAGTCTGTCTATGAACCGTTCCTCTGTAAACACGTGCATTTACACTGTCCAGCGATCCACAAGAAGCAATCGCTATCCACGCTGGACATTTTTTCGACTTGCACGCGTTGTGTTGGTGTGGGTTTCGTTTCTGCACTTTCCATTTAAAAAGCGTGCAAATGTAAGAAAATAAACATGAGTGAGGCCAGAAATAACGCGAATTGTGTGTGTGTGTGTGTGTGTGTGTGTGTGTGTGTGTGTGTGTGTTGCGGTAATCATAATAATAAAATGGAAACGTAAACATTACATAATTGAGATATGCTTGGCTGCTACGAACGATAAATTTTCTCTCATACATGATTTAAATTAAAATGAAAAAATATAGAATTTTGCTAAAGTTAAATGAAACGTTTCCATAGAAACTACTTCTTTGTTGTCAATAACGTAGTACACATATAAAACTTATAAAAATTTACCAATTCAATCAACTACCATTTAATTTATAAGAAAAATTACCCCCTCCCCCCTTCAACTACCCTTTTCATTTATACATATTTCATCTACCTTTCTACAGTGGATTATTACGACCTTCTTTACAGGATACTTTAGTTATCAAAATTAAGCACTTTACTCTTGTTAAAACGTAAAACGTTGCAGATAAACTACCCCTTCCCCTTAACCGATCTTCAGCAAAAACAACAGGCCTTGAGTCCTCTACAATTCATGGCTGTATGAAAAAACTTATTTGAGTCTGTTTGAATTTGCGGCTTTTATCGTTTGCCATAGAAAAAATTCTATATATAGACACACAGACACACACACAGATACTTTTCGAAAAATGACTTTCTTTCATATTTTTAGTACAATCAGCATCTGCCGTTATATCGAACACGATTTTTTTCGGCATGACCGTATACATCCATTTCCTTATGGTACATGGAAGTAAAAATTCATAAATGTCACATAATTCTATTCATATTAAATCGGATGTTACTCTTAACTATATAATATTTAAAAAAAATGAAGTATGATATTTCAAGCAGCCTGACATCAGGAAGATGTACGGGACAGTCAAAATTGCTACATATAGGTACGTAACGTGGATGCGTATGTCACAAGTAACGTGGAACGGATTCTGTTACTTGGATACGGGTCTAGAGTAGTTTGTGATAGATACAGAAAAAAGTTCACTGTGTCCTGGAACAAGCTAGCAATTTTGAATGTCTGGGCTACAGTGTGTTTTATAATGCCAGCAACAACGTGGTGAATGATTTTCATTAGTTCAAACTGATGTGCGGGAGCACGAGGCGAACTCTTAAGTCAACAAGTAAAGGAACACGCCTAAAATCCTACAAGGTGATGACCTTTCCCACACTTCTTTATGGGTTTGAGAATTGGACTTTGACGAAAGGCCAAGCCAGTCGCATCCATGCGGCTGAAAGGAGATTTGTCAGGCACGTGGCAGGCTATATTCTCCATGATTTTAGAAGAAACACAGATGTATGGCAAGAACTGAATATTATGAGTATACTCGACAGAATCTCCCAGTATCGGCTGAATTGGTGGGAACGTCTTTGCCAAATGGATGACTGCCGCATCCCCAAACAACTATGGAACTATAAGCTGAGGGAACGGAGAGGTGTGGGACGTCCGAGGAAGCGCTGGAGTGACCAGCTCTTATTTTTGCCTATTTGAGACCGGAACAAATCATCCTTGGTTTAAACCTTGAAGATGATGATGATGATGATAAATTCCTCTGTGGACGACTGAAAGAAGTATTTTAGGAAATTCAAGGGACTTTTATTACTGCCTTCCAACGGTAAAGCAATTATCAAAGAATCGTAATAGTAAATTTTTCATCGTCCTAGGGGTCTAATCCAAAATCTGTGATCAGAAAGACATGACAACACAAAACCAACTACTCCACACTCACTCTGTCTAATTGGCAATTTCAGAAAAAAAGCGTTAGCTTACATCTCGAGCTCGTTAAGATGCTTTTATCCCACACCTTCCTTTAAAAAGAGACCTCTGCTCAACAGTCCGTATCAAGGACCAAGGACCAAGGACCGCGCAGCATTTTGTTTAGTGTAAAGATTGTATGGCCAGTATGATGCGTCGGCACCCAGTAGTAATCATAGTAGTAGTAGTTGCGGTATTCACAGCCAGGAGGCGCCGCTGTTATCTCATGCGGCTACTCAGTTCTGTCTCAAGACGATGAGTCGACGCCATACGGAGCCTCCGCCGTGAAGTGAACCCGGAATCTTCTTTTAGGACGTAAAAATAAAAGCTAATATTAGCCTACTTATCCTGACGTAATCTCTTTAGAAAGTTTGAATTAAACTTAGTCTCATGGTTAGTCATAATCTGTCAATACAATATACCGTACTAATTCCCCCGTAACAATAAATTAGGCTATTTGACATTCAATAAATACACGATTAGAAGCTTTGTTTTCAATACATTTTTTGTCAGTTTGAATGAGTAAATATTACATATTACAGAATGTTTGTAAACAATATAATGTTCAATACAAAGATGTCAAGATAACAGCATTGATGTTCATTGCGTTACAAAAAAGCCATAGTGTGTAATCTAATATTGAAAAAACATTTACATAACTCGGACCGTGTACTCAAGCTGTCGTCTAGTTCATGTACAGAGCTGGTATTTAGTGTTCTGCCCTAAGGCAGATCTTTAAATGTTAAAATATCTCTAAGCTGTTCTATAGCATGGCAGTCTTTTCGTTTCTTCGTAACACCCTCTGATTTTAATGCTGCCTATCAAATTCATTCCTCTACACCCTCTTCTTCTGTCTCCCTCTGTGGCACCCTCCATGGCAGTTGTAAGCAAGTTCTTCGTGGCAGTCTCCTCTTAAACAATGACCTAATCAATTACTTTTCCTATTTTCTATTACCTTCAGGATTCTTCTCTCTTCCCCTATTCTTCTTAAAACTTCAGCATTCCTTACTTTATCAACCCTCCTCAATTTTTCTATTGCTCGCCAAACCCACATCCCAAATGCTTCTAATCTTTTCTCATCCTCATAGTCCATGTCTTTACTCCATGTGCAACGCTAACCATTTGGTCTACTAGGGATATCCAACACGGATCCTTAATGTGGTGGTATCCCGCTGCCTTCCACATCCTCATGTCGTTGACCAAGTGGTTCATCCGCCTTTAGGGACAATTTCCCATCCCAAGGGCAAGAAAGTTCCCTACCTCTAACCGCTCATCCGACCTCCGAAGAGACCGTTGGCACTTGGTAGAGGGGAACTCCTTATCCCGGGAGTCACTCGGCAGGCTTCTTGCAGTTTCAAAGAAACTGGCCGATGAGGTAGTTTATAGTAGATGAGTGTTTAGAGTAAAGTATGAAATATAATACGTACAGAGTAGAGTATGCAATTGCCAGAGTTATGCATTAGTTATATACTTGCAATATTGGCAAGCGTTCCTGCTATTAGAGATAAATTGAGGTTGTGGTAGTGACCTGACGCCCGTGATTCAGAGGCTATGAAATGAATATTCTACATCCATGCATTTGAAATACTGTTTATGATATCAATTATCATATATAGTTAATATACATTACTTAGAATACCACTTGCGACAAGTTAATTACAGTTTGGTATTATTATTTGATTCTGTAATTTGGCCTCTGTAATATAGTAATAATTAGCTTGTATCAGTGCTGTGGGGTAACCCATAGAGTTATAATTATTATGGTGGTGTTTCCATAACATAGAAAAATTATCCTCGTGATAACTGGCACTGACAGTTGAAGCTCTTTACATATGAGAAATGTTCACGCTGAAGCTGTCCGCATGCAACTTATGGCAGTGTGATAGAGTGTTTAATGAAAAACAAGTAAATTATAAACTCACATAATTATTTGCAGAAATTGTTATTAGCCATTGTTATGTAGACTTTTACAATGCATTAATTATATGTATATATAACACAAATTTTAACTTATTTGTGTCGACGTTTCGACAATGTTTATTGTCATCATCAGGACAAATTTTTCTCTTATAATTTTTTTCTGTTTTATAAATCCAACAACTATTACTGGTGATTTATCACTATTTTTGTGATTTTGTAACCTTAGAATATTTGCTATGAGCCACTCTTTTTTAATGAATTTTCTACTGTGAATATGTGATTGCTACTTCTGTCCAGTATAGCGTAGGCAGGTATTTTTAAAACAAATCATATAATTATGATTGCGTCGTACATATGGTATCAAGCGTTTTGCCGTAATCAGTGTCAACAGAAATAATTACCAGTTTTATTATCTATCAGGATCAATAATAATTTTGCTGATTACCTATAGTTAAGGATCTCTATTTAAGATCTGACACATTTTATTGTTTAACATTTATGTGATCTTTAGGAGTAATAAGTGCAGCATTGATGTTAACAAATTGTACACGAATGACATTTAAAAACAAAAACAAAGTACAAACGTACTTAAAAATTTACACTTTAAAAGATTTTACTGGTCAACCAATATAATTTGCTTTCAAAAATAAAACTACTTCTTGAAGTAAAAAATGTAACTACCAAGTTAATAAAAATTAATAGCTTTACTTCTGATGAAGGCTATTACCAACCTGATGCTTAATAATTGTAGTTTTAAATATTACAATAATTATGGATCCAAACCTAATTGCCTATTAAAATTATATGTCTCTAAGTAAAATGTTTTTATCATTATTTAATGTAAATACAAATTCATGTCTTCCGATTTTAACAAAACAAACCATCTATATTATATTTTTATGATCTAGGAATCAAGTAATACTTTATTTCCAAAAAGCTGTTGTCAGTAGTTACATTCATCAATCCTACATAAGATCACAATCATACTACAGAAAATTGTAAAATTACTTTAAATGTACGAATTTGTTAGTGAAGGGTTTGTGAGGATCGGTTAAAAATATAACCCAAATTTTAACTTATTTGTTTCGAAATTTCGACAATGTTTATCGTCATCATCAGGACAATTGTTGCTGACGCCAAACACAACTGTGACGCCAAATCACAGTTGTGTGTTTGGCGTCAGCAACAATTGCCCTGATGATGACAATAAACATTGTCGAAACGTCGACACAATGCAACAGGATAGCACGATGTAACAGAAAAATGTGATTTGGCGTCACAGTTGTGTGTTTGCCGTAAGCAACAATTGTCCTGATGATGACAATAAACATTATCAAAACGTCGCCACAAAAAAATTAAAATTTGTGTTATATTTTTGACCGATCCTCACAAACCTTTACTGAAATATTCATTGATTGACGGTCACTAGGAATTTAAGAATTTAAATGTACGTTTTGTATTCTGTTGTTCTTTTGGTTTTGTTTTTGTTTGTAACACTATCACATTTTAAACATACAAACAGGGAAATTTTAATAAAAATAAGTAAATATTTGTATAAAACATATTAAATAAAAAAAGTATGATAGATTAGATACGTCCGTATTCCAATCGGGTAAAAATTACTATGAATTCTGGTAAAATTGTGATTAAAAGACAATTGTTATAAAAATATTGTTTCAAACAATTTTGATGCAAGAGTATTCACACATTATCGTTACACAAACAGTATTAACTTATATACCAAACAAGGTGTAGACAAAGTTCATTTAGAGTAGAGTATTAATAAAGTTTGTTTACAGAAACAATGAGTAAACGAAGACTATTATTTTTTGGACACTTATATAGAATACACAACAATAGGTTAACAAAACAGATCTTCAGAAGTCTGTGGGGAAAGAAGTTACCATCAAGTTGGATTAAAAAGGTCCAAAAAGATTTTAATATAATAATATAAACGCAGAAGAAGCAATTGAAAGAGACGTTTTTAAAAGTGTTAAAAATAGAAGGACTCCAGGAAAATATTAGGCTCACGAAAAACTTCAGAAATTTGGAAATTAAGACGTAATGTTGAAATATATTAAAGTATACAAAATATAACAGAAACAATGAGGAAAAGAAGACTATTATTTTTTGGCATTTATATAGAAAGGACGACAATAGGTTGGCAACGCAAATCTTCAAATATCTGTGGGGGAAGAAGTCAACACCAAGTTGGATTAAAGAAGTCCAAAAGGATTTAGAAAAAATAATATACATGCAGAGGAAGCAATTGAAGGAGACGTTTTTCGGGCAAAAGTGTTAAAAATGGATGGAGTCCAGGGTAGGAGAGAGAAAACCGCAGGTTCAAAGTGGACTGAAGACAGGAAGAAGAGACACAGTGAGAAGATGAAAGAATATTCGAAAAAAGGAAAGAAAAAAAGAGTAAAGAATTGAAATTGGCATGTGGTCCTTAGATGGCCGATACGAAAAGAAATGAAAGAAGAACTCCAGGGTAGGAGAGAAGAAAACGCAGATTCAAAGTGGACCGGAGACAGAAAGAAGAGACATAGTGAAAAGATGAAAGAATATTGGAGAAAAAGGAAAGAACAAGAAATAAAGAATTAAAATTGGCATGTGGTCTTCAGGTGGTGGATACAAACAAAAAAAAGTTCGTTTAATAAAGTTTATTAACCAAGCCATTTACAATAACATTATAGGAGGCAGTTACACAGGAAGGAAATGACGCAATGTAGACTTCCTAAGAAAAAACTTATCTAAAACAAATTGCATTTTACCAGCCAGTCGAGTTTCCATTTTACTGGTAAATGAATTAAAATAATCTTCACAAATACCATTAAAAATGTCAACGTAAAAAGACTCGTCTCAAAAGTTGAAGACAGCATTAAGAGACACTTTTATTTACTTTGACACTTTCCTTAATAACCATAACAGCAGTTTTTTAATATCAATGAAACACGTTCATACACGTAATAATTTAGTTTGCCTTAATTTTTCTATTTTGGACCACCGATGACAACTTTGTTCTCTTGAGTTCCAAATAATAAACGTGCTATATGTTACGGCACGTTTGGAAGCACACAGTTTCTGGCCCAGTGTAATTGCCTATTTTAATTGTATAATATTGCCTAACGTACTAATATTAGACTACCCTACCAGAGGATGATATCAAAATAATAATTATATATAATAATAATGATTCTTAATAATAATAATAATAATAATAGTAATGCTATTAGATTCAGTTCTTAGCAAAAATATAGGTATGAACTATGAAAATTATAAGAACATTAAAAATTGTGTAATTTCTAGAAGAATTAAGTTAATGGATTGATATGTGGTCGACAGTGTTATTATTGTTTTATTTACTACATATACTTTATTATTATGTAAAATAATAAACTTATTGTTACATGTATTTTTATATATTGTTTGTCGTTGCATATGTTATTACGTGTTATATTTATTATATTTATATTTATGTTATAAGTCTGCATGATGTGTATTTATAATGTGTGTGTCGTGTGAGACAATATTTCTCATTTTGTTTTGTATTATTTAAACAAATAATTTTATTTTTTATATATTTTTATTTATCTAATTTATTTGCATTATTTGGTATTTAACAAATATTTAATGTAGTTTTTAAATTGTGCCAGTTACTGCATCTGTATGAGAATTTCTGTAAGATTTACAAATTTCTTTTTATAATTTTTGTGGTCTCTAATAACTGATGCTGTTGCAGCGACCTTGTAAACAAATAAATTAAAAACAAAAATGAAAATTTTAAAAGAAATAATTTTTACATTATTACGTTTTGTTTATTGTATATTTTTTGTAACACAATTTTACATAAAAGTATTACAATGTAGACGTTATATAGACTTTCGAACACCGCCCCGTCCGCTTTGTGAATTTAAGAGACGTACAATATGTTCGCTCAAAAGAAAATTCAAGAATTACACAGCACGATATGAGATGCCCAGAGAGATGCAAGTGAGAGTGGTATAGTTTATAATTATCATAACTTTGAATTACTTTTAATATTATTATTTTGTCTAATATTTTGTCTAAAAATACATAGAATATTTACCACATGGACCAAATTAATCGCCACATTCAACACTAGTTATTATCTGTGTTTCCTTAAATAACAACAAAAACATGTTATGCTAATACTTTGAAATTAGCAACAAGTATACTCCCTTAATTTCCATGTTCTTTAATAAGTTAAATAATGTACTCAGTACTTTCTCGAATGTCAGTTTTAGATTTATACGAGACTTGTACTGCTAGAACTGCAACACAAGAGCTAACAAATAGCATGCCCCACATGAAAGTAGGAAAAGTAGTAACAATCTGTATAAAACTCTCCACAACTAACTCGAATTTACTTAACTAGAAGAGACACTCTAATTCATACCAGCACGTTTATAGAAATTACTGTTTGTACAATGACAATAGCTGACTCAAATTGAAAGTGGTTACCGCATACATAACTTTGTAGCACTCTGTAGAAAGTTTAAAAGATTTGAATTTACTATGCGAGAAATATGGAATGAGGATTAATACGGAAGCAAACTAAGTGTAAGGTGATTAGCAGAGGGGGGGGAAAGGGCAAACCTAAAGGTGGGGCAAAACGAAATACAACAAGTGGAGTTGTTTAAATTTCTACGAAGCTTGAACTTAAGTGAAGCTATGTCCTGCACTCATGAAATTAGAGCAAGAATTGCTATAGCGAAAGAGGCGTTTAATGGGAAGAAAAGATGATGTGCGGCAAAATTAATAAGACTTTACGAAAAAGGTTGGCAAAATGTTATGTGTGGAGCGTTGCTTTATATGGTGCAGAGACATGGACACCGAGGAAGGAGGATGAGAAAATATTAGAAGGATTTGAGATATTGGTTTGGCGAGCAATGGAAAAAGTGAGGTGGGTTGATAAAGTAAGGAATGATGAAGTTTTAAGAAGAATACAGGAAGAGAGAAGAATCCTGAAGGTAACAGAAAAGAGGAATAGGAATTGGTTAGGTCATTGTTTAAGAAGAGACTGCTTGCTTACAACTGCCATGAAGGGTGTCATAGAAGGAGAAAAAAAAAGATCAGGGCGTAGAAGAATGAAGATAGCATTAAAATCAGAGGGTGTTACGATGAAACGAAAAGACTGGCATGCAATAGGACAGCTTGGAGAGCTTTTACCATTTGAAGACCTGCTAGAGGGCAGAACACCAAATAATACAGAAATTTAACAAACGGGTAGACCCCAACGTTAGACGGCAATGGGTTTCACATGTTTCACCTTCCATTAATGTAATTTATTTTTTCGCTCTAAAAATGTATAAACTCAGCTTTCCTCACGCTGCCTTTTTAAAATGGCAAACCAATATTAGAATTGGTTTTAATTTGTTCTATCAAAAAACACTAACTTTTGTACTACAACACGTGTGTACAGAGTTAACGCCGTGAAAACCCTTTCAAACAATAAGGAGTAAATGTATGGAAATGGTTGATAACGTTGGGAATTTTTATGTGGATGTAACCTATATATTGTACCAGTGGGTTACGAACTGCACATGATGAGATTCTTGTTGAAAATGTAAGCGGTACGTAATAGACTACCATATTTCTCGAAAAAAGTATCTGAGTTATGTGCAAAAGGGATTTCCGATAAACGAAACAGGCTTATCGTAGTTTCTTGTTACTCATTGTTCAATCTATTGTGGACATTATATTATCTTTATATTTTTTTTAGATAAATTTTCCTTTCTCCAAAATTTATTATTATTTGCAACTATATCAATTATTATATCTGCAAATATTATATTATTTATTATATATGTTCAAAACGTATATGTAAAATAATGAACCAACGACCTCGCGCGCGCGCATACACACACACACACACACACACACACACACACTGATTCGTATGTCGGACATTCAATTCGATTAATATGCCCAGTGAAGGTTATTTAAATTTACTAATAAAAAAGTTTTAGTGCACATGATGCAGATTTTATTTTACTACATTTTGTATAGCCGATTAACTGAAATAATTAACTAACTGAAAATTCTCGTTACAGAAATTAACCCTTTTTGCAATAACACTAAAGTGTTATTTATTTTATGAACAAATTTAGGGTAAATAGTCTTCAACACAATTAACCAGTACGCTTGTATACCCGAATATTATAACGGATATGTTCGTTATACGGCATATTGTATTGTACTTAGAGCCCGCCTACATTGGAATAAGGCCTCTTGTTTATGAGTACCGTTCGCAGTTAAAATATTCATATTATTCCAATTACCGGGGACTACATAGAGTCTCACGCGACTTACCTACATTACCTGAATACCTCACGTGTCTGATTCAATTATCTGTGTCTGTATTAAGGAGTTAGTTTAGTCAGAAGAATTGCTTTAAATTGCAATGCGTTTTAAAGCATTGCAATTTCCGTTGTCAGTTAGTTGTACTTAGGGGTTTAAAGTTTCGATCTCACAGTAATCTCAGTTTATATCTTTTACACTGTGTACATACGTGTGGGGTGCTGACTTATACGGGAGTGAATTTCGGATAATTAGAGAAAGTGGTAAGAAAAGACGCAAAGCATTTGAGACCTGGTGGTACAGAAGAATATTCAAGACAAGCTGGAGGGAGAAGATAACGAATGAAGAAGTCTTTAGAAGAGCTCAGGAGGTGAAGAGCTTTCTACGAAATTTAAAAATGCAGAAGAGCTAAGTTTACATAGCATATACTACGACACAATGGGATGGTTAAGAGAAGAATACAAGGAACAATTAAAGGGAATAATCAGATAGGACGACACCGTTTATACTGCATGAAACAGCTTATGGTCGATATGAACTGCACACCATATTTTGAGTTGAAAAGAAAATCAGAGAAGCGTGAAGAATGGCGAGATGCTGCCAACCAGCCTATGGGCTGCTAACCTAGAAGAAGATTTTAAATGAACATAGTACACACAACAATGACATGTAACACCCTTCATTGATTAATGTGTTGCACGTGCTGGTTCTGGTGGTGTGCTAATACGTTTAGTGAACTATGAACAGCGTGCAAAGCGATTACTCCGCAGCAATTGTCAAGCCGTATAGCAAAGCCCACTTAATCTGAAATGCAAATATATGTTGTTAATTAACAGAAAGGCTCAGTGTTGTATGTAAGCCGTTAATCCATTCCCATAAGAACTTTAAATTATTACAACTGTTGCCTGCATATTAATTAATGTGTATATATATTTGTGTTTGAAATTAACCGTACATCTTGGCAATACAGTAATATGTCTGTGTGTGTGTGTGTGTGTGTTTGACGTATACTATTAAAATTTTTACAATGACATAAATAAAAATGTTGAATCATAACTTATATCATGATAATTGACACAATTTATTTACAGAAATGTGAAAGCTTGTCTTCTTATGTAATATAGTAACCAACGTTGCCATAATATTATGGGTAAGGTTGTTTTCGTTTCAAAAACCATTTACAGAATATTTTTTTCAATGTGAACGTTCATATAACGGTTTTTAAAGTGCTTTATTAAACAGAGTATTTTCCTCAAGTCATATATTTTGCTGAAATTTTTGGACTTTCTAAGTACTACTTATTAAATGATAGTAATTTTGCTATCAAGTAATATTATGTGGTTCTTGAATTCGCTAAGTTCTAACAGCTTTATCGTTTTATGTAATTACTTTCAGACATTATATCTGATGGTCTTGGACTATACATTTTATAATTTTATGAAATTATGCAAATGGGTTTGCGGAAGGTAAACCAACATCATTTACAGCTGACACGGCCGCAACAGTGTCCATTGTGCGCCCTGACTTAGTCAGCAACCGTTCGCCTCTAATTAGCTCTTGTACAATACAGACTATGACTGGAAGCCCTGTCAAGGTGCTAGGAAAGGTAGACGTACGTGTACGCCTGGGTCTTCTCGAGTTTAGCCACCAAATGCTCGTTGCAGACATTGTCGATTTTTGGCACGGACATTACGATTTCCTACGGATTCGTTGTGGACTTAAGAAAGAATGTCCTGAGGGCAAGAGATGATGAAACTTTGCATGGTAAAAATCACAGGGTCTACCAACGATTCGATTAACCAAGTGGCATTGGCCGAAGAAAGAGTCAACAGGTCTGGTCAAGAGGAACACTCCCTATTGCAAGCGGAAATGGAGGAAGAACTAGCTGAGGGAGTACAAATAAGTGTAACGACAAAAGAAGTGATTGGAAACCCAACTATGGGTGGCGAGACAAGATTCTTGTTCCTGAGTTAATGGAAGAACCCGGGAAAAACGTTACTGAAGATGAGGTCACGGAAGAGTTTGTTGACAAGAACCAATCGGACTTGGACCAGCTGATGGGTTATAGGTCATCAGTACATGACGCCACGGGAGTGATTCCCGCAGAACTAGTAGCTGAGCGGAAGACTCGTATTCCTGGGAACTTGATGTTCGGGTCACACGAGACTGAATTCGAAGAACCGGAGAATTATTTTTCGCAATTAGAACAGCAATGTTGATCGCCCAGCCGAGTATTAGTTCAGAGATGGTTTGCCAGTTCGGGGCGAACAGGCTTAAGGAGGGGGTAATGTTACGACATTACAGAACAATCTACGCTTTCTCAAAAGATCCAGTGGAATCCGGCTATAATGCTGTGTGCGTACGTGATTTCAACATGCATTCGCGAGACTTTCTAAACGCCGTAAGCCGCGCGGACTGTGGCAAGGCCGCAATCAATTATGTCGAAGTGTAGAGCTAACGCGCAGTATGGAATAATCTGGATTTTCGGCGGGGGATAAATACAAGTACCCAGCGACGCTCAGTCAGTTTGAGTTGCCAGTTACTGTTGGGCGATTACAGTGATTACACAGTGCGTTTAAGTGGCATTTACACAGTACTGTTTTAAGTATTGTCGCGAAGTATTACGTATTTTATAATTGTGCGAGACAATTGTAATACAATTGTGTTTTATATCAGTTAACATTTTTATTGCGTGTGAACAATTTTTATTTGATTTGTTGTGAGAGAAAGTCTTGTTAATTACAAACTGTTTTATTGTGATAATTAAAGCTGGTGATTAGTGACGTTATTGGTGGCTTGTATTTTGTTTTCCACTGTACCAAGGAGACCGTCGTAATATTATTAAAACACAAAAGTAAAATAAAATATATTACTCTCTATAAAAGTACATACATGCTAAAAATAAATATCTATGTAAGCAAATCTCTATTCTTAGATGTCGTTGCTTTTATCATTAGAGGCACTAGCGTTTGAAATTAAAAGAAAGACCTTCTCTTTAATTAAACGATAAGGTTTCATGAATGTTGCTAGTGCAACTGCAAAAGTAGTCAGTTGTGTGAACCGGTTCTTTACAAATTATAAAATGAGTTTTAAAATATATAAACAAGGCTATTAATGTTTGTGATATCGTATACGACATCCATTTAATGATAATAAGTAAAATCTGAGTACAGCAGAAACTAATTTTGCCCCTTTTGCAAATGCAACTTAATGTAGAAAATGTCAGCAGCATAGCTTTAAAAAGAAGATATTAAACTAAATGACGTCTGCTGAACACAAAACTTTTTATTTATTCCTGCATAGAACTACAAAATGCAGCTTGATGCGAAATTAATGTAGCATATATAGTTTAATTATCATAAAAGTTTGTTAATGGAATCGCAGGGTGCATTATTATATATGCTAAACATGGTCGGACTAAATATAGATACGAGAATGGGTGCCGCAATTGGAGTTGTTACATTTTCTACGTGTTCACTGAGGCAAATACTGTACTATTCACTTAATGACTATTACATGAAAATTGTAGAAAATACAACTGCATTTTTATGTTTACACGTCAAGATAATATCAACGTCATTCAGTCTGAAAAGGTTTCCTATAACTCGCATAAGCTGTATATAATGAGTCTGTTACTTTTAAGCTATCTATTACATCAAACACCTATATGCAGGCCTATATGTTGTGTGTGTGTGTGTGTGTGTGTGTGTGTGTGTGTGTGTGTGTGTGTGTGTGTGTGTGTGTGTGTGTGTGTGTGTGTGTGTGTGTGTGTGTGTGTGTGTGTGTGTGTGTGTGTTTACTATTATACAGTTACACATTAATTTATAGTTGTCTTGATTATTCATCTCTTCTTTCACAGCACTAACACTTATCTAAAAATGAAACTTTTTCTTGTGAACTTACTGTTTATTCTCTTCTCGTCGAACGCGTTTCGGCGTACGTATTCGCCTTTTTCAGCTTAGAGACAGACTGCCATCATTTAGTAACGGTTGTTGTGTGGAAGGTGTAGTGGGGGTGGTGCGTGGAGGAAGGGGATTGGCGCGGGGATTCAACTTAATGATTGTTTTTTGTATAATTGTGTCAAAAAGTGTATGTGATTTATATTGTAATTGATCGTTAAGTATGTTGTTTGGTTGTGTTGTGTGGTGTTTATATATTTCGTATTGTTCAGTTGTGTTGAGTTTTCGACCTTTGGGTAAGTAATGTAAAATTTCAAGATTAGTGTCTATGTTGGTGTAACTGTGGCTTTCTGTGTGTAAAAAGCTTTAACCAACAACAATATACACTCCGCATTTGCCACACACATACACATAGAAAACCACAGTTACAACAACATAGACACTAATGTCTATTAGTTACGCAGTAGGCCTACTGTGGTCACTAACGTATACCACCTCACGTTAGCGTACTAGATTTTCACTGATTTTCGTTCGTGAAACATTTCTGATTCCCAGAGCTTACTGGATTCATTCTTTTTATAATAAAATTTTAATATTAATATTTAATATTTTTCACAATTGCATAAATACAGAGATAACGTATGTTTATGATATAACCCATCTAATGGCCAAGCCTTTATAAATTTTTCTTCTCCTTCTTCTTCGAATTAAAATTTTAATAACTGTACACTATACACATCGTATACCAACTTCGTTGTGCTTATTTGCTGAACTGCTAAATCTCATGTTCTGGACGAGGCCTTTCAGTGTTTCCACCATTTTCAAGTCCTAAACCACGACCTGGTGGAAACACTGAAAGGCCTCGTCCAGAGCGGTTTAGCAAATAAGCACAATGAAGTTGGAGTTACAGAGACTGCTAATTCAAATAACAATATTAACAAATACATCGTATACATTACACCTTACAGATCTTACAGTAAAAACAGAATAACTGACTGTTATTTAACAAAAATAACACTTTTGTTATATTTCAGCTCAACGTAGTTGAGATATAAAACGGAAATGCAGAACAAACAAATTCAATTGAGAAACTCAGCACATTTACATTCATATTATATGTATGTGTTTCAATTACATTCGTTGCTTTAGACAGTGAACTAGGAGTAGTCGATCCTCCGATCGCGTGTAGTGGTACGCACCAGGTCGCGACGCGGCGTGAAGTGATACAAGAATGTGTTCTTAGATGACATACGTACATACAGTAATGTATGGTAAACGTTTTTGATTTTTTGACGACTTCTCCAGAAGGATTGGTGTTTTTATAAAACCTGATGATGAGGACTTATCCTTGAAACGCGTAGTTATTGAAAGTATTAAAGAAGTCACAAGACGGTGAGTAACCAAGTGTTTACAAATATTAAAAATTAAATAAAAAATATTAGTTGTTTAAATTTTTTAAATCACTATTGCTTTTTCATTCGGTCTTTTTATTAATATTTTAAATTATTAGCGGATACATTCTTAATTTTTGTATCCTTTTTAGTAAAGAATATTTTAGTACTTAATAATATTTGCCTTTTTAGATTTGATACTGTCACTGAAGATATCCAGATACTTGAAAATATTTAGTTTCGACGATCCCACTGGTAATCTGTTGTTCAGTGGAAACAGAATAACTGACACCCATGAAGTCACTAATTGCAGAGTTTAATTAGACACAACAAGAGGTGTTTATATATATATATATATATATATATATATATATAAACAAAGGCACTTTTATAATTAAAGTCAAATTTGTTCTACAATTACAATAAATGTCACCTTATTACAGTCCGTACTGATTAACACAATCAAAACTCCCACTAAAACGCCACAATAAGTTTGATCCGCACTTGAATACTGCAAGGTCTAAACTGCCTTCTAAGCCGGCCGCCAGCGCTTATATATGCCCCGCACAGGTTCCAGAATAAATCACTTTCACTTTTCAGGCGGTACGGCGAGAAATTTTGTGTAGTTACAGGCGTTAGAGCAATCTGGACACTAGGTCATTGCTCGACTTTCAGCGTGCCGGTTGCATGTGCTAGGCTAGTGGAGAAACTTAGAGAAAAAAAATATCTGAAACAGAATTATCACTGTTGCACACCACTATAGAAAAGTATTCCAATTAGTGCTTTCAAGCTTCACAGCTTATCGTCAGATCGGAAATAACAATAATGGGACAAACAACTTCTTCATACCCCCACTTGCCTTACCGCACGTAGGCCTACACATTTTCGTAAACAAGCTATAAGTTAAATGTCGTTTCTGGCTATTATTAACTACCGAGTTCAGTCACCCATGTCTGTACAGTCAAGTATCGTTGTAGCTCGTATTATAAAAAATGCTTCGTAACTAATATAAATATGTTTTAAAAATGTATTCATAAAATATTATAAAATACACTACAGTAAATTGTGTAGTCGAAATAAATATTCAAAACTGTGGTTTAACGAAAATAATACAGGAAGGGAGAAAACTCAGACAAAATCAATACGGTGAAAAATTACCATAAAAAAGTCTGGCTTTTTAATGGCTTATAGATAAATAAATCACCTTGTATCCGTCGTGTGACTTCGTTACGTCGATTAAAATAACGCGTTTCAGAACATCTGCTCCATCATCAGATTAAGTCACTCTATTGAGGTCGTTAACAGTTAAAATCACATGTTACATATAATTGTCAACCAATGTAACTCGCTCGTTCTTTAAATTTATGTTTTCTTTGATTATTTTGACGAGTTTTTAGAAAAGAAATCCGGCATATATAAATTATCATGTAACGACTGCAACATTTTTTACATTGGTCAAACGGGGAGAGGTTTCCTCAAACGATTTAAAGAGCACGCACCGAAACGTCACCTAAATAATCTCACTTCGTTAAGTAATATCAAGTCCAACTTTGCCCGCCACTTAATCTTACAAACAATCATAATTATACCGATTTCAAATCTAATTTGATACCCCTACATGTGTGCAACAAAGGCCGTTACATGGACGCAATAGAAGAGTTCGAAATATACAAAGCATATAATAACAAAACAGCCGAGACTTCATATTGAATGACCACTTAAATTTTAAATCCAACCCGCTATACGATACAGCATTGAACCTGCTTAGGCGTAATCACTCAGATAATAATTCAGTGTCCGATCGGCTCCGCGGTGGTGCGCACCAGTTAGAAAGCGAGTGAGTTACATTGGTTGACAATTATGTGTAACATGTGATTTTAACTGTTAACGACCTCACTAGAGTGATTTAATCTGATGATGGAGCAGATGTTCCGAAACGCGTCATTTTAATCAACGTAACGAAGTCACACGACGGATACAAGGTGATTTATTTATTTATAATCTATATTCCTACGTGACGTGGATACCAAGAACCAACATGCATTTTAAATTTTCTATGGCGCCAGTCAATGGTGTATTCTTGTTACAACATTCATAATTGTGTTTTACGTTCTATAGTTTACAAAAATCTGGAACATTACTATGCGGATTTTGCCCGTAAAAATAGTGTATGGATTTACTGAAATTTTACAAAATCAGTCATTCTATTTGTACATTTATTGTCACGTAATAAATTATGAATTCTTTCACTGTGATAGAGTTTGGAAATCAAAATCACGGGCGCGTATTTAATTTCTCCCGCGATATAACCATATTTACAATATTATTTCAAAGTTATTATGTATCATATTAAGCAAGCTCTAGACACATAGTATATTGGCACAAAAGAGTACTTGTCTGAACTTAGAAGATATTAACGGTAATATTATTATTTTTATGCTTAAATTCGTAGTGACCGTCGATCAATGAATTTTTCGGAGAAGGGTTTGTGAGATCGGTCAAAAATATAACACAAATTTTAACTTATTTATGTCGACGTTTCGACAATGTTTATTGTCATCATCAGGACCTGAGTATGAATGCAAAAGAAATGTCAAACACAACGGAACAATTATTTGAGTGAACGTGTTTGTGTATGTGAGTGTGCGTGAGTACGTATGTGTCATTGTATATGTGAAAGAGTTGAGATAGTTTGTTTACATTTGAGTTTCTTTTTTCTAAATAAACATTTGAAGATGTAAAACAAACTATCTCAACTGCTTCACATATACAATGACACATACGTACACACGCACACTCACATACACAAACACGTTCACCCAAATAATTGTTCCGTTCTGTTTGACATTTATTTTGTACTAGCGAGTACCCGGCATGCGTTGCAATGCCACTCAAAGAAAGAAAGTGTTTGTGTTTTAATTCTGTTTATTGAAGTGCTTTTGGATACACAATATTTTTTGTTTTTCCGTCTGGTGCGTACATGAATAAATCCGAAGGTTTTCCGACGCGTGAGCAGGCCACATACAGCTGTCCATGTGAGAAGCATGGATTTTTCAAATTTAGTCCACACACTTGTAGCGATTGTCCCTGTGCTTTGTTGATGGTCATTGCAAATGCGAGTCGCACCGGAAACTGCAAACGTTTGAACTCGAATGGCATATCTGTCGGAATCATTGGGATGCGTGGCAACAGTACATCTTCTCCTTTAAATTTTCCATTTAAAATTGTAGCTTCGATGATATTGTTCATCATCTGTTTCACTGAAAGCCTGGTACCGTTGCAAAGTCGTGGTGGATTGATGTTTCGGAGAAGCATGATAGGCACGCCAATTTTCAATGTTAAAACGTGCGGCGGCATGCCTGGCAAATCAAGTGAATTCAAGAATTCAGTTGGATAATTGACAACTTCGTCTTGATTCATTACAGTATCGATGGACTTATACGTTGTCGCTTCGCCTGGTATTTCGTTTTGAATGCTGAAATTGATGGCATTGACATCGTTGTTTTTGGCTGCTAATATAGCACGTGCACTGAGCCACTGATGATTTTTGTAATTCTGTGCGATATTTGGGAAAACTTTGTGAATCAATTCGTCTGTGGTTGCTGTGATTTTACAGAAGTTTGTTGGCAATGTGATACATTGTGTGGATTCATCGATTGCCATTTTCCCATTCCCAATATCCAACAATTGTTTTGCGAAACGTTCAGCGGATGCATCATGTTGTAGCTGTACACGCATATTGGTCTTCAAAGTCAATTTCTGTACGTGTCGCCATAGAACTGATGATTTGAGACATGCATTAAGTTCATCAGTGTGTGTTGAACGTGGTATAACTGGTAGAATTTGTCGAAAATCACCAGACAATAAAATGAGTGCGCCACCGAAGAGCTGTTCATTTCCTCTCAAATCTTTTAGTGTACGATGAAGCGCTTCCAATGCTTTTTTGTGCGCCATAGTACATTCGTCCCATATAATGAGTTGACATGATTGGAGTACTTTACCCATTCCAGAATTTTTGTTGATATTGCATGTGGGTGTCTCAGTGATTTGTATATTCAACGGCAATTTCAGTGCTGAATGCGCTGTTCGGCCACCATCCAAAAGAGTTGCCGCAATTCCAGATGATGCGATTGCCAGTGCAATATTTTTTCGTGATCGTATGGTTGCCAAAATAAGTGAAATGAGAAAAGTTTTGCCTGTGCCTCCGGGCGCATCTAGGAAATACAATCCCCCGCTTTGGCTTGTAATTGCATGCATAATTCTGTCATATGCTATGCGTTGTTCTGGAACCAATTTCGGAAGATTCGTTTGAACAAATGTACCCAATTCGTCGATATCAAAGTGTTTTTCTCGTTGCAAATCACGATCGAAAAGGTCGTTTGCAGATCGATTCGGCGCAGCCATTCCCAATTGTACCAGTGCTTTGTTAGCGATTGCCAAACATGTGTCCTCAATCGAAACCAATGCCTCATTATACACGTTTGGTGTGAATTGAATGTCCGGATTTTGATTCGTTGCACGCAAACGATGTAGGATGTCTTCACTCATGTAGTCTTTGTACTTTTCCCAAAGATCTTTTGGATTGGATGGGAAGCACGTTGTCAATATGATTGCAAATAACGTGCGTATTTGCTGTGGTTGAGCAGTATTCGATGCGTCAGCGAGTGAAGTGTCCCAATGTGCATCGTTTTCAAGAAGATTTAATTCTTGGCAAGCTTCACGATAAGTGGCACATACTTGACCGTTTACTGTTCTCAATTCTTGGAAGGATGTCGGTCCACGTATGTTGATTAACAGTAATCGCAAGTAAAAGCATTCTGCATTGTTTGGGTGAACAGTGTACAGCCGGCCTAACGCGTCAGTCGAATATAAGTTGGGATGTCCTTCAACTGCTTTACCTTGTTTGCGACGTTGAAACTTTTTTGCTGATGCATTCCATGTGTAGTATGTTGGCACTTCAGAGTAAAGTAGCGTCTTTGCAAACATATCCCCGCACAATGAGAAAAATGCAGTTAACGTTGTTGGCGGTGGTGACAATGCTCTTGCACGTGCATTTTCTGTTGTGAAGTACACACGCTGTCCATTTTCAAGGTGCACTGCCAAATGAACAACTGTTGGATGTCGTTCATGGATTGGAAATGATAAAATGCGCCATACTGCTTCATTGCTACTAATGTAGCGTCCCAGTTGATATTGGTCGATTTCATTGATAGATGCAGTTGCATTTCCCACTCCAAAAACTGCCATATCGCTTCCTTTGTTGACATATTTGCAAATGTACTTGATCGATTTCACCGAATTGCAATACTCGACATTGATGTGTGCTTTGTACGTTTTCGAGAGTAACGGTGAATAAGGTACAACCCAACGATTATCGACTTCAACATCATTGTTTCGTACTTTTAAAGTGATGGATTTGCCGCCATCTTCAGTTGATCGTCGACGATAGAGTGGATATCCGTCATTGCCAGTGATAGTCTCGGCAAGTAAGTCTCTTGGGTATCGTTTCGTGCATTTCCCATCAGACATGCATGGTGAATTGTTGTTGAGTAAGCCACATGGACCATGAATCATATTTTTGGTGACGACTTCAAATAAGTTTGGATCAATGTCGACATCTGGTATTTCTGCTGAGATGACTTGATCAATTTGATCTGGTGTGACTTTTTCGATCAACCAAATCAAAATGTGTGCATGTGGCAATCCTCTTTTTTGCCATTCAACGGAATACATCCAACAGCGTGTCTCTCCAAAAACATGATGCTTGACAATGAAATCCATTAAAGATTTCAATTTTTGTTTGAACACACGCGCGGAAATATCATGACAATCCGATGATGATTGTCCAGTTAACAAAAGTTCTTTTATTTCATCCCACGTAGGATTGCATGTGAATGTAATAAACAAATCTGGGCGGCCATATGCGCGAACATATGTCATTGCATCTTGTGCGTATTCATGCATGTGCCGTGGACTCCCTGTAAATGTGGCCGGTAGTATGACCATTTTTCCCAATTTATTGGGATTCACATTGCCATCATTAACAACTGCATCACGTAAATGAATGTACTCTTCGGAACGCAACTTGGTTTGATTTAATCGAATGTAGAGGAGTCGTTCGGTTTCGATTTTCGCATACATATCGACAATGTATTGATGGAACAATTGTCGACATTTCAAGATATGATTTTCAGCGTTTTCACGAATCATCAATCGATATGAATAGTAATCCATGGCACTGACTTTCTTATTCGTTTCCTCATCTGTTTGTGGATTTCTCAATTTGATGTTGAAATGATATCCATCTTCTCCTTGCCAAAATAAAATCGGATATTGCAATCCGTCGTATGAGCGATGAGTTTCTGAGACTCGCTGAACATCACCATTTCTGCGATGAAGAATTATATCACGCGAGTTAAATTCTTCGCCAACTATAATGATCGCCACTTCATCAATTGTTGGTGCATTGTACTGTCTTTCGTGTTGGCCGACAGGTGTTTTGTCTGCTCTAACTACAACTTTGTAGTCATCAGCTGGCATTTGTTCAAGGGCAGTTCTGAACAATCGAATTAATTCGTTGTGTTGATCGAATAAAGTTTGTAATGCAGCGACAATTTCTCGTTTAGTGCCCGTATTGAATCGACAACGTTGATCGATTTGTTCATCAGTGTTTCCCATGAAATAAATTTGAAGAAATTTGTGATCTGTGTTCGACAGTGGTAGTAGTGATCCTGCACGATGATAAATTTGCCCTTGCACTTTGAATGTTGGCATGTAATTCTCGCGCACGATATTTGTTGCACCGAACGATGTCATTTGGAAAGATGAATTGTACTTGCGTATGTTTGCCAAGAAATGTTTCGATTGGCTTGTGTCACCTGATACCAACGTTGATAATGGTTCGGGTGGTGAATGTAATTCTGGCAATTTCACTTTTCCACCCGCGCAGCACATTCCTGGTGTTTCATTCTTAAATTTGAGGGCACTGCAATACACGCATAATTTATCCATTTTTCCAATAACCACACTTGGATGAAGACTGTAATCATAATTAGCATCGTAATGGAATGCACCAAGATTTAACTCAGCGTGCAGTGTTCGTCTGGATCGAGCAGTGCGTACTCGAACGGTTTCCAGTCTTGCTTTCCGTTGCTCGACTGTTTCAGACGAACAGGCTTGAGCATTGCGTACTCGAGCGGTTTCCAGTCTTGCATCCCGTTGCTCGACTGTTTCAGACGAACAGGCTTGAGCATTGCGTACTCGAGCGGTTTCCAGTCTTGCATCCCGTTGCTCGACTGTTTCAGACGAACAGGCTTGAGCATTGCGTACTCGAGCGGTTTCCAGTCTTGCATCCCGTTGCTCGTCTGTTTCTGAAGCTCGTGATGCCTTTTTCTTTCGTGCTTGAGGTGTAGATCGACCAACCGCTTGTCGTTTGGGTGGCATAATTGATTTGAGAGCGAAAGTAATGCTTTGTGACGACTATTACAAATTCACTTGGAAAAAGCAAAGAAAATTCATGTGATATCTATTATCTAATGTCGACCGGCAATTGGAATTTCACAATCAACACCACTTGTTATGTTATGTTACGAACTGAAATGTCGCTGTTTGTATTTGATTCAATTCAATTCTGTCAAGCGTGCGCACTCATACACCGAAAACACACGAACTGCCGCTAAACTATATGAAATACACTCATTTGTTGAAACGAATATTTACCTTTTAAACTAAACAATGGGTTTCAGAAGTGGTACACTCGCGCGCCACCTATTGTAAAATGGTTGTACTAATTCAGAAACCGTATTTCTAGGTACGTTTTTAACGAAAAAAGGCACTGATACTACATCACTGACGCTCATCGCATAATTCTCGATGAAGTAGGTTAAGTATAATTCTCGACAATTAATTATTCCTACTGCACATAGGCCTACTGAATATTCAAATGTCGAAGAGTACGGTTTGTCAGAATCAACGTGTACTATAATTATAATCAATGTTACAATATAATCAAACAACTAATTATTGTATTGTTTATAAGAATTCCATTTCCCTACTAAAATGTAAATATTCAAATGGACTAACTGATATCAATATACTTATGTATACACTATTTGTATTATTCTATACGAATAAACATTTCATCTAATTGTGTTACTGCATGTTTGTAAATATCTACTAAATTATCAAATTTTGATTTTACGTATCGAGGAAACATGAATGATGGATCTATTGCTTTTGGATATTCACAACTTACAATATAAGAATATTATTAATATAGATGTACCATTAGCAATTTACCAACTCTACAGTTACCACAACAATCATATACAAATATTCGCGATCGAAGCCGCGGGTTTAAAAAAATGCGTTTTTTGCAATAACTTCGGTTCTTTTTAACCTATTGTTATCAAATAAAGTGGAAAACTTTCCGTTGGGTACCTGCTATCAGCGTGCAAAATTTCATCGCAATCGGATGAATGGTATAGCAGAATACCCGTGCTTCGCTACGGAGTTTCACGTTGTACGTAATGAAAATGTTAGTTTAATTAATAAAGTTCAATTAAAGTAGGTTTCTTAAAAATAAATAGCTGTTGCCCACGACTTCGTTCACGTGGTCTTCAATTTAATGCGATAATATATTTAGAACAGAATATATTCTATTGGGTTGCCTAGTAACCAAATCTAATAGTTTTTAAGACCCCAAAGGACCCCCCAGAGGATCGTATCGAAAAAATGTCCTATGTTGGTTCTCCCGTTGCGTAAAATATTTGTGCCAAGTTTGGTTGAAATCGGTCCAATGGTTTAGGAGGAGATGTGGAAGACCCCAAAGAACCCCCCAAAGGATCGTATCGAAAAAACACCTATCCTATGTTGGTTCTCCCTTTGCGTAAAATATTTGTGCCAAGTTTGGTTGAAATCGGTCCAGTGGTTTAGGAGGAGATGTGGAAGACCCCAAAAGGACCCCCCGAAGGATCATATCGAAAAAACACATATCCTATGTTGGTTCTCCCGTTGCGTAAAATATTTATGCCAAGTTTGGTTGAAATCGGTCCAGTGGTTTAGGAGGAGATGTGGAAGACCCCAAAGGACCCCCAATGGACCCCGTCGAAAAAAACACCTATCCTATGTTGGTTCTCGCGTTGCGTAAAATATTTGTGCCAAGTTTGGTTGAAATCGGTCCAGTGGTTTAGGAGGAGATGTGGAAGACCCCAAAGGACCCCATCGAAAAAACACCCACCCTATGTTGGTTCTCCCGTTGCATAAAATATTTGTGCCAAGTTTGGTTGAAATCGGTCCAGTGGTTTAGGAGGAGATGTGGAAGACCCCAAGAACCCCCCAAAGGACCCCATCGAAAAAAATTCATAAACCTTCGCGGGCGGGCGCACAACAACTCACCGAAGTTTCATCGCAATCGGATGAATGGTATAGGAACGCATACGGGACAAAGAAAGAAAGAAAGAAACAAACATTCATTTTTATAGATATAGATTCATACACAGGTCCCGCTGATGACAAATAATTTAAAATTTGTGTTATATTTTTGACCGATCCTCACAAACTCTTCACCTAAAAAAAAATGATTATTTTTATAATTTCAAAGTAGTACAGGCACCCAGACACGTAGTTAATACGGATTCGGCGTATCTCAGTATGTAACAGTTTATTTGTCTCAGTATCTTATTAATTACACACAAACAATTAAAAAATTACCAGTTTGCAACATATTTAATAAAGAAATTTTTCGAATGTAAAAAGTAAGTTCAGATACTCTTAACAGGTATTTCATTAAATAGTTTATGTCAGTAAAACTGTACGCGATGTGCGATACGAATAGCTCTGGAAGCATGCTACTTAATTTTACATTAATTATATTCACTTTGTAAAATCACAAGCGGTAGAAAATAATACGAGAACTGATCTAAACAATAAAAGCACGGAATATAAACGTGTTTCTTACAAACATCTCAATGCCATCGTCCTGAGCAGTTGACAATTTAAGTAGCTTAGTTGTGAACATCTCGCGCACGGGAAGGAAATAATATAATCCATTTTGATCTGTCAGTTTCAGTCACTTGCAGATTGCATTATGGATTCGATCTTTTACGATTAGATGATAAGAAGCATGAGGAATTGCATTGTCACATTGCGGGTATACTCTTCACCTGCTGAGTGACGCAACGTCTTTTTAAATGCATATGTGTGATACGTTTCCTGCATATACCAATAGACTATTTACATAAAAAGCATAATGATACATGGAGTCTGCAGTATGTTAGATAACTGTTTAATGTAATGTTTGTGTATGCATTCTGTCACACAATGAAATTTCTGTTACGTAACAGTTATTATACGAGGGTCATTCAATAAGTAACGAGACAAATTGCTCTAGCTCAAAAACTACTTGATAAATCAAATACGATATTTTCAGGAGTACAAGTTGGCATCCTTGTAATGACTTCTGATCAGCTTTTTAATAAAATTTCGTAAACATAACCTCTAATTTACTCAGTCAACAATGGCGAGTCCGCTTGATAATTGCACCGCGGAAGAACAACGTTCAGTGATTAGATTTTTAGTCGCAGAAGGTGTCAAACCTTCTGAAATTCATGAAAGGATGTTAAAAGTGTACGGAAATCATCATTTGCACCGTTCGTACATTTACAAATGGGTAGAACAGTTTAAAAGTAGTCGTGCAAATGTTAGCGATGAGCAGCGGCGTGGCCGACCGGTCGAAGTTTCAACTCCCTCGGTTGAAACCCGCATTGACGCGCTTATTGGGGCTAACAGGCATATAACTGTTCAAATGATTGCTGAAGAAGTCTCAGTAAGTGTTGGTACTGTCCATAAAATTACTCAGAATAAGCTGCAATACAAGAAAACCAGCGCGAGATTGGTGCCAAGACAACTTACGGATGCCCACAAAGAAACCAGGCTTCAAATCTGTAGACAGTTGAAAGCACGTGGTTTAACTGAAAAAGATTCATTTTTGAAAGAATTGTTACGTGCGATGAAACCTGTATCACCATTTTCACCCAGAATCGAAAAGACGAAGCCTTGAATGGAAGCACACCGCTCGAAAAAAATTTAAGACGCAGCCATCAGCAGGTAAAGTCATGTTGACGATCTTTTGGGACTTTAAAGGCCTTATTTTCTGTGATTATCTGGAAGACCAATAAACAATCAACAGTCAGTATTTCAGTGATATGCTGGAAAACAAGGTAAAGCCTGCCATCAGGATCGAACGTCGTGGACTCTTGACAAAAGGCGTGATTCTCCTTCAAGACAACGCTCGCCTATACATGGCTCAACTGACCCAAGAAATGCTTACAAAACTTGGCTGGGAGGTCCTGCCACATCCACCTAATAGTCCAGATCTCGCTTCATCAGATTTTTGTTTGTTTGGACCCCTTAAGGAGGCACTACGCGGGAAAAATTTCGGTTCCAATAAAGAGGTCAAATATCATGTGCAAAACTGACTCCGTCAGCAACCCACAGAATTTTATGCCAGGGGCATTCGGAAGTTAGAAAAACAATGGGATAAGTTTATTACAGTTGGGAGGGATTATGTTGAAAAGTAACCATCACTTTGTATTGATTCAATAAACGAGTTTTAAGCTAGAGCAATTTGTCTCGTTACTTATTGAATGACCCTCGTAATATGATGTAATATATAACACATGCTCTTCAAACACTTTTTGCTACTGTCTATTTTCTTGATGTATGTAATATACTCAATATTTATAATAACTTTACCTCAAGATGTTTTTTCTCTATTTTGAACATGTTTCGGGACACGTAGTATTCCCATCCTCAGCCTTCCTAATTTTAAATCTTGTGAAGTACTTGTGTCTTGGTTGGTTGTTGTTATGGTTTCCTGCTGGCCTTTGGCACTTTAAATTGTTATTACTTAAAATAATACACACAAGACACAAAACAAACTAATACCTTAACAAATACAAATCAATACAAAACACGACACAATTTTTCAAAGCACTCTACATCAAAAATACACAACATACTAACATATACACCATAATCACACACACTAATACCAATTTGAAGTGCCAAAGGATAACAGGAAACCATAACAACAACCAACCAACACACAAGTACTTCACAAGATTCAAAGTTAGGAACACTAAGTATCCCGAAACATGTTCCAAATAAAGAAACAATGTCTTGCGGAAAAAGTTGTTATATATATTAAATATAGTATATATTATATATATAATATATATCATATATAATATGATATAATAACATAATATAGTACGATTACGCATATTTCAAAAGCCATCAAATGTTCTATAGAAATAATACAACGCGGCTGAAAACTATATATTTTTTTTCTATAATTTGACATCAATAAAATTTAAATTTTCTCTTAGCCTGTTAGCAGTCTCTTCTGTTAACTAGTAATGATAACACTTTTAAACTCCAAGCCTTTTGCCCATTCTAACCCTAGTCATTGATAATACATCATCGAACAGTTAGGAAACGTTTAGTGCTAAATAAGTGTTTTAAACCGAATAGGGGAGCTGATTTCAGCTTGTCAGTATTTTCCAGATTTTAATAGTACTTCTTGTTTTCTTTAAAGAGACAAATTTAATTAATTTTTATACAAAACTTTGATATGGAGCTGAAATTTAAAAAATGATGATTTAATTATATTTTGTTATGGTTGTAGCAAAGTTTCTTCCATTTAAATATTTCAATTATCTTTGTGTTACAGTTCTTCTCTTCTATAGCACTGCAGGCATTATGTCGAGATCAAAGGGATACGTGTGGGTTAAATGTAATTGATGATGAGGCCTGAAGAACATACTACAAAAATATGTGGTATGAGGATAAGACCTCAGAAGGAGAAAGGTTTACAGTTAATTCCCGAGGATTGGATGACATCTCTTTTAAAGATGTTGAGATGCGGTTGAGACCTCGAGGAATAGTAAAGCGACTGCGATGGTCAAAATTAATGCGGAATACTTAAAATTTGGAGAAAATCATTTGCATCTTAGACACAAGAATTTGTTTAACATGTGTTGTAAACAAGAAAAATCCCTGGCTGGTTAAAAGCAAAAGTGATTCCACTTTTTAAAAAGCGTGAGAGAAGTAACTGTGAGAATTACAGGGGTATTAGCCTGATCATTATTCTTGGATAATAATCAATATTAGACTCAGGGTTATAGCAGAAAATATTATTGGTGAAGAACAGAAAGCTTTAGGAAGGGTCGCTCTACAATCGATGTCATTTTTGTATTGAAGCAGCGGATTGAGAAGAGAGGGGAATTCAATTTAAAAGCTCATATGACTTTTATTGACTTTCAAAAGACATTTGATAGTCTGGGTAGGGATGTCTTGTAGAAGATTATGATCAGAAGAGGCTTTCCTTGCATTTTGTCAGGGTGATTAGAAGTCTGTATCAGAACATCTCTATTGCCATTGATACGGGAAAACGATTGACAGTGCCAGTTAGACAAGGTTGTTGTATCTCCACGATACTTTATAATATTTATTTAGACTATATCATTAAAAAATGGAAAGAAAATTGTAAACGTGGAATTAAATTTTTGCCTCAATGTACACTTAGTATTATTTTATGTGCAAAAGATGTTATTATGTAACAGACAGAAAATGACTTGCAGAGGGGAGTATTCATCTTGTGGAATTTAGCAGAGAAATGATATTTTCTGCGTCAAAGGTTTTGCCCATTCTAAGTCAAGCAACAAACAATTGCGTCATCTTAGAAAAGCTGAAGTTTTACGTTGACTTTATAAAAGTTTTTTCACCCAAAGCCGGTGTTGTTATTACGTGCAGTATCAAAAATATAATAGTATTTCTGCTCTGAAACAGCACTTTGTGTTCACTGAGTTCTAAAAATAACATTGATAGCTATTGACCTGGAATTTAAAAAATAATAATTTAATTATATTGCTAGTAAAATTAAATTCTAAATAGATTAGGTATTTATGTATTTTTAAAAAATGTATACAAAAAAAACTTTTTCAGCAAAATTAAAAATTTTATTAACGTTTCAGAAAAAGAGCTTTTGAATAATTTTTACTGTAATTCTTAATTTTGTGTAATTCAAGATGCACTAAAATTGTCAGGTAAACGTTACTTTTTGGTTTCTGATAAAACAAAGATTTTTTTAATAACATTAAGTTAAAGAGAAACGCATTTAAACATGATTGTCTATTTTTGAATTATAATCTACTTATTTAAAACACTCCAAGTTTATAATTAAAAATACATCCACTATTTTCCAACTCCTTTTTATATTAGCATTAACTTTTTCTTTAATATTTAGCTAATCCTCTGTATTATGTCCTCTTTCTTTATTATTTTTAGCCTATTTTTTTCTGTTACCAGTAACGATTGGGACTGACCTTAATTCTCAGCCCCTTTAACACTTTGTTCAATGCACTTTAAATGAATGAGATTGCAACATCGCAAACAGAATTTTCATTTTAGCAATTCTAACGTAGGTACGTTTGATATTTTGTCTCTATTAGTTTTAAATATATATTGGCTGTAGTGTTCTAACCAAGCGTCCCCAACACAACAGGTGTCTCTTTAAAAAGTTAAAATGATATTTTTGTTTTCTTCATTGCTGCCTGTGGAAGAAAATATTTGTGTGTATACACTTTGTACAAAGTGTATACACTTTGAATGTACTTTTAGTATGGTTCTAACCGCATCATGAACTTCCAACTGTTGATCGCAGATGATGGGACGGAATTCCGTACATTGTTATTTTACGAAAGCAGAGAGCTTTTCAATTTATGGCTTTCATCATTTCTTGACATTCATAACACTTCTGTCCCACGGCATTACTACACTAAACGGTACCTAATCTATTTCTAAATTAGTTACCTGACTTTATAAAAAAAAATATTTTCCCATCATTAGGTTTGTCTGTTGTTACCGGAATTATTTTTATTTTTATTTTTATTGTAAGCAATAACTGTTGTTTAATAATTATATTACTATTATATATTAATTTTATTATTAAATATTTGCTGTATTTATTTATTATTGATGACGTTTCAAATATGTCATAAGCCGCAATGTGGAAGACGCCTAATACTATTTGAAATATTATTTTTCGCTACTTCTCGTTATTATGTAACCATAAAAGTGTCACTACCTTCTTCACAAATAAATGAAAAACAAAAGGAAAGAAACCTTAAGATTTAAAAAAAAACATAGATTTTTGTCACTCTAATCGCATTATTATGCTTGCTGCTTAACCAAGTTGTTCATGACCCCCTATCTTAGATTCTAAGCAGCTTTAATACAGTCAGACACTACGTCTATCATGCTCATCTATAAATTTTCTGTGGTCGTCTGTTCTTAATACTTATGAGAGATTAGTTTTAATGTAATAGGTACTTGCTAATTCTTGGTTTTATTTAAATCAAGTAATTCAATATTTCGAAACTTCTTTTCACTGGCCCTGAAATGTAGGCTATATACTTCTGATTCATTATTGTTAGACGTTATTTCTAAAATGTATCACCAGGAGGGAGAGATACTAATTATTTGTGCACCACAACATGATCTAACATTGTCCACAGTGTTGTGTTTCTAATGGATAGCCAAATGATTATTATATAATTAGCGCTATGTTGTCAGTTATATGCAAGTCCGCTTTTGTACATAATACTTTTACCGTGTTTAACCACTTACAGAATAGAAAAACTTGCCACTATTCGCTCCTTATCATTTGCAAAAACACGTTAGCTATACTTTTTGCTTAAAGTCATAAGTTTTAGCAGTTTCACAAGTTGAACAATAAATGAAAAGGAACTTTGGCATTAGGTGTGCAATTTTCTAGACTATAAAAAACTCTTCACACAATTCCCATTCTATAATCTCCCTTGGAACGAGAGATGTAAGCGCAGGTGGAAATTAAATTAGCAGTAAAGGATTTTACAACTCAATCGTGCTCTTGGAACTACTACACTAATAGTTACACTGGCTTATTAGTCTGTAAAACTCTACAGAATTTGAGTAATTTTGTAGCGTTCTCTACATTCTTGACGAAAACAAAGCCGCACGGCGGAACAATGTTTTCAGTGAATTTTGAAAATAATGGCAAAACATTAGATAAATTTATTAAAAAAAACCGTTAGTTGTACAATTTGGTAGCAAAATAAGTTTTATTCAAATATTGTGTAAATAGGCAAGCAGATGATCAAGTAAACTAAGTGTTGGCTAGAAGAAAATAACAAGCAAAATTTTACATTATTTCGCTCTTTATTCAGCTTGACTGCGTAAACGCAATTATTTTAGTTTAGCCTATATTAAAATTAAGTCGTAACCCCTTTTCATAATAAGTCATCATCATCACTTCACGGATAGGATTTTTCCTGTTCGGGCCTCATGACTCCGGCAATCTTGTGATTGGCCTGCCTACAGATCTTCGAAACGACTCATACTCATAAGCCAACTTCGGAAAGCGGAATTTTGTCCATTCTTTCCACTAGATGTTGTTTCTATCAATTTCTATAATTCTAAATGACATCATTTAAGGAAACGGTATCGAGTTCTCGTCTAATATACTCGATTCTTATATGATCGAGTAGCGTATATCTCTTTACCGATCTTCAATACCTCATTTCTGCAGCCTGTAATTGTCACCAGTCCTTCTTCCTTGCCGTATCCATACAGCAGTGCTAATACCGCCATAGTCTTATATAATTTGATACACGTCTCTTGTCTAGCTTTCATTTTTAATATCCTTCTTAGTATTCCACATATAGTCATAACAAGTTATTGTCTTAATTTTAGTGTCACTTTCTAAATTAACGTTAACATGTACACTCTAACTACGTGAAGTACAATTTAAGTATCTACGAGGAATACGGTAAAGAGCCGAAAAAATTTTTTTTACAAAGTCATAGTAACGGACAAAACTTTGACACCAGGATCAAGTAAGTTAAGAGGGTCTTGTAGCTCAGCACGGAGTGCAATTAAAGATCCTTACAAAGGAGAATAAACTTATACAAATTTTTAATACAACCCGATTCTAATACCCCCTTTCTACCCTCTCACTCTCACTCTTTCTTTCTTCTTAATTTATCTTACTTTCTGAGCTTATAAGTTTTATTCAAATACTGTGTAAATAGGCAAGTAAATGATCAAGTGAACTAAGTTGGCTAGAAGAAAACAAACAAGCAAAATTTTACACCATTCCGCTCTTTATTAAGCTTGACTGAGTAAACGTAATTACTGCATTTTAGGCCTATAATAAAATTAAAAAATCGTAATACCTTTTCATAACAAGCTATTGACCAAATTTTAGTAAAACTTCCTAAATTAACGTTAACATGTACACTCTGACTATATGAATTACAATTTAGGAACCTACGAGAAAGCCGGTAAATCGAAGTCATTTTCACAAAGTCATAGCAACGGACAAAATTTTGACCCCAGGATCAAGAGTAAGTTAAGGAGATCTAGTAGTTCAGCACGCAGTACAATTAAAGATACTTACAAAGGAGATTAAATTTATGCAAATTTTCAATGCAACCCGATTCTAATACCCCCTTTATACCCTCTCACTCACACTCTTTCTTTCTTTTTAATTTACCTTACTTTCTGAGCTTATAAGTTTTATTCAAATATTGTGTAAATAGATAAGTAGATAATCAAGTAAACTAAGTCGGCTAGAAGAAAATAACAAGCGAAATTTTACACCATTCCGCTTTTTATTAAGCTTGACTGAGTAAAAGTAATTATTTCAGTTTATAATAAAATTAAAACGTAATACCTCTTCATAACAAGCTATTGACCTAATTTTAGTGGAACTTCCTAAATGAACGTTAATCTGTACACTCTGACTAGGCCTATATGAATTACAATTTAGGAATCTACGAGAAAACCGGTAATGAGTCGAAATCATTTTTACAAAGTCATAGCAACGGACAAAATTTTGATGCCAGGTTCAAGTACGTTAAGAGCATCTGGTAGCTCAGCAGACAGTAAAATTATAGATTTTTTATGAAATAAATTTAAGTTTTACAATCTTTTTATGCGATCCGATATAAATTGAATAATTTTCAAGCAAAAAAATTTAGGTCGGAATCATTTTCTACACATTTAGAAGTGGTATTAATTGAATGATTGTAAACACTGGTCGTAGCAGGAGAAATGTAGGTTATCCAAGATTGTAATAACTCTCTTTCTGCTCCTCACTCTCACTCTTTCCTTCTTTTCAGTTTAGCTTACTCTCTGAGCTTACTATTCCTCGGTTTTCATTTTTTTTCAGAACTTGCTCCTCTGCTTTGCGGTTCCTCGTTTACTTATGACGTCATATTAAACCTGTAAAGTTATTGGTGGCAGTCAACACGTCACGTACAGCGGTTTACAAGTACAGTACATTTATCATGAGGACTAACACCGTACGAATTCACCAATACGTAGGATTGGAATGTATAATACCTTGGGATGATGCACTTAAACCGCTACAGTTTACATTTCAATTTCAGGTATATGCAGTTCAGTTCGTAATCAAGTCACGCGCCCTGTATTAAACAACTACGTGACTCAATACGTACACAAAACAGTACGAAGGCCGGACGTGTTTCAGATAAAAGTTGAATTACTGGGCATTTACAAATACGAAAGTTGAGCTTTCTTTTTTGTTAGTTCTGTATTTTAGAAGTGTAAAAATTAACTAATGGTAATGTGATGTAGTTATAATACACACACAATTACTGTTTACTAATGATACCTATAATCTCAATTTTCTATTGTAGTGTACTACTTATTGGTCACAGCCTAAAGGAACCATACCTACGATTTTCAATCAAGTTTTAATTACATTCTTAAGACGATCGATTTCGGCCATAGACTATCGTCAAGTAATATACAGAGTTGGCCAAAAGTCACTACCCATTGTAAACATTAAGATAACTTTGGCTGTGATCTTCCCATCGATTTTAAATTACGCGCCTTTGGTTTGTGTCTGATAGTTTCTTATGTAAACACTAGAGTGCAATTTTATTCAATCAAACAGCTGATGTTCATTTGACATTGTTGATTCACGATTGTGAAAATGTTTACAAGTGCAGAAAGGGATTTTGCTTTAAAAACCTGGTACAAAGGTGGCTATAATTTAATAAAAAGTGAGTCGAATAAACATTTCAACACAGTTCAGCCAACACGGAAGGCAGTCTACAATTTACGAAAACGTTTTGAGGCTACTGGATCTACAGCGGACTGCCCCAGGTCAGGTAGGCCATCATTAATTGATGAAACTAAGCTGAACGTTTTACAAGCGGTTATCCACAGTCCTAAAAAGTCTACTCGTACGCTGTCTTGTGAACAGAATGTTTCAAGAAGTTCTGTTCGGAGAATTTTACATAAGGCTAAATTCAAGTATCACATACCTCGTCTTGTACATGGCTTATTGGAAGATGAACCTGAACGTAGGATTCAATTTTGTGATATTATGTTAAATGAAATGAGGGTACATGACGAAGAGTTGTTTTCTAAGATAATTTGGAGTGATGAGGCCACTTTCAAATTAACAGGCCACGTCAACAGACACAACTGTACCTATTGGTATACAGAGACCCATAGAATTGTCTTTGAGAAGCAGCTGAATCAACCTGGTGTCACTGTTTGGGGTGGAATCTCGTGTCATGGAGTTATTGGGCCTTGGTTTTTTCATGGCACAGTCACTGGAGAGAAATACCTGAAAATGTTAGCTACCTATGTCATTCCAGGGCTACAAATGAATTACGACAATTTCAGTTTACTGTACTTTCAACATGATGGTGCTCCACCACATTATGCAGTACCTGTGCGAAACTACGTTGATGACTCTTTTCATGGTAAAGTTAGTGGAAGGCGAGGGTCAATAGAAATGCCATCTAGATCTCCAGACCTTACACCAATGGAATTTTTCTATTGGGGCTACGCTAAAGATAAAGTCTATGCTACAAAACCACAAACAATTGAGGACGTAAAAGAAGCTATTCAAAGTGCTTTCGAACAAATCGATGCAAATACACGCTTGTGCAAACACGTATGCCTAGCGTCCCAGATCGTCTGCAGAAATGTACCGACAAAGATGGAAAACAATTTGAGATGTAGATGGAAAACTAATAAATAATCATGTAGCTTCAATAAAGTGTTAATTCAATTTGTACTGTGTTTTTTATTAACCTTTCCCACTCATTTTCAATAAACTTTACAATGGGTAGTAACTTTTGGCCCATTCTGTATATTGCACTTGCGGTCCCAATATCGTAACACACCCACTATTTACAAAAACAAATTGTAGACATTGAATAACGAACGTGACACGTACGTCATTGTCCAAAGTCTCTTGAGAATCCCTAGTCACTGGTGATTAGTGACTTACTTGGTGTCTTGTATTTTGTTTTCCACTGTACCATACAACGATCACTAGACCGTCGTAAAATATTGCCAATTATCTGTAATACAAGTAAATGTTATGAAGTATAATGAAAGCGAATGAAGAAATAGACTCATTAGATAGCTGCCAGTTCCGTTTGCATTCATATTGAAGTGTTGTACGTTAGTTGGGCATAGTAAATAGAAGAAAACTTATTGTGGGAAGAGTTGTATAAAGGAATCTACCGCTGCAAGATGTCAGAGCTCATGAATATAAAGCAAGCGTTTGAAATTCTTTGTCTCGTGTACGTTCATTTCTGTAGTTTGTTTATTTACTAGACATACTTTTGTTATTCTCATTCTGTACAATGCTTGTATTTATACAAGATCTGAGTGGTCCTATATGTCATTAATATTCAAAATGAGATAAGCGTCTTACTGCAAGCAAATCCTCTGCACGCGTTTTGGTTGGTAATTTTAAACACAAAGTAGAAGTAGAATCATATGTTACAATATTGTGGTAGTGGTATGATGGTGACTGCAACATTGCTCATCTCATTTCCTAGAGCGGCCACTTCTGACCACCGTCCTGTTCAAAATTCAGTCGAACCTATTTAACTCAAATTATTTGAGAAATTTTTAAAATTTACTTGAAAATGTTTAAAATGAGAACTTTTCCCTAGTAATAGGTTGTTCTGTAAACTAATCAAGAACAAATTGGAATTGAAAACAGAAAAGAGAATAAGTGAGGACCAGAATGGGTTTACAGCAAGAAGATCATGTGTGGATAATTTATTCATTATTCAAAAATTTTAGGAAAAACGGAATAGTCGAAACGAAGAAACACACATAGCATTTATTGATTTGGAGAAAGCTTATGACTCCTTCCCCCGAGTCAAGCTGTGGTAAAGGCTAAATACCATGAAAGTTACATCCCCTATTGTGAATATAATCAACGAGCTTTATAAAGATAACAAAGCTTATGTGCGAGTAGGTAATAAACTATCAGTGGTGATCTATCTCACCAAGGGCTTAAGACAGGGCTACAGTTTGTCGCCATTATTATTTAATATATAATTAATAGTCGCGCTACAACAATGGAGAAGAAGCTGCGGTAGAATGGAGATCACTATCGAAGAAGACTGCTTGTTTAATATCCAGTTTGCTGATGACCAAGCAGCAATAGCACAAGATTCTTATGACCTGGAATTTATGCTCACCCGACTATACAAGGCATATGAAGCGTGGTGATTGAATGTTAATATAAATAAGACAGAATATCTAGTCGTTAAGTCCGATGCGAGATTTGAATTATTGATTAAATAATCATTACGTCAACTGAACGGGTCGATTAATTTAAATACCTAGGGGCACTAATAACATGGGAAGGCCTAGGAAAACCCGAAATCAAAAAACAAAAAGAACAGAGCAGGAAAGTCCTAAGAAGCTTGAAATCTATTTGGTGGGACAAACATATTTCGAGGCTACAAAGATTCATATAGGAAAAGCTTATATTGAATCAGTTCTGTCTTACGGCTGTGAGTTATGGACGCTGAGGACGGAAATTATACGACAATTGAATGTCATGGAAATGGATTATCTCCGTAGAAGTGCCGGAGTCTCAAGAAATGAGAGAATAACCAGCGAGGAGATCAGAAGAAGGATGCATCAGAAGACACAGTTATTAACAGAGTAGAACAAAGAGGCCTAAAGTGGTTAGGTCACTTACTCCGAATGGATGAACAGAGATGGCCGAGGAAAATATTTCAGTGGAAGCCCCCACGCAGAGGAAAAAGGGGCAGACCTAGACTGTCCTGTACAAAAACATGAGGAAGGTCATGAAACATCATAACTTGGGAGAAGAAGGTGCCCAGGACAGAAATAGATGGTGGTTAGGTGTGGGTATGCGGTAAAAGCCGATGAAAATCCCTTTGAGAGAGAGAGAAAGAGAGAGAGAGAGAGAGAGAGAGAGAGAGAGAGAGAGAGAGAGAGAGAGAGAGAGAGAGAGAGAGAACTTTTCCTACGGAAATGTAACATGTTAAGGAAAAGCAAAAAAGGATATGATATTTCACCTTTGTAACTAGAATTTGTCTTAAAAGGAACCTAGATAATTCGTAGACTATTGTTTGTCACTTTCTACTATGCTACTGAACCTCTATAACTCGACGTAATGTGTGTGTGTGTGTGCGGACATTTACAACTCGATGTTTTATTAAAAAGGCTTTATAACTCGAAGTTCACCGCGTAAACGTCTATAACTCAAAAGTAGCAGGTTTCTAGAGTAGATGACTCACTTTCATGTTGATTCTCTTCCCCAAGCCTATTCCAGTATATCCATCGATAAAATAAACAGAAGCAGTTATAATAAACATGAAACACATTACAGTACATAATCTTTGCGGTTTTTGTTTTAAGTGATTTAAAAGGTAAACAAAACTCACACTAGTTTAAACACAAATAACAATTTTAAACAAAATTATATTTTTTCAATTAGGTCTAATGTTAACTTTTGTTTTTTATTGTCAACTTTTGTTTTGTCAACATCAAAATCTACTTTTTTTGTATCTAAGGATCACATGCCAATTTCAGTTTTTTATTCTTTGTTCTTTCATTTTTTTCCAATATTCTTTCATCTTTTCACTGTGTCTCTTCTTGATGTCTTCAGTTTATTTCGAACCGGCGCTTTTCTCTCTCCTACCCTGGATTTCTTCCATTTTTTACACTTTTGCCAGAAAAACTAAACTTTTAGTTGCTTCTCCTGCGTTTATATTATTTTTTTCTAAATCCTTTTGGACTTCTTTAATCCAACTTGATGTTGACTTCTTCTCCCACAGATATTTGAAGAACTGCTTTGTTAACCTATTGTCGTTTATTCTAAGCAAATGTCCCAAAAAATTGTCTTCTTTTTCCCATTGTTTCTGTTATATTTTCTATACTCTGATATATCGAGAGCTTTATATTTTAAGAAAGTCTATGATACAATTTTTCTTTGCATTCACAACAGATGTCCGTACTACAAAATTCAGTTTCTTTCTATGTAGGAAATGTCATTTCTTTTCTCATTATTCGTCCTCACCTTACTTAATTCATCACAAAAAGATGAAGCTAGCTTCAGAATTTTATTTCTACGCAATAAAATTCTAATTTTGTTTAGTGATCGCCCAGCCCACCAAGCAGCAGATAGTATTAGATTTTATGATGGTCTGTTACATAAACACATCAATTTTTACGGTCAAAATTTTACGGATCACAGAAAAAAAACTTAATTTTTGTATGGCATTTCTACTTAAATTTACACTACAAATACTTCAAAAATTCTTTTACATACCCCACCCTATAACGATTACGTTGTGGAAAAAAATAGTTCCACAAATACACAAAACCATGATTGAACTCTACGAACTAAATAACCTGCTTTTGTGACGTTCATATTTAACCTCATCTATTGTCCTCTTCCACTACTTTTATCTTCATATGGGAAATGTCTTTGCCGTCTCTACTCGGTCATCTCCAGAAGAAGAGTTTAAAATCATTGCTCACCCACTTGAATTCCTATTCTGCTACACTTGCTCATCCGGGTGTCTAACAGTGCAAATTTGTTTAAATACTATTGAAGTCAGGGAACGATAATTTTCACCTTTTAGTTATTCTAAATTGTTAAGAGAATCAAATATATTTCATTAAATTTGAGGCAGAATAAGTTACAGTTCCAAAGTTTTACGTATCAATTTATGTGTGTATGCAGCCTTTACATAAATCTTATAGGCTAAGTTCTAAAAATATAATTTTCTTTATACTAGACATTTAATAACATGGTGTGAATAATTTTCTACTAAATTAATAATAAATATATTCACTCTTTTTAGTTCTAAATATATTTGCAAACACATTCAATTACAAATCCTTTACTTAGCTGTGAATTGTTTAATTTTACGGTATAAACCAAAAACATGTTTTGTAAAGATACATAATAATAAACAACAAAACCGAAAAAATAACAATTATAAGAAAGAGAAGACTATTATTTTTTGGAAATTTATACAGAATAGACGATAATAGGTTAACAAAGCAGATCTTCAAATATCTGAGGGGGAAGAAGTCAACATCAGGTTAGATTAAAGTAATCCAAAAGGATTTAGAAAAAATAATATAAACGCAGAAAAGCAATTGATAGAAACGTTTTTCGGACAAAAGTGTTAAAAATGGAAGGAGTCCAGGGTAGGAGAGAGAAAACCCAGGTTCAAAGTGGACTGTAGACAGGAAAAAGAAACACATTGAAACGGTGGAAGAATATTGGAGAAAAAGAAGAGAACAAAATAAAGAACTGAAATTGACATGCGGTCCGTAGATGGCTGATACAAAACTCCTAATAAATGCTTCTTTTCTTCCATTTTTAACTAGTATAAGAGTTAAGTAGGATATGCTGGCTTATTTGAGTTGCTCGAGGAACAAAGGAGATAGTGTAGATGGTATTCTTCAGCCACACTACTCTTCAACCACGGACGTTATGCCAGGTACTCGGTTCTAAGGCTGATTCGACTTGGGCCATAAAAAACTTACCTGGATTTCATGGTACAAACGGAATTTGAACTCGCCAGCTTTATGTTAGTAGACAAATACCGTCACAATACTCCGTCGTCTCTTAAGCCTCCCTGCAGTAAAAATTATTGGCTACTACAGTATAACAGTAATTATAACAATATTTCTAATTATCACTTTCTATATGTCAAGTTATCCAAAGGGTCTAGTTACTATATTGTTTTGTATGTTCATCACTACTTTGTTTACAGCACTTATAATTTTATTAGTTTCAATAAAACTTTCACTTGTAAACTAAACTTACTTTGTTTTTCACTCAGACAGCTGTTTCGGAGTGGTGTCCTCTTTCGTCAGTGAGTCGTGGATACAGAATGTGCAATCGTTGGTAATTTCTAACGGTTATTGTAAACAGGTTGTGTGTGGTTGGAGGTGGAGGGGATTGCAATATTAACATGCAATGATTGTAGCAAGTTCTACATAGGCCAGACAGGAAGATCTTTTCCATCCAGATTTTATGAACACACCAAAGCACTCACCAATATTAACATACAATCCACATTTGCCACACATATCCAGACAGAAAACCACAGTTACACCAATATACAAAATTTATATTTAAAATCATTTCTAAATGAAATATTCCCATAGAACTACTTCTTTCTTCAGCCTTAACTACAGTACTGTATCATTAACGTATAGCGCACTCGATTTTCACTGATGATGGCAGTCGGTAGCACTGCCGAAACGTCTGGTTTTGTAGAAAACATTGGACCACGCCAGACAGCCCGGGAAGGAATTTTAACAAGAAACTACTTCTTTGTTGCCTATAACGCAGTACACATGACATATAAATAAAAATGTTATCCCCTCCCCCTTCAACTATAATTTTTATTTATAGAAAATTACCCCCAAACCCTTCAACTAGCCTCTTCATTTATAGATATTTCATCTTCGATTCTACAGTGGATTATTACGATCTTCTTTTCAGGATACTTTATTTATCAAAATTAAGTAGTTTACTCTTGTTCAAACATAAAATGTTGCAGGTAAACTACCCCTTTCCCTTAACCGATCTTCACCAAAATCAACAGGCCTTGAGTCCTCTTCCCTTAACCGATCTTCGCCAAAAACAATAGGCCTTGAGTCCTCTACAATTCAGGGCTTTATACAAAAAATTATTTGATTCTGTTTGAATTTGCGGCTGTTATCGTTTTCCATAGAAAACATTCTACACATAGACACACAGACACACACAGAGACACTTTTCGAAAAATGACTTTTCTTCATGTTTTGAGAGTAGTACAATCAGAATCAGCCGTTATCTCGAACACGATTTTTTTCGCCATCACCATACTTCCATTTCCTTATGGAACATGTAAGTAAAATGGAGTCAATATGCAGCGGCTTTGAACGGTTTTCAACGCACAAACAAATCAAGTCAAGGCCGGCACAATAAATTTAGACTGGTCGTAGGAAAGCATCGCCCAGATTTATAGTCCGCGTTGGGTGAGTTTCAGAAAGAACAATCGGGAACCGAAACCATTATTAACGAGTTGAGATTGGGGCGAAGTATCTAAGCGGAACCCAAAATAAAGTGTATCAACAACGAAATATCGGTATGGAGAACCATACATGACTTCCATATTCTAAGATTTATATTTAAAATCATTTTCAGCCAAACAGCCAGGCTGTGTCTTACCTGCCTTTTTATTGCTGTATTAAATGAAAAATATTATATTACATTAAAATGAAAAAATTATAATTTTATTGCCTGGCAACAAAATTATTTTATTTTTAACAATTACCATTGTTTCAAAAAGTTTAAATAAATTTTCAAGTACTTTACTCTTGTTAAAACGTAAAAGGTTGCAGGTAAACTACCCCTTCCCCTTAACCGATCTTCACCAAAATCGAAAGTCATTGAGACCTCTACAATTCAGGGACGTATGCAAACAATTATTTGATTCCGTTTGAATTTGCGGCTGTTATCGTTTGCCATAGAAAATACGCTTGATAAAAAAACGTTGCTGGTAAACTACCCCTTCCCCTTAACCGATCTTCACCAAAAACAATAGGTCTTGAGAACTCTACAAATCAGGGCTGTATGCAAAACATTATTTGATTCTGTTTGAATTTGCGGCTGTTATCGTTTGCCATAGAAAATACCCTTGCTAAAAAAACGTTGCAGGTAAACTACCCCTTTCCCTCAACCGATCTTCACCAAAAACAACAGGTCTTGAGAACTCTACAATTTAGGGCTGCATGCAAATAATCTTTTGATTCTGTTTGAATTTGCGGCTGTTATCGTTTGCCATAGGAAATACCCTTGTTAAAACATAAAACGTTACAGGTAAACTACCCCTTTCCCTTAACCGATCTTCACCAAAAACAATAGGTCTTGAGTACTCTACAAATCAGGGCTGTATACAAAACATTATTTGATTCTGTTTGAATTTGCGGCTGTTATCGTTTGCCATAGAAAATACCCTTGTTAAAAAAACGTTGCTGGTAAACTACCCCTTTCCCTCAACCGATCTTCACCAAAAACAATAGGTCGCGAGTACTCTGCAAATCAGGGCTGCATGCAAAAAATTATTTGATTCTGTTTGAATTTGCGGCAGTTATCGTTTGCCATAGAAAAAAAACTACAGACAGACAGACAGACAGACACACACACACAGACACTTTTCGGAAAACGACTTTTTTTCATGTTTTGAGTGTAGTAGAATCAGAATCTGCAATAATCTCGAACACGATTTTTTTTGCCATCACCATATTTCCATTCCTTAAGGAATATGGAAGTAAAAAATCATTTTCAGCCAAACAGCCAGGCTGTGTCTTACCTGCCTTTTTATTGCTGTATTAAATGAAAAATATTATATTACATTAAAATGAAAAAATTATAATTTTATTGCCTGGCAACAAAATTATTTTATTTTTAACAATTACCATTGTTTCAAAACGTTTAAATAAATTTTCAAGTACTTTACTCTTGTTAAAACGTAAAAGGTTGCAGGTAAACTACCCCTTCCCCTTAACCGATCTTCACCAAAATCGAAAGTCATTGAGCCCTCTACAATTCAGGTACGTATGCAAAACATTATTTGATTCTGTTTGCATTTGCGGCTGTTATCGTTTGCCATAGGAAATACCCTTGTTAAAACATAAAACGTTACAGGTAAACTACCCCTTCTCCTTAACCGATCTTCACCAAAAACAATAGGTATTGATTACTCTACAAGTCAGGGCTGTATGCAAAACATTATTTGATTCTGTTTGAATTTGCGGCTGTTATCGTTTGCCATAGAAAATACCCTTGTTAAAAAAACGTTGCAGGTAAACTACCCCTTTCCCTCAAACGATCTTCACCAAAAACAATAGGTCTTGAGAACTCTACAATTTAGGGCTGTATGCAAATAATCTTTTGATTCTGTTTGAATTTGCGGCTGTTATCGTTTGCCATAGGAAATACCCTTGTTAAAACATAAAACGTTACTGGTAAACTACCCCTTTCCCTTAACCGATCTTCACCAAAAACAATAGGTCTTGAGTACTCTACAAATCAGGGCTGTATGCAAAACATTATTTGATTCTGTTTGAATTTGCGGCTGTTATCGTTTGCCATAGAAAATACCCTTGTTAAAAAAACGTTGCTGGTAAACTACCCCTTTCCCTCAACCGAACTTCACCAAAAACAATAGGTCTTGAGAACTCTACAATTTAGGGCTGTATGCAAATAATCTTTTGATTCTGTTTGAATTTGCGGCTGTTATCGTTTGCCATAAGAAATACCCTTGTTAAAACATAAAACGTTGCTGGTAAACTACCCCTTTCCCTTAACCGATCTTCACCAAAATCAGCAGATCTTGAGAACTCTACAATTCAGGGCTGTATGCGAAACATTATTTGATTTTGTTTGAATTTGCGGCTGTTATCGTTTGCCAAACAAACAAAATTACCCTTGCTAAAAAAAAACCGTTGCTGGTAAACTACCCCTTTCCCTCAACCGATCTTCACCAGAAACAATAGGTCGCGAGTACTCTGCAAATCAGGACTGTATGCAAAAAATTATTTGATTCTGTTTGAATTTGCGGCAGTTATCGTTTGCCATAGAAAAAAAATCTACAGACAGACAGAGAGACAGACAGACAGACACACAGACACACAGACACACACACAGACACTTTTCGGAAAACGACTTTTTTCATGTTTTGAGTGTAGTAGAATCAGAATCTGCAATAATCTCGAACACGATTTTTTTTGCCATCACCATACTTCCATTCCTTAAGGAATATGGAAGTAAAAAGAATAAGACGCATAGTGCACAAATATGAAGTATTAGCAAGTGAAAATAATCAATTAGATTATTTACGTACATTAGCGCATAGTATTGTACTGTAATAAAAAATAAATAAATAATTTTCATTGATATTATTTAATTTAGGAAAAATGGTTGTACGACAATTAGATTAGGAATTTTCATTTTAGGAGAAATTTATTTTAGGACAAATGTTTTGTAGGAAAATTGGATTAGGAAAAATGTCCAGGGAATCATTTTGCGTCTTTTTGCACTATTTCTTTTTTTTTAAACACTGATCATTACATGGATTTAAAGTGAATTAAAAATGTTAAAGCTAATCTTCAAATTAAAATAAAGTTAATTTTAGACCCTTAAACATACATTTTGCACGCTTTACTTCCATAGTTAACAGAATACTTAAAATTTTCGGTAAAGGGTTTTGGTGAGGATCGGTCAAAAATATAACAAAAATTTCAACTTATTTGTGTCGACGTTTCGACAGCGTTTATTGTCATCATCAGAACCTGTGTATGAATACAAAATAACTGTCAAACACAACAGAACAATTATTGAGTGAACGTGTGTGTGTGTGTGTGTGTGTGTGTGTGTGTGTGTGTGTGTGTGTGTGTGTGTGTGTGTGTGTGTGTGTGTGTGTGTGTGTTTGACATTTCTTTTGTATTTTTACACAGGTCCTGATGATGACAATAAACGTTGCCGAAACGTCGACACAAATAAGTTGAAATTTTTGTTATATTTTTGACCGATCCTCACAAACCCTTCACCGAAAAATTCATTTATTGACGTTCACCACAAATTTAAGGATAGAATACTTTAATAAAATTAATTGTTTTAGCTACACGTTTTAGTAAACTACAAACATATTAATACATTTTAAAAGAAAATATTACAATTTTATAATTATTTTGAGTCAGTATACAATAATTAGTCCTGTAAACGAAATATTGTACTAAACTATAGATATTACATTTCACTACACCAGCCAATACATAATTTAACTTAAAAATATATAATGGTGGCTAGAGGTTCAGAGCACACATTCTCATATTGTACTAACACAAAAATATCTAATTGCTACCATAGAACATATCTGCCATAAATTTACTAACGTTCGGTTTGCTATGGTTTGTCATAAAACAATTTTATTGTGTCGCGTTTTCCCATTTACTTATTTTATGATACCGACATAATTTTAAATTATGGAGCCATAGCGTTTAGAATAATAAAACTTTATTTTCCAGTGATGCCCGCAACCTTTATGACTAGTTGTCAACTTATGATTACGAACTACGAACACTAAATTTAAAACTAGACGGTATATGCAGAAAGACCAATTGTAAACCTGGTCGGTTAAACATAAAATGACAGTGGCAGATGATATATTGTGTTGGTTCAGCCTCATCGATTTCACCTATGTGTGTCGCCTCGCCTTTAGAAACGAGTCTCGCACGATACAGCACTGGGGGAATTCGAAACAGAGGAGAGAAGGTTTTAATTTTGTATTTTATTCATTTTATTGTTTATGATTTAGACAAAAGTATCCTTTTGCATACCACTACACAGGACACTTTCCATAAACTCTTTTGAGTCCTTAACATCATCTTTAGATCGGAAACATATAATAACAATTGGTTATTGTCTGCTTCTGTTTTGAATATGAGATGAAACGCTAGAAAGTAGTAATCGGACGTTTTTCGTTCGGACGTAAAATCAGAGGGTGTTACGAAGAAAAGAAAAGATTGGCATGCGTTAGGACAGTTTGGAGAGCTTTTACCGTTTGAAGATCTTCCTTAGGGCTGAACACCAAATAATTAAAAGTACTGTAGTATTAGGAAAATTACAAAAATCCAGATTACTCTACTATTTCTTAAGCACAAAGTCTTACAGTAAACACTACAATTTCGAAACATTAGGATTTAGAATAAAGTTCTTTTTAGTTATAAACAATCTGCTTGATTTTACAATTTGTTCAAATTTTTAAACTTTTTTTGGATTCTGTAACCAAATGTTTGAAATCTTAGAAACTTAACATTATATTTACATAGTTACTTAAATTCCCTTTAATTTGATAACCCACATAAATTTTTGCAATTTCATTACAATTTTTACCTACTTTATGGGCCGTGACTTACAAAATATTTAAATTTTCTAAACAGAACACAATATTTTGATGACGGATGAAATGCCCTTTAGTTTCCTTGATCTTGATACCCTCTACGGGCTTCTGCAATTTTTCACGATTTTGACCATGCACATTTTGCTTCTTGCCCTTGTTTTTGTGGAGATTAATCTCCAAAACAAAATGGTTTTGTAATGAGAGACTGTGAACACGCGTACCAAGTGTTAATATACGAGGGCTATTTTTTTTCAACCTCCGGTGAGTTGGCAAACCTGTTTCTCTTGTCTTAGAAACAATCTGACTGTTGATTAATGTTTTTGAGGCTTTGTTCTGAACTGTAACCACTGGTTTTATAGTTATTTTGTCTATAACTATGGTGACGACAGTTTGATTATGGCAACTACTATTGAAATTGCCTCCAAGTGTGAGATTCGGTCTGTTATTAGATTTTTCAAGCTGAAGGTCATAGTGCTGCAGAAATTCATCGAAGGTTGTGTAATGTGTATGGAGGAAATGTGTTGAGTGATGGATCAGTTCGGGAATGGTGTCGAAAATTTAAAGAAGGGCGAATTGAAGGAGGGCAAGGAAGAAAGTCCGTGGCAACTGATGATGTTGTTGAAAGGGTACACAGGATGGTTCGAGAGCGACGTCGTTTCACAATTACTGAACTTTCTGCAGGTTTTCCTGAAATTTCTAGGCCTGCTCTTTATGATATTCTTAATCAGAAGCTTGGGTATAGGAAACTCTGTGTCGGTGGGTTCCCAAACAACTCAGAGATGTCCACAAGACTCGAAAAAGGGCCAGATTAGGCACCAAGCACCAATAGGCACCAATAACCCAGACTTGGCACCAAGTGATTACAATTTGTTCACTGACTTGAAAAAGTGGTTAGGTAGGCAGCGGTTTGATTCCAATGATGAGTTATAGTCCAGTGTGGCAGATTGGCTGACTACTCAGGAGGGAACAGTCTACAACATGGGCATAGAAAAGTTGGTGCCTCGCTATGATAAGTGCCTCAACAATGGTGGTGACTATGTAGAAAAGTAGTTTACATATATGAAATTTTTTATATAATAAAATTATTGATGTCATTTATGTGTCTCTTTATTGGTTTATCGGAGGTTAAAAAACAAATAGCCGTCGTATTTTTAAAAAACCTTTGTATTAATATGTTTCACCAAGTGCCCAAAGAGTCAACTATTAATATCGTAGAAAATAACTTTTAACACGTTAACAATTTTAGCAGCTGAACTATTAATTAACATTTCTGGTATTACAGCAAAAAGCTTCTACACAATCTGAACGTGTGTTAAGCAACAATACTAATATTTTTGTTAGAAAATTGCACCATGTTATCTTCACTATGTTGTCCTAAAACCCAACACTGTATTTTCTCATTTTATCAGTACTTCCACGTAATAAAATATGAACGCGTTCTACGTTATAGAGTGATATAGGCGAGGTAATTCGTTGATTATCGGCTTCTCACAAAGACGTATCGTATTTCCCCTGAGGCTCATATATATTTTCTACCCAATTTGTCGTGGTGCGGGGGGGGGAGGTGTATATATCACGCGCTGGCTTCTATAATATTCCTTCTATTTATCAGTAACTTTGTAATATTTTATTAACGGTGAGGTGCAATTGTTGTACGTAAAAGAGTGAGGTGTTTGAACGAATACGTTTTTATGTATAAACGCATTAAAAGTTTAACATTATACATTTTTATTTGATTAGAATAGATATGAAGAAAGTTTTTATTCTTAAATACTGCACGTTATGTATACGCACCAAAGTTGACCACGAATTATAAAGTACATTCCACTCTCATTAATACTGCACGTTATGTATACGCACCAAAGTTGGCCACGAATTAGAAAGTACAGTGCACTCTGATTAATATTGCACGTTATGTATACGCACCAAAGTTGACAACAAATTAGAAAGTAAAGTGCACTCTCATTAATACTGCACGTTATGTATACGCACCAAAGTTGACCACGAATTAGATAGTACAGTCCACTCTCATTAATACTGCACGTTATGTATACGCACCAAAGCTGACCACGAATTAGATAGTACAGTCCACTCTCATTAATACTGCACGTTATGTATACGCACCAAAGTTGACCACGAATTAGATAGTACAGTCCACTCTCATTAATACTGCACGTTATGTATACGCACCAAAGCTGACCACGAATTAGATAGTACAGTCCACTCTCATTAATACTGCACGTTATGTATACGCACCAAAGTTGACCACGAATTAGATAGTACAGTCCACTCTCATTAATACTGCACGTTATGTATACGCACCAAAGCTGACCACGAATTAGATAGTACAGTCCACTCTCATTAATACTGCACGTTATGTATACGCACCAAAGTTGACCACGAATTAGATAGTACAGTCCACTCTCATTAATACTGCACGTTATGTATACGCACCAAAGTTGACCACGAATTAGATAGTACAGTCCACTCTCATTAATACTGCACGTTATGTATACGCACCAAAGCTGACCACGAATTAGATAGTACAGTCCACTCTCATTAATACTGCACGTTATGTATACGCACCAAAGTTGACCACGAATTAGATAGTACAGTCCACTCTCATTAATACTGCACGTTATGTATACGCACCAAAGTTGACCACGAATTATAAAGTACAGTGCACTCTGATTAATATTGCACGTTATGTATACGCACCAAAGTTGACAACAAATTAGAAAGTAAAGTGCACTCTCATTAATACTGCACGTTATGTATACGCACCAAAGTTGACCACGAATTAGATAGTACAGTCCACTCTCATTAATACTGCACGTTATGTATACGCACCAAAGCTGACCACGAATTAGATAGTACAGTCCACTCTCATTAATACTGCACGTTATGTATACGCACCAAAGTTGACCACGAATTAGATAGTACAGTCCACTCTCATTAATACTGCACGTTATGTATACGCACCAAAGCTGACCACGAATTAGAAAGTACAGTGCACTCTCATTAATACTGCACGTTATGTATACGCACCAAAGTTGACCACGAATTAGAAAGTACAGTGCACTCTCATTAATACTGGACGTTATGTTTACGCACCAAAGTTGACCACGAAATAGGTTGACCCCTTTCTTTTTATAAGTTTATTTATAGAAATTAAATGTATCAATATCTCACTTTCATTTAAACAACATTCTCTATTACGCTTAGAAAATATGATCATGCGCAGTAGGGAGTGACTTCTAGATCGAGGCGCCTCAAACGACATCGAAACAAAGTATTTTAGCCCGGGCAAAATAGCGGACAAGAATTTCAACGGAGTGCCCAGACCTGTATATACGCCTGCGACCGTGCTCCGCTCCGACCACCGCTATTGATAGGTCCAGTGTCAATACCGTGTTATTCAATGATATAACTAGAGGTTACTTCAAAACCATTTTCTCCAATTTGGCCATAATGCAAGTGCCCAATCCACCTGAGTCTGCCGCCCCTAGGTACGTGCCTAGTGGGAAATCCGGCGTCTGCGCAGACTAATGTACAGTACTACTCCATTGGAATGAAGAAGCAGACACGCCATTTTCTTGTGCCCACTTAATAGAAGTTGTGAAGGCGTCCACTGCCATATCATGGCCTACTGTATGAACAGCTGTCGCTGCTTCTCTCTCTTCCTCCTCCTCCTCCTCTTCTCTGGTCATCACATCGACTATTTCAGTGTCTGTCATAGACTGGTTTTTTCATCTTCGTCACCCCGCCAGCCACTTGCTTACATCGTCGTTGTCGAGTCATCTGTTTTTTATACTAGTGACGACATTTTGCACTCACTATCTTAAATTACGTAAATAAGTCAAATAATTACACCAAGGAAAAAACAACTACAAATAAACGACACTGTACACAGCAAGCGACTAATGATGGAACTGACGTCTGTGGTCAGCGACTTGTTTCCCCCTCAACGCTCGCCAACACCAGCCTGAAAACGCTGGACTACTGGGGGCCGGATTACAAAAGGTATACTGCAGAAAGTTTCCGGACTGTACTTGGCACGGCTGTTGGACGTGACTGTACAACCTGGCGTCCCAGTGTCTGATTCCGTAATACGTAATGAGTCAGTCTGCCGAGTTTCGTTGCATTGTGAGGTTGTGTTCGGTCTACGCGTTGTGTTTTGTAATCGTGTGTTAACGGTCATTTGCTAATTTTATGATGGCTGATAAATTCGAGCAACGCGCGTGCATTAAGTTTTGTTTTAAACTTGGTAAATCGCCTACTGAAACTTTTGCAATGCTTCGATAAGCTTTTGAAGAACATTCCCTACGCAGAACACAGGTTTTTGAGTGGTACGATCGTTTCAAGGCAGGCAGAATGTCACTTGAAGATGATCACCGTTCAGGACGACCTTCCACGAGCAAAACGGATGAAAATGTTGAAAAAATTCGACAACTCATTCACGAAGACCGTCGTCAAACAATCCATGAGTTGTGTACAAGTGCCGGAATAAGCTATGGAAGCTGTCAAGAAATTCTAACTGAAAATTTAAGCATGCGTCGTGTTGCTGCGAAATTCGTCCCTCGGCTTTTGTCTGTGGATCAGAAACAGCGCCGTGTTGATGTGTGCAGTGAACTCAGAGAAACGTCTGAAAATGACCCTACCTTCATCTCCAGGGTCATAACCGGTGATGAAAGCTGGTTTTATGGTTATGATCCAGAAACAAAACAGCAGTCTTCGTATTGTTTAAATTAGCAGCCATCCTTACTATTTCTTTTATGATTTTGCTAACTGCTATAATTTTTTATTGTTCGACTAAGCTTTTCGTCACTACTGACATCTTCAGGTCTTAAACAAAAGAAATAAAACAGCAGTCGTCACAGTGGAAAAGTGCACAATCACCGAGACCAAAAAAAGCACGGCAGGTCAGAAGTGCAACAAAAACCATGCTCATTGTGTTTTTCGACATCAAAGGCATTGTCCATCGCGAGTTCGTGCCAGCTGGTGTTACAGTGAACTCAGATTTTTATTGTGACGTTTTGTGGCGGCTGAGACAAAATGTGCGACGAAAAAGGCCCAAATTGTGGGAAGACCAAAACTGGCTGTTGCATCACGACAATGCACCTGCTCACGCTTCACTGAAAACAACACGAGTTTTTGACCAAAAACAATATGGCCACCGTCCCACACCCTCCATATTCACCAGATTTAGCCCCCTGTGATTTTTCTCTGTTCCCGAAAATAAAAATTCACATGAAAGGTCACCGTTTTGACACTGTAGAAGACATTAAGACAAAAACGCAGGAGGTGCTTGACAGCCTTCAGCAAAAGACTTTTTTTGACACTTTCCAGGCATGGAAACAACGTTGGATTCGTTGTATCAATTCGCAGGGAGACTACTTTGAAGGAGATGGAAACCATTAATGGGCTAGGTAACCAAAAAGAATTTATTAGACCTAGTCCGGGAACTTTCTGATAGCTGTGGTATGTTAAAAATAGTTTCAATTCTACTGTAAAAATAATTTAATTTTTGTGTTTGGGGGGGTGTGCGAAGGCGAGTGCGGATGTCCAAGAATCGAAAATGTAATAAAAAGCTAACATATGTAAAAAAATAAATTGTACTTCAGTTGATGTTAAATGTAAAAGTTTTTACCGTTCTGCAATAAGTTGGCTACTTTTCCTTCCTGTATTGGCGTGGTGTCATACGTCAACGGAGAAGAGACGATGATGAAGACTGTGAAACTTTTAAGGCTATGACAAATTTCCAAACTTTGTTAGCTGTCAGATTTGACAGCGAGATTGCCAGGTTGATGCTTCCTATATTTGCAAACAACGGTAAACCATTTCGACACGTTTACTGAACGTGTATTAAATTATACTTTTTTCAGTGGAGGTTAGTGAGGATCGGTCAAAAATAACACAAATTTAAATTTGTTTGGGTCGACGTTTCGACAATGTTTATTGTCATCATCAGGACCTGTGTATGAAATACAAAAGAAATGTCAAACACAACGGGACAATTAAATATTTGGGTGAACGTGTTCGTGTATGTGAGGGTGTGTGCGTGCGTATGTATGTATCATTGTAGGCCTATATTTGAAGACTTGAGATAGTTTGTTTCGTCTTCCAATATTATCTTGAAGAAAACGAGAAAATTATAGTATGACAGAACTTAATTTACACAGTATTACAATTTAAATTACTATATGTAATGATATTTTAATTAATTAAACAAATAGTAATCAACAATTGGATATTAGATTGGTAAACAAATTGTTTATACATACAGCGATCAACATATAGCCTAGTAAAATATATTAACTCTAACTAACACCAGATTAGGGGATGTTCAACTATGTAATTATTAAAAGTTATTTGTAACATGTTTCATTCACTACTGCTTTAAAAAGCAATCATGATTTAGAAACATACAATTTACAGTAGAACTTTACGACTTACATCAGATAGTTGACATAAGGTTACATGTTTATATCTTCCAATATTACCTTAAAGAAAACCAGTTAGGCTACATCTTCCAATATTATCTTCAAGAAAACTTGAACTATCTCAAGTCTTCACATATACAATGATACATACATACGCACGCACACACACTCACATACACGAACACGTTCACCCAAATATTTAATTGTTCCGTTGTGTTTGACATTTCTTTTGTATTTCATACACAGGTCCTGATGATGACAATAAACATTGTCGAAACGTCGACACAAACAAATTAAAAATTTGTGTTATTTTTTACCGATCCTCACTAACCTCCACTGAAAAATTCATTGATGTCACTACGAATTTAAGGATTCAATTAAATTATACTGTTACTTGTATGGCAGGAATAAGGAATAAGGATATTAGGACCTATGAATAAATTAGCTTACGTACCTTTATGATCAATTGGGATTACAATAACGACCGGTACTAGGTGAACCTAGGAGTTTCATGCTTATTTAAATATTATGGAATTCACTCGTTAGAGCAAAATTATCAAATTAATTTTACTTAAATTCTATGGATACTGTATATTAGCGTATGTAGGCCTATTCTTCTTAAACATTCTCTTCTACCCGTCGGGTGTCGAGGTTTCTGAGAGAGCTCTCCATCTCGTGCTGTCCAGTGCCAAAATGTGGCACGGGCCCAAACCGCTCCTCTACTTTCTACAGCCTTCTTGATGTTATCCTCCCTCTTCGTTCTTGGCCGTCCTCTTCCTCTTCTGGCTTTTGGTTTTGCCTCCCATGCTCGTCTCGGCTACCTTCCCTTAGCAATCTACAGACGTGGTCAAACCAACGCAGTTGCGAGCTTCCAATTTACCAGAATACCTTCAAATTCTTTAGTACGTCAACTTTCTATGTAGGCCTATAAAGAATAAAACATCTTATTTCGGTTCGGGTAATTTATTTTCGAACATATAAACTTTACTTCAATTAAGGCTGTCTCTCTACATCCAATGTGAAGAATATCGTAGAGTATATCGTCAGAATAGATACAGTTTTCTAATGATGCCGTATAACATATCTGTAACTCGAATCGACCGTCTTTCATACTCGAGATCGGTTGTGAACCAATTGGAACCAGTCATTACATCGCCACGGTAGGGTAAATATGGAACCCTTCCAGCCAGAAATAATTCCGTTCTGGACATCAAGGAGGATACAGCAGACTGAAGTTTTGCCTAGACCCCTCACGAGAAAAAAAAGGTAATCAAACAGTTTAAAATCCGAAACGTGTATGCATCACGTCAGCCCTACTAATTTTTAAGAACTACCAGCCCTAAGAACTACCACTTTGTGTGTGTGTAAATGTTTATGTACTTTTCGGAGTAAAACGGAAGTACTGCCAACAATTTCTAGTGGTAGATGCGACATTCATTACTATTATTTGATGTTCTCCCCTAAGCCAGGTCTTCAAATGGTAAAAGCTCTCCAAGCTGTCCTATCGCATGCCAGTCTTTTCGTTTCTTTGTAACACCCTCTGATTTCAATCCTGTCTATTAACTTCATTCTTATACACCATCTTCTTTTTCTCCTTCTATGACACCCTCCACGGCAGTTGTAAGCAAGCAGTCTCCTCCTAAACAATGACCTAACCAATTCCTTTTTTCTATTTTCTATTAGCTTCAGGATTCTTCTCTCTTCCCTATTCTTCTTAAAACTTCATAATTCCTTACTTTATCAACCCACCTCACTTTTTCCATTGCTCTCCAAACCCACATCTCAAATGCTTCTAATCTTTTCTCATCCTCTTTCTTCCGTGTCCATGTATCTGCACTAAACATTCATTAAAAACATTTTATATGTAATTTGCTACGAACACACGTCCGCCCGTGCGCGCACATAAAACACTCACACACACACACACACACACACACACAAAATAACGACACAATATATCACGATTCAATTATAGGTACACATTTGTATACTTTAACAAACTGTCGTAGAAAGCAGCTACCAACTGACAGCCAGCTGATATGTAAACAAGTTTGCAAATATGTGAAACTTTGATTTTGACAGACATCAGTCTGGCTGAATGAAAGACAAATTACTTACGGAAATCAACATGTTTTTTTTAATATAAAATTTGTATTATATTATGAACTTTATTTAGTTACAGCTATCATAATATTTACATTTATACCTGGTACCAAAAATAAATAAAAGCCAATTAGGCTGAAAGCCAGTACAGGTGTTTTGTATTAAAGCTGGTTTACACTGTTCCGTTTTTATTTTTTAATTATCTATGATGTATATCAAATTTTTCAAAATTGCCACAACTATGTACATTTGTTTTAATATTAAAAATGAAAGGTGGCTGTTATAGGCAGTTGCTTTCTACTGTAGTTGTTAAAGTGTACAAATGTACCGGGGATATTGTGTGTGTTTTTAGTAAATTAATTTTAATGCATGTCGCATCTCACACTAGGAATTATGGCGACCTAGATATGTCCGTTTATGAAAGTGCTTTGTCTATTTTCATGTTACTTTAAAACAATGATTACATTAATTAACACATATAATTCATAAAATAATAATTATAAAAGTAATTGCAAGTAATTTTGAATTGTGTGCATATTGTAGCACAATGAAGTTTTTACCTTATTCTACAAATTAAGATCATATAGGAAATGAAGGGAAGAAGTCATCTGGAAGGAGTAATATCAACTGAAATAAAAGTAACAGAAAAAAGTAATTACAATCATCAATAAAAGGACTTAACAGAACTAGAAAAATCGGTTCAAAGAAATTACATATAGTCAATTTATAGCCAAAATGTGTTAAAAAACAAATAGTATGAGTACCATCTCAGTAAAATAATTAGTAGACCCAGTATGATACGGAGTAGTACGGAATAACAGCTCAGGACAAATAAATTAAAAGGACAACTCTCAAGATATATGGAGTAGTAAGGAGTAAAAGACCATAACAAATGAATTAAAATGAAATTATTAAAGACAATCTATTTAACGTGAAAAAACCAATAATTCTTCATCAGAGCATACACAGTTATTAATCAGTATTTTTATTAATTGAACACTGACAATAAAACAATAAAAACAATTAAACCAAGCAAAAAATTAAATTTTTTATTTATACTAAATAAAAAAAAAATCAATAATAAAAATTTTATTAACGATTTATTAACCGATTATTAGGATACTTATTTGTAAAAATTCGTTTATTTACAATATATTGGGTCGAACAGTATCACTGCGAATTATTGTGTTTAACCCTCCGACTGGAACATGCTATTGCTCATATACTGTCTCGTACATTTCAATATGTCGGTACCCAGCGTTTGGGTTTTAAGTAACCCAAGGTAACGTTTAATAATTTATTGAGCTTCTTATTAGCTAAATCAATTATTTTTAAAAACTAATGTAAGTTGTGTTATCTCAAAGTTTGCAGTTACTACGGGATAACGGAAACTCTGGGTAAAACTAAAACATAGGCCAAGCTTAAAGAAACAGAAAGGAACATTAGAAAACAATAGTTAACCTCCTTATAGAGTGTATAAAAACAATAGCCCTTTTTGAAGTGTGACACTAAGATAGCAAGATGTTTTAATAATTTTCTTGCTTATGAACTACTATTTTTTCCTGTTACGTATGAATGGAATTAAAAAACGTATTCCATAGTTAGTGCCACATATTGTTAAACATGTAAATACGTAGATACATAATTAATACGTAATTATTAATTCTGGTAACCGGGATAAACCGCAGAAATTTAAACTTACTCCAAATATGCATGCGTCAGGACAGGATGTTGACATTTAATATTTATGGCACCCGATACATCAGACATCTTTTACCATAATATGCAACTGCTTGTCAAATTACGGGAAACTTCTGCTTGAAGTTGAATTTTCCTAAAACAATTTATTTCATCAGTTCCCACTTTCTGCTTGAAATGAGGTTGGTTACTCATGTAATTTAGGCTTTAAAAAAAAAAAAAAAAAAAAAAAAACACTTTTACATAATATCATTTTACGTACCCATATTTAGGAAATATATTTCATATTTTATTTTTACTGCTGCACATTTTTATTTCTTTTACATCGCCGGAACGCCATCACCCACGTACACGTGAAAACAAATTAAACGTCTTTTTAGGTAAAGATGCATTTTTGTAAGGTTAATTTCCGTATTTGATTTTAAAAAAGACAAAATTTCCGGGTGGCGGTGATGTACATCTACAAAAAGTATCACAGACTACACAAGAGTACACTTTAGAGGCTGTGACAATGCAGGTTGCAGAAAAGTCACTTAAAGAAATTTGACTTACCTGTAATTCTATCCGTCCCTTTTCGAAGGTATCTGAAACAAATTGTGTTATTAAGAGAATAAAAATACATACTAGCGTTTGCTTCTAGCATAATGGTTTGAATCAAGAATGGTAAAGACAGACTGTAATGTAATTAAAAAGTGTCGACTTTCTGAAATAATCTGCTATATGTTGACTGCTATATGTATAAACGTTATCTATCCCAATCTAATGACTAATTGTTAATTATTGCTTTTTTAATTCATTAAAATATCATTACATATAGCAATTTAAATTGTAATAGTGTATAAATTTAGTTCTGTGATATTATAATTTTCTCGTTTTCTTAAATAAAACATTTGAAGTAATATCTGTTTTTAATACCAGTAGTGAGTGAAACATGTTAAAAATAACTTTTGATAATTACATAGTTGAACATCCCCCAGTCTGTTTTAAGTTGTAATATATTTTACTATGCTATATGTTGACTGCTATATATATAAACATTTTATGTACCAATCTGATATCTAATGTTGATTATTGCTTTTATAATTAATTAAAAATATCATTACATATAGCAATTTAAATTGTAATAGTGTATAAATTAAGTTCTGTGATATTATAATTTTCTCGTTTTCTTAAATAAAACATTTGAAGATGTAAACAAATTATCTCAACTCCTTCACATATACAATGATACATTCATACGCACGCACACGAGTGTGCGCCCACACACGCCCACACACTCACATACACAAACACGTTCACCAAAATAATTGTTCTGTTGTGTTTGACATTTCTTTTGTATTCATACACAGGTCCTGATGATGACAATAAACATTGTCGAAACGTCGACACATATAAGTTAAAATTTGTGTTATTTCTGACCGATCCTCACTAACCCTTTACTGGAAAATTCATACTTAAGAAAGTTTTATAAATTACATAATAGATTATAAAAAAACTCCAAGTTTAACTAAACTTGCTTAACCGGTGAATTCAATTTTCCGAGTTTTTAAAGTTAAATCAATTTTCGGCCTATCTAATATATGAATTTTAAGTTTTAAATTTTCTTCAAATAGTCCACAAGTGATTTGCTGTATAAATGTCCTCAACAAAGATGTTTACGTACATCTTAATTTTATATGTTCTCCAATGAGACAGATTGCATTAAGTGTCTTGAGTTTTTAAAGTAAATCTGTAGGACTTTTATGTAACTTGTTATATAGTTATACACCAATAAAAGTAGGTATTCATGAACTCAGTAACAAATGACTACGTTAGTTAAAACAATTATTTATTTGGTAACATGTCTTTTGTTTTCACTTACACAGCATGTATGAGTAGTATCGCTTCAATTCTGTAAAAGCTAGCTGCGGTATGAACAAGTTAACTCAACCAAACCAAGTGAAATGTTTACACTCACTGAAACAGAGCGTACAATGTAGACTAATTATTATCAGACCCCTTTACGTTTGTAATGGAAACACAACCCAGTTAATTGTTGACGTTTGTATCACACAACAAAACACGTAGCACCTCCTACTACGAAGTAGCTATAGGTATACTGCCGAAATTAACTGTGTAAAATAAACTACAGGAATTTAAATATAGAAGGATGATTTTTAAATTTCAAATAGTTTTATACTGTAGCAAGGAAGTAGTGGTTTCGCGTCCCTTTGATAAAACAAAAACTAACCACAAAAAAATTAAATTATTTTAAACTTTCACAAATCACTTTTATTTAACCTATTATTGATTTAAGAACATTTAAAAGTGATAATTGATTTAGCATGATTCACAATAGTAACAAGTTAATTAATTTTTAGCATAATTTAAATTTGCACTTTGGTGATATAAATAACTGAAATTCAAACACTAGTATGCAAACAGCAGGTGCTATGCAAATTTAAAATTTATTTTATATTATTCAGCGAGCGTACCTGCATTGTGCAAATGGTAGGTTAACAATTAACATGAGTATACTGATTTGTAGAGAATATAACATATAACTATTTAACACTTTCAACTTGTAATTATGAGTATTTTATCATTTTATTTGCCTGCATGTGCTAGAGTCTTAATTACGTGAAAATAACATGACCTATATATTCTAAAATTTACCGAATATTCTTTTGTATTAGAGAAAAATATTTTGTACACTTAATTAAGCTTAGATTTTAGTGAAGACGGTGTGTGTGCGCGCGCGCCCAATGAGCGACGCGATTTCTCAGTTGTAACTCGACCGTAAGGCCGTGGTCTTCCTTTTCCTTCTACAAACGTTTCGACTTCGCCTCTGGAGGCCACCTTTAGTGTCAAAGGGCTTACACGCAGTGACAAGGAGTCCGTCAGTATACCACAGTACTAAGGCGAAGGTAAAGGCGTTTAAATCCTAACGAATAGATTGTGTACGTCGTTCGGGGTACCGGTCCCACAATAACGTTCGGGGTACCGGTACCACAATAAAGTTCGGGGTACCGGTACCACAATAACGTTCGGGGTACCAGTACCACAATAACTTTCGGGTGCCGGTACCACAATAACGTTCTGGGTACCGGTACCACAATAACGTTCTGGGTGCCGATACCACATTAACGTTCGGGGTACCGGTACCACAATAACGTTCGGGGTACCGGTACCACAATATCGTTCGGGGTACCGGTACCACAACAACGTTCGGGGTACCGGTACCAAAATAACGTTCGGGGTACCGGTACCACAATAACGTTCGGAGTACCGGTACCACAATAACGTTCGGGGTACCGGTACCACAATAAAGTTCGGGGTACCGGTACCACAATAACGTTCGGGGTACCAGTACCACAATAACTTTCGGGTGCCGGTACCACAATAACGTTCTGGGTACCGGTACCACAATAACGTTCTGGGTGCCGATACCACATTAACGTTCGGGGTACCGGTACCACAATAACGTTCGGGGTACCGGTACCACAATATCGTTCGGGGTACCGGTACCACAACAACGTTCGGGGTACCGGTACCAAAATAACGTTCGGGGTACCGGTACCACAATAACGTTCGGAGTACCGGTACCACAATAACGTTCGGGGTACCGGTACCACAATAATGTTTGGGGTACCGGTACCACAATAACGTTTGACCGCCTCAACCGGTTTTCGTACAACTTGACATAGGCCTACCTGTCCACACGTCCGTACTTTTACCGTACAGAATCCTGTTGTGTTTTAGATTGATCCTCCCTCCCCACGGCTAAAGAATAGTGTGACCAGAGAAAAAACAATAAGGCGAACAAAACTGTAAAATAAAACGTTAAAATCCCATAAAATTAAACGAAAATTTGAATTTCAATGTGATTACATTGTCTATTTGTGATTTCTTTCACGCCAGTGACCAAAAATGGAATACAAATTTTTATAAAGTCTTAAAAACTTATGCAGTGTACCGAACTGGCGGGAATTTTAAATACAATTTGAACTATAGAGTTTTCTTTTGCAAATTTCAAATTTTTTAAACGCCAGGGCTTCAAAATGGTCAAGCGCTTGAGAAAATTTAAAATTCTTTGTGGAGTATCAAACAAAAGAGAATTTAAATCATCGTCATTACCATTCCATGGATTAGGCCGTAGACCTGTTCCGGAATCCGTCTCCTCGTCTGTCTACCGACATCCCTCTTCCCAGTAGGGTGGCGTTCATGTAAACGCTCTTGCCGGCGGCAACAGTACAAGCAATAAAGGAAAATAAAATTAGTTATATCAGAGAGTAAATAGTTTAGTTATTAAATAATTTGAAATTCTAACAATACTAATAGGAAAACTTGAATAAAAGCATACCATTGCTTTCGAACTGCTGGGCACTTGCACCGTCTTGTATTGCCGGCTCATACATAGGCAATACAAGATCGGTTTTACTGCATATGGCCATTCACCTCGTAGTAGTTGTCACTATACATAGTAGAGGAGAGGCGACACATTCGTCCACCCAATGTGTTGCCGCTGTGTAAACCGGCAAAAACGCTCAGTTAGCAGCTACGTTCGTTTCCGAACCGACGTGCAGCAGTTACTATTGTACTAGTACGTACCTATTTGTGTTTTGTTCGTTTAGTTGTGTATTCTCTGTTTGTTTTTTATTTTTAATTTGAATATTTGTGTCCTGATTTATTCTGTGTAAGTATAATGGAGTCAGATCCCGTTGAACCGGGGCCCTCTTCTTCTGCCAGCAAATGACAGAAAATACTCTAAAAAATGTTTAGGCTCTAAAAAGAATATTTTAGAAACACTTCGTACTAGGAAAAAGTACGAAGTAATTTTTAGGCTAAGTTTGAAGTCTGTCACAACCGGCAACTGCTGTTATGTACCGACACCACGCCACGCCACGCCACGCCACGCCACTGCGCGGAAATAATTTCAATTTTTGTATTTTTCCTTTTTAAAAATATTAACATAGAATTATTTAACTCTATTATAAAATTAACTATTAATGCTAAAAAGATTAAATAAATTAAAATTATACGAAAAGGGTAAGCTACAAAAAGGGTTAGTGACAGAAAAATAAGGAAGATAGACTAGGTAAATGCATCTAAAGGATAGAAGGCAGAAAGATGCACGCGCTCGTGTGTGTGTGTAGTGCGTGGGAGAGTGAGGGAAAAGAGAAAGAGATAGGGTAAGACAAATAATAACATGTATCAGATTTCGAAGGGTAATGCCAAATTTAATTACAAATAATATAACTATTGTATTATAAATATAGACGTTTGCATTTGCCTGTGGGGACTTTACATAATAAGTAATACAATCATCAACGATTATGAACTAGTAGTATGAAGAGTAATAAATAAACTTCCTATGTTATCTGATCTTATTTAGTATAATTAAACAGCTTTGTTACATTTAAGAAAACGTCACATTCATGGCCATTAACAGCTTTTCCGTAAAATTCATGCCTATAAAGCTTGTGAAACTATGAAACTTTATGAGAACGGTTACGTTGACATTTCACCTTTCGTAATCACTGAACGTTTTGTGTGTTTCTCAGGTAGACAAAACTATTGTAGGTGGGACAACGTTCAAATGATACACACGGATTAATAACACAAAAATGTGTACTAATGATAAAAATTAATTCAGGTATACAATTAATAACTAGAGTGATTATGATTCAGATGTTGTTCAGATAACCTTAGTATTTTGTATTAATGTTTTTTAATACATATAATGAGCTGTTTATAAAGCGTTTGGATGAAAAAATGTTTATAATTATCAAGGGAATAATTGATATTGAAAATCTAATCTTGCAAAAACTGACCTACTTCGATGCGAAAAAACTAGTATGCCCAGCCAACCAGGGCAAAATCAGCTACGCACAGGCAGTAAAATCAACAGCGTCACCAGCCCCTATTGTAAAGGAACTATTACCTGCAGTTTCAAACTCAGTTCAACGAGCGTTACTTTTCAGGAATGTATAGCAAACCAACAATCAACAAAGACAATGTGGCTGAGACAGATACACAAATGGTATTTAAGGATAGTGTCGACGGGTCTATAAGCAGACCAGTCAAGGACATAAACATTGTGGCTGCGCCTCCAGTGGTGGCGAGGCGACGAGAGGATACCGTCGTCTATCGCCCTGTCCTCCCAGATACACCAGGGAGGACCGCTTAAAACCGAGATCGGGGATGATCAGGAGGTGAGGTACGGATCGGAGTTCAGCTCGATTGCTCACTGACCTTGGTGATCTGGCGGAACTCGGTAAAAGAAACACGTGACTCTACATGTAAACTACAGAATGTAGAGTTAAAATTTTGCATAATTGTATCGTTAAGTAAATTAATTCTCAACTAAGTCCTTATTAATGGCTCTAGTTTGAGTAAGCCTGCAATAAGCTGTTTGAAGATAGTTTTGCGAGGTACAGTATATAATTATCTTTGAATAATAACCTGTGAATAATTAAACAGCAGAGTAAACTTTAACACAAAGGGGTAGTACTACACTGTTGCGTATTGATAAGATGATATTAAATTAGAAAAGAATTCACGTTAAGACCTGACAAATAAAATTTGAGTAAACGGGAGTATTATACGTGATAATTTTCCTACTTTAAAATTTATACACTAGCACATTTCGAAACAAGTGTAAATACCATTTATAGTATATCCATAGAGTCAATGAAATGTTCAGAAGTATATCAGTAATTAAAAGCCAAAGTTTATTTCTCATATTACACGTAAATTTCCACATTTCTTGTTATTCCTTCTTGTCATGTATTTAAAACAGGATCGCCGATGTAATCACCCGAGAAAGGAGTACATAGTATTGCTGCGTTATTACAGAAAATGCTACGTGCTTGTCGGCTATTCCAGGGGAGCCCTACTGTAATGTGTGTGTGTATGTGTGTGTGTGCGCGCGCGCGAGTACATATTGCTGCTACTTTGAGATGAAGCACAATTACGTGACACTTGTCACGCGTCCGCAACGAGACTTTTCCAGAACATACCGGTCCGCGCGTGCTGTGTTCAAGGCCGCAATCAATTACGCTCTAGTGTTTTCTAGTGGACGCCTATTCAGGAATATTCTGGAATCTCAGTGGGATATAAATACAACACTTCAGCAACGCTTAGTTCAGTTTAAGTGGCGATTTATTCAAGTGAGTTTTGAGTTATTGTCTGGTGATTTACACAGTGCGGTTCGAAGTATTGTGGCGAAGTGTTATGTGTTTTATAATTGCGCCTTACAATTGAATAAATTTCACATTTTTATTGCGTGCGAACAATTTTTGTTTGATTTGTTGTAAGAGACTATCTTGTTGATTACAAACTGTTTAATTGTGATAATTAAAGCTGGTGATTAGTGACTTAATTGGTGTCTTGTATTTTGCTTTCCACTGTACCATACGACGATCAGTAGACAGTCGTAACAGTATTTATTTGTTTTGCACAAACGCGTTGAACACTTTCGTTTTTGCGATGCAATACTGGGTTTTAAGACAAAGTTTAACCACCAATCAGGAAAACACGTTTTCAAATAACACAGTTTCCTCAACATACTAAAATTTAAATGGTCAATCTCGCAAACGCAAAGTTAATTCCAATTTGATTACTACAGATATAGTCAAGTTTACTGATAATCTATTCTAATGAAACAGATGAACTTCTGATAATACTTACCGTTGATAATTTATACCTCTATACCGTTAAAACATGCAGAATATTTAACACGATTTTTATACGTAGAAATTTAATTAACCTACAACAATAATTTTTGCAACAACAATTTTAGTTTCCCATTACATTTACTTTAGTATGTGTTATACACGATATTATCTAAACAAATCAGTGTAAACACTGGAGACTTTTGATCAAACGTTTTAGTTTAATGTCTTAGTACCTGTGTGTGCCATTATTTTATATTTTACTATCTATATTCACAGCGTGTAGATTTATCAATGACACGTGTTATGTACAGGACATCCAGCAAGTCGTCGATGATCACGGGTTTTCCCCTGTAAGGCTGGATTTCAAATCCGGAGCTACCTGGCAAAACTAACATTGATCTTCAAAGGTAATTAGACAAAGGTAATTAGAATTTTAATAACAGTTTTAGCTTAGTTAATTTATTGGTAGTAAAAACGTAGTCTCAGTAATATTTGCTTACAATTTCTTAAGCTGGGGTCTTGTCCTCCCAGGCCCATCCAAATTTGTATTCCTTGTTTTAACAAATACTGTACTCTGTAGTTTATAGATTGTAAAGGATCCTTATACTACAGATGAAAATGACGAGAAAACGTATTTGTTAAAGTCTAAAAGCAGGAGAATTGTTTATTTGATTCTATAATAAGATAAAATAGATTTAAATAAGCCTAGTAATATTTTGTATACATCTTTTTAAATAATAAAAAGTTTTGCATAAGTCACGTTTTAAAAGGTTCTACAAGCATATGCAATATAAGAAATGGAAAACATCAGCTACAAGTATGAGGATATTTTTAAGAAGATATCACGGATTGTGATCTTAAACAGATAAATAACGAGCGAGGATTGTGACAAATAAGCGTTTGAAAAATCGATAATCTTTGTTTCTGTTTAACATATATGTGTTAGTTGTTAAGTACATTTCCATTAACTCTCCTTAACAATGTTACAACGCTAACTTATTGTTATAGGAAACAGAGGTGAAATTGCTTTTCACCACAACACTTAGCTGGTTAGCTGTTTCACTTATTACATTAAGGAAAAAATACAAATTTGACTCGTTTGTTCCATTATTTTCTTTTCCTTTGAACATTTCCTAGTTGTAACTAAAGCTTTAATCACACTTCTTGGTTTGTCGTTTCAGAAGCGGTTACGCAAATCATGTATTCATCACCTCAAATATGGAGCTCTCAATACATAAGATGTAATACATATATTTGGCAACCATTTCCTGTTGATCGTCGCTTTGGTTCAAATTTATTTTAACCATTAGGATGTTGCGATAGTTCTAGTATACGTCCATTAGTATATTCTTCCTTAAGTTAATTTTATCTCTGATATTTTAATATTTTGGAATTTATCTCTGAATAGCAACAAACAAGGGACAAGCTGAGACAGCAACAAAACAATTAAACAGTCTGCTTTGGAGTCCACGAATAGCAAAAAACAATAAAATCAGAATATATAAAACTATAGTTGAAAGCATATGCCTACGTGAAGCAGAACTGTGGGAAATTAATAAAAGAAATAAATCCATAATAAGAGCTATGGAGATGGATTACTGGCGGATGTGCTGTAGACTAACAAGACCAGAGTGAGAAATGTAGAGATAAGACAAGCGATGGGAATCAACCTTGACGTTGTAGAAACAATAGAAGCAAGAATACGGAATTAGTTCGGACACCTAAAAAGAATGTCGGATGAGATATGGGCAAGGAAGGTATGGCAATGGACTCCACCCTCTAGAAGGAAAAAAGGAAGACCTAATCATTCATGGATAACGGACGTCGAAGATGCGATAAATGCAAGAGGATTTACAGAACAGGACTGTTTAGAGACCGGGGCCAGTGGAAGCTAGGATGCGACAGGCGGTGTCAGCCGTAATTAAATCGTCTAAAAAAACTCTGTATATTTATTTCAACATAGTTGACGTTATAGCGAATCGACTACCATGTTGTAACGGAAACTGGTTTACACACGACGTAATTTTGTAGTGACGTTAATGTGGACTATAGTGTGTATGGAAAAGTAAACCAAGAGAACTCAACAACTGAACGATGCAAACAGTCTAGTCTAGTACGTGCATCACGTAGAAATCTCGATCATATATCTCAGTTTAAGCTGAATTGAAACTGACAGACTCGGTAGTATCACGTGTTGAATCCTCCGTTCAACATGAACATCACGTTCACTATGGATACAGGGATGCCTTCATTTTTTTATTTATTTATTTTTTTTTTTTGTAAAGGAAAAATTTGTAATACTTATTCAAATAGACAAAATACTTAATCAGCTGAAATTACATTAATTTATAAGCAGTACTAAACGTAATAAAGAATTCCGTATTCTACACTTAGATAAAATTTGTGTGTTCCACGCTTTAGTATCACGAACATTTAACACGACGACACACACACACACAAATTCACATGTTCTTTAACATTAAATATAATAAGATTAGAAAAATTGTCAATTACATAGATTAGCAATTGAATCCACTGATATTACTTGAAAAGAGACAATAAAAAAGTGTAGGTTTTTATTAAACCGTTTGTAGTAAATAAGATCTGCTATATAAACTGCTATTCTAGCGAAACCTTTTGTAGCCAATAAAATATATATGCGTTCTCATCTATACGTTCCATACCATTTTCAAGTTGATTGATGCGCTTCAGGGACCGTTGAGACCATGAAGGGAGTGTGAAGTCGTGTTCTAACGAAGTTTTAGTACAACCAACCCATTATCAATTGTTTAACAAAGAGTAAGTGTTATGAAGCGGCCCGTGGGACCAAAATGTGTTGGTGTCGGCACGTGTGTACTAAGAATTTTCTATCAGGAAGAATGATGTTTGGGGTGCTATTGCCAGGATGCAGAATGATAACGATAGTGGACTGTATTAATACATTTATTAGGTTTATGTTTTACACTTAATCATAGTGTTGAGACTGGCTAAGTCTGAAGATTTAATTTTGAAGAAACCGATTCGTAAATGAAGCTACATTTTAGATGAGGCGCAAATGTGTGCCACTCAGCTTACATTGAAAAAACGTTGAGGCCTAAGGCCTAAATAATTGTCGCGACAACAAGAAAGAGAAAAAGACAGAACAGGCAGCAAACGTACTGACGTTCGCTGCCAGCCAAGGCTCGTAGAACTGTATCGTTGTAAAAACATGATAAGCACGATTTGAAAGCGTACAGATTAGCCAACCTATGAATGCGAAAATTACCACATTACTGTCCAGTAAGATAACATGTTTTATAAAAGTAAATACATGGTTTTATAATAACATGCTAATTTAAGCAATATATATATATATATATATATATATATATATATATAGTTGTTGTTAAGGTTTGCGCACTTTCGTTCAAGATAAAAACTTACATGTTTAATATTGTCATATCTTCTGATTCATGTGTTCAGGTACTGTAATTTTAAATTTTTGAAAATTGCCATATAAGTTATAGCTTTATATAGCCTATTGCTAAAATATGCTACAACATATTTACAGATATTAAGTAAAAACAGCAATGAGTTCCTTTTTATTGGTGGTTTCTAATGGTCCATAAATAAGTTTAAACTAAAGGTTCATTTATTGAGACTACTCTTACTCTTAAAATAGAACAAAAAATAAATTGGATACATTTTCCTAAAATAAACATAAATATTTTTCTAGTTAAATTTTATAGCCATGTCACCATCTTGGTGAAAGCCCTTTTGTTCTTACTTGAAGTTTTGTTTTGTAGATTTCCTCATATTAACATCACTATTTACATCGAATTCACTTATGTAAATTAGTCGTAATCTTTTATGTTTGAGACCACACTACGGCAAACAAAGAAAGGTGGGGTGCTCATCTGAATAGGATACTGGATACCAGGTTGCCTAAGAAAGTTTTTCTGTACAAGTGTGTCGAAGTGAATGTATTTCCTTGCGACTGTAACATACAATTCGTCTCGTGAGAGAAGAAGGTGTTCCTTGTACATTTTTTATCCTGTCTATCTTCCCTTTATGCTATAGTCTTAGTTTCTTTCGTACAAAACGTATGTGTAATTCATTAAAAATATTTTATTCCCAAATATAAATATATCACTACCGACTTGGAACACAAAAAAATTTTTGTAGGTAAAAACGTAAAAGTTTTATCATATAGCCTGAACCAATTTTAGCTTATTATAAGTATCGTTCGACGCTGCCACTGGGACCGCTGTCCGTCTTGTTCTTGCGACGCCGCCGACTTTTGAAGGATGGATGTTATGTGTGTGGGGTGCATCGATGTATACTAAATGGATCGCGTGCTGACAGGCAAAGTGAACGGCAGAAAACTGTCCGCAGCACGTACAGCTTCCCACACAATGGTGGGCAATAAAGCGTTTGGCGTTAAGTTAACACGTGTATTAAACGAATCATTCAGTCAGTAATGCACACGTTTTGCCACCTTACAATTATTACATTTCGGACAGTTCTACTAAAAATTTGTGTTTATGAAGATTTTATTATTATAACAGTTTGTTTTTACTTTTGCCTAACTGATAACAGATGACAATAACTTGAGCATTTACACTCGTTTTGCTGACATTGTATCAAGCGGAAAATTAATTAGAGCGTCATCGGACTTTTTAAAGATTGGAAAATAAATGTATCATTTATTGATTATATCTGACGGTAAACTTAATACCATAAAAATGATTATATCAGCTTGCAAAAACTTTGCCGGCACAGTGTTTAGAAAACATATTTCAAACAAAGATTTTTCGGAAGGCAGCCATGAAGTGAAACTTATCAAATTAATAGGGACATTATTTTATAAAATCTTGTGCTATGATATTGCTAAGAACCACTGCAGCTAAGCTTGGTGTCCGCCAAAAGTTAAATAAATTTGTATTATTTAGTAATGTTTAATGTAAACAATTTTTATACAGTTAATACGTAGCTAACTAAATAAAATAAAAAAATTTAATGTAAATTAGCATTTCTTATTGAACACTTTAACGACCATAGCGAGCGTATACGCAAGCTTCTTTTACGCAATAAACATTTTAAAGTTTACGGCTCACGTCTTTTATTCTTTGTTTCCCTTAACTTATCTTTATTTGTCTGGCTTCAATATTAAATTTTCATAAATAAGAACACAACAGAACTGTTTATGAACGCAACAGAACTTAGCGATAAACTGAAATATTGTGTCAGAATACTGAAATCTTACAGCGAAACAAATGTGTTTATTTTGGAAAAGAATTTATTAAAACCCTCCCACTTTGGGGTCATTAATTGTTAAAATAACATAGCTATATCATTTAACGTAAAATATGCTCCTCTAAAGCAACAAAAGCTATAACAAAGCAGAAAAGTCAGACTTTGTACAGGTACAGTATATAGCATACGCAGTGTTCTTGCCCACCACTGGTGCAGCGGCCGGACCTAATTCAGTAAATGCAGCACGCGATCCATATAGTATCCATCGATGGCATCGATGGTGGGGTGTGATATGTTCGATTATATGTGTAATTTGAATTGTGTTTGTTCGTTTAGGATGTCGTTTTTAGTGTTTTGTGTGTTTGTTTCCAATTGTTCCAGAGTGTCCAGCTTTTCGACCTTTTGTGTGTACGTGTAGAATATCCATACTGTTACCGATGTCTGTGTACGTGTGGTTTGCTTCAATGAGGCGGTTTACAAAGATGGATTCGGTAGTACTTTCGGTAGTGCCTTTGTGTGTTCAAAATATCTTTGTTTGAAGCTACGTCCTGTCTGGCCTATGTAGAATTTGTTGCAATCTGAGCAATTTAGTTTGTAAACACCAGGTAGATCAAATTTGTTTTGTTCTTTGTGTGTGTTTCGATGTGTGTCCTATTTTACTGCGTCACATTAGACTTTGAGTATTTTTTAGCACTGCAAAGGATGGAATGGTATGTTAAACAAATTGATTGTTGTGACTAAATTATTGAAAGGAAAGCAAAATTTATTAATTCAAGCGAAAGTTTTGAAATTAACAACATTTTAAATGTAAAAAGTAAATGCGTCTTACGAAGAAACGACGTTTATAAAAAATAATTTCATTTACATGAACTAAATTTACAGTATCAAGTCTTATGTCGATAAGACGAAGTGATATAACAAATGTATGATCAGGTGTAAAATAAATACAGGTCTTAGGAAATAGCAACTATTATGTAAAAATACATTTTGTTTAGTAGAATGTAGGTAAGGGGGGGTCATATATTCCCTTTTCTGACGTCATTGTGAATGGATTTCCCTCTGTTCCGTAGATAAACATTGGGTTACATATTTGATGAAGGATTTACTGTAAATAATAAGTCTTGTTACCCATAAAGAGAAATAATATGCGCACACAAATGATTACTTCTTCATTTCCTCTTTAGCTTCAGCATTTTAGAAACGAAATTACATTTTGACAGCATTTTTACACTTATACACTGTAGTCTTACTGAACAAAATAGTGTTAAATACAATGTAAAAAGCTCTCAAACAAAATAGACCAATTTACCCTTTATAAACGTCTAACAGTGCTCATCAATTCCCATAATGCTTTCATACCAAATCAAGGTCATTAGTTCAGTTATATTGATTCCAAAAGAGAATAATTCTTTTCCATGAGGTAAGTGAAATTATTTGAAGAATAATACTTAAACTTTATTTATCTCAAATAATTGACGTAGACGTGACCCACTTTGGTTTCAAAGTCCTCGTACATTATCAGCGTCTAGTATAACGGTGGTTATAACAGCAGGAAAGTCTGTATTTACTAATGCATTTCACGTAAACCTAACATGCAAAACAAAAATATAAATAAGACAGCGTATTACCAACACATTCAGAAACGTAACCTGTTTGTCACATATGTGGTAATGATCATTTGATTTTAATATATTATCACATTCTTAAAAATAATTTTTTTTTAATTTTATTCCGGTTGTACAATGTTTGCACTTTTTTTGGAACCAAAGATTACACAAGTGATTGAATCCTTATCTTCCACTGCTGTTTATCTTTTCAAAGTACTTCTTCAAACTCTTGTTTTCTCAATATACGCTGAACTTCTTCTATCCAAGTGATAGGTGGTCTTCCTGTTTTCTTTCTTCCTGGTGGGTTCCATTCCATAATTCCCTTTGGAAATCTTTCCTGTGCCATTCTTTTCGTGTGTCCATACAATTGTACTTTTTTTGTTTCGATAAAATCAACAATTAAATTTTTCCCATTCATTCTGTCCTTAATAACTTCATTTCTAATCTTAAAAGTGAATACTCCTGCAATACTTTAAGTTTGTCATCATCATCATCGTCATCATCATCATCATCATCATCATCATCATCATCATCATCATCTTGGATTGAACCAAAAATGGTTTGTTCCGGTTTCAAATAGGAAAAGATTAGAGCTGGTCCAGAGTTGTTTGGGGATGCGGCAGTCATCCATTCGCAAAGATGTTCCCACCAACTCAACCGATACTGGGCAATCCTGTCGAGTATAATATTCAGTTCCTGCCGTATATCTGTGTTTCTTCTATGATCATGGAGAGTATACTCTGCCACGTGCCTGAGAAATCTCATTTGAGCCGCTGGGATGCGACTGGCGTGGCCTTTCGTTAAAGCCCAATTCTCAGACCTACAAAGAAGTGTTGGAAGAGCCATCACCTTGTAGAATTTTAGGCGTGTTCGTTTAGTTGCTGATTTAAGGTTTCGCCTAATGGTCCCGCACATAAGGTTGAACTTATGAAACTTATTCGCAATGTTGTTGCATGAATTATAAGACACTCTGTATCCCTGGTATTCAAAATTGCTAACTTGTTCCAGGGCAGTACCATCTATAACAGTTTTTGCCCGTATGGGATCAGTTCCACGAAAAACCATCACCTTAGTCTTACGTGTGGATATATGCAGTCCACAGTCTTTAGAGATTCGATTAAACAAGTGTATCCCTATCTGCAATCTGGTTTCCGAGTCCGACAGAATAGCCTGATTGTCCTCAAACAACAAGGTGTCAATTGTATAATGTAGTTTGAGTGTGTAATGAATTACAACGCAAGGCCAAAAGCGTAAACTGAATGGCTACATAAGTACGACAAGCACAAGCAAGCATTATATTCTAAATGCTTTACAGAACAAACAAACGCGCTCCCGCACGCGCACACACAAACATACGTGTACCATAAACACGCATTCAGGGTATAACGAAAGCCTTTCCATGCATCTAGAATACTGGTACCTCGCAAAACTATTTTCAAGCAGCTTATTGCAGGCTTACCCCAACTAAAACCATTAATAAGGACTTAGTTGAGAATTAATTTACTTAACGATACTATTATGCTAAATTCAACACTATATCGTGTGGTTTAAGGTACGTGTTTAAATTAAATTTTTAAATACAGTTATCGAATATCATATAGCTTCAGGTTTTCAATATCAATTATTCCTTCAAATATTATTAGTATTTTCTCATCCAAACATTTTTTATAGGAGTCTTTATATTGTTACCACGGTCTACTGATCGTTGTAGGTACAGCGGAAAAGAAAATAAAAGACACCAATTAAGTCACTAACCACCAGCTTTAATTTTCACAATTAAACAGTTTATATTCAACAAGATAGTCTCCTACAGCAAATAACATAAAAATTGATCACACCCAATAAAAATGTCACCTAATAGAGACTCGTACAATTATAAAACACATAACACTTGGCCACAATACTTCGAACCGCACTGGAATAAATAGCCACTGAAATTGAAACTAAGCGTCGCTGAGTGCTTGTATTTATACCCCGCTGACATTCCAGAATATTCCATACTACGCGTCAACAACGTCACTTGAAAACGTAGAGCGTAATTGCTTCCCGCCTTGAACACAGTGTGCGCGGACTAGTGAAATCTGGATCAGTCTCGGCTACTGACGCATGACAAGTGTCCTTCATCTCAAAATAGCAGCAATATGTACGCACACACACACACACACACACACACACACATTATAGGCGACTTCCACAGGAATAGCCGAGAAACACGTAGAATGTTCTACAATGGATTAACAATATATACTAACGAGCATTTACACATTTATACAAAATGCTATGTTTATCTGAATAACGTCTGAATCATAATTATTCCAATTACTAATTGTATATCTGATTTAATTTTTATAATTAATATAAAGTTATATGCTATTAATCCGATCTGATAAAAATTTATAAATTTACAAGCTTGTAGTGCAGAGACGTTATATAGTTTTAAACAAGTCGAGATTAGTTATTCGTAGTTAGAATCAGGAGCTGTGTATTTTATGCAGTGCACACCCTGGAAGGAGAGAGAAAACAACTATGTCTAATTGACTGTTTTAATCATTTTTAAATATTACATTATGACAAACTATTACAAATTGTGAATAGCGCGATTTAAATTACCACACTTTTAAGAACAAATTGTCGTATTTAAGGTAGGGCCTATGTGTTTTGGTTTTAAATACAAACATTACCCGCGGCTTCGCATGCGAATATTTGACTTTCAATAAGTATTTTAATATAATTTTTATTGTCTATGGCTATATGGCTTTCTGTCAGCTCTCAACAATTTTGTACTCATTAGTCAAATTCTCTCCAAAGCTGTTTCAACACTTGTACTATTTTAAATTGTACTAAATTATTATGTTGGTGCAACAGACTTTGGAGGTTTAAAAGTACCCGTTTATAAAGCTTTTGGGATATTTATAAAGTACCTGTTAAACCAAAAACGCTAAATTCTTTATTTTAAGTGTTATTGTGTTAGAAGCATTGTATAACACAATAAACGTTGTTTTCCTCAACCATTATTTATTTCAGCAGTAAACTAAAATCAGAACCGTTGTCACCTAACGTCACAAATGAAAACAACACGTATTTTCTCTTTGCATTAAGTAATAGGATAATTTAAAATAAGTACACTTCTTCTTTTCCACATCTTAATATATCGATACAATCGCATAGTATGTAAAACATCGAAAATGTTCTGTAGGAATGGATAAATGTACAGTTCCGATGCCGGTAAGTAGCTTTTGTTTACTTACTTGTCACTATGGTAATTAGTTCTGGTCTCCATGGTGTTTTGACGTCTTTAGTAGTAGTATTTAATATATTTCATTACTTATTCATTGCATCATCAGATATATGTATAAACATAAATTTTATAATCGTTTAGGACAATTACAAAATATATAGAGGTATCTGTATAAAAAATTATAAAACATATCGATATATCGCATAATAAAATATATTAAAAACTGCAGGAACGGATAAAGGTACAGTTCCGATGCCGCCAAATATCATTTGTTTATTTACTTGTTACTACGGTAATTAATTCTGGTCTCCATGGTGTTGTTGACATCTTTATACGCGTCAACGAAAAGACATAAGTAAAAGAGCCTAAATCGTGGGAACGGGGCAAAATATCAAACTCCAAGTTAAACAGTGTTTTTTGCCTTGTGGCAAAGGTTACCTGTGCAAAATTTAGTGACAATCGGTATAACGGTGTGGATTTGTATACAGTACCCTTAAATCCTCTGACTTTGAGTTTTATAGATATAGATTAGTGACTTTTGCACTCCTCTTATTACAATTTGAAATCAACATGGGATCGATGTACTCTCATATCACTTTTAAAAGAAAAGAAAAGTGTTTGTAACAACTGTTTGATTTTTAAAATTATATCGATTCTTGAAAATTCTGTAGCGTACAAACGTGTACAATCTGTTTAGTTAATGAAACAAACATCGCATATGTCGCTTAACAGAAAATTTCAAAAGATACAATTATGACAATGTTATTTCAGTTACAAAAACCGTTATAACTAGAGTTATAATGCTATACTATCATAAATGCCTTAATGAAATTGTGATATTCCGCTTTATATGAAATGCCTGTAAATATTATATACTTTTCAAAACTAAACACAGCGTGTTAACATAATAGAAATTTATAAAAGAATGGGTAACATCTTAACGGTGAAAATGCATTATGTTCATACTCATGCCTAATCGGATATTAGATTTAGATTCTTCAGTACACAGAAGAACGTACGTAGCAAATGGATTTTTTGAAAAAATGTTAGGTATGTAAAAAAGAAGATTTATAGTTTCTCGATACTTTACCAATATAGAAACATTAATACAGGGTACAAAAATTCTTGTAGAATAAAGTATTCAATGTCCGAATATGCGCGAATTACACGATGTAATTAAATAATTACAAGCTGATCGATAATGTAAACTGTAATAATTAGAAGCAAATTACTTAATAATGAAATATGCTCAGAGGGTTTCATAATTACAAATACCAGCGCTAAATAATTCTCTCTTGTGTTTTATGTAAATTGGCATTTTAATTATTAACCAAGTATTTGCACAATGCAAGTGCACTGAATAACATAAATGGCTGTTACATTTGCATAAAGGTGTTGTTTCGCATACACATTTTAATTCAGTATTTTGTATCGGAGAGCCTAAATTTAAATTGTATTTCGTTCCACCTACTATGATTTACCTATTCACGAATTTTTGTATATACATGGTAGTTAGTAATCAGTGTATCGGCACAGTGTGAAACAGTGTAAACTAATTTTTTTAACTATTAAATCCACTGTACCTCTCTACACACGTTTGCTAACGTGTATATATTTCCGTTTGTTTAACGGAAATCAACAAATTAAAAAAATCTCAGTGGCGACCCGTGCTTAGGTTGCACGGTTGTACAACCCCCATTAAATCCCGAACTGTTATTTAAATTACAGAATTATGAAAAAAAAACAAAAAATAATATTAATATTTTAAGCTAAATCATCAAAATTTGCCGACTGAAAAGCGCAGAGAATTACGCTCTTGCCGCGGTGTATGCACCAACTGCGACCCGCTTTGTATATGGGGAAATACAATGGAGTAGTGCTCTGGCTGGCTAGACTCGGGTGTTCCTATTACAACGATATAGCTTCACTTGGTGTGATTAGGGACTGCAAACCCCGCTCGTACGTCACGGCGCCACCAGTCTGTTTGTTCGAATTTTTTGTGAAGCTGGTTGCTAGTGTCAGTCCAATTCTTCGTTAAATGTAAATAATAGTAAATATGAAGGATTAAGGTGTCATAATGTAAGATATTTATTATATTTAATTGATAGGACGCAATGCTTTCTGTCGAAAACTGAATTAAAACACCGTTCAGTTTACGTCTGATTGAGGAAAAAATTTAAATTAAGAAAGTAGGTAGGTCTACACGCGACCTTGCAAATTTTAATCAAAGTGTAAAATCAGGTAACAGAATATTTAATCGTAAATTTAAAAAAGATTATACAATAAATAAATGGTTATATGGGTGTGACACTAAAATTGCAGTATTTTGCTTTCCTTGTGTATTGTTTGGAGGGGAGGAGACTTGAACATTTTCTATTCAGAAAATGAAACAATTTAATTACATCCAACCCAACAATCCCCAAAGTTATTAATCAACAGCCACCAAAGAAAAATCTTATTATCAAATCATACAATAATATTTTAAATATGTGATTTTGCAAAATAACTACAGTAGGTGTGGACAGCAAGAAGGGTGACAACTGGTGGATAAGAACGAATCAAGAACTAAGGAATGTATGAATAATGATTTGCACAAAGTGGAAAGTAAATTAAATGAATGCAGATTATGTCGCTTGGCCATGTTCGAAGGATGGAGGGCGAAAGAGTCCCGACAAAAATGTTCAATGAGCAACCTTATGGGAGACATCTTAGAGAAATACCTCGAATAGGATGACTCGATAAGGTAGAAAGCGACGTGGGACAACTGAGAGTCAGAAGGTGATGACAAGGGGTACAATACAGGGAAGTGTGGAAAGTCGTTGGCTGGAAGCCAAGGTTCTGCAACCACCACAGCCCCATGGAAAACTAAGGTCTAAATATACGTTTAAAAAATAAGGTAAATACTATATTACTTACGTATAAACTTGTATAAATTATGTTCTGTGATATTATAATTTTCTCGTTTCTTTAAAGAAAACATTTGATGATGTAAAACAAACTATCTCAACTCAGACGCGCACACGCTCACATACACAAACACGTTCACTCAAAAATTGTTCTGTTGTGATTGATATTTCTTTTGTATTCATACACACACAGGTCCTGAAGATGACAATAAACACTGTCGAAACGTCGACACAAATAACTTAAAATTTGTGTTATATTTGTTGACCGATCCTCACAAACCTTTCGCCCTAAAATTCATTGAATGACTTTGATTGATAGACGGTCACTACGAATTTAAAAAAAAAAATTACTTATGTTAGTATATTATACAATCTCATGTTATACGTATTATTATATATTGATATTAAATGTTTACATGTGTATTAATACGTATATATATATTACTATAATACTTATAACTATTTTACCTCAAGATGTATTTTTTCTTTAGAGACATGTTTCGGGAGATCCTGTTCTCCCATCTTCAACCTTCGCCATCTTGCTTCTGGTGCAGTATTTGTGTGTTGGCTTCTGGATGTTATTATGGTGGTTTGTTGGTCTTTGGTCCTTCAATGTTGCATTATTGTGTGTGGTTGTGGTATCTGTTTTTGTATTTTGTGTATTTTCGATGTTGAGTGCTTTGAATATTGTGTCATGTTTTGTATTGATTTGTATTTGTTCTGGTATTAATTTGTTTTGTGTTTTATGTTTGTAAATCTGTAAATTTTCCCAAATGTTCATTATGGTGCCTTTGTGTGGTATATGTTTTATTAGTGTTACATTGGTTATGTCTGGGAATTCATGTCCTGTGTTTATTGCATGTGTGGCTAAATTGGATTTATATATGTTTGGTTTTTTGTATGCATTTAGGTGTTCAAAATAACGTTTTTTCAGCTGTTTTTTTGTTTGTCCTATATAACATTTATTGCAATCTTGGCATTCAATTTTGTATATACCGTTGGTTGTCGTATTATCTTTGTTGTGTGAGTTATTTATATTTTGCAATTTATTTTTATTAGTTTTGTATGCTATTTTTATATCTGTGTTTTTAAATAGTTTTGTTAGTTTTGACATTTTATTATTTATATATGTGAATGTGGCCCATTTTTTGTTGTTGTTATTATTTATGTGTTGTTCAGTTTGATTAATTCTTAATTGTTCAGTTTTTATTTTGTATTTGATTTTATTTTCTATTTTGATCATAGTATTTTTATTGTATCCATTTGCATAACCAATTTGGTGTATTATATTTCTTTCTTTGTCAGTTTCTTGTTTGTTTAGGGGTATTTTATTTATTCGTTATTTAACAGAATGTACAAAATACCCCTAAACAAACAAGAAACTGACAAAGAAAGAAATATAATACACCAAATTGGTTATGCAAATGGATACAATAAAAATACTATGATCAAAATAGAAAATAAAATCAAATACAAAATAAAAACTGAACAATTAAGAATTAATCAAACTGAACAACACATAAATAATAACAACAACAAAAAATGGGCCACATTCACATATATAAATAATAAAATGTCAAAACTAACAAAACTATTTAAAAACACAGATATAAAAATAGCATACAAAACTAATAAAAATAAATTGCAAAATATAAATAACTCACACAACAAAGATAATACGACAACCAACGGTATATACAAAATTGAATGCCAAGATTGCAATAAATGTTATATAGGACAAACAAAAAAAACAGCTGAAAAAACGTTATTTTGAACACCTAAATGCATACAAAAAACCAAACATATATAAATCCAATTTAGCCACACATGCAATAAACACAGGACATGAATTCCCAGACATAACCAATGTAACACTAATAAAACATATACCACACAAAGGCACCATAATGAACATTTGGGAAAATTTACAGATTTACAAACATAAAACACAAAACAAATTAATACCAGAACAAATACAAATCAATACAAAACATGACACAATATTCAAAGCACTCAACATCGAAAATACACAAAATACAAAAACAGATACCACAACCACATACAATAATGCAACATTGAAGGACCAAAGACCAACAAACCACCATAATAACATCCAGAAGCCAACACACAAATACTGCACCAGAAGCAAGATGGCGAAGGTTGAAGATGGGAGAACAGGATCTCCCGAAACATGTCCCTAAAGAAAAAATACATCTTGAGGTAAAATAGTTATAAGTATTATAGTATTATATACATCAAGAAACGGACTGTAGCAGAAAGTGAATGAAATAGTATATATATATATATATATATATATATCATACTATGTATTTATAATATACTCATATTTCCTCACGATTATTCTTGTTATGGGTTTTGATAGCAGTTAATATTCTTTTATTTTCCAGAAAAATATATTTTATTGTACATAATTTGTTTTACAATTTTTCGACAAGATTTGTAACGGTCATTTCCAGAAATATACAATGAAAACTATTAACTATTTGTAATATTGTTAATGTAAAAACGTTTCCAATTCAAAAACATAAAATAAACCACGTGCTAACACGTCACATATTGTAAAAACAATAACTTTTGTTCGTTCCTTTGGTGATGTTAACTTTTAACCAAACCCAATTTAAACATAAGAATTAAGCTGCTAACAATTTTATTGTTTACTTTATGTTTTTTTATGAAAAACCCTTTATTTTAACACGTAAACTTCAATGTGCTATATGTATACTTGTCCTGTGTTAACAAATTAACAAGACGTATTTACTCTGACGGGTATATCTAACGTTTATTGACCTCAACGGGGGGAAAATGTCTAACAAGATGAAGCTAAATAGTTGTCAACATGTCTTATTGACAAATCACCACGTAATTTCATAGTTTGGCTGTTGCATTATGGTGATCATCATTATGGCTTTTACATTCCCATCAAAACTGTAGTCCCAGTTTTCAGCTCTTCTGACTCAACAGCACCAGCAGTGTTGACGAGACAGACAGATAGACAGGAAATGCACGGGGCGTCTTGCGCATTTATTTCTACGCGTTGACCAGGCTTGTTCCTGATGAACGCCAGGTGCAAACAGGTCAGCGCGGTCGTTTGCTCTGCACAAGGAGTTAAGGTGCGGTCCACGAGTACATGATTAAGCATGTGTATCATACGAGCATTGCTGGTGTTTACATGCTACAGCCAATTGCCTCGCCGGGGGCGCGACTCCATGGCCCCTTAGGGCATTGGCCGCAGGAACGTAGAGACGCGCTAGCGGGGATAAGACCCTCGATCCCTCGTTTACGAAACGAATGGGAGCCACGCCAGGGCAGTCGGCCCCCGCAAGTAGGCGTTGGTTATGAAGAGTCAATCCACTCCCATTATTGTCGCATGTGCAATCACAGTAAAACTGTTAATAATATAATAACATTTTACGCATACTGTAGATAACGTACATTAGGAAAAAATAAAGTTATTTTAATTTTAAGATTGTGTTCTACTGAAAGATATTTATTTGATCTTTTAGATAAATTAAAATATTTGGTCCTCTAAGTCTTAATAATTTTATTCATATCCAAAGTGCAATAGAAATGACTTCATCTGTGCAGGAGTCGTAAATATTGGGAAACGTTGGCATCTTCTAATGCAAATTGGCACAAATGTGTGATGAAAGAATTGGAGCGGAAATTTATATGAACGGAATATAGATAAGAAAGCAAACGAAAAATATAAAAATGTAGTAGAATAAAATATAAACAACTAGCATTTCGTGTGTATCTTTATGCATACAAATATAACGCACAACTAACCCTTGGCAAATCACGGAGTAGACGCACGTAAAACATTCACATATACCGTCCTTTGTTACATATACCGTCCTTTGTTACATATACCGTCCTTTGTTACATATACCGTCCTTTGTTCTTTTCATAAAACTGCTTGCCTATGTCTTTTAAACAAACGTAGTGATCAAACGTAAATTATTCATTTTACATATTGCAGCGTATCAAAATAAATATTGCATATATAGGTAATAATAATAATAATAATAATAATAATAGAGTAATATAAAACGGAGTCTATATTTGGAGGTAGGAAATTTATTAAATTATCACAAATTATACTTTTGTCTGATTTAGTTTTCAAAACATAAAATTATTTATTTTATATTGAGTCTTTTAATAATGAGTTTAATTATTGTTTTCACAATTGTGTAAGTTTACTTGTTTGTAGAATTCCACAGTCTCGTGCAGGCCCGTCGATCATCTGCGTCGATCTCAAGATGCTCGTTGACCTTAGCGTAGCTGACACTCGCGTTTCCAAACGCATGCCGTTATCTTTTAGTAACTGTTTGTTAATATACCTCAGGGTTTTGTAAGTAGGTATTTAATAGACCTGTGTATTTTGCGTACACAGTCCGGAATCTTCAAGTTTTCTCGCGTTTTTTAATCAGTAGTAATCCGCTGAATATTGCAGTCCTATGCGGAGATCTTGAACTCACGCATGAAGTATTTATAATGATCTATTTTAAATTATGGTGTTGTTTTAGTTCTGCTACCCTAGATATCGTATACGGGAAACTCGTATCGTGTATCTAAGTCCCTCGTCACGTATCGAATATACGTGTCCTGACACGAAAAACTCGCAACAGCTAATACACCTTTCTGTGACGGAATCTGGAAGCGAACTGCCTAATGTGTTCTCGGCGGAAGACCGACTCGAATAAATTTTATAACTTCTGATTGGTTGAAGTCTTAGATGCGTCATAAGATTTTCATTAAAGTAGACAGACTTCAAGTTAAAACTATGTCCAAGTCTGCAAAGGCCTGTCTAGATTTTATCTTCAAATTGTATTACCCTCTTGCAGATAATGTTTAAAAAAAGAGTTAATTTCATTAAAAAAAAATCATATTAAAATAATAAATTTAATTCTGCAGTATTGAACATATGAAAAACCTAGCACTCAATATGGTCCTTTAATTTAATGTTATAAATGGGAATGGCAATTAATTAAATAATTAGGGTTGCCGTACCATTTATGTTTGAGCGAAATTATGCTAATTGTAAGTATTATTGGATTATCCAAATGTGAATTAGTAAATTGTATCTCATTAACTTCGTGTATTAACTAAGAGTTAAGATGGACGTTAACTTGAATACATATATAAAAGTAGTTCGTACTCGTCAGATTAGACTCAACACATTTGTTAAATAAATATGATTTATGAGTCTGTTAATCGGACGTTTCAATGGTCGAGTTTGTTGTGTCCATTGATACTTAGCATAACTTTTGAGACTCTTTGTGAAATGCTTAGAATGAGATAAATTAACAATAAAGGTTAAATTTCAATAATGAACGCAAGATTAAATATAAAATAATTACTTATTTATTATATTTGTTATTCAAGTAAGTTACTATATCCTGCAAATACGTACATAATATAAACACATAATAACAAAATACAATTTGTACGTTGTTTCCTGAAAACACAAACATATGTTACATCCAAATGCAGTAAATAATATACATATACAAAACATATACGAACAATAAACAATCAATAAATATATTTTATCCCTACCTAAATGCGTTCATTATTCTCAGATGATGAATTACGTTAATATTGCTTTATAAAATTTATGATTCATATGATTTATATATAATCTCTTGGGGTTTGTTCTTTGAAAAGAGGAAACAGCGCAGTAGTATATTACTAAGATTTAATAGACATAAAAGCTTATCTTGTGAGAGTGTTTATCCAATATTCCGCCGGTGTGAGATGACGTTTGCTGGAGGACTCGTCGTGCATCTTACTCACTGTTATGAAAAGCACTAATCACTTCACTTCACTAAATCTTCACTCCCGTTATGTGTACGGTGTTGTTGTACCCCGCTGATATCGGGTGTTTGGAGTTCAAATATTGAGATGTTAATATTGTCATTAAACTGAATTGCTCTGAGAGTTTGCCGTGTTCGTGTACATGATTAACTGTTCCGTCTATCTGGATGTAGTGTATACTGTGTGCTTAATTGTTCGATATAGTTCATTCAGTTAATTGTTCAACGTAGTGACTCATCGTAATGTGAGAGTGTTTGAAATGTCCTCACTGTTATACTTTGGAATGTTAATTACTTGTGTTATTATGTTCGCGTCGGTTGTAGTTTCAAGTCCCGTGCGCACTATAGTTCATCAGAATATATACGTTTGTCGCACAGACTTGTGTGTAAGTGAGACTATATCGTATGTCCAAGTTCACTTATGAATTCACCGAATTGTAAGTTCGGTAGGTCGCGCAAACTGTTTCTATCACTGAATGTATTACCGTTCCGATTATAACGAACCGTCTGACTGTCGTACGTACTGACTTATTAACTTATGACCGATTGACTTGTAGACTGTAGACTCTCCTTCCGCGTCTTCGCAAAGCAGTTTTATTGAAACACCTTACCCATAAGTCTAAATTCTGGATTTCTACGCCCTCTCGGCTCCGTGATTGGTTCTACAAATTCCTACTCATCTGCAAATCTCATCCTCTGTTTCCCGATTCGTCGTCCGAACCCTTCTTACTCTCTCCACGAGCTCTTTTAGAAGATGCTTGACGCTGGTTGGTCGTCGTCATCCCCGGAGTATTCCATGTGACGAACGTGGTACGGATTCTAAGAAACTAGGGCAATTTTCCGGCTGTCTCTCAACCTTTGTTTAGACTTTGTCAAGGTTCTGACTGATCTTTTGTTAACAGACTGCAGAGTCCTGGTGAATTGTTCAAGTTATTCGTTGTTCGTTCCGCCGATTATCAACCCTTCGCTGGAGTCGTTTCTCGTCGATCCCACGCTTTCCAGTCGTAAATCTCAGTAAACTGTCAAAGGTTTGTTTTCACGCTGTGCAGGGTGTACTGGCAGTATTCACTGAGTCTAACGTTCTATTGTTTGTCTGTTCGTTGAGATTGCTCTGTACTCCTTTGTAGCAGAGTGAAGCCTTTCATATTTGTGCTCGTTACACTTCACCTCCACAGCAGACGTTCCATTTCGTTTCCGCGTAACTCGGCAGCTGGACGAAGTCTTTGTTTTCGATTGCTGGGTGCTGTAAATTGTAACAAACTGCGAGCTGTCAACAACGCCCTCAAATTCTTATTGTGTGCTGTACACAGACGTTTTTTCTTTGTCTTCGCACTGGCGTCGGGTTTGACGTGTCCCTAATTCGTCATTATTAATTCGACCTGGGCTTGTGTCCGTCGACTCGAGTGTGGGAATGTGTCACTTGATCGAGGAATTAAAATTTTTAAAATTTCGATCACTATAGTCCAAACTCTGTCTACGTTTCATGTAAAAATGTTAATTATTGACGAAGTTATTCAATAAAACGTAGATAACACACGCACTCTCGCACTAATATTGCACTGGGCATGATAGAGCATACAATTATGGGTATTTTGACATAACTCACGTCTTTACCCATATCTTAGTTCAAAACCTACATCTAATTAACCAAAAATGAAATAATTAGCTTAAAACTTGTCAATGAACGTCTGAGAATGTGTTACAGAACTCACCTCCATTTATGGTGGCTTTTAATGCAATGTTCCGTTGTAATATACTTTAATAATTATGTTACATTTAGCAAATGCCCAACCCTCAACGATCAGTATTATATTATGTTGTAATACTATTCTTTTTGAAACAGAATTTTAGAATATAAAGCTAAAATCCCTGTTACGGCTACCAAAAAAAAACTTTTCGTTTTGAAAACCTCACCACTTGTTGCGATTGCATGTAGATCAGCATTTGAAACATAACACATAGGTGTAATGAAATAGGTGTCCTCACTATACATACTTGGGTTCTACGCATCTATATAAGAAAAAAGTTCTCAAAAAAATTTTTTTTTTTTAAGGAAAAGTTTATTCTCAAGAAGAGATAGCAATAACTTTTCCAAATATGTTAACCTTGTTAAAATTTATATTAGAAAAAAAATCCGTGGTTATTTTGTGATGCAAAATTTCAAAATGGCGTTCACATTAATGTTGTGATCATTAATAGCTCTGTAAATTTTCTTTTTATCAAATTCTTAAATTTTTAAAAGTTTTTGTTAAAAGTTTTCGATCGCCTGTTTAAAATGTTATCAAATTTATCAAGTTCTTAATCACGCTGTTCTGAACACCACGACACATTGCTTGTTTAAAACCGACAACAAATAACCTAGTTAAGGTGGAAAGCAACCTACCCATACATTGAGTACACTGATTAACATTTTTTTTATTAATAATAAATATTTTTTATTGCGCAGAACTTTCATGTCTCCAGTTAGCAGAAATTTATTTAAAGTTATTACTTTCTTTCAAGTTAACTCACTAACTGTAATTTATAACAAAGTAAATAATTCATGATTTAATGAAATTAATAACTTTGTCAAAGTTAACTACAAGTATTTCCATATCATAATTTTAACTACAACCAGTAACACTATTTGGAATTAAGAAAAACGAACTATGGTATGTTTCAACATATAAGTAAACTCTTTGTTTTAGTTAGTCTAGTTATAGTATTTCTAGTTTAAGTTTAACTTAATAATATCTTCAGTTACTTTTCTTAAAGCAAATTCTAAAAATTAATTTTTAAAAATTAAAAATTAAATTTTTTTCTCGTCTTTCTTTCTTTACAACTTATCGTGTAATTGTTGAGATTGCGTAATTACCGTTTTGTGAAAACGTCATATCTCAGACTAAAACAAACAGATGATTAGAAGTCGAAACATCCCATTGTTGTAGTCTATTAATTTCAAATAATTTTAATGGTTGTGATACAAATGTTTATATTCAAATATTATAAGTGTAGTGTAAGTGTGCCTTTTTTACTTACCTTTACCGGTTATGTCAGACAAGAACGATGTATTATTTCTTCCCAGTGACATAGGTGGGAAGGCATACCGAGGCTTGTCGTTGACTAGATGCCATGACCACATCACAGCCAATGACATTGTGAGTCTCGAACATTACCAATTTGTCAGCGTATTAACTTTAATAAGGAGTGCTTGTAAAAATAGCATATACCGAATTTGTTACCGCTCGTGATTATACAACACAGTTCTGTCTCAGATAACGGTCACATTCTCCGCGCATGCGCACGTGTAACCGTGTAACTTTATATAAGTCAGTAATAATAATTTTTTTCTTTATTAGATATTGATAACACCTTTAAATGCCTCAGATAAAATTAAAATCAGAATTGACTTGGTGATAGGTACATTAATACAAATGAAAAGTTTATTCTGCGGCAGAGACCTAAGTTTTAAACTAAAAATGCTGTTCATGTTCTATCTCTGCGGAACTATGGTACGGAAGTAAACCATTTATGAAATCACAAACAAGGAAAGACAGCGAAAATAATAAACATATTGAAATTATATTAAAATTAAAATGCCAAAGTTACAATACCTACAACCAGTGGTTGATTTCTAAAATTATAGGTCCCGGAACGCATCAATTCAAAAGTTGTACAAACACATATATACTTATACTGTAATAAGTTTACATCCAGTTATTACAAAGGATGTCTACATTTTTAAGGAATTATAAAATATGTAACATACGTATAAATTTGTATCTAAAAGGGAAAGAAATTTTCTGATATTTCTAAAGAGCTTCATCGTTCATCTTCAGGTTAGCTGCACGACAATCGAAAACATGTTACTTATGATGGCGTCATCCCGGAGCCTCAACCGAACTCTAAGTTATGGTTTCGGTGGTTCGGACATTTTAAGAAAGTTTCCATAGTTTCATTATTGTGTAGTCATATTGTTTGTTTTTTGGCCTTTCCTTACTCTTCGTGTCCAACGCTGTATGATGGGCAGAAATCAGCCCTCTTACATTTACTTGAAGATATTTCTATTGATTCAATAGCATATTTCAAGGTAAAAAGACTCCGCAAAAATTCCGGAATACACATATTCTAGGAAGCTCCCAATCAGTTGCCTTTCATGTGGTTTTAATTTTAAAGCAAGTTTTTTATTTAATTTTCCCATAGGTTATTGGGATATTTTTTGAACTATAGTAGTTAAGATAAAGATTAGAGGTGTTGTTTGATTTTGACCAATGTATAGTTTTGTAGTGGCGCTGATAAGGGGCACAATTTAAAAAGTAGTAGAACATTTTTAATAATTATTTTTTCTTTTTATATACTTTCTTCGGTAATTTATTTTTGGATCCAAGAGGTTTTGGAACGGTGTTCCGGCGCGATCCCCCTGAAATCAAGCCCTGCCTACAACACATATTACAATAAGAGCAAGACAATAAAATAACGCAAACACTTCGATAAAAAATAGTGCGAAACGAACAAAAAGTGAAGTGATAAGAAGTTAAAAAGAATAGTAAATAGAGTGATTTAAATAAAGAAAAACGGTTTGGTTCGTGATGACCACCTAAAAATTAACGAGCGAAGGAATATCATAAAGTCTGTTAAAGACTTCGCAATTAGCGAAGATGAGCAAATAAAGTGTCAATAATAAGTGGGATAGAAAGTGACGCGCTCGACAATTGTGAACAGGCAAAATATTGTCGAAACATGACTTCGGCGCCTCAGGTATAAATACGAGGACGCGCAATCATCGCTTTCTTACTTGTTCGACCACTAAAGACGCCGGAGGCTCTGCCGGACAACAGATATAACTGGTTTCAATCATCAGGACTGCCGGAGGCGATGTCCAACGGCTAGAACAACTAGAGCAGAGTACGAACAACTAATGCAGCAAAGCCAGAGCAGCTAATGCAGCAGAGCCAGAGCAGTTAATGCAGCAGAGACAGAGCAGCTAAGGCAGCAGCGTACGAGCATCCAGTGATCCAGAAGAAGAGAATCCAGGACGAGGGACTACCAGACCAGAAGAGTCATTCGTGTCCAGGACGAGGGAGGACTTCAGATGCATCACACAAATTAACAAGGTGACAAATAGCCATGTATTAATAAGAAAAAGAGACCGAATCAAAAAGACTTTTAATCTCTAAGAAAAGAGAAAAAGAATAGACAATTAGATTGTAGGATTATTATAATAATTGTATAATTATAAATGTGTTGTTTCTGTACATTAAGTACCATAATATGAGAAGACTGTTAAGCGATACAAGATTGATCATCAATATTATATTAGAACATTAGATAATATGTTTGTATGTAAGGTAATATTAAGAATTAGGCGTAATAAGCACATACACATTGTGGTAATTTGGAATTGTAAATTAGAGAAGAGAATTATTTGTAATATAAAAGTGCAAAAAGCACATAATAAGCAAGTAAAAATAATAATGCGTTTAAAACCGAAAACCAAATAAGTAAATGTTAATAAAATTTACATGAATATTAATAAATCTGTCTAGTGTTATTTATTACAATTACACGCTCAGTAAAGTGCAACGTTAGAATGTTAAAAGAGGTTTATATGTGTATAAATGGCTTCCATAAAAGTGAGCTGAAACACAGGTAAGCTCGTTACAAGAGAAAATAACGTTGTAATAAATTATTACAGTCCTGTACAGTAATAAATAAACGCTGTAACTATACCGCCTTACAATTGATAAACAAAGAATCGATAAACACACTTACATCAACAAACTCCGATAAAAACATTTACAATTGATAAAGAAACTGTGTCAAGGGAAGTCTCTGCCACCGAATGTCTGAATCACCGATGACATCATTCAACATCCGTCTACCACACCGGCTCTTGTTCAGTTTGCAAGCGTTAGTAAGTTGAATTGCGTTAGTTCATTCATTCGTTTCTGTTATTTTTACTTTAACTTCTGTACGATGCCTGCACAAAGAAAGAGAGTAGTGCTGTCAATAAAGGATAAACTTAAAATTATTGACTGTCTGAAGAAAGAAGAAACAGCTAGCGCATTGGCTTCCGAATTTAATTGAGTCATTAAACGAACGTAATGAAAACGAAACAGATTCTGATGAAGACGGCGAGCATGCTATTAATACAAACGGCAGCAAAAGCTTTTGCGCAGTTGAGACTGTTCTAAAGTGGGCCGAAACAGAAGACGAGATAGATTGTATTCAGCTTATGAATCTTAAACGATTTCAGTCTTTAGCAGCGAAAAACGGGGTATCGGTTTGAAGCAGACAGTAAAAGAATAATTATTTAAAAAAGTGTAAATCCATGGTACTGTATGTTTTTCAATTTATAATTAATTTTATAGAACATTGTTTGTCATTAAACTCTCATTTTGTTTAAATTAAGTTTTGGTTTTTATTAATTGCATTCAGTTTAATTCAATGATTTTTATCCTTAGTAATTCATTACACTACAGTATACAGGTTGCTATAATTATACAACAGTATGTGATAAATGATTTTGTAATAAAAACCTTTGTGTTTGTAAAGATAAATAATATTTCCAATTTACGATCTATTATCTGAAATATCGATTATCCGAAAGGGCCCTGTTCCAGAGAGGTTCGGATAATCGATGATCTACTGTATTTGAAAAATAAAACGATGGCTGATAAATAGTTTTAACAATTTACCGCTTGCGTTCTCATTACAGAGGACTTCTTCCAAAATAACCTTTAAAACGTATTGGAAACGGTACTAATTCACTTAAGGCCACTAGTCGTACTGCAATATTTCGATAAACCTTCGACGTTCCTCACAACCGGGACTAGCGCGCTCACTCATTTACCGCAGTCTAAACTTTTAATAGAAATTCTACTTTTACCTCGTGCAAGCGTTTAGTTGGTACGAAAACGATAACATAAGCTTTTGTGATAATAAAAGTTTTGGATAATAGTAACTTAATTACAGCTATCCTAGTACCCATAACAAATAACTGCAACGGAAGTAGGTTTTTAGAACAGAGTTGCTAGTTTAATGCTTTTCACAGCAATAAGTTAAATTAGCTGAAGGGTTTAAAACTTTCTTCTTACCACAATTACTTAAGAATTATAATAAAAAGTATTACAGCTATTATTAACCACGCTACGCACATAGCGGTGATCCAGCATTGTCTACAATTAATTATTGTCGTTGTACTGGAACAGGAAATCTGGAACAAGAAAGAACGCTCAAATTTTTCTTAGGCTGCCCATGGTATGGCAGAACTGCCTAATTTCCACTTTATACCTTAAAATAAAAAAGGCTTTGTATTAAACCAATTGTACTTTTTTATTATCTAAAGTTTAAAATTATATTCTTCGCTTCATTTTTCTAGTCGAGCGGATATAATATGAAAATCATAATATACTATATACTCAGTTATAGATGCTTCGATGAATAATTCTTGAAACAAAAATGCAATAGTATTTAATGGGCTCTGATGCGTGTGCCCTGTTCCTATGGATTTTAATACCTATTCCTTTCCTTGTATTTTTCAACGGATAACTGGTCACCACGATTATATTTAGAATAGACAGAATTTTATAAACGTCTGCCTTTGAAGTAGGTTTATAAGGAAAGGGGTAAAATTTTAATGGCCTAAAAAAATGGTGGGGAAGGGACATTTATATTATAGCTTGTTGTGTGTGAGCAGGGTGGGGTGAGAGGGGTGAAGGGTTTGTTTTCACATAAGTTCTGTCTGTTCCGATCTGACGATGAGCTGTGAAGCTTGAAAGCGCTAATCGGGATAATTTTTATATAGTGGTGTGCAACAGTGATCATTCTGCTTGTGATTTCAACCACTAACACAAATTTCTTCATTAAAGGCCTAAAAAAAAGGCAAGGAAATAGGTAGAGAATTGTCGTGCTAGGGTTTTGAGCATCTACACTCAATTTTCTGAATGCACAGAAATACGCATACGCAGATACACTTCCTATTAATATTATTATACTATTTTGTTTAAAGTCTAGACTAAAACTGTACACTTATAAGTTTCAGTCTATACATAAGTAAGGTTCTCTTTCAAGAACAGGTCTTATAGACCACAGGAAATATATTACCGCTACTTTAAAACAATTTTGTGCGTGATATAACATAATTTTGAATTGTTCACAGTTCAACAATATTGAAACAATAGTTTCTTAAATATTTATTTTTGAACATTGTAATAATGTGGAGTTTAAATTTTGATTCACCGTGCATGTAAGGGCGTAATAGTTTACGATTTGTTGTGTCGAAAAATGCAAGGTTAGACAAATATACAAATTTTACTATAAATAATAAAATTTTACAATAAATTAGATACTTAAATATTTCACACACACACACACACACACACACACACACACACACACACACACACACTCACACACACACACACACACACACAATTATTATGTTTTTGACGTCTTCTTCCGGTCGAAAATGACTTGTATGACAACGTTTCACTCATATTACAGTGAGTATCCTCAGGTCTAAGTGACAAAAACCCCGGCAAGCGAACTCAGTTATATAGTGTAGAAGTGGCGGTGACAGTGTATTTTTGACGCGGTCCATACCGGAAGAAGCCTTCAAAAACATAACGGACACCGGTCGCGGAAGCTTACGTGAGAATACGCACAAATATGTTTACTATAAAATGACAAAATTAAAATATGAAAAAATATTTGTGTAATTCAAACAAAATCACGTTTCTCAATGTGTAAAAGCACTCATTGTCTTCTTCAAGGTATAGTGCAACATGGCAAGTGATGCACTCTCAGTCAAAACCTTTCGTGCCGCAAAGAGCTCATCGAAGTCTTGTTCGTTGTGCTCAATGTTCTGTGCTTCTGGTTTACCCACATTTCACGAGATAGGTTTTGTTTCTTGTTAGGTTGTAACACAAGCAAATTTGGTTGGACAACAGTCGGATAATTCTATTGATTACAAGTCCTTTCATTACTTTCTTACAAAATTGTTTCATTGTTTTTGTGGGCGAGTTCAATTCTCTCTAGAGGATGTATACATTTACTACACATGCATTAAGAAAAGTGCCATAATTTAAAGTACTGTCAATTTTATACAAAGCTTTATTTGATAAACTTTTTGGACACAATTAATCTGAATTATGTAATCAAGTGAATTGTTATCTGCCACTGCCACTGGACGTGTTATTTCAGAAATACATCCAACCCGTTATCTTTGTTAAACACTTATTATTGGTTCTGGATTGTGTAATTTTGATATTTTCCTCTTAATTGCAGGTAATTTCGGGAGGTTAATTTTAGTTTTATTCACCGTTCTACATGTTAAAATGTTCTTTGTTTTCAACTATTCATTAAATGAACACTTGTGAAATAATTATTAAAGTAAGGAGTATGATTGTGTCTACACAAAGCTTTTCAACCATTTTATTTTTAGAAGGATGTCCTTTTTTCCTATATGTATATATATATATAATTTGTGATGTTTTCAATTTGTTTCTTCTGCAAGTAGATAATATTGTATATTCTTTAAAAAAAAAAAAAAAAAAAAAAAAGCAATATTATCTACTTGCAGAAGAAACAAATTGAAAACATCACAAATTATATAATTACTGCAAGAAACATCGAGTTACTTATATAGAAAATATATATATATGTATATTTTCCAAAATTCAGAACATCCCAAAGTTTATTTACTAAAATCTATATTCTTTATTGGATTTTTAGGCATGCACTGCTTAAAAATGGACCCTCCCTTAAATTTGATTATGATTTAATTGATTAATTAAATATGCAATATTTGTATACATTTTTGAAAATACTTCAGAAATTTTCCTAAGTTGGTGTGAATTCTTTACAGTTTGTTGTAATCCGAACTGCTATAGAAGGTGTCTAGACTGTTGTCATTTAAATTACAATCCACCGAAATCTATTACCAGTCAGTAGTTTAGAAATATAAGGATCATTTAAATCAGGTGCACTATTTTAGTAGTCACGATATGTTTTTGTTCCCATTAGTAAATTTCTTCTAAATACTTACTAAATCTAAGTTGAAGATACTGGAATATAGCTCTTACTATTTTGATGGGCATAGAAATTAATTTGAAATACGCTTTTACTAATTACTCGTTCATCAAATAACAAAGGAAAGGAGGTTTTAAGGACTAGGGACTGTTAAACGTGTATCAACTGAAGACGATCCGGCGCCTAAAGTAAAACCTGGAAGGGCTTTGCAGCCGTTGATGCGCCTTTAAGGTTAATTTTAAGGTATACTACCCCCTGTCAAGTTGTCTTCACTTTCACTCAAATCTTCTTGTGAGTATATATTCATTATGTTGTGTCAGTTAGGTTTTTAGACTACATATGTTGCTAGATCATCATCATCATCATCTTCACGGATTAAACCAAGGATGGTTTGTTCCGATCTCAAAAACATTATAGCTAGTTACTCCAACGCTTCCTCGGACTTCCCATACCTCTCCGTCCCCTCGGCTTATAGTTCCAGAGTTGTTTGGGGATGCGGCAATCATCCATTCAGCAAAGATGTTCTCACCAATTCAGCCGATACTGGGCGATCCTGTCGAGTATACTCATAATAATCAGTTCCTCCCGTATAACTGAGTTTCTTCTATGATCGTGGAGAGTATACCGTGCCACGTGCCCGAGAAATCTCATTTTACCCGCTTGGATGCGACTGGCCTGGCATTTCGTTAAAGTCCAATACGTCTTACCATGCGATGCGCTAGTAACACATCCATGGGCCATATTGCCTCAAGTGTTGCTATACGCTGGTCTATTTAATGAACCGCGTTTATAAAATCATTATAAATTACGAGTACCCAGAAACAGAAACTGAATGAGAATGATATAATTTAATTGATCATAGCGCTGTTTACTGAAACTGAAATATAAACTACTCATCAGAAAAACTCTTGGACAGCAATCATAGCGGAACCGACAAAATACTAAATCATCTAAAAAAAAAACTGGTGATATGAACTACTCTGCACTCTGTGTTACAACTAGACAATACAAGGTGGTTCAAATATTGTGTTTCTGTAAAAGTACCTTGAAAAATTTACTGAATGTTCTACACTGTGGATCACCATGCAGATTAAGTTATTTATTATTATAACGCAAGCCATCACACTTGGAAAAGTTACAAAAATCACAGTTGTTGCCATATAGGTCTACTATTAACTGGCGCAAACGTAGTATTGTGTCTCAATCTGAACCACGTATTCTTACGGATTTATCATCTTTTACTTGGCTTTCAAATCTTCTTTACCCGTTTAGTGTTATAGAGAAACATAATGCATAATGCTTCTTTAACTTTTTGGGTCACAGAAACGGCGAAAACCATTTGCGAAATACTCCTTCGTATAACTTTTTACTGTTACATATACCTGTAGGCCTTCATTTTTTTAGTTAATTGTGCTACCCCGTTATAGAAAGTTCTCCATGTTTCTCAGCTATCCCAGCAGAGCCCAGCTGTAATGTTTGTGTGCGTACATGACGCTTAACATGCGAGGCAGTGTTACGTAATGCGGAACACCAACGTTGTCACTACTTACTGCCACACTAATAAATACTTCGTTCTTGACGGTCGTTTAAGACCTGAAGATGGTGGAGACACCGAAAGGGCTGGTCAAGAACAAAGTACTTAGCAGTGTGGCAGTAAGTAGTGACAAAGTTGGTGTTAAGATGGCTGCTAATAAAATTAACAAAACTGGTAATACGGAACAATCTCGTACATTCGATATTACGAGACAAGTTTCTCAACTACCCCAACGGTGCGTGTTTCTGTAAAGGCCGTGCTGAAGTATCGCCTAGAATTTTCAAGTGTTTGTTAAGAATGCATATTATGGAACCCTGACTTACTTTGACTTGAGTCAAGTCCTTAAATTCCTAGGTGGAACATAGAGCCTCGACGAATTTCTCCAGCATGTTCTGTCCACTGCCAGGGCCTTCATGTCTTGTTGACACCAGCCAGCTGTCGTCTCATAGTCCTCTTCCAGGTGTTCCTCAATCTTCCACGTCTGCGGCTACCTTGCGGATTCCAATTCAATGCCTGTCTAGCGATATTTTCTGGTGGTCTTCTCATGGTGTGACCGATCCACCACCATTTCCTCCTCTTTATCTGTAGTTGGATGGTACTCTGACTTGTGACCTCGCATAGATCTCTGTTCGAGATGGTCTTGGGCCACACCAGATTCTCATTATATACCTCAGGCAACGGTTTATGAAAGTCTGTAACCAAGTTATGGAACCCTGCAGACTATAAATACCCCAACCCGCCGCTTACTTTTCAGTTATTGTCGGAGATTTATACAGTGCGTCTCGAGTGGTGTATTAGTGAAAAGTGATTATAGTGCGGAATTCTTTATATGAGGCACGTCCAGAAAGTAATAATACAACACTTGTTAAAAATCGAAAAATGAATATATTTTAATGAAATTTACAGGGTATGTGCCAAAATATGCTATCATTTCTCCACATAATCGCCGTTGAGGTCAATGCACTTTTGAAGCCTGGGCACCAGCTTTTGTATACCCTCGTCGTATACCTTCCGCTCCACCTACTTAAGCCACTTTTTCACAGTCTCCATGACCTCCTCATCGTCCCAAAATCGCTGTCCACCCAAGAACTCCTTCAATTTGGTGAAAAGATGGTAATCCGAGGGTGCCAGGTCCGGGGAGTACGGTGGGTGAGTCACAATGTCCCATCCAAACGACACGAGCAGGTCCTGAGTGAGCCGGGCGGTATGGGGTCTGGCGTTGTCATGAAGGAGTGACACACCACGAGTCAGAATTCCCCTCCTTTTGTCTTTGATTTTTTGTTTCAACTTCTTTAGGGTCTCACAATATGCAGCAGCATTGATGGTGGTCCCTTTGGGCATGAAATCGACCAACAAGATCCCGTTCCGGTCCCAAAAGACGGATGCCATGATTTTCCTCTGTGAAGACTGAACTTTGAATTTTTTGGATGTTGGCGAATGGGTATGGCGCCACTGCAGAGACTGTCTTTTTGGCTCAGGAGTATAGTGACACACCCACGTTTCGTCCCCAGTCACAATTGAGTCGAGAAAGGATTCATCCTCGGTACGTGGAGCAAAGGGGGACGAACTGGTTGACGTGATAAGCTGCTGCGACGACATTTCGTAACGGACTGAGGCGCTCGATGTCTCATTTTGACCGTTAAGAACCCGTCTACACGTCACGGGTCCCAACTTTGAAAAAAATTTCCCTATGTCCTACACAGCCCTTGTATTCTTACTTTCTGGACGTGCCTCGTATTTGACATTATTATTTCTGTAGACAAATTAAATTGAATTCTTGTACAAATATAATCTTGTTGAATAATCTGTTGATTACAAACTGTTTAATTGTGATAATTAAATCTGTTTTTTTGTGAATTCATTGGTGTCTTGTATTTTGTTTTCCACTGTTTTCACTGTTAACGGTTCTATCCCACTTCTGACACCGCTGTTGCGACGGTCTTACTGATCGGCGTATGGTCACTAACAAACTCTTTAAAATTCTGGAGGATACTTCAGCACGGCCTTGGCAGAAACACGCACAGTTGGGATAGTTGAGAAACTTGTCGAACAACACTATCGAATGTACGAGATTGTTCCGTATTACGTAACGCTGTTTCGCATGTTAAGTATTACGTATGCACACAACCATTACAGCTGGACACTGTAAATTGTATAAATTTTATATTTTGCATTCAGATTATATTTAGTTTTTACAGACACTTGACCTTAGTTCCTACAACTCCCACCATCTTCACACCCCATACATGTCCCGATACACGCACTAAAACATATGTTCACCACCGTAATATGTTTTGTTTAGTTGTTCACTGATCTCTTTGGAAAATAGATTGACAATCTGAAACAGCCATCAGAGTTAAATAAAACCTGTGAAAAGTACCAAATGTTTATACATTCTTAAAAAACCTTTATATTCAATTCTGTACACTTTATAACAAACATATTACCAACGTCACATTTTGTCGAATTACTTACGTTTTAATGTTTTGTTACGGCGTCAGAATGTTAATAGTAACACAGAAAAATGAAATAAATTTTCATGATTCAATACTGTGATCTGTCTTTTATATTGTCATTGCTTTGCATTCTGAAATACGACAAAATTAGAGATAGCACAATATATATCGTAACGTTGCACTAATACAGACTAGAAATGCGTTACACGTACGATGTATTCATCCGCTAGCTTACACTCGCTGCCAAGCATTAGACTGATCCACGAGACCTGCCCTGCTATCAATACATCGGTCCGCCTCGAATCTATTTGAATCTAATGCAGTTTGATTGGAAGCGATTGCAGCCGCTGGATTACCGTAGTACGTGTTTGAGATTTCTTATTTTGAGAAATTAGTCTATTATTTGAAGGTATTTACAAAAAATACTAGGATGAATTCCTTCAATTTAGACTACTCAGTTGCCTTGTTTCAGTAGAATTTAAACTTAATTTTAAGAACAATACCAGTTTCAAGTATTTGAAATATCTATCGGGCTGTTGGCCGTGTTCCAAGGTTTGCATTCAATGGTTTCAGCAGCACCATTGGCTGCCATCTTCAGTGGGTATTCAAGTCAACCTAACGAGGGGTGTCGTGCGTCAGGCCCACAGTACTGAGAGTACTACTATGGCAGCCAGTGGTGGTCCTGAAACGTTTGGTTTGAATGTAAACCTTGGACCACGGCCAAACAGCCCCCCGGTAAATATTTCAAATACAACTGATACGGGGCCTGAAAACCTTAGAACAATATTAATACAAGTTCTTATTAGTTTTAATTTTAAACTGTAATTAAAATCACGTCTTCCTGATTATTATACGCACACTTTCCATTGTGAAACCTTTAACAAATACTTGTTTGTGTATGCGTATGCATGATCTAAACATTAACTATATTCAAACTTATCGGATCAGCATGAGAAACTAGATCCTAAGTCGCGGTGGTATTGGGTTGTAGGAGGCAATACTAGCAAGTAGGGTTGTAAATACTACAGAAATAGTTGTAAAAGTGTTCCTTAAGAGCTTCTTTTGAGTCAGTTTTGTAGCAGAACTATTATTAGTTCAAGTAATATTTTCTGTCCTCAAACATAAAAATTTTACCTAGCGCCGTATCATCGATTCTTCTGGCTGAACGATACAAACGTTTCTAAATTTCAAACAGAAACCACTATGGAAAAATTATTCAGATTAGCGCTTTCAAGCTTCACAGCCCATCATCAGATTGGAAAAACACAGTGCACAGTTTTTCTATAGTGATGTGCAACAGTGTTAATTCTGTTTGTGATTATAACCACTAACACAATGTTTTAATTATAAGTTTCTATATTTACTTAAATTTTTCTGATGACAAAACCGTATAAAAACAATATGTGTGAATGTATAATAACCAGGGGCGGCTCGTTCTTAGGGCGCTAAGGCGCGCGCCTCCCAGATTAAATCATATCATTAAACAACCCACTATCACTATTTGTGAAAAGTCATTACATATTTCTTTAACGCTTCGGACAAGAAAATGTTTTTGTGTAAGGTAATAGCAGAAATGTTTTCGGAACAGCATGCATTACGGCGCTCTGACAATCGCGCCCATTTCTGAGTTCCCCTACTCTATCCAAAGTTGAACGAAATTGTAAGCTTATATAGGCGGCGTTTACACTGTCGCTCGGCGCGCCGGCTTCCGCGCCACGATTAGCAGAAAGTCGCGTAATTCACTAAGTACAACTAATCGCAGACTATTGATAATAGTATGAGATTTGCTCTGTTTAGTGTTTATAAGTTTCTCTGGTGTGGTTAATTCAGTGCGGGCATTAGTTTAGTGTTTAGGTTTTGAGTTTGTGTTTTTTTTTTTAATAGTTTCACGAATACTATTCTGTTTTCCATGTATTTTATTGTCTCCCAGAAAAAATGGTGATTGTTTTTGGACTCTAAAAGAGGTTAACGATATAAAACGTCTTACAGAAAAAATTAAGAAGCATGAAATATCCGTCCATCACATGAATAGTGTTGTTGATTTTCCTTTGTTAAGCAAAGTAAACATACTGTCTAGTCTGGACTCGCAATTTAGACAAAAAATTGAAAAGCACAATGTTCAAGTCAGCAAAAACAGACATGTTTTAAAACAGCTGATTTCGTGTGTGAAATTCTGTAGTGTTTTACAGTTGTCTCCAAGAGTTCATAACGAATGAGCATCGTCTACAAATCCAGGGGTATACAAAGGCTTAATTAATTTTACTGCGGAGCTGGATTCTGCAATGAAAGACCATTTAGAACAGGCAACAGTATTCAAAGGTACATAGAAAATAATACAGAATGATATATTGTACTGTGTGCTTAGTGTAAAGAAATAGAAAAGTTGATACAAGCTTCCGAATTTGTGACAATCGAATGTGAGGAGACAACTGATGTGAGAAACCACTGTCAAATAATATTATTTTTTAATTACATGTTTAAGGGGTCGGTATACGAAAGGTTTTGGGGATTTCTCAGTCCTGAAGGTAAATGTGCAGAAACATTAGCAAAGTGCATAATGAACAATATCTATCCCCTTCTTCACACGTCAAAGGAAATGATAATAGCTCAGACTTATGTTGGCGCTAATGTTATGAGTGGTTCTATTGGAGGTGTAAAGGCAAAAATTAGAGAAGTGTATCCGTTCATATGTTTTGTGCACTGTTACGCTCATGAACTTAATTTGCTATTAGAAAAAGCAACAAGTGTAAACAACAAAGTTAGAGTTTTTTCTCAAATCTGTCTGCCATTACAGCATTTTGTTCACACTCATCTCTACGAACGGATGTTTTGAAGGAAGTAGTGCAAGCCAGGTTACCCAGAGTTTCTATAACAAGATGGAATTACAACATTCGTACAGTCAAAGTTGTGTACGAAAACCGATATAAGTTGGAGGAATGTTTCGAAGTTCTTGAAGAAAAGTGTACAAACAAACTCACAGTTAGTGAGGCAAGTGGTCACAGAAGGGCTCTTTAGGACCAAAATTTCCTAATGTTCTGGCTAACTTTTTTCTGTAATTCTATCCCATGTGGACATACTGTACCAATAACTACAGAGTAGGAACGAAGACAGTGTAATGTGGCAAAGTGATATCGGAATTTTTGAAAATGAGATGCAGAGAGGGAGAAAATAAATGAAATAGAAACACAAATAAGTGAGGAGTTCCGTGAGGAACCAAGTGACTTATTTCCACTTTTTTCTACAAACTTTACGGAAGAAAAATTCAAGCGAGTGTTTCAACATTACCCTTTCTTACAAGAAAACAAACTTTGGAGTGAATTGGAACTATTGGCCTATACAGACGGCATGATTTTAATATTAAAGGCGCAATAAAACTTCTCAACTTTATAGAAGAAAACAATCTTACGTCAGTTTCCAAAGAAGTGTCAAAACTTCCGAAAATTATCATAACTACCCCATGACAAGTGCCGAACCTGAGAGCTGCTTTTCGACTCTGAAAACACTAAAGACTTTCTTGAGAATTACAATGAAAAACGATAAACTGAATGCGATGTTATCTATCAACAAGGAACTTGTTAAAGAAATGAAGGACTCTGATGCTAGAAAAGTTCGTTAATTTAAAGGAAAGGCGAATGGACTTTGTATATAAATAAAGGGTCTGTTTAAAGTGTAGGTATCATAGAAATAATATAATGTAAATATAGTATATTACTTGTTAAGTGGAAACAGCATAGACATTTTTGTGAACAGTTTGTGGTTATGTTTATTAATAAAACTGCTGTCTCTCTACAACAGCTGACAATATTTGAGGTGAGATCAAATTTTTAAATAATCGTTGCATGCTGCATGAGTTACTATTCTTATTTTATTAATGAATTATGTTATCAAATATTGGCGACATTTCTATTGTGCGTTAAATCTATATTGATAAATAATTAAGGAGCCTAAAGGTCGCGCCCTCCAGCCTCTTAAGTCACGAGCCGCCACTGATAATAACTCTGTGCATAATGTCGAATGAATAAAACTATGTTTAACTATTAGACTGCATCTCCTTGGCTCCAACTTATATATTTATCGAGAATCAGATTTAAAAGTAATATTCTATTAAAAAGTTAGCGAAATTAAAATTTCGGGTTTTGAAGGAATATGTGAGTGTAAGCCTATTGTTACGTCATTACAGAACGAGCTACGAGTTTCTCGGCTGTAATGTGTGTGTGCGCACGTATTGCTGCTACTTTGAGACCAAGGACAATTACGTGACACTTGTCACGCGTCCGCAACGAGACCTTTCCAGAGCATACCGGTCCGCACGCGCTGTATTCAAGGCCGCAATCAATTACGCTCTGGTGTGTTCTAGTAGACGCCTATTATGCAATATTATGGAATCTCAACGGGGTATAAATACGAGTACTCAGCGACGATTAGTTCAGTTTGATTTGCGTTTTATTCCAGTGCTGTTCGAAGTATTGTGGCGAAGTGTTACGTGTTTTATAACTGTACGAGACTCGTTGACATTATTACTGCGTGTGAACAATTATTATTTGTTTTGTTGTAAGAAACTATCTTGTTGATTGTAAACTGTTTAATTGTGATAATTAAAGCTGATGATTAGTGACGTAATTGGTCTCTTGTATTTTGTTTTCCACGATAAGTAGACCGTCATAACAAGCTTATTTCACTTCAGTCTTGTAACTTATAGTATTGTTACGACGGTCTAACTGATCGTCGTATGGTACAGTGGAAACAAAAATACAAGACACCAATTAAGTCACTAATCACACCTTTAACTTTTACAGTTAAACAGTTCGTAATTAACAACACACAGTCTCTACAACAAATCAAATAAAAATTGTTCACACGCAATAAAATGTCCACTAAAATTAAACACATTGTATTACAGTTATACCGTCCGATTATAAAACACCACTCTTAACTAATAACCACTTGAACGCGCACAGTAATATCGCTACTATAACTCTCGAACCGCACTGTCAATATCTCGCACTAATACTGAACTGAACGTCGTTGAGTGAGTACTGGTATTTATACCGCCCCAAATTACTAGATTATTCGATAGCGCCAGTATAGTTACGACGTAATTACTTGCGGCCTTGACACAGTCCGTGCGCCCGAGCGAAGTCTGACAGTCTAGAAAATGCGTCAACAAGCACGTACGCCACACACGTTACATTCCTGATCACTCTGGAACATTCGATAAACACGTAGATTGTTCTGTGATGTTGTAACACTATCTATGTGACGCGATTCGGAACGATCGTTCCATCATCCCTCATAAGAGATAAAAACACATCTGAAGAAAAACTGATTTCCTTACACGCAACTTGAACGGTGTACACGGTGTCGCGTGTGATCAGACACTGCTTGTACTGCATACAAAACGTTGTTGATATGTTTTTCACTCTAACTAAAAATATTAATATTTGACAATCTCTTATGAGTGGTATATGTGTCTGATGATGAAACGATCGTTTCATAAGGCGTCACGTTACTAGAAGTCACAAGACGGAAGTGAAACAAGTTAAGATGGTAAAGACTTCTCACCTCATGGTGGAAACTGTCCTTTCTTTATACTTCAAAGTTTATTTTATAAAATTTATCTGAGAAGAGTAAATGGCATTAAACATAAAAATTAGCCGCGGTGTACAAATACTTTACAGATACAGGCGTTTACGCTAAAGGTTTTGCGACATTATGTCAAAACAAAGAATACACGTACCAGTAGTAATTTGGAGAATGGAATAATTGATTCTTACAAACTAATACAAGTATATTACACAACTCTAACAATTTAATTCAAACTTGTTTCGTCTAACCCGTAGGATGTATTGGGTAGGTTGCCAAAGCAATATCGTTAAGTAAATTAATTCTAATGTAATTTAGTACCTTTCATTTCTGTAGGTTACTAATTGCCTTAGGTTGAGTGAGTACACAATATTCTTTTTGAAAATGACTTTGAGAGATCAAATGTCCTGTTAGTATGATTAGGAATTCATTACACTCTGTAGGTACACGATGTGTACGTTTGTGTGCTCGCGCATGTAAATGGGTGTTTATATGCTGTAAAAAGTATATACTTACTAGCTGTTAACTGCGGATTCGCACGCGAATATTGAACTTTTAATAAGTAATTTAATATAATTTTTATTATCTATGTCTATATGGAGTTCTGTCAGTTCGTATAACAACTTTGTACTCATTAGTCAAATTCTCTCCAAAGCTGTTTTCAACATTTATACTATTTTAAAATGTACTAAATTATTATGTTGTTGCAACCGCCTTTGGAGACTTAAAAGTATCCGTTTATAAAGCCTTTGGAGATATTTATTAAGTACCTGTAAAATAAAAAACGCTACATTTTTATTTTAAATGTTACTGTGTTAGAAGCATTATATGACACATTAAACGTTATGTTTTCCTCAATCATGGCTTTTATTTATTTCAACAGTAAATTAAAAATCAAAAACCGTTATCACCTAACCTCACAAATGAAAACAAAACGTATTTTCGCTTTGCATTAATTATAGGACAATTAACAATTAGTACACTTCTTCTTTTCTACATCGTAGTATATAAATACAATCCCATATTATATAAAACATCAAAAATCTACTGCAGGAATGGATAAATGTACAGTTCCGATGCCGCTAGGTTTTGTTTATTTACTTGCTAGCATGGTAATAATTCTGGTCTCCATGGTGTTGTTAACATCTTTAGTAGTAGTATTTATTATAAGTTCATTACCTTTTCATTCCATCATCAAAAATACGTATAAACATAAATTTTATAATAGTTTAAGACAATTACAAAATATATAGACGTACTTATATACAAAATTACAGAACATATAGATACAATCGCATATGAGAAACATTAAAAACTGCAGGAAGGGATAAAGGTATAGTCCAATGTTTTATATCAATCGCATACAAACATTGTGTGGCAAAATGATCATTCCCCTAATTCCCTAGTTTCGGACACTATCTAAATTAGATATTATAAATAATCTTCTGAGGGCATTCATTTCTACGTTTCATATCTTCCTTTTATTAGAATCAACAAAATTCAAATTTTTAATACCACATGATAAATAGTTTTTAACGGTAGTTTGAACTTCCGCCATTTTCTATTTTTCCATATTCCTTTTTTTTATGTAAAAATATATTCTTTACCATCTAGCTTCGTTTTCTCAAGGTATCAGGGATTCTTTCCAGATTAAACAGTTTTGTTTTATAGGACCTCTGACAATGAATATACAAAAAGTCAACCAACTGCACATCATAAATATATTAACTATTTAAATTAATTTTATTTTGTAATAGTTTATATTCATCACGCGTTATTCTGTATTACAGGCGTATAATTTTTCTACTTATACTAGATCTTGCTTTATTTTTTCATACTTTTTCGACTAAGTAAGATTAGATTTGCGTTATTATTACAAAGCTTTAGAAGTGAGAGAAGCTTAAAACGTTGTGTACAGGGACTATAAATATCTTGAAATCAGAATTACATGTGAGAATCAAATATATATATTGCAACGTTACAAGTATTTCAAAAATTCACACAAATACATTACCATGTACTCAACGCAACTATAAAGTGTATTATACCGGCCAGGTCGCAGGATTTTTTTATTCTCGTTGCGTCAAGTATATGTAGTTGCACAATAATTTAATAATTTTCAAAGGGGAGTGAGATGTTGTTGACATGAAATAATTAATTAAAACCGTTTCAAAATAATCATACTAAGATTTATTAATGTTAATTGAAAATATTAAAATATTAAAATTTCAAATCTTTGATAAATAAAATATTCTCTTTTATAAGTTTACATAAAGTACCATATAACCTTCTCTGCTATTCATGACATATTAAAATAAATAACCATATAATCTTACTAGCTAAACAGACATTTTAAACAAATTATCTACACTCTTTTTGTTTCAGTGTGTCTGACTTTAACTCCAATTTTTAATAATAATAGCAACTCATATACAAACAAAAATAATATTAAACTCAAGAATAAAATTACTTGTTGCTATAAACAAAAATAAAATAATAACATTTACTTTCAACTTATTATTTAATTCCACTGACACCCAAATTTTAACATACGCTATACGCTATCTGACAATTCTGAGCCTGCATAATATTGTTAAAATCTGTTCATCATATACTTTCTATGCTAAATATTTACAAACATACCGCCCTGGGCAAATATGCAAATATATGTATTTTTGCAAAAAATATGTGTATATATATATATATATATATATATATATATATGGAGCAACATCTACCTAAAACTTTAACTGAGTAACACATTCATTTGGCATTTAGAATTTTTTGAGTCAAATTTTATAGTTATTGAGAATTTGACTAAAAAAATATTTGGTAGTATAATACAAGGTATGACAACTTTGTGTTTAATTGCTAATAGTATTTGAGTATAATTGTTTGGGATACCTTCCTTAGCGGAAACCTTTCTCTGTCTATGTACCTTTCAAGTATAGGCCGCTTTATAAATGTCATTTTAGTAGACTAAATTTTTACACAGCTAATCACCGTATATTAGTACTTTCTATACCCACGTTTAAAGTTTTAATGACTATAGTATTTAATTACTTAAACAAACAGAATTGTCCTCGCTATTGTTTAATATATACAGTACTTCACGATGTGCTTAGACGACTTAATGATGGGATCCCTTCTAGCATCATATTAAATAACTGTAGTGCACTAAAGGTGCTGCTCTTTGCAGATGATATGGCTGTAATCCAGGCTAACGAGAATGCACTGCATAAAAGTTTATATGGCCTTCAACAGAAAAGTAAGGAATATAATATAAAAATTTCAACTGCAAAAACAAAGGTTATGACTTCATAGATCATAGAACATAGATCATAGGTTATGATTCGCTCATAGAACAGATCTCTGACAACATTCAATAGGTACATCCATTCACTTTGGTTGTAGTCTTCCTTATAGAGATAGTGGTGATCTCAGCAATAAACTGGGCAGGTTTCAAAATATATGTAGAGTACTAAGAAGGACATTGAAAAGGCAAGCTAGACAAGAGACGTGTATCAAATTCTAAAAGCAATGGTAGTACCAGCAGTGCTGTATGAAAGCGAGACTTCGACTATAAGGAAGAAGGACTGGTGCCAATTACAGGCTGCAGAAATGAGCTGTTTAAGTTCGGTAAAGGGATATACGCTACTCGATCATATAAGAAACGAGTATATTAGACGAGAACTTGATATAGTTTCCCCCTAAAAGAACTCATTTTGAATTATAGACATTGCTGGAAACAACATCTAGAAAGAATGGACAATACCCGCTTACAGAAGTTGGTTTATGCGTACGAGCCGGTGGAAAGAAGATCTGTAGGCAAGCCAGTCACAAGTTAGCGAGGGTCGTCAGGCCGAAATACGAGAAACCCTATCCATGAAGTGAGGATGATGATGATGATGATGATGAACAAATAGAACGACTATGTGTAATTTTCCAGTTTAATACAGTAGAACTCCATTTATCCGAACTAATGAGTCCCAGACGTAATTCGGATGTACAGAAATTCGGATAATTGAGACATACATAAGAAAAAGGTTATGTTATGAAAGAAAACGCGAAAATTGCACAAAAATTACTTTTGTTTAATTTTATTACATGAGTAGAGTATCTTAATAAAAACCAGGTCACACGTGTTTTCATGAAAATTTACTTTTCATAAAAAAGTTAAAAATAATAATTACACATAATTTTTTAGTTGAACATGTCAAACAAAGTTGATTGTTTTGACGTAGAAAGTCGTTTGCGTGCAGCCAGGTCCCGCAAACGCTTGACGGAAGGAAGCTGCACATGGTCGCATTCAGGCTGCCTTTCCATCCACTTCAAGGCAGTGTCTATCGTGTGAACAGTAGCCTACGCGACGAAGCATTGTACCTACTGATCAGTACGTAAACTATGATGCATAGCTAAGACAGTCTTAAATGAATTTCATTTAATTACGATGTTTTTATTAGTACGGCAGTTGGAGTTTGAATAAACTTTTTTTTTATAAATTACATTTGTTTTAATTTCCTGGTATCGATTCTGATAATTGGCGAGTCGGATAAATGGAGTTCTACTGTAATTTTTATTATTAAACTAATGTTACTATGTCACACAAGTGTAACTGTTTAATTTAAACATGTGTATGTAAAGCAGAGGATACGGCAACAATACTGTAAACTAAATTAATTCTCAGGTAAGTTCACATCTTTCATTACTGTAGTGCACTAATGGAGTTAAGTTGAGTAAGCCCGCAATAATGTAGTTGAAAGTACTTTTTTGAGGTCAAACGTTCTGGTCGTATGCTAAGTGATTCGGTGTACTCTGATTTAATGTGTGTGTGTATGTGTTCTCTAAAGGTTGTTACTCATCTAGTATTTGATAATAGTGCTTAATGTAACCATTGTATTTACAAATTTGACCTAACACTGTCACTTGTTACTAACACAGAAAATTTTGTTTCACTCAAACTTAAATTGGTCATACAAAATCTTACAATAATGTTTTTTTTTTAATTGGAATATTGTTACTATGGCCAAGTGATCGTCGTAAGGTACAGTGGAAAACAAAATACAAGACACCAATTAAGTCACTACTCACCAGCTTTATCACAATGAAGAAGATATGACAAATGAAGATTATATTAATTGAAAATTGACAACCTAAGACTTCAAGTGAGAGCGGAAGATAAGTTTTGCTTTTTCTTGTTTTACAAATAATAACGGATATTATAATAAGGGAGAGTTAGAAAATAATATCATTTTAAGCAAACTTTTGTATGTTATTTACTGAACAATTTAAACATAGCTTATAGCATTAAGGATAAATCTGTCTTCTCAACATTTGCGGTGCGGTGGTAATATTAAACGCTTTTACGAGCTATTTGAATCCACTCAACTCTTTATAGCCACCAGCAAAGTGCATCGCACAATACGGAACCTTCTCCAACAATGGAGATCATCGTACTACAGGTTTCGCGGCTAGCCGAGCAGCTGCAACTTTCTGCCAAGGCCGCACTCAAGTATACTCTAGAGTTTTGAGTACTTGTTAAAGACGCATATTATAAAACATCAGACTAGAATCCTTCAGGCTATAAATAGGCTACGACCGCCTCTGAGTTTTCAGTTAACGTCGGGCGATTTACTCAGTGCGTCTCAAGTGGTTATTCTTGAAAAGTGATTATTGTGCGGAACTCTGTTACTTGACAGTATTATTACCTGTGGACAAATTTAACTTGAATTGTTGTACGAGTGTAATCTTGTTGAATAACGTTTTGATTACATACTATTATTTGTAATTAATTAAAGTTGGTGATTAGTGACTTCATCGGTGTCTTGTACTTTGTTTCCACTGTACCATACGACGATCAGTGAGACCGTCGTAACATTATTATTGTTCAGGATTAGACCTATTAATATGATCAGGAAATAGACATAACTACTAAAAAATTATTTTACCTTCAATTATCCGCCTTGTGACGTCTTGTAAACCTCGTCTATGACGCGTTTCGGAGACTATGCTCCATCATCATATATTAAAATAAAAAATAAAACTATATCACTCAGAGTGTGATATCAAGTTCAACCTTGATAACTTGATAGTTTTGTTTGATCAAGTTGAATCTAAAACTAAAGAGTAGCAGATTGAACTTGAACGGGTGCGCACCCAAATTCGCGTACAGTTCATATGTAAATTTGACATTTTTTTTATTATGTAACGATCTCGAATGAGTGATATAGTTTTACTTTTTATTTTAATATCTGATGATGGAGCATAGTCTCCGAGACGCGTCATAGACGAAATTTACAAGAAGTCACAAGGCGGATAATTGAAGGTAAAATAATTTATTAATTCGATCAAGTGACTTGGATACCAGATTAAACATGAATATTAAAATATCTGCTAAGCTCCGTGAGTTGCACAATTTGCTCAGGCTTCGTAATTTTTTGAAAATTATGACTTCCATTTTTAGCTTTTGGCACCCCTAAAAATAAAAATGGTCATGCAAACACTAATTTTGCATTTGGGTTTACAAAATTTGTTTAACATGATGTTAGGCATGAAATTTTAAAATTTTTTCAAAATGTTTATATTTGTTTGGGTTTTGGTATCTAAAATTGTTTTAAAATGTTATCTAAAATTGTCCAGTCGTGAATACTATATTGAGATTATAAATAAAATTCTGTTTAATTTGATACCCCATAAATATTTGTTTAATTTTTAAAAACGTTTATACACTTTTCAGAATAGCACCCTAAATGCTTAGAATTTTTTAAATTATTTTGGATAAAATTTTCCTTTAATTAGATAGCTTATACGGTCACGTTGTATTTTTCTTTAAAATTTTGAACACCACATTTTTCCCTCATACCACCCTATTTTTGTGAAAAGCTGTCTCTGAAAATAACAGGTTAAACATAAAAAACAGTCATGCAAAATTTTATGAAAATCTATTGATGGATTCAAAGTTATTGTGAGATATACTGCAACCAGATATATATTTTGCCACACGCAAAATAGCAAAATTGCTTTAGTTATTGTCTGCCCTTTATAATTAATAGCCTGAATATGGACTTAGCAAAACAGAAACTTGTAGGTACCCTGCTGCGATACATTTCCCATACCATACTGTCTCCCTTCAATATATTTTCTTAAAATAATGTTGTATTATTATAATAATATTATAACTTATAATGTAATATTTATATTATGGTATAATTGACATGAGCAGTATAATAACTAAATTGTGTACGTATTATGACATAGCTAAATAAATAAATTAAATTTTGAAACGTATAACCACTTCCAGCTAAATACTGTTACTATGGTCTACTGATCATCGTATGTATAATAGAAAATAAAATACAAGACACGAATTAAGTCACTAATAACCAGCTTTAATTATCACAATTAAACAGTTTGTAATCAACAAGATAGTCTTTAACAACAAATCAAAATTAAGACTGTTCACACGCAATAATAATGTCAATTAATAGAGTCTCGCACAATTGTAAAACGCATAACACTTTAGTACAATACTTCAAACTGCAGTGAAATAAGTAGTAACTTAAAACGAGCTAAGGGTCGCTGAGTGCTTGTATTAATACCCCGCTGAGATTCCAGAATAATCCATACTACGCGTCAAGGCTACTAGAAAACACTAGAGCGTAACTGCTTGCCTCCTTGAACACAATGTGCGCGGACCGGCGAAATCTGGATCAGTCTCGGCTACGGACTCGTAACAAGTGTCATGTAATTGTCCTTCATCTCAAAGTAGCAGCAATATGTATGCACACACACAATATAGCCGAGCTCCGCTGGAATAGCCGACAAAAACCTAATATTCTAAATATTAAAATAAAAAATATTTGTCTCTTTTTTCAAATTGTTTTTATGAATAAAACTATCGTTGTGTAATTATATTATGCTAATAATGAACTATGTGCAGGAAAAGGATTTCAAAAGTATTCAGCTCGATTTCTCAGCGTGTAAGTACATTATTTTATCATAAATAAAATTATTTTCAATATTCACATTATTTTTATAATAGTATTTAAACATTTTGAACATGCTCACATTCTTTAAAATATTATGCTTTGCTTAAAGAACAAATAAATGTGGCAGTGGGAAAAGTTTGGTTAGCTACATGGGGAAAAGAGGTTTCATTGACCTGGCTACACTGCTTTTCAGCACACGTTAAATCAATTTTCTGCGCTAGGAGCGCAAGGTGTCCGGGGTTGATCCGACCACCATAGTGCCATATATGAAGTGCTCATTTCAAAAAGAATAGGTAACAATTAGTTTCGAAAATACTTTCTTTTGTTTTTGTTTTACACCTTTTACGAAATTAATTGATGGCTCGTGGGGCACTTGGTGAAACATATTAATACAAAGGTTTTTGTAAAATATATAAAAACACTTGGTACGTTTCACAGATTTTATTTAACTCTGACAGCTGTTTCGACTACCTAAGCCATTGTTCAAAGAGACGAATGAATTAAAACCTAAACACAGGATGTGTGAGTAAAGGTGGTGGTGGTAGTGACCATCTGTTTAGGGGCTGTATTGGAACATCTGTGAGAGTGTTGAGGTGGAGAGGGGTGGCGTGCAAGAACCAAGGGAAGGTCAGGTGTCTGTAAAAACTAAATATAATCTGAATGCAAAATATAAAATTAACTAAACTAAAAATAATCTGAATGCAAAATATAAAATTAACTAAACTAAAAATCCATTTTTTACGTTTTTGTATGTTGTGGAGTAGTGTTATGTTTTTTGTATCTATGAAGTGATTGTGTTGGTTAAAATCGCCTTCTTATGTTCAGAAATGCGATGTTTCAGAGCACGGCCACATTGTCCGATATAAATAACATTGCAGTCTGCACAGTGTATTTCATAAACTCCTTTTTATATGCTACTGAAAATAATGGCGTCGTATCACAATAGCATACTGTACGTACACACGTACAGCCTTCACCACAGTACTGTGGGCCTGACGTACGACATCCCGCGTTACATTGATTTGAATATCCACTGACGATGGCAGCCAGTGGTGCTGCTGAAACGTTTGGTTTGAATGTAAACCTTAGACCAAGGCCAAACAGCCCGGTAGATATTTCAAATACAACTGACACCGGCCGTGAAAGCCTTAGAAGAAAATAGCGAAAGCTTAAATGTTACTTTACTTCCACGTCAGTTAAAAATTATCAATAGAAACTCGTATACAATTTCTACAACACGTTTACTTTGAATAAAAATCTTTTAAGATGTTAATGGTCGTGTTGGTATTCTGCAATTTTCAAGGGAACTTGACCTGTTTCAATTTATACCACGTGCAGTACAAACGTGGACTATTTCTCTCGTACCAAAATTGTTGTACGTCTTAGATCAGTAATAGCCTAAGTTATAACAAATGACTGCAATTACCAAACTTGTATTCTGACTCTACACGAACGGGGTCTGTAGATAGCTATTTCAAACACTGTACACTTTTGGTTAATGGTTTCTAAACTTTCCACTCTGTTTTTGAACGTGTTAAAGTGTACACGCTACGGCTCCCTTCAACACCTTTATTCAAACAACAAGTTTATTCAAATTAAAGTTAAACGTGCATTCTAGAGCGAAACAAGAGCTAAACGTTATAAATATGTTGTCAATAAAAACTGTATAGTATGAATGTAAGTAGAGTAAAAAATGAATTGTACAATTGTTATTAACATACAATATTTTTAGGTGAAACTACTGGCATTGCATTTTACATCGCACTGCTGGGTTAAAAGCACAGGAAAATACAATATCGTTAAATATACCGTACTAACATTTATACTTTTCTAACCTAACTTCTAACGTTTGTATATCAAAGAATAAATTTACAATAGTTTTTGTTTGCATTTTACTCACGCAATTAATGATTTCAATATTTAAGTGAAGTTTAATCAACTTACATCCATGAGTTTTCTAAGTATTGCGTTTTGAATCTAACTTACGTTATTAAATGGATCTTTGCTGTAAATAGCACTGATTTTTTTAACTTACAACACAGTCATATTTAAGAGGACGCTGAACAGACTTCTAATCCTTTAAGACAATTTTGACGGTAAAATAATCAAGGTACAAATATGTGAAAAGTGTCATATAATTAAACGTTGTAAATCGTGTACTCTCAAATTCAACTCAAGGAATTATTAAGTGTATCTATTGTGAGTGTATATCTATTGTTTGCGTAATTTTTTCTGGTCACTCACATATACCACACATATTAATTACTCTTCAATTACACTAGTAATTAATATTAATTATTTAGCATCTTTAATAATACACCTTTGGCAATAAATTTTATATCACCATATTCATCAAAAATTCCTTTATGTAATGGTGTCTTTATAAGTGGCGTAAGTCTTTGCTTACAGGTTTAAAATGTGTAATTAGTTTATTTTAATCCTGTTAAAACCTGATTAATTGACAACAAACAATTCGTACCCGTCACCCCATATTCTTGTCGCAGCTGGCGTTTCACGCACAAACACACACACACATCGTATTTTTACACACCCATATTCTTGTCGAAGCAGGTGCACTCTCGACAGGCCAGAGCCTACATTTTCCTGCATAAAATTGTATAAAACTGTTCCTTATTCTATTTACACTAATTACAATATAAAACATACCGCCCTTGGCAAATATGCACATATATGTATTGTTGCAAATTTTATCATCCTCATTCAGTCTTTGTTCTTGTAAACGAGAACATGGCTTCTAAGATTACTCATTAAATAAATCTCCCTTCTCTAAGACGCGCTCGCGCACATGTACACACACACATTCTCCTGTACATGTATATATGTATATGACAAACTCTTTTTAAACATTCGCTTAATTGATTATACGTTCGATAAAAGTCGTTAAAGTATTATTGATTTTTGCTAATATTTCAATTCCATTACTTACGCGTTACAAAAATATTGTTACGACGGTCTACTGATCGTCGTATGGTACAGTGGAAAACAAAATACAACACACCAATTAAGTCACTGATCACAATCTTTAATTTTCACAATTAAACAGTTTGTAATTAACAAGGCAGTCTCTTACAACAAATCAAATACAAATTGTTCACACGCAATAAAAATCTCTACTAATAGGGCCTTGCACAATTATAAAACACATAACACAATAATTCTAGACTTCGACAAACACTCGATCCGCGCTAACGAAAATCGCTCCCGTAACTGAGCTGAAAACCCGACTGTATGGGTTTATATAGGCCGCGCATAGGTCCAGTACAGCTTTCCCTCCTTACTTCATGCGCTGGCTTAATCCGTATCTCAAGTGTCCTTGAACGCACAAGAACACCTACTTGCATGAGGCAACAGGTGCCACACTTGACGGGGGGGTGGAGAATGTTCTGGGTTGTTTGGTACGCTTCTCGTAACAATATACAACCCCCCCCCCCTAAATATGGTTATAATTATACGACTGTTATAAACATCTTTATCTTATAAACTTTGCTGAACGATTTTTGTCAGTTTGGATATTTACTTTGTCTCTACGAAGTTTAGCAGTTGGATGACTGTAACGTTTCTATGGTGGTGTAAACATTTCTCATGTTTTCATGAAAGACTTCCTTTTTACATACACAGTCACGTAATCGACTTTCAGGTACAGTAGCCTCGCTGAATGTGTTTCCAGGCGGCATCAAAGTCCAGTTAAGTAGGCCAAATAGCGAAGGCACCCCCTGCTGCTGACAGTTGTGAACAAAGCTAGCCGCTTCTGGAAACATGTCCAATGATGCCAAACGTATTTTGAACTTGAATGCAATGTGGACCAGCCTTTGCGCGACATTGGAAGTGCCCGCTTGTCTGAATTTCGAGTCCGTTGCCAAAGAAACTTTAGGAATTATTAATTTGTTACCTTCTTACAGCACATAGTATTTTACATAGTATATTTATATTTAAATATCACAGTAATACTGCTTTACTTTACTTATAGTTGTAATATTCGGTTCCGTGTTCACGTGTTTAAAATGTGGAGATCTTGGGAGAGAGAACAACCATATCCTCAGCACGCTGATAATGAAGAAGGGAGTCATTGTCATAGTGATAGTGAAGAAATCGTTATTGATGTAGTTAGCAACAGTGATAATGGTGATGTAAGTGACAATAATGGGGAGTTTCCGAACGACGGGGAAATCTCGGCCACTCCAGGTACTAGTAGTCCTGAGTTGTATTATTATTATTATTATTATTACTATGAATTAATCATACGTATAATAATAATAACAATGAAGAGGAGAGTCATTTCACGCTAAGTTTCACTATAGGTGGGAGAAGATCTTGGCAACATTGTCAGCTTGTTTTGAGTGACACTAGGGACAAGACCATCTGGTTTCCTTTGAGTGAGAATCAAAGCGTTCCGCCTGGAAACGCTTTGAGCGCGGTTACTATACCTGAAAGACATTTCTTCTCTGCCAGTATTGCCACGTTAACAGTATTCCTAATAATTTGTATTTAAAACGCTGGCTATAAATGAAGTAGATTTTAATAGGTGGTATGAAGTTTAGAAATAAAGAATCAAGTAAATGCTACCTAATATACTTTACCTATCTGCAAACCATTTTGGTATCAGGATCAAATAACAATATTTACGCCGAAAACGTGAAGTAAAGGGGCTTTAACAATTAAATTAAAAAAAAATACCTAGAGCGTTTTATGATTCCAAGGAAAGCGTAGTACAACGCCGCTCTATATTAACTGTATAAATATATCTGTGTGAACTGTACGAACTAAATATTGCATAATTAGACAACTAGAGCAGGTCAATCTTAGCATGTAAATAATTATGACATTTGCATGTGGCGTGACGCTTATATGAGCAGAGTAAAATCAAACTTTCTCTCATTAAAATAGCGTAAATTTAAATTATAATAATAAATTAATTCTTCTGAGCCTGCCATTAAATGTAAAAACTTTTCCTGTAAAATCGTCTTTTCTAATAGCTGCCTTATTGGAACACATTAACACGATTCAGATAACTATCATCTCATATTTAAAGATATTTAAATAATAGATTTGTTAAGTTTTTAAATATAATCAGGGCAAATCTGTGGATTCCCTTTCCGTATTTATATAATTCATAAACTATTTGTAAGCGTTGTATTTATATATGAAATTTGAAAAAAGAAGTAACACGATAGGAGAAACCGAATATCTTTATAAGAAGTAAATGTAATTTAATAATTTTTTAGTGACGAACTAAGTAAATTTACTATTAAGTAAACCAACGGGCAAGCGTAACGTTGGAAGACCTTTTTCAAGATGGGACCAACTATGACATTGTGGAGACGAAACAGACATTTCTGCCTATACCATGAAGTGTAGAAGAAGAAGAAGACTATTCATTGACTTAAAATTATTCCAAACCCATGCACTAATAGGCAGACAAATAATTTATTAATTATAATTATCATTTTTATTAGCGTTTATATAGGTAAGCAATAAATTTTTCTCTGCCTTTAACACTAACTTGCACAGCTCTGAATTAGTAAAATTCGTTTATTTCCTCCAGTAGGATATGGAAACATTGGACACGGGACTGACAATATTGTGCCATTGTTATACACACAAACAATCTGTTAACCGTGACGCACAAACACGTAAGTAAAAGTATACATTTATATTATGTGATTTACAAACTATGTGTGAGTCCTTATGTCTAATTTAATTGCAGTCAATGTGTTTAATCCGAAACTGTCAAGAGATGCATATAGAAGCGAGGTTGTACACATCTGCCTCCCTCCAGTAAGCAGAAGGCTATGTAACTAACAGCTTCTAGAAAATCTTTACTGTCACTATTTTCATTTACAAAAACAAACTCTGGACTTTAGACGGTGTCTCTTAAATTAAACATAAATAACTAGATGTTCCCTTACCTCGTCTGTTGCTGACCTGTTATCACAGGAATCATATGTCTTCTCTTATTTCTGTGGTATGTTGTAAGCCGAATTAAAGTCACAAGTAGTATATTAATTATCCTTTGAAATTTAGGAATGTTTTAAGAACTTTATCTTGCAGTCGTATTAAAATTTGATTATTTTTTACATGAAATAATCTGTATTTAACATAGAAGTCTTATCTAGTAACTCCGGTCAATAATTAAATCTTGACAAATTTTCAATCAAATTTGACCGTATCAGTGTTGACTAGAATTCCTTTAACATAATTCAATAAAATCGGGCGAATAATTAATTACACGATTCTTGTTATGATGAGCGAAGAATAAAAACAAGTGAAATGAAGTTCTTGAGAAAAACCAAAGGTTGCACCCTTAGAGATCAAATAGAAATAAAGGTATAAGAACCAAGTTAAATCTATATTCTATGGCTAGCAGAATAAGTAAATTACAATAAAATGGAGACAGCATATCGAAAGAATAGAAGATATAAGAGTACCTAAACAAGCGATAAGGTACAGACTTCAAGGAAGATGAAATATAGGACCAAGGAAGAGATGTCTTCAGTGAAGGCGAAACAGGCTGTAAGCCTATACCTTGACGTGCAGAAGAAAAAAAGAAGAAGATTTAAAAATGGAATATATTATGATTTGTAGATTTAAAATTTAAAGTTATTTTTAAAATAACTTTTCTCTGCTGTCACACAAGAGTATTTTTTATTTCTATGCAGCTTTAACTTCATTCCGGTGTATAATGTACAGCAGGAAAGCTACTAATTGATTTATTTATTATTGCAGTAAGCTCACAAGCTTACCTAATTGATTTGAAATTTTGAAAAGTACTTTTAAGCCTACAGTAATTGAAGCACACACTAACTGCAGTTTTAAAAACATCTTCTTGTATGCACAATGTCTTCTAGTATACTACTTCTGTTTAAATCGACACAAAACAGTAAAAAGATATTGTCATTTGTTCAAATTTGGCAGCACAGAGGTAAATCAAATATTAATTTAGTTCTAACAATTAAGTCTATGCTATCGTAGCGAGAGACGTAGATTCAACTGCGCATACAGATTTTACAGAATATGCAAATATCATAAGAATTTGCATTATTTTGCTCACCTCCTGTGAGTGCCAATGTAGTCAAAATACATACCTATATCCTGTCGATTCCTACAGATGGTTAGAATAGCATGCTTGATTTACAATCACCAAACCCTATAGGCACATTTTACAATTTCATTTTAAGCAATATTCATTTACTTTGCGTCTGATAATGCGCATTTGATCTTGATAGTAATCTAATTTTCTTTTTGCGACCAATATGACTTTTACTTGGTTACCTTTCTTTTAAGTCTTATGTGACATACTGAAACCTGAATTTATAGCTATACACGTTTTTATTCTACAACCCTTTGCTGCTGTTAAGTTGAATTATTACGTCCTTTAAGTATTTTTCGGTATATACACATTGTTCCTAGAAGGTAATGCAAAACTTCAGGAAATTATTCTATTCAATAAACTGATGAATAAATGTTCAATGCTATTTTCAAGTATGTTGAAAAATGCTTTATATTCAGCATGTATGCCAGTGCGTCTTTTCGTTTCTTCGTAACACCCTCTGATTTTAACGCTATCTATTAGCTTCATTCTTCTACGCCCTTTTCTTTTTTCTCTTTCTATGACATCCTCCATGGCAGTTGTAAGCAAACAGTCCCTTCTTAAACAATTAAATAACCAATTCCTTTTCCTATTACCTTCAAGATTCTTTTCTCTTCCCCTATTCTTCTTAAAACTTCATCATTCCTTACTTTATCAATCCACCTCACTTTTTCCATTGCTCGCCAAACCCACACTCAAATGTTTCTAATCTTTTCTCATCCTCTTTCTTCTGTGTCCATGTCTCTGCACCATATAAAGCAACGCTCCACACATAACATTTGACCAACATTTTTCAGTAAATTCTTATTAATTTTGCCACACAGCAGTATTTTCTTCCCATTAAATGCCTTTTTCGCTACAGTAATCCTTGCTTTAATTTCACGAGTGCAGGACATATCTTCACTTATCAAGCTTCCAAGATATTTAAACAACTCCACCTGTTGTATTTTGTCTTGCCCTATCTTTATGTTTACTCTTTTACCGCCTCTGCTAACTACCATACACTTAGTTTTTCCTTAATAATCCTCATTCCATATTCCTCGCATACTAAATTCAAATCTTTTATCATTTCATTCATTGTCTCTTCCTTTTCTGCTAAAACAGCCATGTCATCAGCAAACCTTATACATTCAATTCTTCTACCACCGACATAAAATTACAAAACTTACCAAAATAATATCTTAATAATTTTCAAAATTGTGGTTCATTGAAATTTCTAATTACAAGGTACTTAATATAATAATAATAATACTATTAATAATAATAATAGTACTGTATGCCTACAACAAATATGGATTAATAACGTAAATAGAAACTTTCATTTACCATTACATTTCATTTGTAATCCAGCTCTAAAAAGTAACTGAATTATTAACAATCTTCTAACAAAACATTTGACATATTTTCCTTAGAAAAACCATGTTCTTTCTCCCTTATACATTTAAAATTATTTAGTTATTCATTTACCTTGTTCTAAATAATATTGTCTATAGTATTTATGCTATACTCTTACTGTAGAAGCTGTGCATACCTTTGAGCCATATGAGTTCATGAGTTGCCATATGAGTTAAATAGTCTCTTATTCAGTTTAAGCAAAACTTTATACATCGTAATAAACAACTTAAACCATTTTTAAGCAACTAGTCATTATTCATGCAACTAATCATGCCAGAATAAATAGTAATAGTATAAGTCTTCAAGCCTGTTTTTAAAAAAACTCAGAAAAAACATTATAGATTTTTTCTACTTAATTCATTTTCATTGGAGCTTACTCTATTTTCATTATCCTTTATACCTTATTTATTTGTCCACCCATTTTCTTTCTTAATGTTTTATTATTCTATTAATGAAGTAGATATAACTAAAGTTTGAAATATGTGTTATTTTACAAAAGGTTTCCTATGTCACTTAACTTACGGCCGATCTTCATAATATCAGTATTGCTGTATTTAAACGTAAAAGTGTATCTTACCATTTACTTTAGTAAGATTAATCGACTTCGTGTTATTTAAAGGAAACTTTTTTGTAGGCTGCCAATAAATATTTATATTGTCCTAACAGTTGTCATTGTCTATGTTTTTTTAAGACGATTTAAACGAAAAATGTTTGATGTTGATAGATTTAAAAAAATTAAATACAAATTCTTGATTTGTAGAAGGAAAATAATTCTACTGAATAACATTGTGTTGACTCCACATGACGACTCGTGCCTCATTCTTATGCCACTATTACGCAGCTTCTTTATTTATTAGAAAATAAATGTAATAACTCAATTATATTTGAACCTAATTTCTTAAATAGTGTATAGTTAGATTAAAACTAAAAGAAGTATTATATCTTGTACTATTCGTAATATTACGTTATATTAGCCTAATGCGTAAAATCATTTCTCAACATTTTGTACCAGTTTCTGGGAACTGCGTAAAATTTCATGTTTTATAGCTTTGTATGTTGAGTATAAACTTGAAAATGTTTGTAGTCAGAGTGTCGCATTAGTTTAATAGAGTTTTTTTTCTAACTTCATCTTTAAGTTTGTTTATTAAACACGTTTTTCAGCTTCGTAGTTCACGACTTGTATATAAAGTTTACCGACACTTTTATGAAGTCTTTTTATATTCTGACTGTAAATTTAAAGTAGTAACAGCATTGGGAATTGCAATATAAATGTCTCTCTCTCTCTCTCTCTCTCTCTCTCTCTCTCTCTCTCTCTCTCTCTCTCTCTCTCTCTCTCTCTCTCTCTCTCTCTTTCTCTGTTGTTTTGAATCTCTATATCTTGTTTGTTTTTTTCTTTTGGGTTGAGTTGTTCACTTAAACTCAATTTCCTAGAAACCTCTTGCATTAGACTCTTCTCGTTTGTTAATAAGTTCTTACGTAGGAAATTAAATATTCATCATTACCATCATCTTCACGGATTAAACCAAGGATGGTTTGTTCCGGTCTCAAATAGACGAAGATTAGATATGGTCAATCCACCGCTTCCTCGGATATCCCACACCTCTCCGTCCCGTCGGCTTATAGTTCCAGAGTTGTTTGGGGATACGGCAGCCATCCATTCGGCAAAGATGTTCCCATCAGTTCATCCGATACTGGGCCGATCCAACCGCACCTTCAAGTGGTGGGGATGGGCAACACCTACAGGTGGTTAACGCGCCTCTGGAGACCGAGTGGCAGCCGGTATAAGCTGTCTTTCCTCTACTTGTCATTGTCAAGCAAAGGTTAGGGGAACCTCTAGCCCTTGAGGTGAGAAATTGCCCTTAAAGACGGATAACCTTCCATTGGTCAACGACGTAGAATGTGGGAGGCTTATAGAACATTAAAGGTCCTTATGGATGTCTCAACAGGGAAAACTGGTCTATTTAGTCTGGTAAGAGAACCAGTTTGAATAAGACCAAAACAAAGGTAATGGTAATGGGGGAGAAAATAATAAATATAGAGATTGGAGGAGTGAAGATAGAACAAGTCAAACAATTCAAATATCTAGGGCTTATAATAGACAGTAATGGGAAACAAGAAGCCGCATTAAATGAACGAATTGAAAAGGCAATAAAAGTATACTATGCACTAAACAATAGATTTATAAATAAGAAGGAGATATCAAGAAATATCGGTATGGAGAACCACACATGACTTCCATATTCTAAGATTTATATTTAAAATCATTTTCGAAATGAAATATTACCAGAGAAACTACTTCTTTCTACTTACTGCTTCAGCCTTAACCACAGTACTGTGGTCACTAACGTATACCACCTCACGTTATCGCACTCGATTTTCACTGATGATGGAAGTCTATGGCATTGCCGAAATGTCTGGTTTTGTAGAAAACATTGGACTACGGCCAAATATCCCGGGAAGGAATATTAACAAAAACTACTTCTTTGTTGCCAATACCGTTGTACACATATATATCACTGGCGAAGTTACATGGAGGCAATTGAGGCAATGCCTACCCTAAAAAATTCTGTAGAATAAAAATTATAAATACGTATGAACTACATAACGTAAAGATTATACATTGTTACTGCGACTGTCAAATTTATTAAACCGAAACGTGCTTTATTGAGCGACCGCTAGATGGTGACAGGTGAGATTCGGCATATTTCGTTTAAAGCGAATGAGGCAACCTGAACTTGCCTCAGCGTTTTTTGTATACATCGTATGTATGCAATGTAGTGGTGTGATAGGGAAGTGTAGGGAGGGGGGATTGTCCCGCGCTGTACACATAGAGCGTTGAGGTATGCCTCACTTCTTTGGTCCAAACAGTTAAGTTAAAGCGCCTGTGTTGTTTCTAAGTGTTTATTTTATGCGGTTATTAAAAGTGTCCTGTTATTCCGCTGAACTAACAACAGATGATCAAGATTGTTATTTGAATTATTTGTAACATTAAACACATATATAGAAACTAATCGAGTTTAAAAATTTGAAGTTCAATCAGTTGTATTATTGTGTATGACTAATACAAGGATTGTTCAATAGAAACACGTATAGAGCTGTAATGCATTTTTTATTAAACGATTTTAAAAGAAGTCTCCAATAACATTAAGACATGAGTTCCACTGTTGCGCTAACCTGTAGATTCCCTGCTAGTAAAATTCTTACGGCTGTTTGTGGAACCATTCGGTTACAGCAAACTCTACCTCAGCGTTCGATTTGAACCACCGTCCTTTTAGTGATTCCTTAAAAAAAATTTAAGAAAAGATTTTTGCCTACCCATTCATTAACTACTAGCTTCGCCAGTAAGCAAATTGATGTCCATTTTTTCGGCTTGCACGCGTTATGTTGGTGTGGGTTTCGGCACTTTCCATTTAAAAGCGTGCAAATGTAAGAAAATAAACATGAGTGAGGCCAGAAATAACGTGAATTGTGTGTGTGTGTGTGTGTGTGTGTGTGTGTGTGTGTGTGTGTGTGTGTGTGTGTGTGTGTGTGTGTGTGTGTGTGTGTGTGTGTGTGTGTGTGTGTGTGTGTGTGTCTTACCTGCCTTTTTTATTGCTGTAGGCATAATAATAAAATGGAAACGTAAACATTACATAACTGAGATATGCTTACCTGCCAAGAACGATATATTATTTTATACATGGAGGAGTTCAGTGACATACACACGTACAGAAGAATTATATATATATAAAGATATTAACTCGTACATAATTTACATTAAAATGAAAAAATTATAATTTTATTGCCTGGCAACAAAATTATTTTATTTTTAACAATTACCATTGTTTCAAAAAGTTTAAATGACACCAATATGGTATAAGGTTATTTTGATAATAAATAAATAAAGAAAACCAGTTTAGTGGAGAACACCCAGACAGAAAATCGGGCTAGACGTTAAGCCTGAAGGTGGCAACCCCACCACCATACGTCTTACCCTGCGATATGCTAGTAACATATCCAGGGTATCCAGGGTGTCTAGTAATCACTACTAAATTGCCTCAAATAAAGAAATTAAATAATATAAACCAAAAATAACAAGTGTAGATATAGCTTGATTAGACAGCCGGAAGCTTCTAGTAATATATAGTTGTTGAAATATATTTAAATGAATGAATTGTAAACTTTTCAAGAAAGATAAATGAGAATCTGTCCCTACGTACAAGGAGTCATGGACAGTAATAAACATGAACAAAAAAAAAGCACCAAAAAAAAAGAAAAAAACGTTCAAAAGCAAATTTTACAACGTATGCTTGGCAAAATTGACAAACATAAAACATTCTTACATATAACGAACGCCTAAAAGTTCTAATATAACAATATTAGAGCAATACGTAATTGCTTTTAACCTGAATACTACTCTTGAATCATTTATATAGTTTGTCAATTGATTCCTCAAAGGTCAGGAAGAATTAATTGCAGGCGTTTATGTTTCCGTAATACTTGACGAAAATGTCTAAACCTACGAAAGGCGTAAACGTGCAACGAAAAACAGATGTTTAAATACGGCAAAACACCCATTACGTCTAAATGGATTATCTACTTACAAAGTATGTAAAAGCTTAGGATGCTTGCAGAAAAATATATAAAATGAAACATCAAAGTAAACGCGTCCAAAACACGGAACTTGGTATTGAGTGGGGAACTTGGAACACCTGGAGTTGGTAACAAAAACTAAATAGCCACGAGTAGCTTCTTAGTAATAATAATATTTGACGGTCATAGTAATTAATAATGGAGAAAGCAAAACTGATACTGCCAAGTATTTATCAGTAATAATAATATCTGATGGTCATAGTAATCAATAATTGGGGAAAGCAGAACAGAGCTTTCAGGAACAGGGGCATAGAAAGTCGAATAAACTATTACAGAGTACCCGAATTACAAACCGTAATAAGCCCAGATTGTATACAACCATTTTAGAAGGAATAGGCTTTTGTGAGGCTGAATTGTGGGAGTAAATATAAAAATAAATCCAAAATCACAAATATAAACATGGATTATTGGATGTGATCCCGTGGAAGAACTAGATTGGATAAAAGTAAGGTTGTAGATATAAGAGCGGCAATAGGCATTGGCAACGGGATAACAGAAACGGTGGATGTAAAAATGTTAAATGGCTCGAACATCTAAAATCAAAGATGTTCAATCATATCAAGAATTAAGTAACCAAAAAGAATATGCAAATGGACACTGCCCAAAAGAAGGAAAAAGGAAAGCCTGTGTATTCCTTTCTCCTTGGGTATAAACGCAAGATGTCTCACGCAAGAAGACTGCTTGGAATCGGCGTCAATGGAAGCTATGATCCGACAAGCAGCAACAATCATAACAAAAACGCTAGCAAATATGACAAAATTAAGTGAAGAAAGATACATTTTTGTAACTCCTAAAAGTTTTATCTAATAGGTTTACACCTGAGGGGACATTTGAGCTGTAATAATCTTTATTGGAGGTATTGTTTAACCACAACAATAGATAGAGATCTCTTGAGAACATAATTAATTAATTGCTTTGCACAGAAGCCACTCTCAAGAACATGACTACCTAGCAATCTATTACAATATTTTGGTAATTTAAATTTAATTTCAATTCACATAATCAAACGCTAACTTCTAGTAATTTAAATTCCATTTAGCTACTGTTAGATAGACGTCAAAAGATTACTACCGAAACATTGAAGCTGCCTTTGAAAAATTAGCTCTGCAATATTGGGTTTAATGTATGATAATTTCAATATTAAGTCACTCTCAACATCAAGTTTATTTCTTAACGTCAACTTCAAGTACGTGAGCAGGGAGAATGCGGTTTCACACAGATAAGTAGAGGGAAACACAGTTAAACGCTTCAAAACATTTTTTTGCGAGTTCAGGATAGCCAGTCATTACATATATCCAGAAGTCAGCTAGGTGTTATTGCAAATACTGTAACTTTAATGTCAAAGTAATTAAAAGTTCAGGTGAATATTAAAGTTCAGTTAATAATGTCAAAAAACTGTCAGTTTAAAGTTCTGCCAACGAGTTTTCTTGTTGTACTGTAAGAAAGAGGTCTAATTAGCTCTTCTGACAAACAGGTTTGCTATACGAGGTGTTAAAGACGTTATTAAAGTAATTAGTTTTAAATTACTTTAACAATTAAATTAGTTTGAATCTCCCCCTCTCAACACTGGTATCTTCTACTGATTGTTTTAAGATTATAAAATTTAGATTTTAGAGCATAAAAAAAATCGGAAAAAATTACGGTATATTCTAGTTTTTCTTAAACGTGTCTGCGGACCCCCTGAAACATTGTCGCGAAACCCCAGCGGTCCCCAGACCCCACTTTGGAAACCATTGCTCTAGACTGTTGCTCTGAGATACACGATTTTAAGATTAGGCTTATCATCTTACGTATCGGACTCTAGTGGCATAATATCAGAAGGTGGTCCAAGAACATACCTATGCATACTTCTTTTTCTTATAGTGACTGCTCAGTTAAATCAGTGACACGGTGCGTAGCCTCAGTAATTGAGATCTTATCTCGAAATACAAATTGATGTGCTGGAATAAGTTATTTTTCCTCCGTCACTGGTATTGTTAAATACTTGAATAGATAATAAGCCATATTGAATTAATATATTTCTACATAAAGGTAACATAATAAGCTGTGTTATTTCAGTACGCTTCAATGGAATAAAAGATATTTCTGTATATAAAGAATAAATATCTCTGTACACTATAAGCGGCCTACATTTACTTATAAGGGGTTAATTTTTCCAATAATGTTTTCAATCTGGCTCACTTTTAACAAAATAACTCAGTAGCTTGCTTATATCGGGAACATTATTTTCAGTAGGTTGATTTCTGTGTTAAATGTTTTTAGGCATTATCATGTTAAAAACATTTAACACAGAAATCTTTAAATATTTAGCTAAAGAAATATTTATAGGGCTTAAAATCAAAGACAAGGAAGTTGGGCTAGCCATAAATACGGATAAAACAAAAATGCTTATCCAAACAAGAAGGGACCAGGTTCATAACAACGTCGAGATAGAGGAGGACACAATTGAAGTGGTGTACAATTTCACGTATCTCGGAGTGAATATAGCAAAGACTGGATCAGAGGAGCCGGAGATCCAAAGACGGACCACCATGGCTAACAAGGCGTACTTCGCATTGCTGCCATCATTTAGGTCTAGGGATGTGCACAGGGAAACAAAAATGAAAATATATAGGACTGTCATCAGACCGGTGTTATGCTACGGGTGTGAGGCATGGATAATCACACAGAAAACAGTCGACATAGTACACACCTTTGAAAGGAAAATCCTCAGACGCATTATAGGCCCAATACAAGAAAATGGCTCATGGAAACTGAGATACAACAACGAACTGTATCAAATATATAAAGAGATACCAGTCTCAAAATTTATAAGAATTCAAAGATTGCGTTGGGCCGGACATGTTATGAGAATGGAAGATGGCAGGAACCCTAAGAGGGCTTTGCTGGGTACATGGGAGGGAACGAGACCTAGAGGCAGACCGAGGAAGAGGTGGGAAGATGGCGTTGCAGAGGACGCGAGAGACATGGGGATAAGAAACTGGAGGAGGGTTGCAGTGGACAGAGTGGATTGGAGGCGGAGATTGGTGGAGGCCAGGGCCCGATTTGGGCTGTAGCGTCATAGGAGAGAGAGAGAATGTTTTTAGGCGGGGGGTCATTCTACAAAAATGTAACTCATCGAAAAATGTAACGCTTCCACACTTTCGATTCCCCACAGTCTAGAAACCTTCGGTCTCTGTCGTTTTAACATGATAATGTTTGTTATATAGTAAATATATTTGTTATATAGTAAATATATTTGTTATATAGTAAATATATTTGTTATATAGTAAATATTTGTTACATGCACATTATACGTTTCAAGTGCCTAAAAACATTATCATGCTTCGATGTTTCGGTTTCGTCGAAATTTCTTTAAATTTTTTATTGTTCCGACGGGCTCACGGATAGTCGTATTGTACAGTGGAGACGAAATACAGGCACCAATGAAGTCACTTTAATTATTCACAAATAACAACGTAAATTCAACAAGTTATTCTCATACAATAACCAAGTTAAATTTGTCCACAGGCAATAATAATATTGACTATTAAGAATCCCGCAGTAAATATGAACAGTAGTCACTTTCCACAATCACTTGATCCGTACTGTGCAATCTCGTCGCCGGGTGTAACTAACTTCTAAGCTCGCCGCTATTGTTTATACAGGTCCCACAGGTGTTCGAGGATATTCGTCCGCCCATTTGGCTGCGTGCCAGCATAATTTGCATCGTTAAGATTAGTCAAACAGTCTGGCAGCTACTTTAGTACGCGCCCTTGTCAGGGACGCTGCCCCTACTCGGCATAGTCAAGAAACCGTTAGATCTTTCGCGTAACTGCACCTACCGGCTAGTCGAGAAACCGTTAGATCTTTCGGGTAACTGCACCTACCGCCTAGTCGAGAAACCGTTAGATCTTTCGGGTAACTGCACCTGCCGGCTTTTGAGAGCGTTACATAATTTTGTAGCAATATTATTTTTTAACTTGATACTTGCTTGTCATTCACGCAGTAGCCCAAAGAATATCATTAATTTTTGAAAATCAATTGTGTTATTTTGTTTAAACTTCTTAACTTGACAATGCGATGCATGTTGAAATGATATTGTTACGGCATCACAGAACAATCTACGTGTTTGTCGAATGTGCCAGAAGAAACTCGATGTAACGCGTGTGGCGTACGTGCTTGTAGACGCATACACGAGACGTTTCTCGAAGGCGCCAGCCGTGCGGACTGTGTCAAGGCCGCAAGTAATTACGTCGTAACTATACTGGCGCTATCGAATAATCTAGTAATTTGGGGGCGGTATATATACCGGTACTCAACGACGTTCAGTCAGTTTAGTGCGACTTATTTACAGAGCGGTTCGAGATATATAGTAGCGAGATTACTGTGTACGTTCAAGTAGTTATTAGTGAAGTGTTTCGTTTTATAATCGGGCGGTATAATTGTAATACAACTGTGTTTAGTATTAGTGACATTTTATTGGGTTGATTTATTGCGTGTGAACAATTTTTATTTGATTTGTTGTAGTAGACTGTGTTGTTAATTACGAACTGTTTTACTGTAAAAATTAAAGTTGGTGATTAGTGACTTAATTGTTGTCTTGTACTTATTTTGTTTCCACTGTACCTAGTAGACCGTCGTAACATATAAACTATGAGGTTGAATCAGTGTGTTGTAACGTCTCACTAATTCGGACTAGACTCGCGTTGCACGTACAGTGTATTTATCCGCTGGCTCACATCCGACATCAATTTACTGCCAAGCATGAGGCTAATCAACAAAACATCGCCCACTATCGATGTATCGATTCGTCTCAAATTAAATTGAATCCAGTGCAGTTTAATTAGAAGCAGTTGAACGCGCGGGATTACTCAGCTGCGTAATAATCTCGATGTAGTGGCGTGCATTTTAACTTTAAAGAAGTCTCTACTCGGAAGGTTTACAGAAAAAAATCCAAGACGATTATATTTAACTTAGTTTTCTCAGGTATATTTGATTTTTATAATTTTAATGTAACCTGTTAAATTTTGTGTTTTCTTACACACTTACTGTTTTATTTATAACTTTCTATAAGAAAGCACTATGAATATAATATATTGTTATTATCCTTCCTGAAATGTAATTTTGTCAATGTAGAATTTTTAAATACGGGTAACACCATGCATTGATTGTTTGGTGAAAAGAAGTATATATACAATTAAAAGAAACTAGAAATCTTAAGCGTTTGTAAATATTAATATAGTTAAGTGCTACTGTTTTATAAAATGCATTAAGTGATTAACTTTGCTTTATATTCTTATATTTTATAGTTATCATAATCAAGAAAAAGTAAACCAGACTTGAGAAAAACACGTTTGTTTACACTAAACATTTCTCATCATTCTCCACGTTGGAACCTATACAGCGTTTTGAGTAAGCATCCAACACAACACAAAACTATAAGTTTTAGTGCAACTATTTCAAATGCCTTATTGCAAAATTGAAAAATCTTCATTGTTCAGGAAATCGAAAAAAGCTTCAAACCCGAAATTAAACATGTTTTCTGAAGTTTTTCTGAAGCCTGCGTTCCTTTTAGTACTTTACGTTCCTTTTTTAGTCAAACTTTGGTACGACAAGTATCGTTGTTACACTTCTTCTTCTTCTTCTTCTTCTTCTTCTTCTTCTTCTTCTTCTTCTTCTTCTTCTTCTTCTTCTTCTTCTTCTTCTTCTCAATCCAGAGGTTGGTGAGTTTGCACTTTCTTCTCTTAAGCAGATAGTCTCTTAACCACCGCATACGTTCTTCCCAGTTTTACCTCACACGTACACACGTATATCATTTCTGGAGGTTTCCCTACCACTACGCTACTAGATCTCAACACCTGCTAAACCAGTTTGAATAGTGTAGTAAGTGAACAACTATCCTGCTTTTCATTTTAAATCGCTTGCTCTTTGTGAGAAAGTTGAATAAAACCTCAGAAACGAAAGACTGCAGGAAGTTTCGAAGACAGAGGAGAAAGCGAGGTACATAATGTGGAAGTACCCGATTGTGCAAGTATTCTGGCGCGAGCCCGATTGTGCAAGAAAGAGAGTAAAGAGGAGAGAAAGGGAGATATAGAGATGGGGGAGTGTGTGTGTGTGTGTGTGTGTGTGTGTGTGTGTGTGTGTGTGTGTGTGTGAGAGAGAGAGAGTTGAAGGTAGGTAAAGAAAGTTAAAAACACATGGTAGTAACGCTATTTAATAATGTAGCACTTTGTACCATTCTGACAAATACAATGAACATAGTTCTGTATAATTGTAACCTATACACACACAATGGAAAAGGAAGCAGCTTTTGTAAGATTATAACCAACAACATTACATAAAACGTCACACATGGGAAGAGCGAATGTGATTGCTCAACTATTATACTTCTGAAGTTCCCCTTTTATTTCCAGATCAATTAACAAAATTGTTGAATGAGCAGAATCAGAATTAAGCAAATGAATGTAAATGCATCTACAATTAAACAACTAATATAAAAAGAACAACATAAAATTAAATAAGATAAAGAAGAATTGACAGTGCATATTTTTGTCTGTCATATGCGAATTAACCTTACATATGCGTATGTCTTATATACAGTATAAGCAAAATATTCTACTATGAGATTACTTGTTGGCGTCTATGTCAGGCTGGAGAATTTTCTCAAAGATTTTATCCAGCTAGAGGTAATTTTTTGAAGTCACTAAGCCAAGACCTTTATAAGCGTTTAGAACTGAGTGAATACATGAGATTCAAAGGTAAATACTGTTTTAAATTTTCTGAAATATTTTTAAAAAGTTAAGAATTCAGGACCAAACGGAAATTTTAGTACTGAAGACTGAACAGGCTATAAGAAGAAGAACAGGTTGTGAGGTCAGCAAGAAAAATGAGAATAAGAAGAATAAAAGAAGATGACGACGACGATTATGATGATGTTGAAGAAGTAGAAGAAGAAAAAGAAGGCTTTTTATACGTTTTACTGGAATTATATCTAACTAAAGGAATGCTAATCTGTGCGTGTAAAGTGTCACTTGATAAACAACACGTGTTGCCGACCATACCGCGACCACGTGCCATCGAGACTTAACACTTTGACTGATATCAAAATGCGACTTAGTTGAAGAAATCGGTAACTCAATAACATACAAGGTCTGTAAATTAAGTAATGAGACTAATCATGTAGCAGTCTATATGGCAACACTGTAAGGTTTCCATTAATACAGACGATTAGACAAACAGCTGATTGATAATGAGTATTAGAATTTATTGTCTATTATTGCCACGTGGAACGTAAACAAGCTTTACGTGAAGTGAGTTTTTGTTGTGCGTTATAAAAATGAGTGACATCAAATACGAACAACGTTGTGCATACACGTTTTACGTTAAACTCGGACACAATACTAATGAAACTTTTAAAAAATTGACAAAGGCGTATGGAGATGAAGCTTTGTCAAGAGCACAGGTTTCCAGATGGTTCAAAGCATTTTCAGATGCCCGGGAATCAATTAAGGATGATCCACGCTCCTGAAGACCGTCAACGTCAAGAACTGACGACAATGTTGACCGAATCAGGGACTTTCGATTAAAAGTCAGAATCATCGCAGAACAACTAAAAACCACATTACAGTTTATCAAATTTTGAAAAACGAAATTCAGCGTGAACACCTGGTTGCTGTATCATGACAATTCACCTTGTCACACAGCACTCTCGGTTAATGAGTTTTTGGCAAAAAAAAATTCCTGTTTTTCCTCAGCCCTGTCACTGAGGGACGTGAATTGAGTCCTTGTCACTACTTTTTCTTCCTGAGATTGAAAATAAACATCTCAAAGGACACCAATTTCGGACAATAGACAACATTAAAAAAAATGTAACCGACCAGTTAAAGGAGACTCCAATTTCTGAGATACAGCACTGCTATGAAGAGTGGAAAACCCGTCTAAAACCCTGTGTGGCTTCCCAAGGGAACTGTTTTGACGACGATAGAGTCTATATATAGTTTGACTGTAAACAAAATTTTTTACTGTAACAGTCTCATTACTTAATTTACAGACCTTGTTCGTCTATATTTTCTTGATAACGACTTTACCTGACGTGATCAAAAGTGACAATAACGATTTTTTTGCAAAACTACATGTTTAGATTTTTAGATCTAAATCACGTTTCCCTTTTCATAGCAACATGTTGTTTACAATTTAATCTGCTGTCAAAATATACTCTTAAATTTGAATTATGCATGATATCCGGGCTGTTTGGCCGTGGTCCCTGGTTTAAAACAAAACCAAACGTTTCGGCAGCTCCACTGGCTGCAATCATCAGTGGTATAAAATTCCAAATAAAAGTGCAGGAATTTTATACCACTGATGATGGCAGCCAGTGGAGCTGCCGAAACGTTTGGTTTTGTTTTAAACCAGGGACCACGGCCAAACAGCCCGGATATCATGCATAATTCAAATGACACCGGCCGTGAAAGCCTAAGGTATACTCTTAAATATTTAGCTGGTTTTGCTCAAGTGATTGATCTATAATATACAGTGTTTTCTTTCTACATATATGAAAATATATGTGAAAAAAATATGTGAGTTAATTTTCTTACATACCTAACACAGCTTTCGTTACGATGTAGACGTTATTTAGATACATAACGTATTACAGACATATTATTATTTTTAAATTTTCAAAAGAGTTTTTTTAACTAAATTTCCTTGATTAAGTGGTTTTTATTATTAGTTATTACTATATAGCTTTAAATAAAGTTTAAATTTTGTATCGTAGTTTTAAGAAGCAAACCTTACAGAATTTTTCAAATATGCCGACTTTTTTTGGAATAAAAATTATCTGTAAAGAGCAAATAAATGTAGCCTGCAGGAAAACGGATCTGAAACTTTAAGCGAGTAAAATATGCTTTTAATGGTCTTTGAATCTGCAACAGAACACAGGATGATAAGATATGCTGTTTATATCAGAGTACATAAATGACGAGCATTTTCTTGTTTAAATTTGTTTTGTGTAATATTTTGTCTTTTAGTCACAAGTTTTGTATTTAAAAAATGATAAGCATATAGGTTACACCAAACTCTTCATAAAAAGATGTACTATATTGTCATGTATTTTTGTATGAATTGGTGCGCGTGTACGGGTGTGATAATCTGCGATCGATATAGCGGCAGTGGTAGTTAACCGATTTACATGAAAATTTGACAAGGAATTATTTAAGTAAATAGCTTCGAGTTGTGTTTACTCTGAGGTTTGTAACTATTTTAGAAATATGGTTTTTTGAGTAAAGCAAAACTCAAGTGTAACTCTTATCAATGATAGGGTAATAATAATTGTAGATAATTTCCATGCAGGACTATGCAAAATTATACAAAGTTTTTCATGAAATTTGTGTATCTGGTTGTTCCAGCAATCATGTGACTTGGGCTTGGCCTATCAAATTACACCAAATTCAGTGAGATTCATACGTTGCAGAGTTAGGTTGGACACAGTCTGTCTGTCGCCGTTGCTAGGGGAAGTTGTGCCCAGATAAGAGAGTTGTTCTCTTACAAACGTAAAAATATCTTATATAAAATAAACCATAAACCTTAAAATTCTTAACGAAGTTTTGCGGTAAGAACCAAGAAGGAATAGAGGAATATTTTATATAAAGTAAACTATAAACCTTGAAATTCTTAACGATGTTTTGCGATAAGAACCGAGAGGGTAAATAATTAAATAAAATTTAAAATAAAATACAGTGCTGTGTCGTGTAAGTTAAGATATCCGCTTAGGGAACTTAAAGACACTACAAGATATCGTGGAAGGTGTACATTAAACGCACCGCATTAGTAAATACCCAGGTAAAGCCTGAGATTAAGAAATTATAAAATATAAATTAATAATAAACTGAATGAATGAAATTCAAATTCTAGCAGTCAAACATAACTACGAGACTGTGAAATATCGCCGCTGGAGCCGCTTACTATAAATAAAACGACGAGACGAAGAGGACGCCAGGACACCAGGAAGGAGTGAAGCTGTAGAAGAGGACGACGAGACGAAGAGGACGCCAGGACGAAGAGGACACCAAGAAGGAGGGACAGGAAGAAGAGGACGCCAAGACGGGACCGACGAGACGAGAGGAGGACATTGCAGCAAACAAGTAAAATCGATTCATATTAATCGAACAATACAAACAATTTAATATACTATCAATGCATGACAATTTAAAATACATTATACATCTTTATAAACAATATTTGTATATAATAAATAATTTTTCATCTCCTCCATAATAGACTTGTATCGATTTTTACACACTCACAATATCCTTATTAGAATAATAAAGTTTGCTCTGTTGCAGAATCATAACTTTATATTTATTGAGAATCGAAGTTAAAGCAATACTTTATACCGTAAGACAAGTTGTGAAAGTTTGTGTTAAATGACTACGTGTATTTGAATGTAAGTGCATCTCAAAAGTTTCTCAAAGGAAACCTCCCTTTGCTATGTGTCTTTCAAGTGCACGCTACATAATAACATTTCCTTACTAGAGTTAATGTTGTTCAACAAGAAAAACTAACGTCTATCTATATATATAAAACTCGAAGTCTGAGGATTATCTGTACTGAATACAAATCCACACCGTTACACAGATTGGCACCACATTTGGCACAGGTAACCTTTGACACAAGGCGAAAAACACTGTCTAACTTGGAGTTTGATATTTTGCCCTGTTTGCACAATTTAAACCCTTTTAATTATGCCTTATCCTTGATGCGTATAATGATGTCAACAACGCCATGGAGACCAGAATTAATTACCATAGTAACAAGTAAATAAACAAATACTATTTAGCGGCTTCGGAACTGTACGTTTATCCGTTGGTGCAGTACATTTTCGATGTTTTTAATATTTGGGGTACGTAGAAAAGAATTTGGAAAATGAAAATAAAAAGATGGTAGATATGTTAAATATATTAAGAAGAAAGAACGAAATAAAAAGGAACACCTCTCTAAAAATAACTATGAAAAAAGAGTAATAATCCTTACAGATCCTTACAGAGGTAACTTTTAATACAGAAAGAAAAGAAATGTTAGCAAAAAGATTTAAAATACGCGCCGCGACCAGAATTAAATAAAGAAAAAAACATTATTGAATGCGAAAGCATAATACAAAAACTGGAAAATAAAAATGATAAAAAACGAATAAGGTGGGAAGTAGGTAATATAGTAGATAAAATATTTAAGACAAATTATTATAACTCAAAAAATCAACAAAAAATATATCAACTAAAAAATAAAAAATAAACTAAAAAATAAAAAAAGAATTGTATTATAGTTACGAAGGCAGATAAAATAAATCATGAAACAAATAACGTTTATAGAAGAAAATAAGAAAAAATATTTAATGGAAAGTAATCCATCAGCACCAACTTTTAAAAGTCAGGAAAATACATAAAGAAGGAAAACCAATTAGACCGATTATTTCTTTTATTAATGCACCTATTTATAAATTATAAAAGGAAGTTAGGAGAACATTGAAAGAGGAATATGAATTGGTACAAAATACAACATATAAAATAATGTAAAATTGATAGAAAGACTAGAAAATATTAGAATTAATGAAAATAAAAAGTTGATAACACTGGATGTTAAGGACATTTTCACCAAAATTACAGTAAATAAAGTTATTAAGTTAATAAATGATAATAATATGGGAGAATACAAGTATAAAAACAATTGTTAAAGTAGTTAAAGAATGTGTAAATTAAAACTATTTTAGGTTTAATAACAAGTTTTATATATAGAAGAAAGGGTTACCTGTGGGATCTTCATTACCCATATTCTTGCAGAAATATACATGAATGATTTTGAAAAGCAATTTATAAAGTCCACTACGTACAAAGACAATATAGAATTATGGACTAGATACGTTGACGATTATTAGTAATTTCGGAAGGAAGCATAGAAGAAGTGCATGAGTTAATAAATGAGGTAAATAATAAGGATAAAAACTTACAGTTAAAAGAAGAGATAGGAGGTAAGAAAATAAATTACTTATATTTAAACATAGAAATTAAAAATAATGAAAAACGACAATTTGGGATATTTAGGAAAGAATCGTATTCTGGTATAATTATACCGAGAGAGTCTTACTACCCTTACAGATATAAAATGGCAGCAATCAATTAATTTTGTCATAAAGCTCAGAAGTGTTTAAAAGAGACAGAAACAAAAGATAGGGATATAAAAATGATAAAGGGAATTGAAACAATAATAATAACTATAACACCAACATAGTGGATAAAGTTATGAAAAGTATTAACATACAAAATGTTAAAATAGAACCAGAACAAAAGAATTATGCAATGTCATTGACATACATGGGATCACATACCAGAAAAATTATAAAATGTTTTAATAAATACGGAGTAGATATAGCTATTAAAAAATGTGAAACGGTATTTGATAAGATAAGGAATAAAAATATAGAAAAAATCTCGGTATTACAGAGAAGCGGAATTTATAAATTAAAATGTAAAGACTGCAACAAAGTGTACCTAGGTGAGACAGGACGGAAATTCTGTAAGGACGGTATGCAGGCTGTCTGACCACAAACGTGAAGGTAATAGAACAACGAATTCGTTATATGCAAGACATTTCATAGAAAAGAACCATAAGTTTGTTAATCCTTTGGAAGACTATGAAATTTTAAAAGTAATAAATAACACAGTTGAAAGGAAGCTTAGGGAGGAGTTATAAATACTGAAAGAAAGAGAAAAACGGTTAGACAATTTAATGAATACTAAAACTAAATTTGATAATGAAGGAATATTTTATAATATAATTAAGCAGTAAAAGATGGAGGACAGAGACATAACATTAAGAATTAATTTGCACAGCCTATATGGATGTTTTTGAAATAAGGGTGAGTGACCGCGCCCACAAGTGCGAATGAGAAAGGCTTTACAACGTTAGGTTTTGAAAAGAATGTACACACACAGACATGAACACGCACGCACACACACAACACACAAACACAAGGAATGTGCTAGAAAAATATGTAACTGTACAGCCGGGGTTGACAGGCCTCGGAGGTTGGGAAGGGATATTTGACTTATAGCTTGTTTGCGGGGGTGTGTGTGGACAGTGGGGCGGGCGGAGGTGTGAAGAGTTTGGTTTTTTCTCTTGTTGTTATTTCCGATCTGACGATGAGCTGAGAAGCTTGAAAGCGCTAATCGGAATAATTTGCCTATAGTGGTGTGCGACAGTGATAATTCTGTTTGTGATTATAACCACTAACACAACTGTCTTAATTAACAGCTAGTGTGTTCATAATTTAGATATGTAGACGTATAAACTACAGACGTATAAACTACAGTCGTTTTATAATGTTAGTATTGAAACAAACAATGCAACTAAACATGGGAAATTGGTGAATTGAGTAGTTCGTATTGAATAACTAATGCCACTGTGATACACAACTGTAATAGTTTAATTTAAACATAACATGTAAATTACACAATGTGATAAGGAAATTACAATAATAATGGTAAGTATATTAATTTTTAGGTAAGTTCGATACATTTTATTTATGCAGTTCACTAGAGCCAATATTATTTCACATTATCCATTATCCTACTATTATTTCACATTTAGAAAATATTAATTTATTTACCATATAATATAAATATTGCTCATATTTATCTACATTTGAGGTATGGCATCCTGGACTGCTTTTTAAACTTAAAACACACTATCCTCCAACTACTATCTTCTGCTAAAGTCGTACCTAACTAACAGAACCTTCTCAGTCAAATACAGTGATTCAAGATCCACACCTACCACTCTGTTGAATCAGGTGTTCCCCAAGGCAGCGTTCTCGATCCTCTACTTTTCTTATGTACACAGCCGACTTAACCTCAAACAACGCCTCGACCATTGCATCTTTTGCCGATGATGTTGCAGTGCTATCAGTTAACAAAGATCTTCAAGTTACTGACAACTTACAAGTGCATTTAATCTACTCTGCGAGTGGTGCAAGAAATGGCGAACAAAAATCAACAAAATGAAATCTGCGCAGGTCACATTCATTACTCGCCATTACATCTGTCCACCTGTAACAATGAATAAATCTAAATACCTTGGACTTTACCTTGATCAACGACTCACCTGGTAGAAGCATACGCAAATCAAACAAAAGCAGTTACATCTCAAGCTCCAATAGATGCCGTGGCTCCTTGGGTAAAAGACTAAGCTCTCATTAAACAACAAACTACTAATATATAAAATCATGATGAAACATATATGGTCTTACGGTCTTCAACTATGGGGTTGTGCTAAACCTACAAGAATAAAAACTATCCAAACATTTCTATCAAAAGTTCTGGGAGCTTTAGCGGATGCTTCATGGTACGTCAGCAGTCAGACACTTCACACCTTTCATAACAGACAAAATTAAGATAATTGCAACGAGGAGAAGACCATGAAACCAGCTGATAGAACAGCTGCACAACAACGGTCCCGACGAGAGAAGACTCGACAGAACTTGGCCTCATGATTTGTTACATCCATAAAAACAATCTTCCATAATGAAAAACATCAGTGAATGTTTCCCTTTTAATTTAACTCTTCTTCTCCACCTCAGGCGTTAGGTGATAGACCTGTTGCGCCCTCCGGCCGTGATAGAACTCACGCCCTACCCCAGCCAGAGAGATATTAGCCAAACTTTTAAACCACGCACTGAGGCAAGCCGTGGGTTGGGGGAAAGAGTGTTGTTTATGTGTGTAGTATATATTGTGTGCCCTTGTTATTTACCGGGTATGCCAGAGAAGACGTAATTATTATTTGTCGGCGTACGTGCGGGTGGACGAGCAAATCGAGCCGTGACCTTGACTCGATCTCACCACATTGGCAGCACAGCAATGCTCTGATTATGAGTCAGAGACGCTACCACTGTGCCGGCTCGCCCATCTTAAACTTAACTCTACATCTCATTAACTTAATGATGTTACAGATGTAGGCTGTAAATTTCAAACTGTCAAAAAAAATCATCTACGTAAGTTCAGGGAAGGCATTCAACATGCATTAACATGCAAAGGATCGTCCTATCACTTTCACCAATTGCCTACTATATAAAATGTTTGCATTATCTCTCAAACATTTGTTCTCCCGTATAATTATTAACTAAATAAAAAGGGTAAGATATATATTATAGAAAAATATGACAAGAGTAATTATTATTCAATTTAAACTAATTGGGCACAAAGCTATGATGTCAGCAGTTGACTCCAAAAGTGTTAAAGGTACTTATGAGCTATTAGAAGACACGTAATTTCTTTAGCCACCAGGAATGTTCACTGCATTGATTTTATAATGTATATGCATAGATTTTAAACATCATTTCCTTAATATTCAGTACTTTATTTGGTAATTTCTCAAAATTTACAATTGTAGTGCCTGAATACATCATCCAAAATAAGTTAGAGATTTAAGAAAATAATTTTTCCCTTTGGGTGGTTGAAAGTAAGGTTAGAAAAATCTGTCAACAGAGCTTTAGCTTTGCATTTGAGTTAAATTAGCATCTTGTTATGACATTACTCACGTAGTTTTATTAAAATATTTGCTAATGAAATCGTATTTATTTTTATTTTACTATTCTCATGACAATGGTGTTTTCTGGTACCTTGGAATATTTTTTCACCATAATTCTAGCCGCATTAAACGTAAATAGAAAGTAAGCAGTTACATTATGATTAAACGTTGTCTTGTAATTTAGTACTATTTAGACTAAAAATAACCTAATTATTGTAATTATTGTAACCTAATATTTTCTGCTCTGACAGATGGTGAAATCGGACACTACATACTGTTACATCACAGAACAATCTACGCGTTTATCGAATGTTCCAGTTGAATCCAGCGGAAACTCTGTGGTGTACGTAATTCTCGACGCATTCGCGAGACTTTTCTGGAAGCCGCCAGCCGTGCGGACTGTGACAAGGACTGTGTAATTAAATTAATTACGTCGTACACACTGGCGCTATCGCGCAGTTTGGAATCTTCTGGTCTGTGAGTGTTATATAAATACTAGGCGGCAGCGGCCTTAGTTTTCAGTTACAGTCGCGATAAATTACAGTGCGGTTCGTAACTTATTATCGGGCGATATTACTCTGTGCGTTCAAGTGGTTATTAGTTGAGTGTTGTGTTTTATAATCGGGTGGTATATTGTAATACAATTGTGTTTTAATATTAGTTGACATTTTATTGCGTTTGACCAATTTTTATTTGATTTCTTGTAAGAGACTGTGTTGTTAATTACGAACTGTTTATCTGTGAAAATTGAAGCTGGTGATTAGTGACTTAATTGGTTTCTTGTGTTTTGTTTTCCACTTTACCTACGTCGATCAAGTAGACCGTCGTAACAATACTTTATGCACGATCATAAATTTTTTAAGCAAAGTATACAAAATACCAATCACTTCAAAGTCACCAAACATCACAAGAAACCACAAAAATCTATGTAAGAATTTCACCTGGTGTTTAGCGTTTTATAGGCCTACAGTTCATTATACATTCCGCATATAATGCTTTTTGTAAAAATCAGATTTTTTTCAACTTCCTATGACGTTTCTTTTGTTTAAAGTATTGAAAGAATGCAGGGTTCATAAATTTCCATTGGCTCCTTACTGTACATTGTGACTATAAGGAATTTATTAAATAATGAGTCGGCCTAAATCTTAAGATATATAAAAAGATTCAATATTTATAATCAATTTTTTAATTGCTCATGGGACTGTAGACTAACGTGCATTAAAGCACAATAAATAATTATAATAACAATTATGGTGTAAAGACTACCTATAACATTTGTTTTTATATTGTTTGAGGAATACACTGTGTCAACTTAATACATGGCAATTAGAAAAATGAGATTTATGGAAATAGGAAACTCTTAACCAAGGAGGTAAAAATTAGAAATGTGTAATGAGATAGAAATATTTCCTTCTAGGGTTCTTAAAACTATTAATACCATTTCCACGATAATCACAGTTAAGTGTTAAGTGTAAGGTGCAAGGAAGTGCAAGAAACTTTTAAACGAATTTGAGCTTTACATATTTGTTAGTACGTTGCTGTTAAAATATGAATGTGAAATAACGAATTACAACAAAGTTAAAAAAAAAATTGTAAATTTACAGTAAATGGGCAATACTACAAAGCGATCAAAATTATATATGCTAAAACAATTGTATTAATTACTCAGAAACTTAGTATTACAACTTAATTTAATTTGCCTTAATTTCATAAACTTTCTGTGAGTTAAGGAATTGCAAGTTCAAATTTTGAATAAAATATAAGAGCAAATAAGAGCAAGTCCAAATAATCGTCGTGTAATATATTTTCACAGAATGAAGATACGTTGTTATCAGTATAAAATAAGAGTATGCTGATCGCGAACGTAAAGTAACGAAGATGGTGTGGAATGAATTTGTGAAATTCATCTAGACGGTTTCATGGTGTGAAAACAAGCGTAGTATTACGGCCTCTGTATAAACGGACGGATTAAATTTTGACTAACCGGGTACCCTCAACAGGTGAGTGAGCGGAGTAATGCTAATTACTATGATATTTACATACTGAATAGTTTCTGAATGTCTCCAGTGGAATTGCACTGCGTTTGAGCAGGATTGCGTACAAATCTGTTACTACGCCTCCAAATCTGAAAAAAACTCTACCCGTAGTCTAGTATTTTTTTACTAACTGTTACCAACTGACGTATCCAGCATTTTCAATGATATGATATTACGACATTTTTTCCTACATGATGTTAGGGGCTTCATTTAGATAGATCTTAAACAAAGTGGGAGCTATGCAACAACCCTGTTTCAAGCCCTTATGTATACTTATCTTTCGGGATATTATTTTCCCTATTTTAACTTGAGCTGTCATGTCTTTTTATCAAAAGTTTAGTACTGAATATGAAGAATAAAAAAACTTATTTCAGCGTAGACTTTCATACGATTTACGGCAATGTAGGCTTATGTAAGTGTGAGAGGGAATTAAAACTTGGTAGCAAGTCTATTGACATTCTTGGTACCAGTCTATTCTACTCACTGTTTAACGGGCTGTTTACCACGTTACAAATTTACGTATATGCTACACTGTTTACAGTTATCGTGCACAGAGTGTACTGTAACAAGGTAATGCACAATTAGATATGGGTAATACACTACGTTATCTGAAGACTGATTATTTTGTATAACTACACGTAAAATCAGAAAATATTTAAATTTTATTTCACACGTGTCTGGAATAAGTTAGCAATTTTGAATACCTGTGCTACAGTGTGTCTTATAATGTCAGCAACGACGTTGTGAATAAGTTGCATAACTTCAACCCTAAGTGCGGGACCATTAGGCGAGCCCTTAATTGAGCAAGTAAAGGAACACGCCTAAAATTCTACAAGGTGATGGCTCTTCCCACACTTTTTTATTGGTCTGAGAATTGGACTTTGACGAAAGGCCAGTCATCCAAGCGGCTGGAATGAGATTTGTCACTCACATGGCGGGATATACTTTCTATGATCACAGAAGAAACACAGATATACGGCAGGAATTGAATATTATGGGTATACCGCGCAAGGATCGCCCAGTATCGGCTGAATTGGTGGGAACATCTTTGCCGAATGGATGACTGCCGCATCCCCGAACAAGTCTGGAGCTATAATCCGAGGGGACGGAGAGGTGTGGGATGGGACGTCCGAGGAAGTGCTGGAGTGACCAGCTCTAATCTTTGCCTATTTGAGACCGGAACAAACCATTCTTGGTTTTATCCTTGAAGATAATGATGATGATGATGATGATGAATTTTAACCTTTTAAATTACTTAAATTAGTGCTAATGTTCAGTTCATACTTGTATCACATTAAAGTGACCACAAAATTTTTACTATAATTTTTAAATTTACACTTAACCTACAAATCTATAAAACTGAAGAGATTTTGTACAATAACAAATATTAAAACACATCATCGATTTAATGGTATTGATATTATGTTGGCTTAAAACAATTAAGCTAAAAAAGCAGTCTTCAGCATGTACTTTCGAATATAGAAAGTAATCACGTGAACATTGCATAATATCTTTGACATGATTAAACATATAATGATATCAAGGTAAAATAACAGTTTGGCTTCTAGGTCAGCAGCCCATAGGCTGGTTGGCAGCAGCTCGTCATTCTTCACGTTTCTCTGCTTTTCTTTTCAACTCACAATATCATGTGCAGTTCATATCGACCATAAGCTGTTTCATGTAGCCTAACGGGGTCGTCCTCTGTGATTCTTCCCTTCAATTGTTCCTTCTATTATTCTTTTAACCAACCCATTTTGTCGTAGAATATGCCCTATAAACTTAGCTCTTCTGCCTTTTAAATTTTCTAGAAAGCTCTTCTCCTCCTGAACTCTTCTAAAGGTTTCCGCATTCGTTATCTTCTCCCTCCAGTTTATCTTGAATAATCTTCTGTAGCACCAGGTCTCAAATGCTTGGAGTTGTTTCTTGTCACTTTCTCCAATTGTCCAAGATTCACTTCCGTATAGGCCAACACTCCACACGTATGTTTTTACTAGATTCTTTACCTACCCTAAGTAGAGAGGGGGCAACGCTTGTATAACAAGAAGCTAACGATCGCAGGGACCAAGTATCACCAGAGATAAGGTGTTTCTATCAAGTGCCAATGGCCTCCTCGGAGGGCAGATGAGCGGATAGATAACAGGGCACCCTATGGTTCTAGGGGTGAGAAATCACTTCTAAAGGCGGAGGAATTGATATACATCAACGGCATAGGATGCAGAAGGCAAGGGGAAACGACTGCATTAAAGATCTGTTTAAGATATCCCTAGTATCAGCAGCTTTATGGTAGAAAATAAGATTATGCCTATAATAAGCGGAAAATTAAGGAAACGAGGTAGAATGAAATTGTGAAATGGCGTGGAGGATTTATGATTGCAAACGAAGTGTAAGTTTTACAACATTCTGTAATGTATTAGTTATCATAGTAGGTCTACATATTGGCTAACTATACACTCAGAGCAAGCAAATATATTACACAATTACACTTATATTTCTATCGATTCTCATCCGCAAGGTATCTTAAATCTAATGTAGATTATCTAATTAAATAATATTGAGCTTCTTCTGTACCAGCAAAGACGAATAAATTGTATTTCTCTAGTTTTCTGTTTGTTTAATAGTTGATGGATGTTTGGCGGAGAATGGTAGTTTTTACAAATAGAATTGTCACTGTTGCACACCACTATAGAAAAATTATTCCGATTAGGGCTTTCAAGCTTCACAGCTCATCGTCAGATCGGAAATAACAATAATACCACAAACAAAGTTTTCATACCCCCCTTAAATGTCCTTTCTTGCTATTTAGCTTATAGCTTGTTTACAAAAATCTGTACGGGCGGTAGAACAAGTGGAGCTATGAAGAAGTTGTTTGTGCTATTATTGTTATTTCCGATCTGACGATGAGCTGTGAAGCCTGAAAGCACTAATCGGAATAATTTGTCTATAGTGGTGTGCAACAGCAACAATTCTGTTTGTGATTATAACCACTAACACAACTTTCTTACTTAAATTTCTGTTAGTTTTTATTTAAATAATTTAAATTTAATGTCATATTTTCATATAACTAGAATATGCTATGTAATTTAGAATAGACAGATTCAGTATTGCCACCGTCACTGCTTTTTAGGCAATTAGTCAACACAGAACAGTTTACTCCTCTATTTTTTCTTAAATTAATGTTCAGCTGCTTCCAGATTACAGAAATTATACTTTCTTAGGAAATATTTCTTTCTCACATTTATGTGGTTTTCATCGTAATGTAAAATTCGTCTTTGTTGTTGACTTACAATTATCTAAATACTGACCCTTTCAAATTAAGTATTTGAATTAGTAAATTTCTTTTTCTGAATGTGTAACTACTTTATTAAATATTGTTTTACAATTTTTTAGACTATATACTCTGTACATGTACTTTATATATGTATGTACTCTATTTACTTTTCCCTTTTATTTAATTCTTGTGCAATAACTATCAATGAAGCTTTCATATATGAGTCGTCTAGTTTCAAAACCAGATACATTCACTTTCCTTACATTGAATTTTTTTGCATTGTTCTATTCTTTATAAACATCTACATGTCCCTATCTACTTTAAATGTTTCTAAAACAGATACATCTTTCTTAAAATTGGAGTTGAATTGCTGGTTAGTTGAAAAACCAGCTCTCCTCCAATAAAGTTTTTTATCTCTCCTGAAAATTTTGTTTTTTGGATGTACCTGGTTTTGAAACTAAACTACTCATATATTCTATTTAAAGTTGCATAGAACACACAATAATTAATTATGTAACCTCCTAAATTTTCTACAAACAATACAAGTAATTTTTGTCAACCAAAAGAAACCCATTGACAAATAATAAAAAAAAAAAAAAAATAGGAATCATAAAACTGTAGACACATAGTTTCTCACAGTACACCCCGTTTGGTGATTAAGTGTAAAATACAATGGTGGCAGGTCTGGAAAAATCTGGTAACAACTGATAACGCTCACTTTCCTCGCCTCCAGTGCTTTACCTCTTACAAGTATTGATTCTTTTGTTACGTGTAAGCATTGTAAAATTTCCAAACACAGTGTTTAACCCATCTGTACTGAAAATAACCAGTAGTTCGGTAACTACAAACAAACTATTATTGATCCTTATTTATTTTGTACATATTGTACTGCATACAAATTATTAGTACATAACGTAGGGTCAAACATATTGAATCATTTGTTGACTAAGGTGAACAAATGTTATGTGTGGAGCGTTGCTTTATATGGTGCAGAGACATGGACACGGACACTGAGGAAAGAGGATGAGAGAATATTAGAAGCATTTGAGGTGTGGGTTTGGCGAGCAATGGAAAAAGTGAGCTGGGTTGATAAAGTAAGGAATGATAAAGTTTTAAGAAGAATAGGAGAAGAGAGAAGAATCCTAAAGGTAATAGAAAATAGGAAAAGGAATTGGTTAGGTCATTGTTAAAAAAAGACTGCTTCCTTACAACTCCCATGGAGGGTGTCATAGAAGGAGAAAAAAGAAGAGGGCGTAGAAGGATGAAGTTAATAGACAGCATTACAATCAATGGGTGTTACGAAGAAACGAAAGACTGGCATGCCATAGGACAGCTTGGAGAGCTTTTACCATTTAAAGACCTGCCTTAGAGTAGAACACCAAATAATAAGGTGAACAACATCACTAACTACGAAGAGTGCAATAAAGTCGTATTAAATTCAAATAATATGATGCAAAAAGAATAACTGTTAAACATAATAATTTTATTTCTTTTATAAAGTTGCAAAACTGCTACAATTTTTTGTTGAGACAAAGCTTTTCGTCATCTCTGACATCATCAGCTCTTGAACAACGTCTGTCGCCTGTGCGTTGTAGGCTTTTATACTTTAGGCCCCTCCCCTTTTGTCATCGCCCCTCCTAATGGTTCTTGCCGCTGCCGCTCTTCACGGGAACTTTGTCCACATTTTTTCGTTAGGCATTTTACCAACGTCCGTCAATTGTTTTAAGAATATTCTTAAAACAATTGACGGACGTTGGTAAAATGCCTAACGGAGAAATGTGGACAAAGTTCCCGTGAAGAGCGGCAGCGGCAAGAACCATTAGGAGGGGCGATGACAAAAGGGGAGGGGCCTAAAGTGTAAAAGCCTACAACGCACAGGCGACAGACGTTGTTCAAGACCTGATGATGTCAGAGATGACGAAAAGCTTTGTCTGAACAAAAAAAAAAATTGTAGCAGTTTAGCAACTTTATAAAAGAAATAGTAAGGATGGCTGCTAATTCAAATAATACGAAGAATAATAATTTTAATTTACTAAAATGTTATTTATTTCTGATGAAAATATTAAATAATAATAATACTTGTGTAAATTAAATTAACAATAATATTGATAATTATTATAATTCAGTTAATATGTGAGTATAATTCAAACATAAGTATAACGTATGTCACGTAATTTATTTGAACGTTTAATTTAAATGTAAATAATGATTTAAGGTAACAAACTGCAATAAAAAATGTATAGAGAAGGTGTTGGAAGAAAGAGTGGAGCAACCTTTTTTAAATAAATACAACATCAATATTGTGATGTAATGAGGAAAACATAATTTTGTGTTATGAAAGATAAGTTTTCAGTTTTTCAGAAGTCACTGCAATATAGAGATATGAATGAAACGTCTGTTAAGTTGAGAAGAGTGTGACGTAAATCCAGAATAATAATAACAAGAAGCAACATCAACATAACCATGGGACCAAAAAAACGATGTTAAGCAAATGTAAATTCTAAGTAACATCCAATTACTGAAAGGAAGCCAATAATTTATCAACAGTATATTTAATGAAAGTAGCAAAATAACGGTGACCAAGAACATAATAATGTTACTTAAAAATATTACAAGGATACCTAAAAACTAACCATTTGCAAATAGAAATTTACTAACTAGAAATTGAACAGCATCAAAATATACTGTTACGACGGTCTAACTGATCGTCGTATGGTACAGTGGAAAACAAAACACAGGACACCAATTAAGTCACTAATCACTAGATTTAATTATCACAATTAAACAATTTGTAATCAACAAGACAGTCTCTAACAACAAATCAAATACAAATTGTTCACACGCAATAAACAATGTCAACTAACAGAGTACCGCACAATTATAAAACACATAACACTGCGCCTGAATACTTCGAAGCGCACTACAATAAATCGCCACTGAAACGCACTGTGTAATCGCCCGACAATAACTGAACTAAGCTCGGCTGAAGTCTTGTATTTATGCCCCGCTGAGATTCTAGCATAATCCATAATACGAGTCTACTAGAAAACATTAGAACGTAATTGTTGCGGCCTTGAACACAGCGCGCGCGGACCTGGACGCGTGACAAGTGTCACGTAGTTGTCCTTCATCTCAAAGTAGCAGCAATATGTACGTACACACACATTACAGCCGCACTCGGCTGGAATGACGGAGAAACACGTACCATGTTCTTTATTGTCGTAACTATACATTGGTACACTACTTCAACAATAAGAATTATTCAGAATTTGTAATCAGTGATAACAAACAAACAAATAAATTAATGTTGTCACCAGACTGATTAGTTTATCGAGACAAAGCCACAGTTGTATTACAAGTGGTAAACAGGCACGCTGGAGCGCAATATGAATACTTTGAAAACATTAAATTACACGAAACATAAATATTTGACACGTTAATTTATTATTTCTGTAAACTAGAAAACCTAAGCATTTCTTTATATTTTTTTAACTATACACGTAACAGTTTTATTCTATTAAGAAACTGTTACTACTCGCCCTGAGAATGACATTATATATTGTCATTCTGAAATCTAATGTATAATGCCAACTGAGAATTTGCAATAAAACTGTACAACGCATCAGTGTTTTATTAATTATTTATTTAATCAGTCAAAAAACGTCAGTGCAATATACACTACTTTATTTCCTTCACAGTCTCCATTATAATGTGAAACTTTACACGTGCTATATTGAATACTACTTTTTCACACCACCACTAATTCTACCACAGTACATTATAGTATATAAACACTTTTGTTGATTATTTAGTTGTATTTCATCATCATCATCATCATCAGCCATTGGTGGATCTTGGCCTGCTCTAAGAGTCGATTCTATCCTTCCCTATTGTGTGCCCTGGCTTTCCAGTTTCTTATGTTCAGCTTGCCGAGGTCCTCCTATATCGGGTCTTGTTTTGAGCATTCACAACAATAGCTTTTTTACAGGGGGAGGTCGTCATCCTCACGCCCAACCCCCAAACTGAAGGACCAGGTACTTTGGTTTTGGGGTGTTCTTCCCCTAAACAGGCTGCCTTTTCTTTGGCTGTAGAGTCCTGTCCACCCTCGCAATTCACCTGCCGTACAACTGCCCTACAGTTCCGCCAGGTGATGTTCAGCTATGGGCCCAGCTGACAACTATCGTCTTCGTGCCCATCCCAATACTGGTGGGTGCTGCTGCCCTCCAGGATTTAGTAGTATTTAGTGTATTTTAAAACGGCATAATTCCCCATATAGTTTCAATAAATATGTTGCCTCCTTTCTTACAAAGAGAAATTAATTTCTATCTCAAACCTCATTTGCTTTCCAAGAGTTTGTAATATTGCACAGCCCAAGTACAGATTTACTTGGATTTCACATAATTGTTTAGTTACTGCAGTTCACACAACAATTCTTATTCCGTCAACAGTTTTGCCTATTAGTCCCTTGCTATTTTTAACCTTGAATCGTTGGTTTCTACCGCTTCTTGTTTGCACCATAATTTTCTGACATCTAGTTTACAACCCCTGTTAAAATAAACAAAAAACAACATGAATACATTATAATTCCTTCAAATTTAGTGGTGCAGAAGCAAATTAAACATTAATTTAGTTGTCCTATTTAAGCCTATTATATTTTATTGTGGGATAGAAATTCAACTGTCCGCATGCAAACTTTAGGAGATATGCAAATATCATAGTGATTTCCATTACTTCGCTCACCTGGTGCAAGTTTCTAATTACGCAATACTTAATTTAATTAATATAGATTAATAAAGTTTCACTTGTGAAACTTACTTTGTTTCCACCGTACGCGTTTCGGCGTGATGTGCGCCTTCGTCAGCGGTGTGAGACACTGCCAGTAACTTGTAACGGTTTTAGTTGGTGGTTGAGTGGGGGTGTTGTGTGGTGGAAGGGAATTAGCGCGGGTAGTTCATCTTTTTTTCACAGCACTAAATTAATATAGATTATTAAACTTTCACTTGTGAAACTTACTTTGTTTCCTCCCGGCTTAATTTAACTATTTATAAACACGGTTGTAATACTATGATTGATTTGAAATCGTAAAATCTTGTTAGGTTTATCTTATAATTTAATTTTACACTATTTATTTTATTTGATCCTGACATGGATCACTACGTTTTACGGCGTTGATCCTGACAGCAATGGTCTTTTAGTACAAAGATTTGTTGCAAATTTTGCTCTTTTTTATAATTACGTTTTATATAACGTTTTTCATGGTTAATAATGTTTATGGATTTAAAGATATTCATTTTTTTGGGTGTACACACATAATTTACAAACTTGCATATGAGTTACATAGAAGACGTTTCAGTATAATTAACGTAGACGTTTTACCTTTGTCAAATGTAAAATGTCACCTTAATAGTGAATTTAATTTTCAACTACATATTTAATAACTTACATATAAACCTTATCAACACGTTTAGTGTAGTTTATGTTTTATATCATAACTTTATTACTAAAGTGGTAACAGCATTAAAAAGTTTATATGTAAGTTATTATGAAACTTGCAAACAATTTTATATTTGTTATTGATATTGTTACGACGGTCTACTGATCGTCGTAGGTACAGTGGAAAACAAAATACAAGACACCAATTAAGTCAGTAATCACCAAGTTTAATTATGACAATTAAACAGTTTGTAATCAATAAGATAGTCTCTTACAACAAATCAAATAAAAATTGCTCACACGCAATAAAATGTCAACTAATATAAAACACAATTGTATTACAATTGTCACGCACGATTATAAATCTCATAACACTTCGCCACAATAATTACTTTTCACTAATAACCACTTGAACGCGCAGAGTAATCGCCCGAAAATAACTGAAAACTAAGCAACAAGTATGGGCTATTTATAGTCTGCAGGCTTCCATAATATGCGTCCTGAAGAAGCCATCAAAAATTCTAGAGAAGACTTCTGCGTAACCTTTGTAAAAACATGCACGTTTTTGGCTAATTGAGAAACTTCTCGAACAAAGCTATCGAATGTACCAGATTGTTCAGATTACGTAACCTGCCTCGCGTGTCAAGCGTCAAGTACGCATTACAGCTGAGGGAATAGAGTACAACAACGTTCTCCAGTGTACCAGAACGTTCCGTGATAACGTAACACTTTATCTGCATTACGTAACAATATATTTAATATTTATAATGACTTTACCTAAAGATGTTTTTTCTTTATTTGGAACATGTTTGTGTTCCCATCGTCAGCCTTTCTAATGTTAAATCTTGTGAAGTACTTGTGTGTTGGTTGGTTGTTGTTGTGGTTTCCTGTTGGCCTGTGGCGCTTTAAATTGGTATTATTGTGTGTGATTGTGGTGTGTATATTAGTATTTTTATTCATTTTTTTTGAGAGTAAGGAAAAACTAAATATACAAGACATTATAAAAACTCACCATCGCTGTAAGAACGGACAATGTGTGTAAGAAGAATACATATATTGCCTATGAGGGCATTCGAAACAAGAAGGTAAATATTTGGATTTGCTAAATCCTCTAAGCAGTTATTCATAATCCGAGTAGGCTTTAGTTGCACGAAAACTCGGTGGGATCTTGTCTCACCACATTAAATGCAGAAAAATTCTGAGCACCATAAACACGTTTTAATCGGTAGATTCGTTCAGTGGAAAAGCCTACATGTTAATCATTCATTTTCATTTTGTTGCTTCAGTCTTTCGACTGGTTTGTACCCTCCCCGCATATACCCGTGGTGCGTGTGTTACGGTGTCTCTCACAGGTATATGGAACCTACAGTTTAACGCCGGATCCGAACGGCATAGTTTAAGAAGGTTTAATACTAGGCAGGATACCCCTCGCTGGTTTGCCATCGCCTTGCGAGAGGGAACGGTCGTATCTATATCAGAGGGCCCCGGCGGCAATAAAACACGCGCCGACAGCGTAGCAGTGCCATACGCTAGCCACTACGCCACGACCGCTCTACATATTAACCAGCAGACCTTAAAAATGCATTCACCCTAACAGACTCCTTCATAATCATAAATATTCTGTAAACGTTCCTCCTACAGACAAAAGCCAAAGGCCTTAAAAACCTCTTAGCTGTTAAACGTGAATGAATAAAAAAATCTGATATTTACATATGACAAGGAAATAAGCTTTTTTTTATGCTAAAATAAAATTTTGTATAGGCTCTATTACTCAAAAGTGTAGAATAGCAAAGTGGAGCAATACATCAACATATTCGCAAGCAATCCTGGGAAAACATACTGAAAATTAAAAAAAAATTATAACCATCTAAAATAAAAAGTAGGTACCTTGGAAATTAAAAAATGAAAGCGCAAAAGTATGATACCGAACTGGAGCCACAGGACATAAGACCCGTTGAAATAATTACAGTAAGAAATGCAAAGGTAAATGTAAGATTTTAGAGAAGATTCGAGTTGCATCCACCACAGAGAATATACTTCTGACCGTAATACAAATTATTTTTTTTAAAACGTAATTAAATCGAATTAAAAGTATTTTAAATGATGAGTTAAGGAATAACATCTGTCTGTTATGTTTTGAGCATTAACTCTTTCCAGCTTAATGTCATTTTTATTAAATCCTTAAATTCGTAGTGACCGTCAATCAATGCATTTTTCGGTGAAGGGTTTGTGAGGATCGGTCAAAAACATAACAAAAATTTCAACTTATTTGTGTCAACGTTTCGACAATGTTTATTGTTATCATCAGGACAAATGTTAAATATGTATGTTATATATCACCATCAACCCGGCTTTGTATAGGTCGCGCAGAGGTCCAGTACAGCATTCCCTCCTTACTGCACGCCACCGGCTTAATGCGTATCTCATGTGTTCTTGGAATGCGTGTTTGGCATCAGCAACAATCGTCCTTCTTCTGCAAATCCATAGAATCATAAAGTGTAGCGAATTCAAATATTTGGGAAGCATTATCTCAGAAGATGGAACAACAAAACATCACATCAAAAATAGGATACAACAGGGAAAAACGGCTATTCGTTTGCTAAACTCGTTACTTTGGTCCAACAAAATGGAACTTCAAACTAAGCTGACAATCTACACAACTATTGTGGAGCACATTGTAACTTATGGCTGCAAATGCTGGCAACTTTCAGATAAAGAGGAAAAGATGATAGAAACTGTGGAAATGGACTTCTCACGAAGAGCGTGTAATATTTCTAGAATGCAGCATGTTAGAAACGAAGATATAAGAAGGAAAACAGGGCGCATAATTACAACAGCAGAAAGAATAGAATCCGGACAGTTGCTATGGTATGGTCACATAATGAAGATGGAGGAGAAAGTATCGACTTACACACCACAAAACAGGAGAAGAAAAGGAAGAATAAGAACACAATGGAGAACAGGAATTAGGAAAAGCATGAGAGATCAAGCTACTGAAGATGACGACTGGAAGGATAGGGAGAAATGGCGATCGAAATGCAGGCTCATGCTTTAACAAATAATGCTACAAACATGAATGGATAATATTACGTCATCATAGGGCGCACTTACACTGCTTTACTACATAGAAAATTCGATACGTGTAAGTGCCATACGAACATGTTGCTACCATTCGCCAGTCGCATTTTTCTCTGTCTGTTATTGCATTTCCAATATTTCCAAACGTAAAATTTCTAAAATATCTATTAGAATTGATAAATTCTTGAAATGATTCTTTCTAATTCTTATCTCGATACAAATTTGAGACTTACAAAAAGTAAGTCTCAACTCGACAAATTTATTGCAGTTGTATAATGCAATCGTCTTAGTCCCGTTAATATTAGGTAAGTAAAGAGGTGTTCAGGTCTATTGAGTTAACAATACAAAGGTGACAAACGCACGATTCTAACATTAAATGTTATTTACGTACGCATGCATTTAGATAAGAAATGTTTTTGTCTCTAAACTCTAATATTCAATAATAATAGTAAGTAATTAAATAACGCTAACGTCTGCGAGTATAGAATATATGATGTTGTTAATGTGTTAATAGATGTGCACAGATTTAGATACGTGTAGAACGCAATTGCCAGCTATTCCAATTCTAAAAATAAATTCAACAAATTTACTTTTGTAATCTGTTTCGCCCGAATGCTGATTTGTGTATTTAAAGGCGAACTAATGTCTTAATCACAAATATAATTATCACTGTTGCACACCACTATAGAAAAATTATTCCGATTAGCGTTTTCAATGTTCACAGCTTATCGTCAGATCGAAAATAATCCGGAAAGATTATTATATAATATAATATTATATTATTTATTATAATATAATATTATTATATATTATTTATATGTAATATAATATATAATATAATATTATCGGAAATAATAATCCGGAAAGATTATTTCCGATCTGCAGATGAGCTGTGAGCCTTGAAAACGCTAATCGGAATAATTTTTCTACAGTGGTGTACAACAGTGATTATTCTGTTTGTGATTATAATCACTAACACAACATTATTAATTTAATGTCTTAATCCGCAGTATTCTGTTACAACTCGTTCACCGCACGCGCGATGCAATAATAGAAATTTTTGCAATCTAAATTTTGACCTCTTGGCCACGCAAACATAAACCCGTGTGGACTTGACTGTTGCATTCTCACTTAACGTCACTCCATTAGTGCATTATGTTACACAAACTACTGACCCAAGTGCGTTTACTGTTAATCTGCTCATGCTTCTAGTCACCGGAGCTACACGTTTATCATGCTGTTTACATTAACTCACTTGGTTCTTGCCGTATCCGAGTATTGAACGTATCAATTTTGTCTGATATATGTACTGCAGTAGCAATAACTATTTACAGGGAAGCGACAGATTACAGTAGATAATTTGCTCTCACAGCCTTGTTAATTTTATGATTGTTAGTATACTTTTTGCAAATGGTATTAGTTATAATATTTTTTTTTACCAGTATAGAACTTTTAAACCTAATTTCCGAAGGTATGTGAACATTATGATAACAAAATTCTTTTGGTAATATTTTACCACTGTTTAGGAAATGTGTAGAAAACTCACAACGTCTTATCTCTAATCATACGAACTCGGATATTCAATATTGACGGGGTATATTTATTTCTGTTTGTTCAGTTACAAAGTGGCTTTCCAAATATTGTGGTCCCTTACGCGTGAAACCGTTAAAACCTTAAATGAGTCCTCATTGGACTCAATGAGGTCCAACTAAAATCATTGTAAATAGTTTGTAATCCCAGCCATGTATTTAAACAAATTGCCGTACCTGCAACTGTTTATTTAGATATTTTTCACATAGGCATATTACGAATCGTATACCATATGGATATTAATACAATCTAGATATTTATTGTTACGAGGTCTACTTGATCGTCGTAAGGTACAGTGGAAAACAAAATACAAGACACCAATTACGTCACTAATCCAAACCTTTAATTATCACAATTAAACAGTTGGTAATTTAGAAGACGGCCTCTTACAACAAATCAAATAAAAGTTTTTCACACGCAATAAAAATGTTAACTCATATAAAACACAATTGTATTACAATATTCCCACGCAATTATAAAACACGTAATACTTGGCCACAACATTTCAAAACCGCACTGTGTAAGTCGCTGTAATCGCCCGACAATAACTCGAACCGCACTGAGGTATATCGCAACTCAAACTGACTGAGCGTTCGCTGGGTACTTGTATTTACACCCCCCCCCCCCCGAAAATCTAGATTACTCGCTAACTACGCGTCAAGAATGCTACTAGAAAATACCAGAGCAAAATTGGTTGCGTCCTTACACACAGCAGGCGCGGACCGGTGAGTCCGGAACAATCTCGCAACGCATGTCGAGAATCACGTACGCACATAACATTACAGCCGGATTCCACTGGATCGTTCGAAAAAAACACGTAGATTGTTCTGTAATGTTACAACAATATGTTACGACACTCCAGAAGGAAAATATTAATATATTTAAAATAGAGCATTTTTAATTACTCACTCATACTGTAGCATATTCAGTCAAATGTTTTTAAAATTTGTTATCCTTATGTGCAATACGCAATACCTGAAGCGGTGTGTGTAGTTAAATTGGGATGACAACATGTAGCCCTCCCTTAATAATATAGATATTTCAACGTGCGGCTTTATCTTGTTTATCTTGGATTTGGCTTTTATTTTAATTTACGAACAAAACCTGCAAGTATTTCTTTTATGAATTTGCTAACTGCTATAATTTTTTATTGTTCGACTAAGCTTTTCGTCATTACTGACATCTTCAGGTCTTGAACAACCTAAGATGTCGTTGTTCAAGACCTGAAGATGTCAGTAATGACGAAAAGCTGAGTCGAACAATAAAAAATTATAGCAGTTAGCAAATTCATAAAAGAAATAGTAAGGATGGCTGCTAATTTAAACAATACGAAGAATAAAACCTGCAAGGTAATTGTTTTACTTAATATTGCGTAATATATTTTGTGGTTATGCAGGATTTTGCTGCATAATTTTACAACGGGAACTTGAGTCGATCGCTTAATTCAAGCTGTGTTTTGAACTACGCAGTAATCTCATAGTCAGCTGTTTTGACATTAGACCATACTCTCATAGTCAATTCTTTAACTCTGGACAATGGATAAGACATAATCAGAGTAATATGGCGAACATTTTCTGCGATTATGTAAAGGCAAATAGGAATACCGCGTGGTATTAATTAGATTTACAAAAGAAGCAAACAATGGTACGATTATTTAAAAATGAAGTCACTTAATATTTTGTATCCGCTTTACTTTGACATAATTTTGTTTTGTCAGTTTTTTTCAGCTCGGTTCTAAAGTATAAAGAATGCAGTTGGAAAATCATATGCAGTAACAGTCTTTGGGCTAAATTATAAATAAATAAGTAATATCAAACGTTTTAATACTTACGCTACTTCACTGAAAATATAACGGTTACTGAGATTGTTTACTCCAAACGGTAGGAAAAATTTTTAGACTTCTTATATTTAGAGCAATAGTTGTTACATTATTCCAGTGGTCAGGTGTTTAGAAATAATAATATACGGTTCGTACATTTTTGAAAATATAAATTTTGTATTACTTTAAAAGTTTTATGTTTTTATCGTATTATTTAAGTTTAGAAAGTATTCATCCTGTATGATACATATTATCGGGGCTGTTTGGCCGTGGTCCATGGCTTATTACAACACCAAACGTTTCGGAAGCTCCGATGGCTGCCATCATCAGTGGTATAAAAATCCTGAACGTCGGGTGTTCACGTACAGGCCGACAGTACTGTCGTATAGGCTGAAGTTGTTCTGCCATGCACACACCTTCTTGTTTCTGATTGGCCGTTGATGCAGTTCTTACCTGTGCGGGGGTTGAAATTCGCAAACAATTAGCACAGGTGGTATCGCGGTAAATCACCAGCCTTCCCCACAGTACTTCGCGGAAAACAACTGAGTACCTAATGGCATAGCGTGGTGCGAGCCAATCACACACCATCTTTAGTGTGATTGGCTGATGGTGTCATTTTTACCTGTACGTGGGACTTCGCTGAATTTATAAGTACAGGTAGCATGGCAGGACAGCTTCAGCCTATACCACAGTACTGTGGGCCTGTACGTGAACACCCGACGTTCAGGATTTTTATACCACTGATGATGGCAGCTATTGGAGCTGCCGAAACGTTTGGTTTTGTAATAAGCCATGGACCACGGCCAAACAACCCGGTTAATATGTATCATACATCTGACACCGGCCGTGAAAGCCTGAGGAATATTTTAGTATTCATCCTATTTGTTTTTTGATGTGAACATTTTTTACTATAATCCTTAGTATACTTTACATCAAGCATAGGTTATACGCAACGAGAACCGTGAGAGAACATTACGTACAACGTTATAGCAAGCCATACAAATACGCTGTAGTTACTGTTAAGTGCCTCGTTTACCTTCACCTAGACAGGCTAACGAGCTCGTGTTTGCCGGTAACATTTCTGCAGGCTATAATGTTCTTTACAATGATGTACGTAGACTATTTTTCTACATATTTTAGATGTTCAATTAAAGCAGATTTGTATAATCGTCTATCCCTGTTACGGAAATTTTTGCTGATCGTGATATTCAAGCGGTAGAATAAATTGTTGAAAGGCGGAGACTTCAAAGACCTAAATTCGGTAAACAGTTCTAAAACAAGGGCATATAACGTATTATGATACTTATAGTTACACAATTGTCCAAAATGCAAACAATAATTTAACGTGTCATCAAGTTAAACAACAACAACACTCCGCACACAAGTTAGCAATATAATACTTAACTAATTCACTAACAAACAATGTCATTAAACTTAAGAATTTTTTACCTTGTATAATCCACTAGGCGATCTCAGTTTTTTACATACAACATGTTTCAGGGACTAAATCCCCATCTTCAGGTACAGTAAAAAATTATTATTCCCCTAATACATAGGGGTCGTCGAAATGATTAAAACGTTTATACATAAAAACACAGGCACAAAAATCACTGAATAAATTAACATATAACACAAACACATGAACACGTTAAAAGCGACTCAGTGCACCGGTCGACCTCCGATCGTCAACTAGCCTGTGTTCGTGCATCATTGCTTATCATCAACGCGGTATCATATAATTTATTGGAGTTAAATGATAGCTGATCGTTGAGTAACTGCTCTTTATGTACTTCTGATGCCTTGTATATTTCAAACTCTTCTAAAGCATTTACGAAATGACCTTTATTACAAACATGTATCGGCTTCATGTTCTCTTTGAATCCGGTGTAATTATGGTTTTCGTTTATGAGGTGGAGTGCGTAATTTGATGAGGTGGTTTGGGGTTTCTTTTTTGGTAGGTGTTCTTTAAATCTCTCGACAAATTTCCTCCCCGTTTGTCCGATATAGAACTTATCGCACTCACTGCACTGGATTCTATATACCCCTGAACATTCCTCCAAAGTTATTGGTTTTCGTGGCTTAAGTATATGTTTTAGATTATTTATGGTCTTGAATGAAACATCTATATATAATTTTTTAAATTCATTTTTTATTATGTTGGGGAGTATGTTCGTATTTTGGGGAGCTTTAATGAACTTTAATGTCATTAAAGCTCTAATGAAACAGTGACTTACTCGTACTTGTAACGCTGGTACATTGCGCTGAACCAAAGCTACAACGGCGGTTCCCCAGGGTGTTAAGTAATATGTGGGACACCTCTGGGGTATGGATATAGGACTTAAAAAGAAGCAAAAATGTTCATATAAATGTATGGTCTATTTCCCATAATTTCTTAATTACAGACACTTTGTTGTTATTGCATGTTTGCATATTACAACTTCGTTTCTGCCTTTTTGTTTTCAAAGCTCTAGCTTAGTTCTACAGGTATTTTTTCTTTTCAAATGTTGTTTGTGCTGTGAATTGTTAATTCAATGCCTTCTGATGTCTACCTTAGTTGCCATGGTAACTAGTAAATAAACAAACCCTCTTGCAATTGAGTACACAAGCAGCAGTGGAAGCTTACTGTACATTTGTTATTGGACTAGTGTTTAGTGTTTACTGTTCATTCAGTTTGTGGCCAAAATGTATTCTAATCAGCACAAGGCGGACATGCACCTGATGTATGGACTTGCAAATTGCAATGCGTATGAAGCAAGACGTTTGTATGCTGAAAAATTTCCTAACAGAAATTTACCGAACAGAAAGACCTTCCAGAGAATACATGAACGTCTTGTGGAGACAGGCTCTTTGAGAAAAGGTCATCACATTGTGGAAGACCAATTAGTATCAGAACACCTGATTTAGAAGAACGAGTACTTCATCATATTGAGGAAAATAATGGTAGCAGTACCAGAGGCATAGCAGGAACTGAGAATGTGAGTCATGTGACAGTGTGGAAAATCTTAAGAGAACAACTCCTTTATCCATACCATCTTCAGAGAATGCAAGGTCTTAGTGAAACTGCTTTTCCACCCAGAAAAGTTTTTTGTACTTGGTTACTGCAGATGTGTGCTCAGGACCAAACCTTTCTGTCTACCATACTATTCACTAATGAAGCAAAGTTTACCAGGAATGGAGTGCAGAATTTTCACAACACTCACGTATGGGCGGACGTAAATCCCTGTGCAGTTTTGGAAACAAGACATCAACAACAGTTCAGCATTAATGTATGGGCTGGAATAATTGGAGACAGTGTAATTGGACCTTTCATTTTCCATGGAACACGGACTGGAGAATCGTACAGTGAATTTTTAATGAAACATTTAAATGTTTTGCTGGAAGCAGTTCCACTACACTTAATTCAGAACATGTGGTTCATGCACGATGGGGCACCACCTCATTTTTCTCTCCAAGCAAGAGCAATTTTAAATCAGCGTTTCCCAAATAAATGGATAGGTCGTGGGGCAGAAACATCCTGGCCTGCTCGATCTCCTGATCTCAACCCATTGGATTTTTACTTATGGGGACATTTAAAGAACATTGTGTATTCAAGACCTGTTGCGAACGTTGAAATTCTTCGCCAGCGTGTTGAAGAAGGATTTCAGCAGATACAGAAGACACCTGGAATATGGGAGAGAGTAAGACAATCCATGATGCGGCGGTTAGAAGCTTGTGTTAGACCTAATGGTAGCTATTTTGAGCATTTGTTGTAGAACTAAGCTAGAGCTTTGAAAACAAAAAGGCGAAACGAAGTTGTAATAAGCAAACATGCAATAACCAAAAAGTGTCTGTAATTAAGAAATTATAGGAAATAGACCATATGTTTATATGAATTTTTTTGCTTCTTTTTAAGTCCTCTATCCATCACCCAGAGGTGTCCCACATATTACTTAACACCCTGAATATCAGGAGAGCCAATTGTGTAGCGTAAGGTCTTCAAGAGAGTTCTAGTAAACAGTCAGTAGCCCTATGAACAATGGCATCAGCTGCTAAGTAGGCGTATACCATCTTTAACCTTACCGGTTTCAATTAATACAGTAGGTAAAGACCGGTATAGTCGTATGTGTTTTACTTAGTACTGATGATCTCTTTACTATAATAATGTTTTGCGTCGAAGCTCTTCCTGTTACGATATGTTTAATAATCGTCAGTGGTAACTTCTTAAGGGATTACACATCGCTGAAAGCAGCGTATTTGCTTGTACAGTAAGGATTTATTGTTATTTTCCTTACTATTAGCCACAATGTGTTTACACCTTCTGGTCTAACAGCGGCATGAATTTTATTGGTGATTACAGCACACAGAGAGACCTACTCTTATATCTCTCATATATCTCTTATAGAATCTCTCATATCAGTGTTAGTTTCAACAAGGTAAGGATATACCTTTGCCACCGGTGGACATCTTAATAACATTGTTTAATTTACATAACTGTAACAAAATGACATATAAAACTTGTTCTGTTGCGTAACAGTAAATAAATATTAGGCTACTTATGTGTTAAATATTGACATAATGTAAACAGAGGTGCTGTATGATCAGCCAGAAATGTTCAGTAGTGGCGAATGCCATTTGTTAACTAAGTTAACAAAATTTGTGTACAATTTCATATTTCCTTTTTAATATCAGAAATTGCAGTAATTTAACTATTAGTTTCAATACTGAAAACCCTATAATTGTTAAAAATATAACGCGGTAGAGACATGTCTGCAAGAAGAGTATATTTATCCTTTTTATTTTGTATATATAATTTACAATGACTTATTTATTCAAATATGATAAAAACAGAACAAACAGACTGAAATGGAAATGTAGAAATGACGAAGATAAAGAAATACGTTTTGTGTCATACGTTTAAGTGTGTGTTAGGAAGATTATTATTATTACTATTGTTTCCTTCAGTCTTTCGACTGGTTTGTACCCTCCCCACATATACCCGTGCTGCGTGTGTTATGGTGTCTCTCACAGGTATATGGACTCTGCAGTTTAAAGCCGGATCCGAACGGCATAGTTGGGGAGGATTTATACTAGGGAGGATACCTCTCGGTGTTTTGCCATCGCCTTGCGAGTGGGAACGGTCTATCTAAATCCGATGGCGCCGGCGGGAATCGACAGCGTAGCAGCACCACACGCTAACCACTACGCCACGACCGCTCCAAAGGTCTAGCCACTACCCTTCTTCAGGAAGATATAAAGAGTTTAATTATTCTAGACTCCAATATTCAGAGAACTAAACAACATGATTTATATATATTTTCATTCTAAAAAGGAAAATTTAAGTAAGTTTTTATCAACTGTTACTGAGATTGCTTTTGGATAAATATATCATAAAAACAATACAAATAAAGAAACTTAAATGAAGAAATTGGAAAACGTATCAATATGGGACATAATGCAGCCAACAAACTAATTAAAACCTGGATTGACACAACAATATCGTAGAAGTGGGCATTTATATTCCAGTAGCCAGGAGTCCATGGACGGACTCCGGGGAAGACCCGTCGGACGACTTCTGCGCTATTCCACACGCGGGAGGCTTCCACAGAGGCCGGGACACCGCCAGCTTCTTCCGGCATCGAGGCCGGCGGAACTCCCGCGATACGTCTCTGAAACCTAGACCATCGCGAAAGTGAATTGATGCCTTTAAAGGTGGGTGTATCGACCAAAGCTAAGAATTTTAAATAGAATTAACACTGTTGCACACCACTATAGAAAAATTATTCCGATTAGCGCTTTCAAGCTTCACAGCTCATCAGATCGGAAATAATCTGATGATGAGATTAGACCTTGAAAGCGCTAATCGGAATAATGTTTCTATAGTGGTATGCAACAGTGTTAATTATCTTTATGATTATAACCGCTAACATAACTTTATTAAAAAATAAAAAATATATTTTACACAATATTTCTACATGTATATTGAGAGCAGACTTAACCGACGATTTTGAACACATTTACTAAAGAAACTGCAGCTTAACGAAATTAATTGTGCTACAAACGTTAGAGGATAAACGTTACCGAGGGAGATGTCGGAAGCGCTAGGTGAATCTGTTGGTGTATTGGACATCAAAGGATCAAAAGATCAGGTCAGAAGATCTCCAGCAACAGCAACACTGTCAGTGGCATCGCCATATGATGCCACCATGCTCTGTTTACAGTAGTAGGACTGGGAAAGACGATTTTGTATAATTAAATGACAAAGAGAATTTAATAGAAGGAAAATATATATATATATATATATTTCGATATATATATATATATATATATATATATAATTTGTGATGTTTTCAATTTGTTTCTTCTGCAAGTAGTATAATTTCGTATATTCTTTTTAACACCTGACGCACGTTTCACTGAAAAAATATCAGTATCATCAGAGGTTTCTAAGTGAATTAATAACAATCGAAATAATTCTATTAATAAAAAATTAACAGCTGCTGAAGAAAATAAACATTAAAACAATCGTTAACTAAATCGATTATCAGTTATTTTATTTTACATTAAAATCGATACAAATTCGATTATCCGTTAATTTTTATATTAACAGAATTATTTCGATTGTTATTAATTCACTTAGAAACCTCTGATGATACTGATATTTTTCAGTGAAACGTGCGTCAGGTGTTAAAAAGAATATACGAAATTATACTACTTGCAGAAGAAACAAATTGAAAACATCACAAATTATATAATTACTGCAAGAAACATCGAGTTACTTATATAGAAAATGATATATATATATATATATATATACATTATATTTTATAATTACTTAACCTCAATATGTTTTCTCCCTATTTGGAACATGTTTCGGGAAGCCTTGTGTTCCCATCCTCAGCCTTCCTAATTTTCAGTCTTGTGAGGTATTTATGTGTTGGCTGGTTGTTGCTTTGGTTTCCTGTTGGTTTCTGGTGCTTTAAATTGGTATTATTGTGTGCGATCGTAGTGTATATATTAGTGTTTTGTGTATTTTCTATGTTGAGCGCTTTGAAAATTTAGTCATGTTTTTTGTATTGATATTTATTTGTTCAGGTATTAATTTGTTTTGTGTTTTATGTTTGTATATTTGTAAATTTTCCCAAAAGTTCATTATGGTCCCTTTGTGTGGTACATGTTTTATTAGTGTCATATTGGTTATGTCTGGGAATTCAGGTCCAGTGTATATTGCATGTGTGGCCAAATTACATTTATATATTTCTGGTTTTTTGTATGCATTTAGGTGTTCAAAATAACGTTTTTTCAGCTGTTTTTTGTTTGTACTATGTAAAATTGAATGCCAAAATTGCAATAAATGTTACATAGGACATTTCTAATGTTACATAAACGTACTGTATTATGTAATTGTCTTAAGCGATTATAAAATTTATGTCTATAGTACCTATTTCTGATGATACAATGAATAAGTAATGATATAGGCCTATATTAATTACTATTACTAAAGATGTCAAAAACACCATGGAGACCAGAATTAATTACCATAGTAACAAATAAATAAAAAAAAGGTATTTAGCGGCATCGGAACTGTACATTTATGCATTCCTACAGTACATTTTCGATGTTTTATATAATATGCGATTGTATCGATATATTACAATGTGTAAAGTGTACTAATTGTAAATTGTCCTATTACTTAATGCAAAGCGGAAATACGTGTTGTTTTCATTTGTGAGGTTAGGTGACAACGGTTTTTGGTTTTTAGTTTACTGCTGAAATAAACAAAAGCCATGGTTGAGGAAAACATAACGTTTAATGTGTTATACAATGCTTCTAACACAGTAAAACTTAAAATAAACACCCCGTTTTTGATTTAACAGGTACTTTATAAATATCTCCAAAGGCTTTATAAAAGGGTACTTTTAAATCTCCAAAGGCTGTTGCACCTACATACAAATTTAGTACAAGTTAAAACAGTACAAGTGTTAGAAACAGCTTTGGAGAGAGTTTAACTAATGCATAAAAAATTGTTATACAAGCTGACAGAACGCCAAATAGACATAAACAATAACATTTATATTAAAATACTTATTAAAAGTCAAATATTCGCGTATGAAGCCGCGGGTAACAGCTAGTCTAAAATAATTAGATTTATAGCATACAAATTCTTAATCCTAAGAGGAAGAAGGAACGTAAAATACAAGGACCATTAGTTTGTTCAGTTTTGCAAACTTTAATGCTGTCACCAGTTCTATCGTACAGTTGGGATTAAAGAAACTTCAAAGGTAAAATAAGATAAATGATATTAAGTTTTATATCATTTCTTTTAGTTCGGTTTTTAATATTTGAAATACGAATTTGTTAAACTGAGTTTAAGATACTAATGTAATTCTGTTTCCAGAAAAACGTAAAAAAATAGCATTCATAAAAAAATTGTAAAACTTAAAATAAAGTTTTAAAGACATACAATTTCGGCTTTAAACTGTCAAAATTATTTAAAATAGAGAAATGTAGGTTAAAAACGCAGTTGGCTTCAGAACAAAGAAAGCATAGTAAGCTTCACGCGGTAGAGGTATCCTTTTACTAGATGAAATTTAGATTGCTGTCGCGACCAAATGACAGTTTGGGCATCGGAAACGTACGCTACAGGGAATGGTGTGGAACGAAATTGAAAAATATACCAAGAGAGTTTCCCGATTTCAAATGTTAAGCATTAATATTACAATCCTCTGTATAAATCCACACATTAAATATTGACCAACTAGGCGTACTCAAGGCGGTTGACCGTATAATGTAAATTCTATGATATTTGCATTTGCATACCGTCTGACCGTCTTATACTATGTCTCAGTAAAATAATGCATTTTTAAATTATGCTACAAAATTAATAATATTTTATTAGCTTTACTTCCTAAAATTTGAACTCAAATATATTTAATTATTTTGTATTTCTTTTTGTTTTCAAATTGGGCCTTGTTACTATTATACTGATTTTTTTAGTTCTTTTTTTAGTTATATGAAAAACTTTTTTTTTTAATTCTAACATAATCTGATCAAAGCTAGAAAATTTCCTTTTCCTGATTTGGTAATTCATTATAACTATTGTAAAATACATTTAACTACAGTTTAAAGCGAGGTATTTATTTGCAAATTGTATGAGAAAGAAGACACACTAACTAAAACTGGAAATCAGTAGTTTAAATGAAAAAATTAATATTTATAATTCTTATAATAAGTGCCTTCAAACTATTCCAGATAACATTATTACTCAAGCGAAATGGCGATTTTATATGCAAAGATGATTAACTTTCAAAAACCAACTTTATATTCATTGTGCCATTATCAATAATGTGCGCACCTGTGAATAAGTGAAATTGGTGCAATTCCTGTAGTGTAAAAAGAAACGTTAGGATAAAGGTATTACTGTTGGATAAGTATTAATGGTATGTAAACAATTTGGATATGGGGAAATATAGTTGTATTACTAAAACCGTTGGATACATTATATAACATATATTATAACTGGACAGATATAACTTAACAGACAGTATAGGTACAGACTATCTTGTAAGGGTAGCAACAAAAATAATAATGTAAATCTGCATATGCAAATGCGTATTAAAATTATGTGTGCACTGAAATGGTCTCAGCGTTTTTTAATTGTTGTGTTTCAGCCATCAACTTAAAGAAACAACTGCAACTGTGGACTAAAACATTTAGCAACAGAGAGTCATGTAAATACTGCTCTCTCCAAGTTCTCCACTTTTTAAGTCACTACTCCATCCTGGCAGGGATGCCGTGTCATAGCAGAAGAAAAGAGAAGAGGGCGTAGAAGAATGAAGTTAATAGATAGCATTAAAATCAGAGGGTGTTACGAAGAAACGAAAAGGCTGGCATGCCATTGGACAGTTTGGAGAGCTTTTAACATTGAAGACCTGCCTTAGGGTTAGAGTTATTGAACACCAAGTAATCACTTAAGTTTAAGAAGTGACTTCTATCAAATTTGGCAGTCTACCTAAAATTGCAGATTGTTTTCTTTTCTTTTCTCTTACATTACATGTTCGGGAAGAGTTATGTTCGTCATGTTTTGTCTCTTATTGCTTATGTATGTGATTGTAGTCGCATGCTTTCAACAAATGTTACCTTCTTGTTAATGATGGTTACTGTTAATATCAGATAAACTGAAGTTTCCACTTGCACGCCATAATATTTCTATTATCGTTGAAATCAGTGTCTTCGCCGTAAAATTACAGATTTTCAAATGTTCATTAAAATCGTATCAACGAATTATTTTCTTTTAATAATTTTATTAAGAATACTTCATAAAATTTTATTGTTAGAAACTCCAATAACTTTTGTTGTTGTCAAGCTTCTACGTCACACGAATGTATGATAGCACAGTACTTATCCATTCACATTACAAATAACGGCTTCCCTGATATAGCGGTTAAAACACACGCGTTGTGTTCCGCATTAAAAATTTATAGTATTCAAACACAGAAATAATAAACACATTTATAAAGCAAATAATAGTACGTTTGTAAATACGGAAGTGCAATATCAGTATACACAATGTAAACAGAACACTAATGAAATAACCGTGTACTTTCCCAATGAGTATAATACAATGTAGCATAGTACATATACTCTGTTATTAAACGATATATTTAGTGTTCTCTCACAGTATATCATTAAACAGCTCTTGCCAAGTTACACGGCTCTTACTTAATGTTTAGTTTGAATAAGTGAAATTTTTTCTACATGAAATTAAGTAAACGATTCTACTATTATAATTGAGTTTTCTGTAACTGACGGTTATTGGAACAGTAAGTACTGCTGCCATGATTCAATTAAGACCTGCACTGCTCATTGTAAACTAAAATAAGTTGACGTTATACAATAGTTGCTCTTTACAAAATTACTATTTACAAAAGGTGTGGTGAAAGGTAATATTCCTTTTTAGATTATTAGGTATTCCTGACATCAAAACTACTAATTCAGTGCTAATTACGTATTACTTCTGCACTTTTCTTTGTTTCTGTTACTACTTATATTTGAACAATACCAAAAACATAACGAAAGACATAACAAAATCAAATGAAAGGTATAAAATTAATGGTAGAGATGCTTTACATTGTTGACGGTTCACGCTTGTTAGTGAAAAAAATCTCGGACGTGCTTAAGTTTGTATTTTAGTATATTAGCTTAATTTACAGCTGAAACGACCAAAAATATTTAGTATTCGAAATCTTGTGTGGAAAATTCTAAAAATGGTTACAGTCGATGCTAACCGCCTTGATAATATCCGACTCTCTGTACGGCCGCTATATACATCTTGTATTTCATTTTTTACTGTATCCCCATTGTTTAGTCGTCCTATTGAAAACTTGTTATTTATGCTTTCGTGAGAGAGGAGAAAATGGAAACGACGTACTAGAACACTATTGGAAAAATGCACCAACTACAAATTATTTCATTATATCACTGATGGTTCTTCACTGATTTCATTAGACTTAGATGGTTCTATAACGTTTAGTATGGTACTCCCGTCTATTGAACATTTATTTTTGACAGTGACAGGAAAATATCAATCTAATTAAATGCTGTTGATCAATCGTGGAATCACCGTGACTCACTGTAATAATTAAGGATATGTATTTGATAATATCTATCGCGATATATAATTTCATTTCACGAGTCCTGAAACAGGGAGTCGCGGTGCACTATCTGTTTTGGAGAAATAGCTTGTTACTTTATCAGCGTTATGTGCCAATTTTTGAAAAACCCCACTGAAAGTAATTAAACTTTTACCAGGAGTTATTATTTGGCTTCTAGACACGTTGCTTTACGTTCAGTTTGAGACACCACAACGTTTGATATCAGGCACATTACACCCTAAGGAATTTGCTTTCACTTTTGGTGACGTCACTTCATACACAGTCACAGTTTACTGTTGTTACTTTCGTAAAAACATCGTATTCAGTGGCGACTCGTGGTTCTGACATTTTGGAAATTGAATCTCTGAATGTTTCTACTAAGTTAAGAGCAATTATCCCAATCCAAATAACACACGGGGTGGGTCGCAACATGAAGACATAACTACTGACTTTTAGTTATGTATTAATATATAAAAACCACATTTAGTAGGCCCAATATTAAGTTGTGTTTATGCTATTTGTAAATTATTCTAGAAATGTATAGTAAAACGAAAGAATATTTAAAATTTTTGTTTAATATTTAAAACAAGAAGCGACCTACCGAGTTACTAATTTTGCATTAATTTTTAACAGAGAGAAAAGAAAAAATTGTTTTAAAATAGATTAAACACTACTCGTTTTACCAGGTCAATGAACTGAACACAAAAATACGAAATACCTGAACACTTAACACACAAAAATACCAGCAAACACTTTGGAGGTTATATACGTTTCGGTCAGCTTAACGTTACTATAATTATTTAATGCCTACATTAAAGACAATTTATTTTCGGAACGCAGTTACTTCATTATTCTATTCGATTTTAAGACTTTACTGCACACATTTGCATTCCATTCTAAATTAAATAGAGAAGTCTGACGCAAAACTGAAGGTAAATGGACAAATCATATGGTAAAGATAATAATAATAGCAAATGACAGTGTTATAAAAAAGTTCCCGGTCGGTGCGGTTCGACCAACGTCGTAGCTATTCGTCTCTGTCGCTAACACTCCGAATTGGCGACTGTTGAATGTAATTTTGGGTGTACTGATTTCCGCCTACAAAGCTGTCTACACAGTCTAGAAGGCGTAGCGAGCAATTCGCCTAATAGGCCTACGCGAATCAGTTACTGTTCAGTGAACAAGGTTAATCTAAAAAATATTATTATTTAAATATGAATCCATTCTCTCAACAAATTTTTAAACATATTTAAATTATTTAAGGGCTTCACATAGACATTGAACCTTATGGACCAGCCGCCACTGATGGTATTATAAAAAAATTACTTATCCTTTATCCTATGATTATCATTCTGTAAGACAGAACACAGATTTCCTTTAGACTAGCTTAGTTGAGTGATCAATAATAAAATTAAATTGTATTTGCATAAATCTCATTAAATATGATATTTGCATAATATTGTGACCATAGTTTACATTGAAACCATTATCCTTACAACACATGGAAACGTAAAAGTGATATGTGTGTGTAGCTATTTGTAGAAACTGCAGATTTATTATACTGTACGACAATCTCACTGTTCGTCGTATGGTACACTGGGAAACAAAATTACAGACACCAATCAAGTTACTAATCACCAGTTTTAATTAATCACAAATACAGTTTATAATCAACTTGTACATTGTAATTCGAGCAAAATTTGTCCACACGCAATAATAATGTCAACTATTAGAGTCCCGCACAATTGTAACACAATAATTCAGCCACAATATGACACTCACTTCGCCACAATACTTCGAAACTCACCTGAATAAATCACTACTCAAACTGACTTCTAAGCGCCAACTGTCGTTGTTTAAATAGATAGCACGAGTGTTCCAGAATAATCCATGATACGCGTCAACACTACTCGAAAACCCTAGAGCGTAAATGATTGCGGCCTTGAACACAGTGCGTGACCGGTGAAGTCTGGAACCACCTCAATTGTTCACACATGTTAAGTGTTACGTAGTTGTCTTTCTTCTCAAAATAGCAGCAATATGTGCGCACACACACATTACAGCTGGCCTCTGCTGGGATACCCGAGAAAAATGTAAAACTTTCTTTAATGGTGTAACAATATGATAGTCCATTTAAATTTTTGTATTTTGAATTACACGAAGGAAATTTAATTAATATCGTTGTATAAAAACAATTACGCTGAACTATATAAAAATATTAATTTTTATCTTTATATGTATGTTTGATTTTGTATTAAATCATGTATGTACCATTAATATTATATGTGTGAAATTATATTCAGCAAAAACAAAATCAGTTCTATTGAATGTATCAATGTAAATGTAGCAGCACAGAACGCCAGGTTATTTCTGTACTTTCAAAAATACGTATATAAGAAATATTTCAGTCTCTGAAATTCGATATTACGTCCTAACAGTAGTTTTCGTTCATAAAGCTGTCAGCTTTGAATAAAAAAATGTGTGATCCTGCTAAAGTATTAGAAGATATGACATACCTCTTATCATATTTGTGTGTGTGTGTGTGTGTGTGTGTGTGTGTGTGTGTGTGTGTGTGTGTGTGTGAGAGAGAGAGAGAGAGAGAGAGAGAGAGAGAGAGAGAGAGAGAGAGAGAGAGAGA